>CM027123.1:31805625-32405625 GCA_015476505.1 Urochloa ruziziensis | reverse complement strand
TACTCGTTACCCCAGACAATCTATCTAAATCTAACCTGATCTGCTTCATCGGCTAGAACGGGAACAACTCAGAACGGGGTGAGAGAGGGGTTCTTCTAGGCTCAGCACTACTCTTATGAGTACACCCGAACGTGGTGGAATACAAAGGACGGACAGGGCTGTCACCACCTGCCGCCTACCACTGCAGTTCTGTGGGGTGCAACACAACCTGAGGTAGCTAGCCAGCACAGGCACTACGCCTAAGCTTTCAGCTACTGACCTCCACCCAACGCGAAGGGCTATAGAGGAAACCCCAAACAAGAGTCGTTGTCACTCGCATAGACTCAGGTACCCGTAGTTCAAATAGATAAGATAAATTGCTGAAAGTAAGTTGTGAACTAGCGAGGTACTAAAGGCAAGAGACCGAGGACTTACTGAAGATAACTCCTGAAATATATTCCTCGGGGGCGAAAATGTTGAGATGAGGCCGAGAAGGAATCCTGGACCCTCTCTACAAAGCTTGGCTATCACCCAAGCAACTCACCCACTCTCTCCCTACTCTAACTCTAAAGATGAGAGCACTTTCACTAAGCTTCTCTTCTCTCCAATGTGGTGTGTCACTTGAGTGGGGGTGAAGGGCGCCTTTTATAGCCTCCCAAGTGTAAAAGCCTGCGTAATTGCCACGCTGACCTCCTGCTTAGCATCCACGTGAAAGGAGAAGCGTGGATGTCATGGTGGTAGGCCGGTTGTTGGCACTCCTTAGCCTAACTAAATCCGCAAGCGCACGGAGTCCGGTGTAGCCTTTCACCAGGGGAATAAAACCTGGATGTAAAATCCAAGGAACGGTATACGCAACTAGACTAGAAATCTCTTAACAGGACCCACCAGGGGAGAAAAGGGTAAAGGGTTTAGAGAGCTTAACCTTAGTTAGACACTCGTTACCCCAGACAACCTATCTTAATCTAACATGATCTGCTTCGATGGCTAGAACGAGAAGAACTCAGAACGGGGTGAGAGAGGGGTTCTTCCAGGCTCAGCACCATTGTTATGAGTACACCCGAACGTGGTGTAGTACAAAGGACGGACAGGGCTGTCACCACCTGCCGCCTACCACTGCAGTTCCATGGGGTGCAACACAACCTGAGGTGGCAGGCAGCACAGGCACCACGTCTAAGCTTTCAGCCACTGACCTCCACCCAACACGAAGGGGTATAGAAGAAACCCCAAACAAGAGTCGCTGTCACACGTGCAGACTCAGGTGCCCGCAGATCATAGATAGACAAGGTAAATTGCTGAAAGTAAAGAGTAAACTAGCGAGGTACTAAGGTAAGAGACCGGGGAACTTACTGAAGATATCTCTGAAGCTTTATTCCTCGAGGTGGAACAATGTTGAGAGAAGGCCGAGATGACTCCCGAACTCCCTCTACACGCTTGGCTGTCACCCAAGCACTCACCCACTACTCTCTCTACTCTACTCTAAGATAATAGTGGACTACATCTTGAGCCTTCTCTTCTCTCTAATGGATGGTGATCTTGAGTGAGGTGAAGGGTGCCTTTTATAGCTCTCCAAGGGTGAAGGCCTGCGTAACTGTCACGCCACCTGCCTGCTAAGGCTTCACGCGAAAGATCAAGCGTAGAGGCCACGCTTCCAGGCCGGCCAGCCTGAAGGAGGCCGTTCGGCCTGTGATTTCTGCCATCTGGCGCAATCTTTCTTTTGGACGCTCCTGATGATGCCCTGAGGTCGGTAGTTGCTGGATTGGCGACGGTTACGACAGTTGGAGGCCGGCCAGCCTAGGGGAGGCCGTTCGGCTTGGCCCTGGCCCCATCTCAGCCGTCCATTGCACCGACTCACTCATCAACGGTTGCATGTTGTCCCTTGAGGCGGTTTTGGTTGCATTGAGTTGAGGTTGTCCGAGAATCCAAGGTAGGTGGGCCCTCCAATCCATGGCTAGGCCTTTCGGGTCCTCGGATCAAACCGGCATCAAACTCACGGCTCATGATCATCTTTGGTGTGTTAGATAGCTTGTGGATCAAAACCATGGCCAGAAGAGGCAGAAGGGGGCCGGTCGGCCTAGGCTAGGCCGGCCGGCCTGGCCCTGTGCCAGTTTGGCCTCCTATTTTTCTTGTTTGTTCCTTCGTTCACAAATTGCACAAAACTTGTGGAACTCATTAGTATAAATGATATTAGCATGATTATCACTATATGAGCATGAAATCTGGAGAAATGTTGGCAGGTAAAAGTCATGGATATCGACCGCCAACACGTCCCCACACCTAGACTTTGCTCGTCCCGAGCAAAGGGTTGAGTTAGATCCAGAGGATCAAGCAAAGCCTAGGGTCATGAAATCAAGAGTATGCATAAGAATTATTTCAAAACTTTCCCTCATACCTTGGATTCCAGGTGGCTAACACCTTCACTTTCACCTATTAAAGCTCAGAATAAATCAATGGAGAGCCTGATTCCTCCTTCTCAGTACTTGGAGATATTTTTTTTTCAAAATATGGAGGCATACTCTCATTTTCTCAAGCCACTCAGTCACTCAAAGTGTTTGATCCTCACTAAGGCTTTTCAAGTAGCCTCATCTACCTCTACAAGGTTATATGTGGGGCTCAAGGTAGGGATCGATAGAAATGCTCATCTCTTCCATCTATGTTGTGAGATCAAATAACTTGTCTCCGAGAGATCATGTCAACCATGAACTTTGGTCAAGTGCAAGTGAATGTGGATGATGAATGATGAATGTCCTTGAGTGGTATTTGATTCTAGCTTCTTCCATCTTTCCCCTTCTTCTTCTTTTTTCGAGTAGGACCTCCCACTCATCATTTTTTTCTTCTTTTTTCAGGGGGATGAAGTGCTACTTGAGAACCACTTTTGATGGACTTTTATTCTATGATGGACATTATTTGATGAAACATGCATGTCTCAGAAGGCATGATGTTTGATCAAGCTCAAAATGTACAAGATAGCTATGTGGAGTTTCAAAACTGTGTTATGTATAATATGGCTCTGGATGAGACTTGGCAAAAGTTGAGCATGAATGAGAGTTGCCTCAATTTTTATTCACAATGAAATTCTCCAAGACTTTGAATTAGAAAAGAACAAGCCTCTCATATCATTATATTATAAGGGTCAATAAGCGAAAGATCAAGTAATCCTATCATAAAGTTCCAAAGGCACATTGGTACTTGCAAAGAAAATAAAGCTTATGCACCATTGATAAACATGTAGAAATTCCATCTCTTTCTAGGTGTTTCATTCAAATTTTAATGAACTCATGCTCGCATTTGAAATCAAACCAAGAAAGGAAATGGAAGAAAGGGTTTCAAACCTCCGTGCGTAGTTGAATCTCAGCAGATGGCTGCCATGTGGTTATTTGGGCACGGGTGAAGACTGCTCGTTGATGTGTTGCTCGTTTTGTTTTCGGGTTATTTGGATCCATGCCGTTACAAATTTCAAAGTTTGGAGATATACCATTACAATTCACCTATTCGGAGATATGCCATTACAATTCTTTCTTTGCTTGAGATGTGCCATTCTCTACGTATTCGATTCTCTTAGGACCCACGTGCAGCCTCTATTGCTTTTGTAGGGACAAAAATGCCCTTCTCCACCTTCACCCTGCACTCCCTGACTCATGGGCCCCACATGTCAGCAGCTTCTTCTTCTCAATCCTACTCTTTCCTCTGCCGCCCCTCCCCAATCCTCTTTCCTCTGCCGCCCCTCAGCCACCGGCGGTGGCTTCGGCCAGTGGCTCGCCGGCGAGGCCTGCGATGCATCTCCCGCTCCTCTGCTCGCCGCCGGCCTCGTGGTCCGCCGCCGGGAGGAGGAAGATGGAACACTGGATCACACGCGCGCCGCATCGCCATGCTTCGCGCCGGCCGGCTAGAACTCGAGCCCTCCGCTCCCGGCCCCGCCTCGAGCCTTCCGTTCCTAGCCCCACCTCGCGCTGCGCCGGAGGAGAGGAGCCCCGCCCCATCTCGTTGTGCACCAGGCGAGCTCCACCGGGCCGCCGAACGCCGCCACCAGATTTGTCCGGCGCCGGGGAGGGAGGAGGGCAGCCGGACCTGCTCGAGCTCGATCCGCACTGCCCGTCGCCGAACTGAGCCTGCAATGGACGTGGAGCTCATCCATGGCCGCGGATGGTGGATGTGACACCCCGTGTCACTTATAGGTTTAGCACAATGATTAAGACAAATAAATCACTCATCTCATCACTCATGACATTTGTTTATGCATTTAATGTAATGTAATGATTTTCATTTTATGAGAATATTATGCTTTAATTACATATTTAATATAAAAATTAAATTGACAAGTGAGAGTTTTTACTTTGGTGCCTAACATGTTTTTGAACTCAGTGGCATGTTAGTTTGAATATTCAAAAGTCAAATTTCGAATTTGAGTTCATTTGGTTCAAATTTGGTTAAGTTATAGCCTTTTCATTTTAACCCTTTTAGGAGCCAAATTAAAATTAAAATTACTTAAACATGTTACTTTTGGCTAACATGAAAATAACACTTTGAAGTATGTATTTTCATATAGGCATGTTGAACTTGATCAAAAACATCTTTTACTTGCTCAAATTGATGGTCAAAGTTGAGTCAAACCCCTGTTTTCAGCCATCCTAAAAATCTGGCTAAGTCTTGGAAAAACAGCAGCAGCTGGCCAACTTTAGGGCTCAATAACTTTTAATTTAAATCAACACCAAACCAAAACAAGTTCATGGCTTGATTATTGGTAGTTTAAACTCTTCAAAAATCATGAACAACTCCAGGATATCAAACCCTAGCTATTTCTTTTTCATGCTCAAAGTCAGCTAAACTCAATTCTGTTCTGGGACTTAGAAAAATTTCTGAGTTCAAGTTTTGGCCGAAGTTTGATCGAATTTATCTCTCAAACCAAATCTTTTTGAATCTGGTGACTTTAACAAAAGTTGTTCCCCTTGGTACCATCTACAACTTTTGTATTGGAGTTTTGGAAAGTTTATATATGAAATCTCGAGTTTTGAATCAAAGTTTGGAGATGGTTTCGCGGTTACTGTAGATACTGAATCGACTTCGTCGATTCAGTAAAGGGCAGAGGCGAGCTGGCCGTCGGTGGCCGCTTGTGCCACGCGCCGCGCCTCACGGCCCTTGGACGCGTGCCGTCGCTCCGCCTCGCCAGCTTACGCCCAGACATGCGCTTTGCTCCGCTGTCGAGCCACGGGAACGCCACCATCGCCGGCCACCCGTCGATTTCTCCGCCGCGACTGCCAGAGCGGTCGTGCGCTGTCGCCGGGGGAAATTCACCGCGGTTAAGCCACGTTTAGCCAATTCACCGCGTCAGTAACTCTCTCACATCGCCCTCGTCATCCTCATCCACTCCGCCAGCCTTGCCACCCTCGCCATCGCCGGCAAGCCTCAGTTTTCCGGCCGCCATCGCCGCAACCCCACCTCGCCGTGGAACTTCACCTTCCCATCCTCCTCTGCCCCTCCAAGCCGCTCAATTGGCATTCCCTTGGACCCCTGATACTGCCCGCATTCTTTTCTCCACTCCTCGGGCAGCGGTGAGCTCTCTCCGGCGAGCTTTAGCTTGGTCAGCCGCCTCGCTCGTGGAGAATGCGTGCGCGCACTCTAATCCTGTGCTTTTTCTTGACCAGGAGGTGCGGCATGGGGTCCTGAGGGGAGGGAGCAACTCCGGCGGGTCTCTGGCCTTCTTCTCCGGCGAGCCCGGCCGGTCAAACGCGCGGCGGCGCGCTGTGCGCGGCGGAGACCGGCGAGGGGTGTTAGTTTAAAAGAAGATTTCTTTCCAGGGGGTTTTGTGCAAGAGTGCGGGGGTTAAGTGTTTAAGTGGATTCTTTCGAGGGGGTTTTCTAGAAAATCTAAGGGCTTATCTGTGAAGAAAGGACCGGTTGGTAATGAATCTTTTAGATCCAGGGGCTTATCTGCAAAATCAGTTTAATCTTTTTCGTTTAATTAAACCGGGATAAATCACAGATCTTGCAAAATGCATAGTAAATCGTAGGGGTGTGAGAAAATTGTGAAACCAATTTTGTTGTACTTGTTGCATCTTTGGCTACAGCAGAAAAATATAAAATCATGTTGTTTATGTGCAGTTTTCTGTGTAGAAGTTTTTATTAGTTTATTAGCTTTCTGTCAAAATAAATAGTTCTGCATGTCCAAAAATTTTGAGAAAATCACAGTAGCTCTAAAATGTGTTTTTGTGAGCACAGTAAAATTTTGGGTTGCAGGATATCTGTGTAGTTTAAGTTAAGCTTTTTCTCCATGCTTAGCTTGTTTGTGCTGTTAAAAATAGTTGTGAATATGTTTTTGAGCTCAATAAATCATGGTAAATCTGTGTTAGTGTGTAGAAAGTGTTTCTGTGAAGTTTTGTAATTTTGTGCTTAATTTTGTTACTGTTTGTTGTTTTAGTAGATTTATAGCCATTTTGTCTTTTTCAAAATAAATAGTTTCTGTTAGATTTAAGTGTTGAAAATTTTCAGTGATAATCTTGAGTTAAAAACTGCTCAGAGAAGTTTTTGTGCTGCTAGACAATCTGTGTAGATTTATTTGTTATATTAGTTGCTAAATAACCCTTTATATGTGTGTTTAAATGGTTTTATATAATAGTTTTGTTAATAAAATGTTTTCCAAACTGTTTTGATGAACTCAGTAAAGTTTGGATCTGTTGATATAATTCTTTCTTAGTGATAAGTTAATCTTGCTTAAAGAGATATGCACTTACTCTATAAAATGTTAAAAATGGTTTTTGCAACATTTCATGTGATTTCATGTGCATATCTTGTTTTGTAATTAAGCTGTATAATTGAATTGCTGCATGTGGAATTTTGTATCTTTTCTCGTTGTTATTCCAAACTCACACATGTGCATTTTCATGTAGAGAACGTGCTAGCTGACGGAGTATATAACTTGGTGCCTGAGTCAGAGGCTGAGCAGCCGCCAGAGCCCGAGGTTTTTGCAGTTGAGGCAGAGCAAGACCCGAGCCAAGACTCGGAAGGGCCCAAGGCCAGCGAAGGCAAGCACCGGAGTGCATAACCTTTTTAACGCAGCCACAATTTAATTTATGTACTTTACAAAGTATTTACCTTATGCATTTAAGTTTTCATAGGAGTTGACTGAAAACCTAGTTGCATGATCCATAGGAAAACCCAGAGTTTTCTAGTATGTGTAGGTCGATAGAATTGCTAGGCTGGTTAAACGGTAGAAGTCGAGTAATTGCCTGTTACTCGCGAGATGATAAGTGGTTTCATTCAGAGTTATGTTAACCTGTCATCTAGACTGGAAAAGAAAGTTAGGCCGGGCGGAGAATGTTAGTAGAGAAAAGAATGGAATGTTGTAGCTCCGCCTGTGCCAGTTAAGGCCCGTTCGTTGTTAGCTCTGGGATCAAGATTGAATTGTACTACCTCACATGCTGGGAGTAAGAGGTAGTTGAAACTGGTAACTTATGTACTTTAGCTCGCACTGGTATGTTGAACTACGCCTGACTGCTTATTCATGTACCGGTTAGAGTAACTCATGGCTGACCCGTCGTTGGTATCGGTGGGGACTGGTACTTGAGGGTAGCAGGGTAGGTCAAGTATTTAGTGTTGGCTGAAGGAACGGCTGGCATGAGCAGCTCGACGGGGCTCGTTTGTGCCGTGTGGGTAGGTTAACCTTGCAAGGGAATAAAACCGAATCGATTCGCCGTACTCACGGTATTGAGCTCTTGATCACTGGGCAGCATCGCTAGATAAGAAAGTGAATATGATGATGATGGAATATATATATGCTGTATTGACTTAATCAAGTGCTTGCTCTCTTGGAAAAGATTTATTTACAAATGCTTTGCTTATCTAGAATAAATAGCTCAACATTAATTTGGATGCTAAAACTTGAAAGCAAGGATCTACTTTTAGTTGCTTATTTTGGCAAAACAACAACCCAGCCAAAAGCTTTGCATATTAGGAGTCTTTTTCTAAGGATATCCTAGAGTCGGGTAAGACTTGCTGAGTTTTAGAACTCAACCTTGCTTGTGGATTAATTTTTACAGATGAGGAAGATGCTAGAATAGCCGAGCAGGTGGCAGAGACGTTTCCTTTTGGTATTCCTGATGGTTATCACCTAGAGTTTGTTCCGGCTCCTGCAGGTGTGGAGCCGAGGGATTGATAATGCCAGCTGGGCTACTTGTGCATTATCTTGTTTTATCGACGTAGACTCGTACCGTTTTAAATTTCCGCTGTGCTTTTCAAACTCTGTGTTGTAATAACTTTTATAATGACTTGTTTTGTAAATTAAATCCACGTGTACTGTGTTGTAAAATTTGTGACTCGTTATTCATCTGTGCTCATGGTGAAGTGAGACATGCCTCGTATTGGTTTCGATGATGTGATCAGTGGTGTAATCGGGAGTTACCCGACAGCAACTACACGGTTATGTCAGTTGAAGTGCGAGTGTGCTGTACTGCTTGCATTAGCTAAGGGACAATGCACTTGAGCTGACATAATTGGGGTGGTTCTGCCACAGTGGAGGGGTAGGCCGGGCACGCGGGAGGAGGGAGGGAGTGAGGAGGGGCCAGCGGCCACCGGGGGAGGGGCTAGCGGCGGCCGGAGGAGGGGGCGGCAGGATGGGAGGAGGTGTGACGGGTGACGGGGGCGGGGCGAGGCGCCGACGGCAGATAGAGCGGCCCGTTGGTGAAGAAAGGGAGGAAGAAGATGATGGTGGGGTCCACACGACAGTGAGTGGGGAGAAGAGAGGTACCAGGGGTATTGTAGACCATACGAAAATATGGAAGCATCCGGGTGGGTCCAGAGGAATCAAAAACGGATCTACAGGTATCAAATACGTAGAGAATGGCACGTTTCAAGCAAAGAAGGAATTGTAATGACATATCTCCGAATAGGTGAATTGTAATGGCATATCTCCAAACTTTGAAAATTGTAATGGCATGGATCCAAATAACCCTTTGTTTTCTGCGCACTTAGTGAGAGTTAGAGCAGGAGTGTGGTTAGCACACAAATGTGCACCAACCACCAAAAGCATGGCAGGAACAAAGCAACATTTTATTTAAAAAGGGAAATATGGGGGTGCTGCTAGAAAAACAAACTTTGGAAAATCAAAATGAAAAGGGAAATTTCAGCACCCAAACCTATACTAAGATAATGGCACATTTTAGGTCTGGTCATGACCATGGACTATGGTTGTAACTCGGATACTCATAGTAGTCCATAACTTCGAGTTCCGGGATGTCGGGCTTGAGGAATATTTTCAACTGAAAACATCCCTATCATTGTCCTGGAGAGGAAGCATAAAGGAAAACCTTCCTTCTCCATCCTCCAATTCAGCCATTTGATTTCATCATTTTGACTCTGGCTGATTGGGGGTCTCTGTTTCACCTTTTTGTTCTCCTAATGGGAATGATGTTCTGTGTGCCCAAAGTGTCTCGGGTGATTGCCCTTCCATCCCTTCTCCATGTCAGATTGTTCATGGTGTTCTGTCGATGTTTCTGATTGACTATCTGAAGATGGTACAGATTTGCGACCCAGTGATTTACTCCCAACCCGCTATTGCACTTCTAAGGCTGGAGTGAGAGTCTCCATCTCCTTATCCACAACATGAAGTACTTCAAGTACTGTGGACGTTTAGTCCATGATCACCAAGATGCTCGTCAGTCCTTTGACTCAATGAGCATCATGGGCACCACAAAGACTCTTAGCGTGTGTGTGCTTGGTTGGTCAGGTGATCAGTCTGTCGAACCTTAGCACGAGGTTTATACGGAATGAAAGAAAAACTTCCGTAGCTCATTCTCTGTGAGAAATGGAACCGACACTTAAGAATCTTGCGGGTCTCACATGTGGGTTGCAGCAGTGGAGTAAACCAATATGATATGAATCCCATTGGTTAAATCTGATAAGGTGAATGCATTCCTTCTCTCTAAGGGTGTTAATCCAAGTTTGTAAAGCTACCTTTGAGAGAGTATCATCTCATATGATTGAACTTGTATCCTTGGGAGATGATATGCCACGTATTTATTTGCTCTCTTCTTCTTTTGATTCGTGAAGCGAATTCATGAAGGAGCAAGAATCCAATGGATGAGTTGTGGCTTGTCGTCCTTCTTGGTCAGGTGATATCTTGGTGTAGCATGGTCCGTGTGCTAACACTTTGACATCGACCAAGTATGGTCTGAACTTGTCATGGGTGAATGCCACTACAGACAGTTCCTTCTCCGTTGTTTGTCGAACTCTGGTCAATGCTTCTGATAATGATGCTTTCGTGCATTGATCCAGCTCTGTCCTGATCGTATGGATGCTAGCGTTGCACATGATCTTGATAGGAAAACTCCAATCAGGAGGTTGTACGATGGGGGCCTTCCAAGCTGACACTTCTCCCAATTGGGACAAGGTGGAGCCTTTGGGATTCTCACGAACTCTATCCATATCCGCGAGGCATAAACCAAAGGTTGTCCATGGACTGAGAAATCATCAAGGAATTCCTCCATGATGTTCTCGACAAGGACAGAGGATGTCCTCGATAATGGGAGAGAAGGCTGATATCATACACCTCTGTTGGTGCATTGCCTAGACCAAACAATAAAGACAGGTGGAGGTAGATGAAAATTGACTAGTGCTTCACCACTTGAAGTGGGTGCTTACATGGGGTAAATAATACCCACATGCAGGTGTGCCTACCTCCCTCATCGCTGTTTGTCCGGTTCAAGCGACACGATGGGTGTTGGGGTTGATCCCCGTCTAGTCTGTAGAGAATACCTAAAAAAGGACTAACTTCTCTAAGACTGTTGTAGCCTACCAAGCCTCTTTCTCTGTCAGTTTATCACCGATGATGACTGGCGTGCTGCGATTGTCGTGAAGCGGTAAATATCTCTATTCCAAGGGGAAGAGAAACATGTCTCAATCCAAGTGGCAGTAATCACGAACTCTAGTGGAGGAGGCTGTGGTTCTCCACCTTGTCGAGCTTGACTGGCCGGTTCTGCCCCTGGGATTGGGTGAGCATCTGAAAAATATGCCCACTGATTATTCACGGGGTCTGTCTAGACCTTTGCGATAATGATCGTGCAAGGCTGAACTCACTGATCGTGCAAGGTCGATCAGGATGTTTTCTTTGTCAGCTCTGAGCTATAGCTCGATTGTGATTAAGTTGACAATATGCTCTATTGGCTGATCCAACAAGAAGAT
This sequence comes from Urochloa ruziziensis, assembly GCA_015476505.1. NCBI lineage: Eukaryota > Viridiplantae > Streptophyta > Magnoliopsida > Poales > Poaceae > Urochloa > Urochloa ruziziensis. The sequence continues at coordinate 32,394,478 of CM027123.1, read as the reverse complement.
TATGTCACGTTCAAGGATATCGAAGATGTGGAAATCTAGGATCACTCTGCTGCGCCCCTCAGGCACAACTCGAATAATTCCTTTGTTTTCCAACATCTGGCCGTTGATCCCTTTCAGGTGCTTACGAAAGATCATGGACAACTTCTTGTGTGTCAGTCCCCTCAATAGGTGGAGGGCATTAAAGCTAGCGTCGACTAACTTCTACTTCCTCCGTCATTCCTTGCTCGTAACCGCAGATAGACCCTTGGTCTGCGGTCGTGACTTCCGAAATGAATTACTTAGACCTTGAGTGTGCACACCTTACGTGGCAGATCCTTAAGGGAATTCTCTTGGTCTGGGGGCTTTTGTTTGCTCACTTCGTATGGTTGGAGGCGGTGGATCCAATGAAAGAGTGAGGGTTTGTTGTTTGGTTCATGGGGAAGTCGGTGGGAGGGTCAGAAAAACTGATCCTGAGGATGAGCACTATGTCTCAATCTACCAACGAATCGTTGTATGAGCACCATACCAAAGTTCTCCCAGGTTGCTCCAAGTAACTCATCACCTTGTTGATAAATCGTCAACAGAGCTCTGAGCTTTGGGGATGGGATAGTGTAGGATCTAGGATACCGACTAGAGGGGGATGAATAGGCAGTATTAACTAAAATCAAGGCACTAATAAAAAATTATTAGTAACACAAGAGAAAACCTATTTCTACTCAAGTCTAGACTAAGTGAAGGTTTGTGTCGGTGATATTATCTCCGGCGGTCTTCTACGGGGTAGCCCACGGAAGTGATTTGTATTGCAGGGAAGATCGCAAAGATCGGAAGCAAGATGGTTAGGATGGACAGACACAGGGATTTAGACAGGTTCGGGCCGTCGACTCGACGTAATACCCTACGTCCTGTTTTGGGGTGTTGTATTGCGTGGGATTCGCTATGAGTTGAGATGTGGTGAGATGAGTCGTTTTGGAGGGGGTCCCTGCCCGCCTTATATATCGGGGGGCAGGGTTACAAGTCGGTTTGTAGCCGATCCTATCTCTAAGAATCCTTTCCTTTTTTACAATAATTCCTATTCCAACTAGAACTTCTCCTTCCAGATCCTTCCTCCGTGCGCCGACTTGTCCCGCACGTCTTCAGGTCTAGAACAATGGGCTAGGCCGCCCCCTTTTGGTGGGCTGCCAGGCTTGCTCGTGAGGTACCCGGGTACTATATCCCCCACAGTAGCCCCCGAGCACTTCTTGGCCGATCGTTGGCTGTAATTGATTTGTCTTTTCTTGCATGATCCGAGTGCTCTCAAGTTGTCTAAGACCTCATCCGAGTGATTTCGAAGAAGATCCGAGTGGTTTCGAGGAAGATCTGAGTGTATGATCAGACGTTCCTGAAAACAATTCTTCAATTATAGCCATAGTGAGGGGAAGGAGTGCTCTTTTTCACGACGCGACAGCGAAGTGAATACACTTAGCCCCCAAGCTTTGGGTAATTTTAGTATGAAATTGGCCAAAGGTTTTCAACTTTTTCTCCACCTATATCTTGATCTTCAATGGTGTGCACCTCCAGGTGCCCATTGGGTGTAGCCCCCGAGCCTTGAGCAGAATAGAATATTCTGGTCGAGGGTCAAAAATAAAATATTATGAATTTCTTTTTGAACTTTATCCATCAATGGCGTGCACCTCCAGGTGCACCCATTGGGTGTAGCCCCCGAGTCTTGATTCGACTCGGCACGATCGTGTCAAGATTCTGAAAGCCGTGGATCCTGACTGAATTTTTCAGCCCCCATGCCTCTGGGCATGGATTTCAGATAATCTTTTCCTTATGGGGCTTTTTTGTTTCCCCTTCTTAAGGATTTTGTTCTCAAGTTCTTTGAACTCGGCGTGACTCTCAGATCGTGTCCCACGACCCAACTTGACCATATGGTAAGCCACCTTCTTACAAGATTTATACTTGTCAGCACTTAATCCAGACTTCTGAGCAAATTTAGCGATAGTATCGCATGCCTTACGTAAAAATCAATTGCAAGGAAACAATATTAATTGCAGAAGCAAGTCTGGCCGTCGACTAATTTTAGCCTCACGAACACTAGCTCCTGAACACTAGCTCAGGAACCCACAAATTTGTTAACGTAACAGAACCGAAAGGTCGTGCTATATTTCAGCCCATTTGGGCCCATTAATCCCATAAAGTCCGTTGTTTCCTGGGGAAACTAACGGTTACCTTACTAAAGGCAGAATATCGTGAGATATCGCGACTCCTTACCGCACCTTTGAATTCAAAGCGACGGGACGTGCCTGCGTCGGTTGAGTTCCCGAGACACGCATCGCGCCGCGCGCGGGAGGAACGGTTCATTCCATTATAAGCCATCCCCGCCGCAATCTTCTTCCTTTCCTCGCCATTTGCCTTCCGAGCGCTCAAGTTCTCCTCCACGCTTGAGAGCAAACCCTAGATCCATTTTCGCAACTTCCATCCTCAATCCTCAGCCCCCGCTCGCTGCCATGGCGCCGAAGAGGAGGGAAGCCCCGAATCGGAAGGAGAGGTCGCCAGGAAGGGCTCGGTCGGTCAGAGCCAAGGCCGTCGTCGAAGTCGCCGTGGACCGCGCCGCCGAGTGGAGGGAGTCCATCACCACCACCAGGCGCCTCGAGCAGCACGTCATCGACTGCATCCTCCCAGATCAGCAAACCGCCGAGTGGCGCGCAGCCTCCGGTGAGTCATTCCCCACCCCAAATTCCTCTGATTTGGTGGTGTTCGAGTCTTTCTTTCTGCGCGGCTTTGGCGTGCCCGCGCATTCTTTTCTCCGCGGGCCGCTGCATTTCTATGGGATCAGTCTCTGCGCACTGAATCCCGACTCTATTCTTCATCTCGCCATCTTCATCAACCTCTGTGAGGCCTATCTTGGGATAGAGCCTCACTTCAATCTTTTTCTTCACCTTTTTCTGTTGAAACCTTACCCTGGAACCGAGTGCCCGCGAGTAGTCGGAGGTGCCGGATTCCAACTCCGCGAGGGTCGAACCCGGGAGTATTTTGATATTCCTTTTCTTACCTCCAACAAGGGGTGGCAGTCCGAGTGGTTTTACGTAGGAAACCACTCGCCTGCCATTTCCCCTGAAATCGATTCACGTCCTATTCCCTCCCAGTCCTGGACTGCTCTTCCCAAGGAGAGTGAGATGGACGAGGTTCAGGAACTGCTGGGTCTCATAGCCCAGTTGAAGGACAGAGGCTTGTCTGCCGTAGGAGTGGCAGCCAACTTCGTGCTGCGCCGGATCCAGCCCCTCAAGAAGCGGGCTCATCCGGCGTATGAATACTACGCCGAGGGGGACAACACGTGTGAAGCCCCCGAGCGTGTTGACAAGGGCCAAGCCGCAGCTCGGCTTGGCAAATTCTTTGTGACTGGGACTTCTCTGCGAACTACTGATTGTCCTCCGGCGTACAACTTATCGAATCTACGCCCTGAGGTATTTAACCAGACTGTTGCTGTTTTATGTTTCAATTCCACCCATTGGGTGTAATCTCAGTAAAGAACTGAACCCAACTTTTGCAGGGTCGAGCTGCCTTTGTATCTCTCCCTCCTTTGCCTGAGATGCCAAAGGGAGTGGATCAGCCGGCTCGGCGCAGAGCCGGTGGTGTTGAAGAAGCAGTCGGAGGAAGTGAGAGTGACCTGCATGACTCTGATATCACTCTGTCGTCCTCACCTTCTCCAGACGTGCTATCTCCAAGTGGTGGGAAGGCTGCCCCTGTCCCGAAGAAGCGGAAGATTTCAGCGGGGATCGTGATTGGGGATGCGCCGAGCCGCCGCCAACTCCTCCTTTCCGAGTCATCTGACTCGGATGAAGACGAAGCTGGCGGTGCCGAGTCGTCAATCCCGCCCCCAATTATCAGCTCAGAGCAGTCGCCCCGTGCAATAGTACCTCTGAGTGCTGCAAGTCCGAGGGACCTTCCTTCCCCCACTCGGAAAGGAAAGCGCCCGAGAATGCGCGTATCTACTCTGTAAGTATCATTGTCATCCTTTGATTGTCCTTTATGTTTTGCTGTGATTAATCCATATGTGCTTTATCTTGTAGCACACCGTCTAAGATCCCCTTTGCGGGTCATGCGCCTCAGTCGGTCGTTGAGACAGAGATCCCACCAATCCAAATGCCAGAGGTGTCGACCCATTCGGCTGATCTTCTCAGCGATCAGCCTGTGGGTCCGCCACCAGAGTCGCTGCGAGAACCAACCCCGCCTCCGCCGAGTCCTGTACCAGCGTCGCCGACCACACTGCCAATTCCTCAGGGCAGCCCCCATCCTGCTCCTGTAGTTGAACAGACTGCTGCGATGGAGGAGCCCAAGGCTGCAGGGGTCGAAGTCGCTTCTGCAGTGGTCGGCGCTCCGGGTGGTGGTGCTCCCATGACTCCTCTGGCGGAGTTCATGTCACTCCATCATCGTATGGGCCAAATAGCCAAGGTATTTCCTGAGCCACCTTTCTTGTGTTAGTACCGAGTGGTACACCTATTTGTTTTGTCATCGGACTTGTCTTTGCAGGACTTAGCTGTTGATGCCGAGGCAAAATCCTCGGTGATTCAAGAACTTTCTTCTGCAGTCGCTAAGGCCGACTCCTTGGTGGCCCGAGTGGCTGAACTCGAAGCTGCTGCGACCCAACACCAGGCCGAGTTGGAGGAAGCCCAACGCACCACTCGCGATCTTCGCGGAGAGGTGGAGCAGGCTAGACTCAACGAAGCCCAGGCCGTGCACGAGCTTAGAGGTATGTTATTCCCTGTTTGTTTTCCTGTCAGACGTGAATATATTATCCAGATCTAACTTTCTGTAGATTACCGGTATCGGATTATGTCCCAATTTGCAGAGCTCACTGCCCCGGCGTGATTACCAACGATGGTTCTAGCCCCGGCGTGATTACCACAAATTCCTTTGTGTATGTCTGTCAAGAGCTCAACACCCTCTGCGCGACTTACGCACTTTTGGAGAATTTGGGAAGCTCCAGATCGACGATACAACTTGTCTCCGATAATGACGTAGCTTTTGCTTCGCCGCACGATTTGTTCGTGGAGCGAGTTTAGATCTTTGTCTTCAGCGACCTCTGTGGGCAATATGCCGCTGTCAAGATAGTCGATGATTTGGGTCCTCCAGTCCAACGCTTCGTCTACCACTAATGTGGCTGACTCCAGGGATTCTCCGACTTGTTGCTCCGCGACAGTGCCATCCGGGTTTATCTTGATAGATGGTTTGACAAGATCTTGTATGAAAACTCCGGGTGGGACGCCTTCACGGGTGGACCCCATCTTAGCAAGCTCATCTGCTGCCTTGTTATGGTCGCGCACCACGTGATGGAACTCTAAGCCATAGAATTTCCCTTCCAGCTTCCTGATTTCCTCGCAGTAAGCGTCCATCTTCTCGTTGGTCCTGGACCAATCCTTGTTTACCTGGTTTATGACCAGGGCAGAGTCCCCGCGTACCATCAAGCGTTTTATACCCAAAGGTACTGTGATGCGAAGACCGTGCAAGGCTGCTTCGTACTCGGCTGCATTGTTGGATACTGGGAACATGATTTGAAGGACGTATTTTAATTCCTGTCCACTTGGAGAGATCAGGAGTACGCCTGCGCCACCTCCTTTGATCTGGAGGGAGCCATCAAAGTACATCTCCTAGTACTCAACTACCTCGTCGTCAGCCGGAGCTTGGTTCTCTGTCCAGTCTGCTACGAAGTCGGCCAGGACCTGAGACTTGATAGCAGTACGTGGAACGAAGGTTATATGATGGGCGGCCAATTCTATTGACCACTTGACGATTCGGCCGCTGGCGTCTCGGTTATGGAGAATCTCCCCTAAAGGATTTTCGCTCACAACCGAGATTGGATGGGCCTCAAAGTAGTGCTTCAGCTTTCTTGCTGAGATGAGAACTCCATAGAGTAATTTCTGAACATGGGGATAGCGTACCTTAGATACGGTCAGGACCTCGCTGACGAAGTAGACTGGTCGCTGAACTCCATATGCATGTCCTTCTTCAGGACGCTCGACCACTAGTACCGTGCTAACCACTCGGGGAGTAGCAGAGATGTAGAGGTAGAGCTGTTCTCATTGGTTGAGGTGGGACGAGGATGGGCGGACTCTGCAGGTAATCTTTGAGTTCCTGGAAAGATTGCTTCGCCTTGTCATCCCACACAAACTTATCCTGCTTCTTGAGCAGTTTGAAAAACGGCAATCCGCGAACGCCGAGTCGTGATATGAAACGACCGAGCGCTGCCATGCATCCAGTAAGCTTCTGCACATCCTTTTGACAGGTTGGTGGTAGCATCTTGGTGATGGCCGTGATCTTCTCGCGATTTGCCTCGATCCCGCGGTTGCTGACCATGAAGCCGAGTAGTTTACCTGAAGGTACTCCGAAGACACACTTTTCCGGGTTGAGCTTCCACCGGAATACGCGTAGGCAGTTCGAAGACTTTTGTCAGATTCCCTATCATGTCCTCGGGGTTCATGATCTTGACCACGATGTCGTCGATGTAGGCTTCTACTATGTCTGGGATCAATTGATCCAGACATGCTTGAATCGTCCTCTGATAGGTTGCGCCTGCGTTCTTCAGACCGAAGGCCATTGTGTTGTAACAAAAGGCACCGAACGGCGTGATGAACGCAGGTCTTTATCTGATCTTCCAGCTTTAGGCCTATCTAGGTGATAGCCTGAGTAGCAATCGAGAAAGCAGAGCAGGGCGGAGCCTGCCGTGGAGTCAACGACTTGATAGATGCGGGGGGGAACGAAGGGGTCTTTAGGGCAAGCTTTGTTGAGATCTGTATAATCGACGCACATTCTCCAATCATTATTATTCTTTTTTCTTACAAGAACTGGATTAGCTAACCAGTCGGGGTGGAACACCTCCTGAATAAAACCAGCAGCTAACAGCTTTGTAATCTCTGCCCTAATCGCCTCCTTGCGGTCCTGCGCGAATCGACGAAGCCTCTGCTTGATCGGTTTGGCAGTCGGATTGACCTTCAAGGAGTGCTCGGCAAGTTCCCTTGGGACACCTGGCATATCGGATGGTTTCCACGCGAATATGTCGGCGTTTTCCCTTAGGAATTTGACGAGCACTTCTTCCTATTTGGGGTCTAATTCTGCCCCGATGATGGCCGTCTTCTTCGGGTCATCCAGGTCCAGAGGGATCCTCTTCAGCTCCGTCTCCTTGCTTGGCGCGATGGCTTCTCTTGCTGGCTTCTTGGCGGGGATCTCCAGAGAGTCCTTGTCCACCTCCTGTGATGCAGCCAGTACTTGCTCCATACGCTTGGACATGTCCAGGGCAGCTGCCGCGTTGAGGGTTTCCTGTTCGCATGTGTAAGCGACTCGGATGTCCCCCAAGACGGTGATTACGCCTTTAGGTCCTGGCATCTTGACCTGCAAGTAGACGTAGTGAGGAATCGCCATGAACTTGGCGAGCGCCGGCCTCCCAAGGATGGCGTGGTATGCAGTTTCAAAGTTCGCCACCGTGAACTGCATATGCTCGGTCCGGTAGTTGTTCCGGTCTCCGAAGGTAACGGGCAATGTGATGTGCCCGAGTGGTTCTGCTCCCTCTCCTGGTATCAAGCCGTAGAACGCGGATTGGGGGGGACTTAGGTCGAGAGTAGTCAGGCCGAGCTCCTTTAATGTGTTGGCAAAGAGGATGTTCAGGCCACTGCCACCGTCGACTAGCACCTTGGTGAGCCGAACGTTGCGGATCGTCGGGGCTACTACCAAGGCGTGGGACCCGGGCTTCGGTATGAAGTTTGGGTGATCTTCTCGGGTGAAGGTGATCGGAACTTCCGACCACTTAAGGTACTCAGGTACCGGTGGTTCCCTCGCGTGCATGACTTGGCGATGGGTGAGCTTCTACTGGCGCTTCGACTCGAACTCCAGTCCGCCATAGATCATGCGAACCACTCGGTCGGCTTCCTAGAAGTCGTCGCCGGGCTCGTCATTCCGCCTGTCGTCTCGCGGGGAACCATCGTTCCTCTTTCTGTAGGGAGGGCCACTGTTGCCCCCAGTAAAGGCTCGCTTGAGCCCGTAGCACTCTCGTGCCGAGTGCTTGTGCTTGTGGTAAGGACATTGCTCATCGAGCATGCGCTGGAAATCCTCTGGAGTTACCCGGCCTCTGGACCGGTCCAGAGCGGCGACCATATCTCCCTCGCTCTTCTTCTTGCGAGGGTGACTGTCGGAGCGACGATGGTCGCTTGCGGGTTGTCTTGTTCTCTTCTTCCCAGCGGCTCCTGAGCTCGCTGAGTTGTTCCTTTTCCGCGATCTCTGCATCCGCCCACGTGCTAGCGATCCGGAACATGTCATTGACAGTCGCGGGTGGCTTCCGAGTCCACTTGTGAATCAGTCTCCCGTCGGAGATGCCGTGCTGGAAGGCTGTCATAACCTCCTGATCCATCACGTCCATGATGGAGTTGCGCTTCTCCGAGAACCTGCGCACGAAGTCGTGTAGGGTCTCGTTCTTGCGCTGTCTGATCTGACCGAGGAGCCTCTTGCTCCCGGGCCTTTCCTAGGTACCGAGATAGTTACCGACAAAGAGTGCGGTAAGCTGATCCCAGTTGTCGATGGCGTCCTGCGGGAGTCCTGCCAGCCAGTTGCGGCAGTCCTTGGTGAGCATGATGGGAAGGTAATTCGCCATCACGTCCTCGTCGCCGCCAGCCGCTTGTACGGCGGTGTAGTAGATCTGAAGCCATTGAGATGGATCAGACTTCCCGTCGTACTTGTCGATATCCGACAGCTTGAAGCCTCTGGGCCATGTCACGCTTCTCAAGCGCTCAGTGAACGACTGGAATCCGCCGATCCGACCTCTAGGGCGGGAACCGCTCGGACCCGAGCCGTCTGTTGTTCTTGGGGGAGTGCTATCCCTCCTGCGATCCCGCTCCCTGGGCGAGGAACGGGTCCTCCGATAGTTCTGAGTCCTGGGCGGAGTTCGGTCCCGTCGGTAGGTTCTGCTGCGCGGTGGAGTTCGCTCCCTTGGCGGAGTCGGTCGCCTGGGTGGTGGAAGCGCTTGTCCTCGTGGCGGAGTGCGACCGCCGTCGTTGCCGCGCCTTGGACTACCGGAGGGGTCAGAGTAGTCTGACTCCGTCGAGTAGCCGCTCCTGTTGGAGTTACGACGGGGATTTCCATGATCCCGATCGTATTCTTCGCTGCCGTCGGATTTCCTCACGATGGCGCTCTTCGGTGCTGTTGCGGATGACATCCCTCGCGTCTCGATCTCTGTTGATCGTGGTGCGAAGGTCTTCATCACGATCCGATCCACCGCTGGCCCGGCGTCGAGACGGACCGGGCTCAGGAGCGACCGTGGTTGCTCTGCCCTGCATCTGGTGAACCTGGACGGAGGCGGCCTGCACGAGAGCCCTTACCTTTTCCAGCCTGGAGTGCTGGGTGGCAGCCGACTGATTTCCTCGTTGATGGTGACGAGGTTCTGGACTGGCGTCTCGTAGACGTCGTATCCGTTGAACTCGAACATGCCGTCGCGCATCAGGTTCCGGGTGCTCCTCCTGTCGTGCCGATCCCGTTGACGACGATGATCTTCAGAGCGTGGTTCCTGGAGTCGAGCGGTGCCAGATCCTGATGCTGTGGCTCCGTGTGGTCGTGCGGCTCTGCGAGTCGCCCGACTGGCGTTGCGTCCTCGACGCTGGTCCCTGGCTTAGTCGTTTCCTCAGCTGGGGTGACCTCGTCTTCTGACACTGGATTGGGTGGCGTCGCTGGCGCCACCATGTAGCAGTATGACCCGACTCCTTCTTGCACGAGGTAGTCTTCCTCGGACTCGGAGAAGTCGGATGTGGGCGTGTAACGCTCCAAGCTACTCGGAGTTAGTTCTCCGGGTGATCCTAACAGCTCCGGCTCCGTGGAGGCGTCGGACACTGTGTAACCTTCCGGCAGGTCGTCCAGGATTGAGGGTCCCTGTGGGTTTAACTCATAGGAGTCGCTCCCAGAGAGGGAATCATCCGCCTGGACGATGTCCTTCATCTTCTGCTTCTGAGCAAGCGCGCAAAAGCCAGGGGTCTGGACAGTGATGACCTCAGGGCTCTGGACGCGCGTCGGTTGAGCGTTTACGCTCTGAGATGACTCGGCGACGCGACTCTCAGGAGCCGGATCGGAATCGAGTGATTGTAGATCTATTCCCGACTGGTTGGGCCTCGCGTTTTGCGATGGACTCAGTGGGGTAGAACCGGCACGATCAGATGCGATCGGACCGGATTGGGCCGTGACGGCCGAAGTCGGCGCCAGAGAGGAAACCTCCATGGCGATCGTAGCTCCTGCCGCTTGGGTATCCAAGGCGGCGGCGGTGATGTTCCCGAACTGGATCTCGAATCCGTCGACGTCCGGGAGATTGCAGCCGTCCAAGATCTTGACACGATCCATCAAGCTTACCAGATTGATCTCGGCGATACCCCCTACCTGGCGCGCCACTGTCGGTGATATTATCTCCGGCAGTCTTCCACGGGGTAGCCACGGAAGTGATTTGTATTGCAGGGAAGATCGCAAAGATCGGAAGCAAGATGGTTAGGATGGACAGACACAGGGATTTAGACAGGTTCGGGCCGTCGACTCGACGTAATACCCTACGTCCTGTTTTGGGGTGTTGTATTGCGTGGGATTCGCTATGAGTTGAGATGTGGTGAGATGAGTCGTTTTGGAGGGGGTCGCTGCCCGCCTTATATATCGGGGGGCAGGGTTACAAGTCGGTTTGTAGCCGATCCTATCTCTAAGAATCCTTTCCTTTTTTACAATAATTCCTATTCCAACTAGAACTTCTCCTTCCAGATCCTTCCTCCGTGCGCCGACTTGTCCCGCACGTCTTCAGGTCTAGAACAATGGGCTAGGCCGCCCCCTTTTGGTGGGCTGCCAGGCTTGCTCGTGAGGTACCCGGGTACTATATCCCCCACAGTTTGCAACCTAGGGTGACAAGTAAGATTCAATCTCTAGGAATGTAAATGCTCAAGGTAAATAGACAAAAGGTAAATGAGCAAAGAAATAGTTAATCACACAAGAGACCAATTTTTCCCGTGGTGTCGATGACTTGCCGGTCACCCCTAATCCACGTTGAGGTGGATTCAAAGCTTCAACCGCTTCTCTACCAAGTCACACTTGATGTATAAGCCGGCTTGAATGCAATGAACCTCTCCAAACCTCGATTCCACTAGAGTTGCCCTTTACCGCTCCGGTGAGGTGAGCACAAGACCTCTCACAATCTTCCAAGGCTTCTTCACAATCTTCTTGAAGAGCTCAATGGAAATCTCACACCAAGCCGTCTAGGAGGCGGCAACCTCCAAGAGTAACAAACCAATGACGCTTGCTTGATGTTCTCCTAGTGCCTCAATGCTCAATGCAATCAAAAGCAATGCACTAGAAAGCCTCACACTCATAAGAATGCAATCCCTTAGCAAATGAGTGAGAGATGAATGAGAGAGGGGACTCTTGGGTCAAATGAGCTTTCAGAATGGCCAAGAGAGCCTCCCCAAACCTGTGGGATGAGTATATATACTCCCCACCTTTCCAACTAGCCGTTATGTGTAAAACTCATGAAAACAGAGTACTGGCGGACCGTCCGCCTAAGAGGGGGCGGACCGTCCGCCTGAGCCCAACGGCTACTATTTCAAAAAGTCAAACGTGTCAGAAGTGACCATTACGGGGTTGGCGGACCGTCCGCCCTGTTGGGCGGACGGTCCGCCTCAAAGATGGAAAATGGTCACCACACGACTAAGGACCAACTTTATCAAAGGCAGACCGTCTGCCTTATAAAAGTGCCCTGGAACCCTCAGAAACAGTCTCTGGTAGCACGATCCGCGAAAGGGTCTGCCTCATGCAAAATTAGCCTGCGGATCGTCCGCCAGTGCCTGGCGGACCGTCCGCCTAAGAAAAGCGGCAGGACCCCTTTGTCCAACACTTAGCCGATTTTCCCTCGATCAAATGCGAGGCGGACCGTCCGCCACCCAATGGGTGGACCGTCTGCCTATCCAAAATCAGCATTGTTGACATCCCTTTAACTTTCTCAAAAACAAAGTTAGCTCTCATGCATGCACTTATACTATTTGAGCAAGTTGGCACTAGAGTTTCATCATTCAAGCACGATTGACCCCTCTTAATAGTACGGCTATCTAGCCTATCAATCCGGTGAAATTTCTTCTCTAACACTCCTTGTGACCAGTAAAAGAAAAATCCTATCTTTTACCTTTGCCTCTAGCATACATTTACTTCAATATCTGGCGATATATCGTAATCAATCATTGAAGCTAATCCATTCATCCAGATTAACCTAATCTCATCATCTCAATAGAATTGTTAGTCCATGATGATTGTCATTAATTACCAAAACACATTTAGGGGCCTAGATGCACTTTCAGATAGACAAACAGACAAACTTCAACCTTCACTTTGATCCAATATCCTCCAACTCCTCTTGCACTCCGATTGTACCAAAACTTTGGTTCCCTGTCAGAGAAAAACTGGAAGAGTTCTGTCTTGGTTCATCCCGGAAATATTAGGAGAGAACTCATCCTCATTTAATGCAAGGAGTGTGAACAAACGATGGCAACGAGATTGGGGCGGATCTCGAAGCCATCAGATAACGGTGTGGAAGGATGGTGGCAATTCCAAACACTCGCGAAATGGAACTGCCGGATAACTAGGAGAAAACCCCATGTGGTAGATGGTTATGGGGATAAAGTGTACGGCTAAAAAGATCCTACACTAGTGTTGCAACCGTTCCTCGGCAACGGCGCTAGAAAAGCTTGTTGGCACTCCTTAGCCTAACTAAATCCGCAAGCGCACGGAGTCCGATGTAGCCTTTCACTAGGGGAGTAAAACCTGGATGTCAAATCCAAGGAACGGTATATGCAAATAGCCTAGAAATATCTTAACCGGACCCACCAGGGCTAAGTACTATGTCTAATGGACGCGAGGACTCAAGTTGACCTCCCTCTTCACCGTTCTGCTGTGACGGTTTCTTCTTCGGGGGAGCCATACTTAACTTCGGAAAGGGCAAGGACGCTCGCCGAGGGCTCCAATACTATTGGGATAAAACACCGTCTAGCCCAAGACTAGCCAACAGTTGAAGGACTTGACCAACACAATGAACTCGAAGAACACTTCGTTACTCAAAATCCCTTTCTATTCCTCAAAAGTCGATCCCCTTTTAGTACAGCAGCCTTCCTTTTATAGGGCGGGCACTTTACAACTTTCTGGGGGATACCCCCTCACCTGCTACATTCCCGGAATATTTCTGGGTGCTAAAGGTCATTTCCCTTTACTTTACAGATACTACTTTACACATCATTGCTTGCCGACTCCGGAACCTTTACGCTCTTTACAAATCGCTCGCGCGTCAAGGTTAAAGCTCAGACTCATACTCCGAAGTGTCTACGCTCACTTCGAGACGTTATTTGCTTCCTTCAGCTCGACCTCCCGTGAAGTCTTGCATCCTCTTCGCGACCGCTCTCTGGATCGTTTCCTTATAACCTGTCGCCGGCAACCGCGCCAGAATCGTGAAGTGTTCGCGAATACTCCGCGAACCCCTGCATTTCTTCACATATCGTGATTCAAAACCAAACAAAGTAAGAAGATAATACAATAGCGAAGTAACAAAAGAAAGTGTTCCAGACGACGCGAAGGGCGGGGTTGCTTGTGAGACTTCGTTCCCCAACACTTTGCAGGCAGCCATTGCTCACAAGTCAAATATTCTTAAGGCTTCCCTTATGTGTTTCATTCTGAGCCTCCAATTTTTAGGTACGGGCCTGCCAAATAGGGCAAACTCAGAGCCTAAATTGTGTAACACGAAACTTTCTCCAACTTTTCTGTTGATGACTTGGCTTGAAAACAAAGTTAAGATCCCTAAAAATGTGTTGTAAGATAATCTGTCTGATTTCAGGCTCTCTGTGCAGCATGTTTTTCAGGGGCCATATCTCCTAGCTCCAAATTCCAAATCATGTCATCCATAGGTCCAAATCAAAGCCATCGATGATGGCTACAACTTTGGTAGTCAAACTTTTTTCATCTGAGGCTATTTAGGGTTTTGAATCTGCACCGAAACACGATGCTGTCCTGGATGACGAGAATAATCCTGAGATTGAGTTTTCTTGTGGACGATCTTTCACTTGCTTCATGCATAAGTCTCCCTTGATATTCTAATCTTCTCCATCAATGTTGATCTCTTCCAAATCATCTTCTTCAATATAGAGAGCTCCTCTTTTCCTCTTTGCTCGACATGGTTGCTTTGAAGGACCGAAACGGCGACCAGAGAGGGGGGGAGTGAATGGGAGCCGATAAAAATTCTTTCCAAACAATCCGGCTATTCTCCCAAAACAACTCCGAAACCTCCGAGAGCAATCTTGCCAAGATCACGTAGCCACTGTCAAGCTACTGACCCTAGGAATAAGAAACGAGCAGCGGAACTCGAACCAATCGAAACGAACACCAAAACGACCCGAAACTCGGCTCGATCTAACACACCCAAGGGGGGGCGGTTAAACCGGCCAGGGGGGGCGGTTAAACCGCCCGGGCCTGGGAGCCTCGGGAAAAGTCAAAACAAAAGTGGATCTCCCAAACCGCTTGAGCTCTTGAGGCGAGATTTTGGTCAGATGATCTAGACCTCCAGTGGAGTGTTTTCCCAAAAGATCTCGGCCTCTAACTCAGTATAACTCCCGGAATCGCAGATCTCGCGAAGAACATCATGACCTCAAGTTCATCCCAAAAATCTCAAATCCAGAGCGATTCTCGGCGTTTGGGGGCAAAGGATCACCAGCAAAAGAGGCACAAGGCACTCATACGTGAATCCCCCAAAGAAATCCGAGAGAAAACGCCCTAGAACAAGAAGAACGAATATCCCCCAAAAATAGCTCCGAAAATACCCACGAAAATAGAAAAAGGAAAGGGAGCTCGGGAAATCAAATCATGGCACAAAGATGAGCAGCACAAACTCAATCACATAACCATGAATTCACCTATACAAACTAGGAATGATTCGAAGTAGTTCTAGGTGGAGGGGATGAAGGGGAAAACAAGTTCAAAGTAAAACCTAAAGAGATAACTAGAGAGATAACAGCCACCAGCCCTGAAGGGGCCTATTAGTAGTCCAAGTGGTGGTGTCCTAAAGACTAAACTACCCCTAAGTGATACATACCCCTCAGGGGCAAATTTGACATTTTGATCTCAGATATTTTCCGGCTCGGGCACCTTCCACTGCAAGCTAGCTTCCCTCCGACGCAAGCCTTGCAGTCACGCCGCGTGTCCTCCGGATCGAAGCTCCTCGACGCCGTTCTTGGGCCAGCCCAGGGGGGGGGCGGTTAAACCGGCCCTGGGGGGCGGTTAAACCGCCCCTGTCAGCCCACACAGGCCCAGCTGCCCAAGTTCGCCTCGTCGAGTCCTCGGTCCTTGGTTTTGAGGCCCAAACCAAGGGAAACCGTCCACCGATGATTTTGTGGCCAAATCACCAAACCCCGCGCGCAAACTTCGGTTGTTAACCACCACCTTGCGCCGGCTTCTCGTCCGCATACGAGCTTCGGTTGTGAGCCGCTACCTCGCACCGGAACCACGTCCCCTTGCTCGTTCTTGCCAGCATGTGAACCGCACTTGATCCACCGGCCACCGGGTCCCTCGAACCAAGCCTACTTGTCTCTCCGCTCCTCGGAGGCCGCCATGGCTAAGACCTTTCGCGCCTGTTCTTCACCTGCACCAATGCAACCAAGCCGCATTCTACACCTGCAATACTTGAGCCAAGGGAAACGTCAATCCACACCACGTTGTCAATCACTCATCACACCAGGAAGCGACCATCCACCGGTCCTCGGACACACCGGGTCCTCAATCTCCCCCTTGATGAGTGCATTGACAACACACACATAGTAACCAATTGATATGAAGAAAATATAAAAGAAATCGAAAACAAAACTCAAGCAAGTGACTAAAAGCAAGAACAAGCCGAGAACAAAGTCACTCTGCAAGAGAAAGCTCCAGAAACGCCGACCCTTCAAGAAGAAGCGAAAGGGCTCAACACCATCGGCAAAAGAGCAAAAACACAAGGCACAAATCACAAACTTCAAATCCTCAAACTCACTTTTCAGGACTCTCAAAGCACTCCCCCTGCAAAGATGCAACTCCCCCTGAACAAGTGAACTTGTGCGTGCGAAAATCACTCGAAAATGGCTCAAACCAACACAAAACTTGTGCTCTCAACACAGGGGCGGTTAAACCGCCCGGGGGGGGGGGGCGGTTAAACCGCCCCTGGCAGATGACCAAAGTGGAAAAGGCCAAAATTTCACAAAACAACTCGCAACGATGCCGTTCCAACTTGAAAACCTCCCAAATATGCCCAGCAAGATATTCCAATGATCAAACTCTCAGAAACTTCGCAAATTTTCAGAAAACCTCATTTGGGCAAAACTTTCAACCTCTCACACAATTTCAACCAATTTTAGAGCAAAAGCTTTCTTCTAAATTCAGCCAACAACTCCCCCTTGCCAAATGCTCCAGAAATTCTCCCCCTTGTTGACAATGCACACATCAAGGCAAAATGTACAAAATGCAACTACAAGCTTCTCAAATATACAATGAGCAATACAAAATGCTACAAGTTAGAGAAGAGACATACAAGCTAGTTCATCATGTCACACGGGCATTGCCATCAAGAAGGTGAAGACATATATCCAATTGACAAAGCCATGAGCAAATTGTGGATTTTTATCAAAAATGTCACCGCATGAGCAAAGTCCTAACCATGGATTGTTTAAGCAAAAATAAGCTTCATCTCACCAAAATCATGAAAGGACAAGCATTCTTGACAAAAGATCATCATAAACGCCCAAGTTCTACCTCATGTCATGTCAAAGCACGGAGCCATGTGTTCACTTCTCATGGGAGACTTCTCCGGCAAACAACATGCAACCGCTTAGCACCCATGTGTGCAAGTGTGTGCAATGGTGAAAGCATAGAGACATGAGCATAATTTTCTGCAAATATATCTTTTTCTCAACTTTCTTCTTTCATGCATAGACATCTCATTTTTCAAGGTTTTCAAATTAAGCATGGTACATGAAATGTCTTTGCGACAGAAAGAAGCTTATGCTCCTCCACAAGATAAAGCATGGGCTAAACATTTACAATGACAAAGGTCTTTGACCCAATTGAAAAGAATATCACACCCTAACATGATCTTAAGCAAGATATAGTCATTTCAGCTCAAACAAGACATGCAAAGGCATTTACTCATGGGTGTAGGAATTAAGTTCAGTTTGTCATTTTAATTCAAAAGTGACTATCTCAAAAGAATATATATCAAAACCATCAAGAGCATAGCCATCCATCCAATCAATCCCTAGCCAGCCTGCCTAAACTCTAAAATGTAGCAAGTTGTACCAATCACTGCATATAGGAGAAGCTCATCCTAAGATATGATACAAAAGATGAAATCAAGATACAAAAGCAAGAAAAATATACATCAAGATACAAAGATGGTACAACAGTATACATATGCTACAAGAGAAGCCTCCAAAACTCAGCTCAGAAAACCGCACACACACCAAGTTCTCCTCGCAAGCGGGTGAAGGTAACTTGGTCAAGTGGCTTAGTGAAAATGTCTGCAAGCTGGTTTTGGGTAGAAACATGGGCAAGCTCAATATCACCTTTCTCTACATGATCTCTCAGAAAGTGGTACCTCACTTCTATGTGTTTGGTTTTGGAATGAAGCACGGGATTTTTGGCTACGCTTATGGCACTGGTGCTATCACAAAGAAGTGGAACATGGGACATGTCTAAGCCAAAATCTCTCAAGGTATATGTGATCCAAAGCAACTGAGAACAACAGCTAGCAGCAGCAACATACTCGGCTTCAGTGGTGGATTGGGCTACGCTAGACTGCTTGCGAGAAGACCAAGACACAAGAGACGAACCAAGAAACTGACACTGACCAGAAGTAGACTTGCGATCAACACGACATCCAGCAAAATCCGCATCAGAAAAACCATGAAGTGCAAGAGTGGAATCGGCAGAATACCAAAGACCCAGCTCAGGAGTAAACTTGAGATACCTGAAAATCCTCTTGACGGCCTGACGATGTGAAGTCCTCGGTGAAGCCTGAAAATGAGCACACAGACACACGCTGAACTGTATGTCCGGCCTCGTCGCCGTCAAGTAGAGGAGGGAGCCGATCATGCTCCGGTACTCCTTCTGGTCCACTGGTTCTCCGTCCTCATCCGCATCCAAAGCTGTAGTCGTACTCATCGGCGTAGTCATCGGCTTGGAGTCGCTCATGTCGAATTTCTTGAGAATGTCCTTGGTGTACTTGCTTTGGTGCACAAATGTCCCATCCTTGGTTTGCTTGATCTGCAGCCCGAGAAAGAACTGCAACTCTCCCATCATCGACATCTCAAATTCCCTGCTCATATCATCTGCAAACTTGGCAACAAGATCATGAGAAGAGCCACCAAAAATGATATCATCCACGTAAATCTGAACGATTAAAAGATCTTTGCCATTTCTCAGCAAGAAGAGCGTCTTATCAACCTTCCCCATCACAAACCCCTTGCTAAGCAAGAACCCTCTCAATCTACCATACCACGCTCTGGGTGCTTGCTTTAGGCCATATAAAGCTCGGTGGAGTTTGTACACTCGGTGTGGGTATCTCTCACTCTCAAAACCCGGGGGCTGCCTCACATACACTTCTTCCTCGATCACCCCATTCAAGAAGGCAATCTTCACATCCATTTGGTACAATTTGAACCCTTTAGCAACTGCAAATGCTAGAAGGATCCGAATTGCCTCCAAACGGGCAACAGGAGCAAATGTCTCCTCATAATCTATCCCCTCCTGCTGCGAAAACCCCTGAGCAACCAACCTCGCTTTGTTTCTCACAATCTCACCACTCTCATCCCTCTTGTTTTTGAACACCCACTTGGTTCCTATGGGATGGCAATTTGGAGGTGGTTCTACTAACTTCCACACCTGATTTCTCTCAAAGTTTTCAAGCTCTTCATGCATGGCATTGACCCAATCGGAATCAGATAAAGCGTGTCCAACATTTTTGGGCTCAAAAGACGCGACAAAAGCAGAATGAGCATAATGAGAGATGTTCTGTGACCTCGACCGTGTAGTGCGTTCATCCATGTTCCCGATGATCTTCGAAGGTGGATGATCCCTCTGTACCAGCCGGGGAGCTTCTCGCCTCGAGATTGCCTCCCCCTCAACATCAGCTTCCACTTGAACTCGATCTGGTGCGCGACTCGACGAAGGTGTAACAGAGGGGCCGTTGTCGAACGTCGTGGTAGTAGTGGAAGTAGAAGGTACATGATCTCCACACGGTGCCTGAAATTCCTCATCATCTTCATCATCAGGCTGTTCTTCCTCAAAGATGGGCTGTCCCAAGTCATCATCACCTGCACACTCAAAAACAGAAGAGCTACACGGAATGGTCTCGTCGAAGGTGACTTCGCAAGTCTCCATGATTTGGTTAGTTTCAAGATTGAGCACACGATATGCTCGAGAATGATTAGCATAACCAAGAAAAATTCCATCCATCGAACGAGACTCAAACTTGTCCAAATTTCCTTTCTTCAAGATGAAACACTTGCAACCAAAAACCCGAAAGTGACTCACACGGGGGGAACGACCATGGAAAAGCTCATAGCAAGTTTTCTTCTTGAAAGCACGAAGGAAAATCCGATTCGAAACATAGCAAGCTGTGTTCACCGCTTCTGCCCAATACTTCCTAGGAGTCCTATGCTCATCTAGCATCGTCCTAGCCATCTCACAAAGTGTTCTATTCTTTCTCTCAACAACACCATTCTGACAAGCAACATATGGCGAAGAGTATTGATGTTCGAGACCAAGATCACGACAGAAGGCATCAAAACGAGTGTTCTTAAATTCCGTACCATTGTCGCTACGTATAGCTCTCATGGCACCACCATTACTCTCGTTTTTCAACCTCAAAATCAGATCTCGAACAAAATCAAAAGTCTCATCCTTCGACGCCAGAAAGAACACCCAAGCATACCGAGAAAAGTCATCAACAACCACAAGAACATACCACTTCCCACCAACTGAACGAACTCGAGCGGGGCCAACCAAATCCATGTGCAAAAGCTCGCCTGGACGCTCAGTCATAACATCTGTCAAAGGTGGGTGAGAAGCAGCAACCATTTTTCCATGCCTACAAGGTGCACAAACCAAATCTTTCTCGAACTTGAGCTTGGGCAATCCTCGGATAAGGTCAAGAGCACTCAAGCGTGTGAGTAAATCAAAGCTCACATGACCCAATCTCCTATGCCACTTCCAAAGCTCAGAAGAAGTACCAGCGATCAAACACCGTGAAGGACCAAAAGATCGAGAAAAATCAGCACGAAAAATCTGTCCCTCAGGAATGATCATACACACAAGGTCACCTCGAGAATCAAGAATTTTCGAATCACCACGTTTAAAGCAAACCTCATAACCCTCATCAAGAAGCTGAGAAACTGAGAGCAAATTGAAACCAAGATTCTTGACAAGTGCAACCCGCTTAACATGAAAGTGTCGCTCACCTGAATAGCACCCTCTGGCAAAACTCTACCTCTACCCTTATCCCCGAAAGTGATGTACTGCCTGGACACCACCGGGGTGAGACTGGAGAACCACTTACCATTACCTGTCATATGTCTCGAACAGCCAGAATCCATCAACCAAAAGTTCTCCAAGCCTCCCACCTGCACAATCAGAACCGAGAACGAGAATGAGCAAATGACTCGACACTGGGGTTAGCACAGAACGAGTCAAACCAGTGTCGGGCCATCTGCTCAAAAGAAGGGTTAGCAAAATCAACTCTACCGCGTGACACCCTCTCGTCTCTCACCATCGGACCTCTAGCTCCACGCGGGGGAAAACGTGGCCTAGACTCTCTCCTAGCCTCAAAGCTACGGTCGAACCTCCCTGAACCAAACTGACCGCGAAACGGAGGCCGCCTAGCAAACTCACGAACAACAGGAACACCACGACTAGCAACTACAGGAACTGTACGCACAAAAGCGTCGCCTCTCGGCCAGGGTGAACGAGACACAGGCACACTACGAGAAGAGTAGTACCTGTCCCTGTTCCCCACCTCCTTCTCTCTTCTCACCTCCCTCTTCTTCCTCCAACAAAACTCCTCAAGGTGACCATCTCTTCCACAATGCTCACAATGGAAGCGGACTGGCTTTGGCTTTGGGGTTTCTCTCGGCTGTGCCCTCTCTCTCGGCTGGTAAACCCCACTCCTCACAAAGGTCACTCTCCTCTGAAAGTTCTCTGACTTAGGTGGAAACTTGGGAGGATCTGGAGTGGTGTCAAGCTTGTTCAGCAGGTGGTTTGGTTTGGGTGTGAAGGTGTTCTTGAGAATGGCTTTTGGTGGGTTTGTGGGAATGTTTGCGGTGGAGCTCTCTGGATCTCTCTCTCTCTCACCACTACTCTCACCAACCTTCTCAGAACCAAGACCACAACCATCAGCTCTCTTGAAACTCGCAATCAACATCTTGAGCTGAGGTTCACGACCAGACAACCAACCCAAACACTGTCTCAGCTCATCATTCTCATCTTCCAATCTATTCACACACTGTTCTAGCTCAACATTCTTTAAAGCAACAACATCACAAGCAGAACAGGAATTTGCAATGGGAGATTTAAGTTGTGCTTCAAGTGAACTAATCATGGTGCGTGATTCAAGCAACTGAGCATGCAAAGCAGGACAAGAAGTACAAGCACCTAGCAAAGATGACCTAGACTTCAACTCAGCAAGCTCAACTCTAGCACTCTCTAGTTCATCCAAGCAGTTCATGTGTTTCTCCTTAAGCACAACAAGATCAGCAATATGCACATCACAGAACGAGCATTCTACCTCATCAGACACAAGAGGAGCATCTTTCAAAACAGCAATCTCAGACTCAAGCGAAGCTGCTCTCTCCCTAGACTCGCAAAGCAAAGACTCAAACTCCATGGCCTTCTTTCCAGTCTCAGAAAGCAAGGTCTCAAGCTCAGCCACTCTATCCTTGGACTCTCCTAGCAAAGACCTAAACTCCCTCTTCTCTTTGTTGGTCTTCCTAAGCACATCATCGTGGTTATCGACCAACTGCTCTAACCTAGCAATCTCCTGACGCAAAGAGGTGGGATCTGTCAATACCTCATCCTCGGAGTCGGAGTCGGAGTCGTCCTTGCTCTTCACGGAGTCGTGCGCCATGGTGCAGCAGTCGACGGCGGCGAAGGAGATGCCGTTGAAGTTGCGGTTCAAGCTCTTCTTCTCCTTGCGGCGGCCGCGGTCTTCATCTTCACTGCTTGAGCTTGACGACGTGTTGGTGGAGCTTGTGTCGATGTCGCTCGCATCAGCCACCATCGCTCGAGATCTGTGCTTCTTGTATCCACCGTGCTTGTTCTTGGATCTTCTCTCTTCCTTGTTCTTGTTCTTGGCGCGGTACTCGTCCTTGGGACGGTGCTTGTGGTCGTCTCGCGGGCGGTGCTTGCGGTTGTAGTCGTTCTTGATCTCCTCGGGGCACTCGGCGATGAAGTGGCCCATCTTCCCGCATCTGTAGCACGTACTCCCGGCACGCCTCGAACCCTTGCGGTTCTGGTACATCCGCTCGAACCTCCTCGTGAGCAACGCGAGATCCTCCTCGCTCAGCACCTCATACTCTTCATCTGGAAGGGACACAAGAGAAGACAAAGCAAAGTGTCTAGGAGTGTTAGCATGTCCATATCCAGAGCCACCGACTAGAGCCAGACTATGGGGATCAGTCGGACTCTTAGCCTTGGCAAGCAACTGCCTGTCAACCTCAGAGGACTTCAATTTCGAGAAAAGCTCGTCAACAGAAAGAGTCTCATAGTTTGCCGACTCCATGATCGCCTCAACCTTGGCACCCCACACGGATCTATCAAGTGCTTGCAGGAGCTTGATAGCTCGGTCATGATCCGAGTACGGGAGCACGGTAATGTTGGCTTTCATGTTGTTGACAATCGAAGTGAAACGCTGAAACAAAGCATCAACCGACTCTCCAGGCAAATGAGCAAAGTTCTCATACTCCCTCCTGTACATCGAGAAAAGCCTAGCCTTGACATGGCTATCACCACCGTGGGCTACCTTGAGCTTCTGCCAGATCTGGCTAGCTAGGTCCTCGCCCAAAACCCGCTCAAACTCCTCGGCGGACAAAGCACGGAACAAGTAGTCAACAGCTCGGGCATTCGCCTCAAATCTATCCTTTACATCCTGGGCATCTAAGTTGGTGGGATTGACACAGTTTTCATCTTTCGTCACATCCCACAGCAACTTTCCTTTGCCTCGCAAGAAAGCGCCCATACGCGCAACCCAGTTCGGGTAGTTCTTCCCATCGAAGTGCGGAGGCCCGGAACCCCGATCTTGGTACGCCATCTTTGGATCTTAGACTGGTTAGAGTCGCAAAGACCCGTAACCGGCTCTGATACCAATTGAAGGACCGAAACGGCGACCAGAGAGGGGGGGAGTGAATGGGAGCCGATAAAAATTCTTTCCAAACAATCCGGCTATTCTCCCAAAACAACTCCGAAACCTCCAAGAGCAATCTTGCCAAGATCACGTAGCCACTGTCAAGCTACTGACCCTAGGAACAAGAAACGAGCAGCGGAACTCGAACCAATCGAAACGAACACCAAAACGACCCGAAACTCGGCTCGATCTAACACACCCAAGGGGGGCGGTTAAACCGGCCAGGGGGGGCGGTTAAACCGCACGGGCCTGGGAGCCTTGGGAAAAAGTCAAAACAAAAGTGGATCTCCCAAACCGCTTGAGCTCTTGAGGCGAGATTTTGGTCAGATGATCTAGACCTCCAGTGGAGTGTTTTCCCAAAAGATCTCGGCCTCTAACTCAGTATAACTCCCGGAATCGCAGATCTCGCGAAGAACATCATGACCTCAAGTTCATCCCGAAAATCTCAAATCCAGAGTGATTCTCGGCGTTTGGTGGCAAAGGATCACCAGCAAAAGAGGCACAAGGCACTCATACGTGAATCCCCCAAAGAAATCCGAGAGAAAACGCCCTAGAACAAGAAGAACGAATATCCCCCAAAAATAGCTCCGAAAATACCCACGAAAATAGAAAAAGGAAAGGGAGCTCGGGAAATCAAATCATGGCACAAAGATGAGCAGCACAAACTCAATCACATAACCATGAATTCACCTATACAAACTAGGAATGACTCGAAGTAGTTCTAGGTGGAGGGGATGAAGGGGAAAACAAGTTCAAAGTAAAACCTAAAGAGATAACTAGAGAGATAACAGCCACCAGCCCTGAAGGGGGCCTATTAGTAGTCCAAGTGGTGGTGTCCTAAAGACTAAACTACCCCTAAGTGATACATACCCCTCAGGGGCAAATTTGACATTTTGATCTCAGATATTTTCCGGCTCGGGCACCTTCCACTGCAAGCTAGCTTCCCTCCGACGCAAGCCTTGCAGTCACGCCGCGTGTCCTCCGGATCGAAGCTCCTCGACGCCGTTCTTGGGCCAGCCCAGGGGGGGCGGTTAAACCGGCCCTGGGGGGCGGTTAAACCGCCCCTGTCAGCCCACACAGGCCCAGCTGCCCAAGTTCGCCTCGTCGAGTCCTCGGTCCTTGGTTTTGAGGCCCAAACCAAGGGAAACCGTCCACCGATGATTTTGTGGCCAAATCACCAAACCCCGCACGCAAACTTCGGTTGTTAACCACCACCTTGCGCCGGCTTCTCGTCCGCATACGAGCTTCGGTTGTGAGCCGCTACCTCGCACCGGAACCACGTCCCCTTGCTTGTTCTTGCCAGCATGTGAACCGCACTTGATCCACCGGCCACCGGGTCCCTCGAACCAAGCCTACTTGTCTCTCCGCTCCTCGGAGGCCGCCATGGCTAAGACCTTTCGCGCCTGTTCTTCACCTGCACCAATGCAACCAAGCCGCATTCTACACCTGCAATACTTGAGCCAAGGGAAACGTCAATCCACACCACGTTGTCAATCACTCATCACACCAGGAAGCGACCATCCACCGGTCCTCGGACACACCGGGTCCTCATGCTTCCAGTTCCTAATGCTCGAACAAACACATCTCCGAAAGATATTAGTCTTTAAAACTAAATGACACAACGGCATACCTCGTTCATCTTTTCTTGCATAATGAGTTGACTCAATGGAGGATGTTGGGCCACTAACAAAGTTAGCACCTACCACCAAAGAGTTTAGTCCTAGCGTCTTTATCATCGTGTTGAAACGGCGTTGAACTTGTTGAAGCCTGAATGTTAAGAGCTTCTCGATCACTTTGTGTCTAGGATTTTACCTGCATTCATGGACACAAACAAGAAACACAAGATATATGCAATAATAAAATTAGGGTTAGTCCAAAAGTTAGATAGATGTCCCAAGGGTTCGTGTCGCCGATCCCCGGCAACGGCGCCAGAAAAGCTTGTTGGCGGTGCAAACGCACGCCAAGATCCACCGCAAGCGCACGGATCATTGTAGCTCTTCCCTTAGAGTATTGCCCCAAGGTTTATCAATACGTGGATCGACAACGAACTACCTAGGGTTTTCCATCTAATCTAATGGATCTAATCCTAACGTGAAGCGTTGATTGCATATAAATATAAACATAATAGATATGAATGTTGTATATATGTTGATCACATTCCCAAACATAGGCAAAGCTGAAGGTAAACCAAAGATTGACTAAGCCTATCGCCTTCTAGTTGTAGTTCTAGCCAAGAACGGTAAACACATCAAGCATCTCATTCGAAGCCTCTTTAAATCACCACCTCCGGTCAAACCCCCGAGAACTACCACCCTACACAAGCCACGCCCTGTCACGACGCTTGTTATCGGCGTAGCAATTACAAGGGCACGTTCGAAGAACGTGTTGTACTCCTTGGTAGATCCGGTATGAACCCCTAGCCCCCACGGCTACGAGAACACCCCGAGCAATCTATCCCGAGAATAGATTGAAGGTAAAGCAAACTCAAGAAAGCACAAGATCATAGAAGGAGACACTTTGATCGCTAAGGAATCGGATGACAAGATGATCATTACACAAATGAAGTATTCATTAAACCATCACCTCTGAGTACATACCATAGATGATGAATGATAGGCTCCTGAACTCCACCATAGCACAACCACGCAGGGCGGCCATGGTGGCTAGGGTCGGCCTAGGCCATCCCCTAGACAACTTCGAGGACTTGCGGCGGCCGTCGTCGCCCTCCGATGCTTACTTCTAGGTTTCGCCGACTTCTGGTGAATGGATGATGCCCTCCTTTAGAAGACGAGATATTTATATGCCGTGGAAACCCTAGCTGAAAGCGGAGGCCGAGCCGACCCAAAAAAGGCTTCGGCGGTGCGGCCAAGGGGGGTCTTGGCCGCGCAGCCAAGGGCCTTTTTCGCCCCCCCTCGGGCCCATCTTTCGCGTGCAAGCTTCTCTGATGTTCAATACACTGTGTTCCAATTCTTGTGGGCTTTGGACGTCGTTTGCTTCGGGATATGGATGGGTCTTTACATGTCCTCAAAGTCTGCGCTGGATTTGCCTTGCTTCGGCCTTATCTTCAATTAAGCCTTGTCTAGAGGTGGCCCGTTGGAGTAGAGCATGAACGGGCTTCGGTTCCTTTGGGCTTCATTAGGGCTTTTGGCCTTCATCTTGCCGTGTTGTTGCTAGTTCTCAGATTCAGCCCATATTCGCTCCAAAATAGCCAAATACCCTGCGTAAACCAAAATACTCTAAGAATATGTGCACAAGCGAAAACGGGGTTATTTCAGTGCCAAGTGGCGGGGTTAGTATAAAGATTAGTCCAAAAACATGACCTAGATGGCACTAAAAGTGTGTCATTTAACAGCGCCAACAATAGGCATTCAAAAGATGGGCTGGTCATGAACCTGAGGGCAAGTTCTCCTCCTCCACGAAGTTTTCTGGTAGTACTCCTCGCCGGTCAGCTCCTGGCCTTCGGTGGGTCCTATATTTGTAATTATAATAAATACCGGGGGCCTAATAGCAAATAACTCCAATAAAACCCATTCAATAAGGATCCAAATGGACTCATACGGCACACCAAGGGCTTGGTCATGTTTTTAGAAAAATATAGAAACCTGTTTCATATTTTTCTAAGCTAAAATGAATTAGTTATGAATTTTCTAAGTTTAAATCCTTTTCTGATTTTAAAATAATTCCGAAACAGGAAAAAAAAGGGGCCAGGGACCTAAATGTAATTAAGGAAAGGTCCAGGGGTGTTTCTGCAAAAAGTCCAGTGTTGGCCGGAATGCTGGCATCAGAAGTGGGCCCTGTTGACGTCAGCGTTGACCGGTCAACGGTCAAAGCTGACAGGTGGGTCCGGGTGACGACGTCATCAATGGGTCCTGATGACGTCAGCAGAAGGGCCTAGAAGCTATTTCTTAAAAGTCCAGGGGGCTCGGTGTAAAAGTAACAGGCCAGAGACTGGATTGAAAGGATTTTGAAACCACAAGGGCTAAAGTGTAAAAAGACATGGGCTTAGGTGAAAAGCGGCCGGCGTGGCTCTGGTGGACTTGGCTCACCGTGAGCCGTGTCACGGGCTCACGTGGACCGCGTCCACCGGATCCGCGTGCGGCCGGGATGGATCGGGTGCGGCGGATCTCGTTCGGCCCTGCGTGCAGCTCCCCAAGAGCGTGACGCGTGGCGGCGACGAGAGCAGCGCCCGCGAGGTGCTCGACGCGCGGTCGGCAGCAGAGCGCGCGCGGGGCGGCGGAGGCACGCCGGCGGCGACTCAACCTCGGCCAAATCCGGCGACAAGGGCACGGACTGGCGCCAAATGGCCTTACACACACGTTCATGGGTGAAGAAGCGTGGGCAAAGGTTCCTAGGGCCGGCTATGGCGAGATCTAGTTTGGGGCTCGGGTGCATGGCGAGTGCTCGACGAATTGTCCCAAATGGACGTTCATCGGGCGATCGTGGTTTAGGTCGGGGTTTTGGTTGGGAGCTCGACGGGAACCTGCACGTAAACATCCCTGGCGCAAAGGCCAGGGCACATGCAAGAGAAAATGATAGAGCTAAGTGCCCGATCTTTCGGTGAGTGAAGGTAATTTCGATTTGGTGGAAGTCGACCCTCACGATCCGACTACGACGAGCGAACCCGAAGCGCCAATGCAATCGCTGAACCAACTCCCTGGCTTGCCGAACCTGTTGCAATCAAGATCAGCAACTTCCTATACGCAATCGAAGAACGAACAAGAAAAAGAAGGCGAGCAATCTTAATATCACTCGAAGGTGGAGTTCTTAATCACACGAGGACAACACGTATTTGTGCGGTGTCGAATGTAGCTAAAGCTAGATGTAAAACAAAACTCAAGACTTCTTGGCGGTGGCTAGGGGGTATATGGGAGGTGGAGGACGACCAACGGGGTGCTGGGGTCATGCTCCAACCCTAGGACGTGTCCCTAATGGACCCAACTTGATACACAGCCCGTGGGCCAAAATAAAGTGTCGCAGCACCTGGACAGAAACACCTTTGGTCAATGATTTGACGATTGCGGCCGCCTCAGGACAGATATGGACACGAGGCTGGATCCATATGAAAGTAGACTTCATAAGCTTTCCATCAAGTACTTGAACGCCCCAAACGGAGTTCGGATGAAGTCGTGGCGGCCGTCGAAAGTCAGGACTTTCCTGCAGTCCGAATCCAACGTTTCCAAAACGTGTTGGATTCAATCTCTTTATTTCCTTAGACCAAAAGTGACGTGATAGCCTGGTGTAAAATGTGGGAACACTTGGACTTGGTCCCCAATCAACCTCTTTGGTTCTCCATGCCTTCCTTGTATGTTTAACACTCTTCATGTGTGTCATGTCCTCATCAGAAAAAGGCCGGGCTTGGGAAGTTCTTGGGTGTCGGCGGCAGCGGACATGAGTTGGCGGGGGCAGCGACGGCCAAGACGGTGGCTTGGTCGGCTTCCGGGTCAAAGATGAAGCCGTGGAGTCCTTCCTCAAGGCAAGCCTACGCGTGCGGGTCTTAGGGACATGGCGGGGGCTTGGTGAAGGTGGCGACGAAGGGGAAGCCGTGTAGTGGTATGAAGAGCCGCGACAGGGATCAGTACAAGGTCTTCTTGCTTCGGGTAGGCGACAGCGCTCCGGCGGCGGCGCGGCTCCGGCGACGGTGCTCCGCGGCAGCTCCGACTCCTCCTCGCGCTCGCCTTCTCCTTCTCCTCTTCTCTTCCTTCTTCTCATGCGGCTGCGGCTCATGTGGCTTGGGCAAACGCCCGGAGTGGATGGGGAGCAGAGGAGCGGGCACTCCTCTGTTTTATGGTGGTGGCGTTGAGGGTTGGAGCGTGGTGAGGCGAGAGAGGAAGGCTCGCGAAGCGGGACACGTGGCACTGGCGGGAGAGGTGAGCGACTAGGGTTGGAGTGGCGCGGCGCGACCTTGGCGTGCGGGCCCGAGCGCGCGGTGGGGTAAAGGGGTGGAGCGGCTCGCGAGAAATCGCGGGAGCTCTCCCTGATCTAGGGTTTAGGGTGGAGCGGTGATTGGAGAGGCGTGGGGTCGGGTGCGAGATGTTCACGCGGGCTACGGCGCGAGAAGGTGCGGCGGCGGTAGGAGACTGCGGTGGCGGAGGTAAGGGGTAAAGCTGATGAGTGGGCCCCACTCGTCAGTGGTTGCGGTCGAAAGCGACGCGCGACCGGGTGGAGATGGGCCGGCGGTAGCAGGCCGAGGGAAGGAAAAAGGAAAGGAGGCCGGGGTTGGTTGGTGGACCGGGCAGTTTGTTGAGGGGCCGGTTCTAGACTTGGTTCGCGGGCTGAGTTAGTGAGTTAGGGCCCAAGTTAGTTTAGGTCATTTCTATTTATTTGATTTGGATTTGAATCATTTCAAATCCAAATCACACTCAAATAAATCAAATAAATTCCAAATGTGCACACTAAGACATAGACACCTTAACAAAATATTTAATATATTACTTAATTCTAAGAATTTTGGGAAAGATCCAATGAAGATAACCTTATATTTTTCCTAGCTAGTATTAAATCCACGAAAATTGTTAAATCCACATTTTTAATATTATAAACATTCCAGAAAAATCTGGGATGTTACAGAAACCATCCAGGAGTACTTGAACTCCATGTAATCTTGTGTTTTGTTTTTTTTTGCACTAAGGGCGATACATATCGTATCGGCCATGTATCATCCGATTTGAGTGAAAATCGAAATCTGAAATAGTTGAAACGGCTAAGTATCCGATTCATCTAATCTCTTTTGTAACCTCAATCTAGAATCAACTACGTCCGATTTGCAATCAGTTTCATGAATCCACCCATATGTTGTGATAATATTTCTTTAAATATTTTCCATTTAAAGCCCTTACAAATTTTTCTCGTTCAAGTGTTTCCAAAATATATGCGTTTTCAGGAGCACATTGATTTATCCGATATGGCACTTCCCAAGTCGGTGACCATTTTCCGAATTTAGAATTTTTTGGTCGGATTGGCAATATTAATTTCCAAACGAGATCTCCTTCAGCGAAATTCTTGACTTTTACCTTCTTGTCATACCATCGGGCCGCTCGTGCCTTGTCTTTTTCTATATAGCAGAAATCCCTTAACCGATGACTCGTCAAATCTTCTAACTCATCTTTCATCAAAATGGCATAATTATCGGCCGTTAAGTCATCTTGCAAATCGATACGCCTGGAACCAGTTCTAATTTCCCAAGGCAAAACAGCATCATGATCGTACACCAATTGATAAAGAGATAATTTAGTAGCACCATGACAAGTCATCTGATACGCCCATAATGATTCATTCAGAGTTGTATGCCACTGCCTGGGATTCTCTTCAATTTTACTCTTGATCAACTTGATTATCCCTTTGTTTGAGGACTCAGCTTGGCCATTAGCTTGAGCATAATCAGAGATGAATTTAACAATTTGATTCCCATGCTAGAAGCAAACTGCTCAAATTCTCTACAAATAAACATAGTTCCTTGACCGGTAGTGATAGTATGAGGAATTCCAAATTGGTAGTTTATATGCTCTTTCATAAACTCAATCATATCAACTGATGTTTCATTCTTCAAAGGAATAGCTTCAACCCACTTTGTAAAATAATCGGTCGCTACAACAATTAACTTATGATTCTTGCTAGATGGTGGATTTATCTGTCCAATCAAATCAATGCCCCAACCTCTGAATGGCCATGGCTTGATAATCGGATTCATAGCCGAAGCCAGGGCTCATTGAACATTGACAAATTTATGACAATCTTGGCATCCCTTATAGTATCGGAAACAATCTTCAAGTATAGTTGGCCAAAAATATCCGTTCTGTCGGATTGTCCACTTCATCTTAAAAGCCGATTGATGAGCTCCACAAACACCTTCATGAATTTCTTCCATCAGAACATTAGCCTCTTTAGAACCGATACATTTGAGTAAAACACCATCAAGAGTCCAATAATATAACTTGTCGTCCATCAGAGCATACTTGATTGCTTGAAGCCTTACACGTCTCTGTCTTCTTAGATGGATCTTTCAGATAATCAAATATTTCTTTCCTCCAATCATCATTGACCAAATATTGCTCCATTATTTCCTGAATTGACCGATAACCCGAAGCACTCTTTGCCAACCGATTAGCTTCATAATTGTGGAGTTTAGGAATATGTTCGATTCTCACCATCTTAAAATCTTTTAACAATTGGAGACACTCTTCTTAATAACCAAAGATAATTCATTGCAATCATATTCTCCAGTTAATTGTTTAATAACAAGCATCGAATCTCCAAATATTTCAACAACCACTACTGCAGAAACCATTAATCTAAGCGGCGTGAAAACCTCATGTGCGCTGGCGCCGGCTTTTGGAACTAAATCCGCAAGCGCACGGAGTACGATGTAGTCTTTCACCAGGGGAGTAGAAACCTGGATGTCAAATCCAAGGAACAGTAGACGCGACTAGCGACTAGCCTAGAACTTTCCTAACCAGACCCACCAGGGAGCACAAGGTAAGCGGGTAGAGAGCTTGACTTTAGTTAGCTACTCGTTACCCCAGACAATCTATCTAAATCTATCCTGATCTGCTTCGACGGCTAGAACGGGAAGAACTCAGAACGGAGTGAGAGAGGGGTTCTTCCGGGAACAGCACTACTGTTATGAGTACACCCGAACGTGGTGGAATACAAAGGACGGACAGGACTGTCACCACCTGCCGCCTACCACTGCAGTTCCGTGGGGTGCAACACAACCTAAGGTAGCTAGCCAGCACAGGCACCAAGCCTAAGCTTTCAGCTACGGACCTCCACCCAACGTGAAGGGCTATAGAGGAAACCCCAAACAAGAGTCGCTGTCACTCATGCAGACTCAGGTACCCGCAGTTCGAATAGATAAGATAAATTGCTGAAAGTAAGTTGTGAACTAGCGAGGCACTAAAGGCAAGAGACCGAGGACTTACTGAAGATAACTCATGAAATACATTCCTCGGGGGGGGGGGGGGGATGTTGAGATGAGGCCGAGAAGAAATCCCGGACTCTCTCTACAAAGCTTGGCTGTCACCCCAGCAACTCACCCACTCTCTCCCTACTCTAACTCTAGAGTTGAGAGCACTTTCATTAAGCTTCTCTTCTCTCCAATGTGGTGTGTCACTTGAGTGGGGTGAAGGGCGCCTTTTATAGCCTCCCAAGGGTAGAAGCCTACGTAATTCCCACGCTGACCTCCTGCTTAGCATCCACGCGAAAGGAGAAGCGTGGATGTCACGGTGGTAGGCCGGTTGGCCTGGCCCTGGTACCAAGTGGCACCGACCTTTGCAGGGACGGCTTGGATGATATCCTGAAGTTGGTAACGGTTGCGTTCGGTTGAACTGTCCTGGAATCCTAGGTTGTGGGCCCTTCAATCCATGTTTATCCCACCCTAGGCCTTTCGGGTCCATTGATCGAACCGACATCAAATGCACAGCTCATGATCATCTTTGATATATCAGTAAACTTGTGGATCAATGCCGTGGCAAGAAGATGGGAAAGGGGGGCCGGCCGGCCTGGCCCTGTGCCCAATCTCCTCCATCTTTTCCTCATTTGCTCCTTCACTCACAAATTGTACAAAACTTGTGGAACTCAATAGAAGTAATCAAATTCACTTTGTTATGAGCAAGATGAGCCTGAAATAGAGCGGGATGTTGATGGTAAAATCGTGTAATAATGACCACCAACATGCCTTATTACCTGAACTTTGCTAGTCCCTTAGCGAAGATTGAATTGAATTATCAGGACATAGCAAGATCAGAGTCATGAACTTGTCACACCCGGATTTCCACAGAAGCCCGAATGCTGCCATATGTGTGCCCAGGAAGTCCACACAACACATATAGCTTACAAATATGGTAATACAGAGAACATAATGCTCGAATAAAACAATTTACATCAGAGTTTACAGAAATTACACATCAGAAGACTAATTTATTAACTATCATCTGGAAGAGCCTCAAGTCCACAGGGACACCGACTGGTTGACCACAGCTAGGATGTACGGAAGGTCTTCTGATAAATCTCCAGTCACTGCCTCAAACGATGCTCCATCTGATTACCTGTCCGGGATTTGTTGATTGATTGCAAGTGTAAGTATCTCAACATACTAAGCAAGTATAACAGGAATGCATGAAGGCTTAAGAGAGGCTTGACACGGTTGAACTGCGTTTAGCACTTTTAGTTGGTTCGTTTTATCATCTTCCTAGTTACTATGAGTATATGAGAAC
Source organism: Urochloa ruziziensis (assembly GCA_015476505.1). Lineage (NCBI taxonomy): Eukaryota > Viridiplantae > Streptophyta > Magnoliopsida > Poales > Poaceae > Urochloa > Urochloa ruziziensis. The sequence continues at coordinate 32,360,854 of CM027123.1, read as the reverse complement.
TCCCAGTTGTAACCACATTACTAAGATGTAAGTTCCATTAGAACAGTAGAGCATCATCATCATCTTCTAATAAAAAAGTATCCAGGCCGCTCGTGACCATGAGCATGGCTATCAAGATAGATTTACACTCTGCAGAGATTTCACCCTTTAACCACCGGTCGCATAAAAGCTCAAAGGAACTTTAAACCCAACCATGTTGTGCTGGGGCACGTACCACACTTCCGAGGTGTGATTGCATAGGGACGCTACGAGGTTTTTCACAAGACACCCTAACAAACACAGTAACCGTTTTGGTTCAACATAGGCAGCATGACCCAAGGCATCGAGATTGACTTAAGCCCAAGGATATTACGCACCAAGGGGGAATCAATGACATCTAGAGCGCGGGCATCGCCCTTTCGGCGCAACGTGTGGAGTTCCCATCACACAGGGACTCCCAGCACGGGACTGTGTCTAACGAGACATAGCCAACGAATCTCAGAGCGCAGGTGAGACCGTCCACGATGGATCAAGCCATACTCTCACCCATATTCCCCACGTACGCCTTTCGGTAACCACTGGTAAGCTAGAGACGTACAAGATACTTGACCAAGACCAGAGCCATAATAGTTCCAATGGTGGCGACAGGTTCCTGGGTTGCCGCTTTAAGAACCGGACCTTAAGGAGAGACACTAGAGCAAAGCACGAAGCAGATGCTCTAGCTCCCTGAACCATGTTGCTAAAAAGCAGGTTTTACCATTAAATTAAAGTGAACCATTAAGTCAATATTAACAGTTGAATAAAGGTGATGTAGCTGCGCTTAGCATAAGACTACCCATATGCATAAACCCAGGATAACAAGGTACATGGTAAAAGACTAGGAGCAACCTTATGGTAATCAATTTAATACACATGCATATGTATGAATTAATTGGAGATGAATAGGTAACAAGGATTGTCCATGCTATACTTGCCTCAAATCCAATTAATAGTTGCTCAGGGTCTTCAGCTCTTGCTCTTCAAACTCTTGTTCTTCAGGATCCTCGAACGGTGTTCCTTCTACTCGTAGAAAACATCCGAAGCAATCACTCTAGAACAAACATACAAGCAACAAACAGAGACAACTAAGAACAGTACATCAATCAAAAGAAAAGCTTTAAAAGAGCATTCTAAACGATAAGGCTCGATCGAAGGACACGCGACCGCGAAGAAACGCTTAAGGCGGACCACGGGTGGGAAGAAACAACCATCGAAAGATTTCTGGTTACAAGGCAAAAGACAAAGTGCCGGATATATTTTAATTACATAAAATCATGTGTACAGGTTATTTCAGAGAAACACCCTATTTAGAATTAACACAAATTATATTTGTATTTAAAAAGCGGATGTAGACTTAGTCAAATTTTATTTATAATCGTTTATGTACCAATTATGCAAATTAAACATTTACTTTTGAAAAGAGAGGTACATGAACATCTAATCGAATAAATTTATTAATCGTGTTGAGCTAATCAAGTCATTATTAGAAAGCAATGATAGTAGTATTAATCATATTAGCTTTATTCATAAAAGCGAGGTATAACCTACTTAACTTTTATTTAGAAAACCAAATGAAATATATATTAATCAGGTTAACATCTAATTTAGAAACGCCGAGGTATAGCTCTAGTTGGATTTTATTTAGAAACACAGTGAGATAGTATTAGTCAACTTAACATGTTATATGAAAACCGAGATGTAATCCTAAATTGCTTTTATTAGAAAAGGCATTTACATAGACATTAATCAAATTAATTTGGAAATAATTTATAAAACACAAGTTGGGGTAAACATCACCACTAAGGGATACTTTATGTTGAAACGAACCTAACGCAACTTGAACGGATCGAATCGGAGCTAAAACGTAGATTCTATGGACATTTAAAGTTTCCAAGGACCTATTCGCGATTAACTATAGCCGACATGGGCTAGCAGAGAAGTCTGTCTAGACTCAGTGAATAGCCACTGCGAATAGATGATTTCTCGAGGTTAGATCCGCAAAAGTGCAGAACTGAGGCTAGGTTGAGAGGATCTAAGAGTTCTAGGGGGTTTCTGTAGATTTGCCGAGACACAAAGAAATCGACAGAAATTACAGTTTTTCTCAGGGGCTAGACTGCAAAACCTTGGGGGTCTTCTTCCTCCTCTGGGAAAGCACAGCCGGTGGCCCTAGGCGATTCAATCGCCAGCGGTCCGGCAGGTTTTGGATGGCTGCGAGGTGGGGCGAGGGGGATGAAAGGGTCACGGGGAGACGCTCACCGGCGGCGGAGATGGATGGGAGCAGTGGGAATCCGGCGTGGACGGCGGACGGCGGCGGCGGCTCGGGCAACGCGCGGCGGTGACGCTCCGGCGGTCGTCGGACATCGAGGAGGTGGGGGTCCCGTGCGGCTCGGCTCGGCGGAGCTACGTGGCGGGGCCGGCTCAGGCGCGGCGGGCAACAGAGGCAGCGGTCGGGGCGGCGAGGCGGACGGCGACGCTTGGCTCGGCCGGGCGGCGCTGCGCTGGGAGGGAGAAGGGGCAGCGGCGGCGGCGGCGCAACAAGGCGGCGCGCGGACGAGGACTGCCTGGCTTTATAGCGCGCAGTGCCTTAGGATGTCCGGGCGCGGAAGCCGAGCCAGGCCGCCGCGGCGGCCTGCTACGCGAGGCGCTCACGGCGCTGGGCCGAGATGGGGTGGCGGGGCTGACGCGTGGGGAGAGAGAGGGGCCGGGGCGGGTTGACCGGCGGGTCGGGTCGGGTTTGGATCCGGCCCGACCCGTTAGGAAATTGGGGTTTCTCTTTTCAGAATAAATATTCGACGCGAAAACAAATCCACACAATCCCGATAATGATTTTAAAGCATGAAAAATATCCAAAAAATCCCAAAAATTCTAAGAAAATTCCAGAGGCAGATTGGAACAAGATGAGTCCGAATAAAATATCAGGAGCTCATGAAAGGATTATGGAGCTTTCTAATAAATAGAAAGAGTTCTAGAAAAATGAGAATTGAATTCCGGAAATGTCCAGAAAATTCCCAGATGAACCTAAACGTCGCATAAACGCCTTTTAAAACCTGAGCACTCATGAAACACCAAAATGCATCGGCATGAATGCAACACACATAAGAAACTTATTTAATTTAAAACAACAGTCAATTGTTTTTCCTACACTTAATTCCCTGTAAAACAAATAATTGTTGGAAAAAGTTTTAGAATTATGAGAAATCGTTGTTTAATTTTTCTTTCTAAACACATCCTGAACTCCAACAATTTCAGGGTGTGACAGAACTCAAGGCATACACAAGTCATATCTCTGAGTTTTCTTTCATACCTTGGATTCTGGTGGCTAACACCTTTAGCTTCATCAATTGAGCCTTAGAACAACTCAATGATTGGTCGAGCACTTCTTCTTCTTGGCATTTGGAGTTTTTGATAATTTTTATAAAGAAATCGAGGCATACCCTTATTATTTTTTAACATCTCTCAATCACTCAAAGTGTTTGGAACCTTACCTAGGCTTAGAATCAAGCCTCTCCTATTTCTAAATTATAAAGTGGAGCTTTTGGGTTAGGATCAACATTGCTCACTCTTCTTTATTTATTTTGCAAGATCGAAGGACTTGTCTACTCATTCATACCACTTATGAACCTTGGCCAAGTGCACGTGTACTTTGGTGCTTGAGTCCTTTCCCGGCATCTTTCATCTTTCCCCTTTCTTTTGTTTTCTTTCTTTTACTGAAGATAAGGTGTGTGTCACTCTTTTTTCACACATTTTTTTAGGGGGATGAAGAGCTTTGATAACTTTGGACCTTGTTGATGCCCGTGTACGTGAATGGCCAAAATAAACAAGGTAGCACAAATGTGAAGGTAAGCAATTCGAGCAAGCTCAAAATTTAGAAGGCGGCTATGTGGAAGCGTCAAGTTGAACTTGTTATAAGGCTTTGGATAGGACATGTCAAGTTGATGATAATAAGGGTAGCCTTAAGTTTTTATTTTCGAAAACAATCTCCAATGCCTTGAATTGGAAGGTTCAACTTCTCATGTCATCATATCATAAGGATCAATTAACACAAGATTAGGCACTCCTATTAAAAGTTCCAAAGGTAATGAAATACTTGCTCAAGAAATATCACAAGCATATCCATGATGTCATGGAAAGGGGTTCACTTTCATGAATTTTGATCAAATTTTAATATTGAAAGCCAGGAATTCTATTTGGATCAAAACCATGCAAGGACAAAAGTTAGGGCATGCAAACCGTGTCGTGGAGTCGAGCCGTCGGCGTTGGCCACAGGCCTAGGCCGATCGGCCCAGTATAGCCGGCTGGCCTGGCCTTGTTGCTAGGCGCCCTGGTTCAGGTTCTACGTGTTTGTGATTCCCTTGATTATGCGTCTGGCACGACATCTCCTCAATTTTCAGCAGCAGGAGGCCGGGCGGCCTGGCCTAGGCCGGCCGGCCTGGCTTTGTGCCCGGTCGCGTTCTGCTTCGCGCAGTGGCCAGTAGACCGTCTGTGTACCCTGTTCTCTGCGTGCTTAATCAACAATTCAGTCCGGGGGTATGGTTGGCACACAAGTGTGCACCAACCACTCATTTGTTTATGAGTCATCTTTTCAAATAAATTTAATTTTATTCAAATCAAATCATGGGGTGCTGATTACAAAGGGAAATTGAAGAAAACAAAACAAATGAAATTGAAACTAAGCACCCAAATTCTAAACCTACACTAGCCTATCTACTCCTGCTTCGGGTGGTAAAGGTGCTCATTGCCAGTCGCCTTCGCAAGACGCTTGACCTTAGAGGCCATTTCTTTGCGGAGGACCTCGATCTTGTCGTCGGCCTCCATTTGCCCGATCACCGCCTCGGCCACACGCTCATCCATGTTATTCACCTTGAGCTGGAGCGTGACAAGCTTCCTCCTCAACTCCTCCACGTCCTCCTCCTCCTCATTCGGACCACTCCACCTGCCCGGGAGGTCCTTGGATCGGTGGAGGCACCATGAAGCGCTTCCTCCCCTCATCGGGTTTCATGGGGGCTGAGAAGAGCCCCTACCCGATGCCCGGCCCGCTCCGATGTGGAGGGCTAGGACTCCTGAGCGTGTACTGCTGCGAGTACTCCGACAAGGTGGAGATGAAGAGCGGCACGATCTTCTTCTCGGAGGGAGAAGACACGAGCCGCTTCCCGATGGCCTTCTTTGGGGACAAAAGTCCCGTAGTTGGCCTTCGGGATGTCTTCGGTCACGGACTCCTATCGGCCTCCTCCTTGGGATTCAGGAGGGAGGCTCTGCCCGAAGGAGAGCCTGAAACGGCAATGGGGGGAGGCCGGCCGGCCCTCCTTAGGCCGATCGGCCTGGGAAGGAGGCCGCCGGGCCTCCGGCTTCGCGATCACGGCGTCAATGAACGCCGCCTTCTCGATGATCTGGACGCTGCTTGCATTGGAGGAGCTTGGCATCACTTTTAAGGACTTGGACGGAGATAGGCTGCTCCGAGGATACTGAGTTTGAGTCTTGGTGGCTAGATTGGGAAGCCATGGCTGGAGATCTCGAAAGTGGGAAGTTTCTGGAGAAGGGAGGCTCGAGAGTTCTGAGGATGAAGAAGAGTGGGGAGCCTTTCGTTTTAAAACGACGCTCCTCACCCGAAACCCTACAGATTCTCGAAAGGGATAACGGGAGGAGCGTTTCAAAAGAGGAGCATCTCGGGACGAGCCCTGGGCTGGGCCGATCGGCCTGGGAGAGGCCGACCGGCCTGGCCCTGTCCCGGATGCTCCCGAGCTTTTTTCGCGCTTGGTCCATCCCTTCTTCTTCGAGAAGTTTCTCAGGATTTGGCTAGTAAAAGTTTAAAGAAAAGGAAAAGAAAATGGAAAAGGGAAATCTATCCTAGATAGGGGTCATTTTTAGGTCCCGCCCGAACCTGGACTAGGTAACTCGTAGACGTCCATCTCTTTGAGCCCCGACATTTCGGATTCGAGAAATATTTTCAATCTCTGGCCATTGGCCTTGAAAGTATTTCTGTCATTATCTTGGAGGGTTATCGCGCCATGATTGGCAGCATCTAAAACCTTGAAAGGACCTTCCCACTTACTTCTAAGCTTACCATGACCAAACAAACGAATATGGAAGTTGAAAAGCAATACCTGATCTCCCATTTTGAAATGCTTGATCTTGATGCGCTTGTCGTGCTATCTCTTTGTTCTTTACTTGTAGAGCTTGGTGTTGTGGTAGGCCTTCTCCCTCCATTCATCTAGTTCAGCCAGTTGCATTCTTCTATTTAGCCCGGCTGTCTGGGGATCCATGTTCCACCTCTTGATGGCCCAATGGGATTTAAATTCAAGTTCAACTGGTAAATGGCATGTCTTGCCATATACCAGTTGGTAGGGTGTCATCCCTATCGGTGTCTTGTATGCTGTTCTGTAAGCCCATAGTGCTTCCGGTAGCTTTCACTTCCACCCTGTTCCCATTGCATTGACCGTCTTCTGCATAATGTTCTTGATTTGTTTATTGGATGTTTCTACTTGAACGCTGGTCTGAGGGTGATAAGGGGTAGCCACCCGATGATTTACTCCTAAGTCGCTTAAACACTTCCTGAATGTCTTGTCAATGAAGTGTGATCCTCCATCGCTAATCACGACTCGGGGTACTCCGAAACGGGGAAAGATGACCTCTTCGAACATCTTTCTTGAATTTTTGAGTCGGCTGTCGTGCAAGGAAGTGCTTCCACCCATTTGAAACATAGTCAACTGCCACCAGGATGTATTTGCACTGCTCGGATGCGGGCAAGAGACCCATAAAGTCTATCCCCCACACGTCAAAAATCTCCAACTGGAGGTTGCTCTGCAGTGGCATGGCATGACGGGCATTAATATTCCCGTGTTTCTGGCATCTGGCACATCTCCGTACGAATTCCTTAGCGTCTCCATACATAGTCGGCCAGAAGAATCCACTCTGCCAGACTTTTGCATGGGTTCAGAAAATTCCGTAATGTCCTCCGTACGGTGATGAGTGATAGCGATCAAGAATCTTGCGTGTTTCTTCATGGGGGATGCATCTTCGGAGTAATCCATCAGCACAAACTTTGAACAGATAGGGGTCATCCCATAGGTGAAATCTGCTGAGGTAGATCAATTTCTTCTTGTCTTCTTCTGGAGGCACATACCCAGTCACCATGAAATTTACTAAGTTTGCATACCATGGACTAGATGTGGTGACCTTGAGGAGAGTATCATCTCTGAGATAATCATTGATCGGAAGATCTGATCCTTGAACTTGCATTCTTGAGAGATGATCTGCCACACAATTATCTGTCCCCTTCTTGTCTCGTATTTTCAAATCAAACTCTTGAAGGAGCAGAATCCAACGGATGAGTCGTGGCTTAGCGTCTTTCTTGGTCAAGAGGTATTTAAGTGCAGCATGGTCTGTGTATACTATCACCTTAGCACCAACCAAGTAAGACCTGAACTTATCCATGGCAAACACCACTACCAGGAGTTCCTTCACCGTTGTTGCGTAGTTCAACTAAGCTCTGGTCAATGTACTTACTTGCATAAGATATGGTGTAATGCTGTTTATCCTTGCATTGACCGAGCACTGCCTGGACTGCATAGTCGCTAGCGTCGCACATTATCTCAAATGGAAGATTCCAGTCGGGAGGTTGTATGATGGGAGCTGAGATAAGTGCTTTCTTGAGGGTGTAGAAGGCGAGAAGGCAATCCGTCGTCGAAGTTGAACGGGGCTTCTTTAGCCAATAGGCTGGCAAGAGGCCTGACTACCCAAGAGAATTCCTTGATGAATCTTCGGTAAAAGCCAGCATGACCTAGAAAACTCTGCACACCCTTGACATTCGTCGGGAGTGGTAATTGCTCGATAACTTCTATCTTTGCTCTATCGACTTCTATCCCTCTTTCTGACACTTTGTGTCCCAGCACAATTACTTCTCTGACCATGAAGTGGCACTTCTCCCAATTTAGGATAAGGTGATGCTCTTCATACCTCTCGAGGGCTCTTTCTAAGCTCCTGATACAGTGGTCGAAGGTTTTGCCATAGACGGTCAAATCGTCCATGAATACTTCCATGATCTTTTCGATCAAGTTAGAGAATATCACCATCATACACCGCTGGAATGAAGCAGGTGCGTTGCATAGGCTGAAAGACATTCGCCGATAAGCGAACGTTCCGTAGGGGCAGGTGAAGGTAGTCTTGCTCTGGTCATCGGGATGGATAGGAATTTGATGATAACCAAAGTATCCATCAAGGAAGCTGAAAAATGAGTGGTTTGCCAACCTCTCAAGCATCTCGTCAATGAAGAGGAGAGGAAAGTGATCTTTACGGGTTGCCTTATTAAGCTTCCTGTAATCGATACACATCCTCCATCCAGTAATGGTCCTTTGAGGAATGAGCTCGTTTTTGTCGTTCTGGATAACTGTCATTCCGCCCTTCTTTGGCACAACTTGAACTGGGCTGACCCACTCACTGTCTTGCACGGGGTAGATTATACTTGTGTGCAGAAGCTTCAACACTTCTTTCTTGACTACCTCCCTCATCGCATCATTCAACGGTCGTTGATGCTCTCTAGACGGTGTATGGTCCGGCTCCATAGGTATACGATGGGTACATAAACTGGGGTTGATCCCCTTCAAGTCCTATAGAGAATACCCGAAGACAGACCGGTGTTTCTCTAGGACTGCAATAAGCTGTCGAGTCTCATTCTCTGTCAGTTTATCACTTAATGACGACTGGCGAGCGTCGGTCATTGTGGAGAAAAGCATATCTGAGTCCAGGGGGCAGCGGCTTTAACTCAGGAGGTGGGTGTTGCGGTCTTTCTTCCTGATTGAGCTTGATATAGCCGTCCGTTTCTGCCTCTTGGATGAAATGGTTAGTATCTTCAGCCTGGGATGACTGAGCTTGCTCTTCTTGAGCCGAGCTAACTGCTTCTTCCACTAGGTCTATCTCTGGTTGGGCCTCTGAAATGGTGTTTACTGAACACACAAGGCTGACCGGGATGATCTCTTTACCAACTTTGAACTGTAACGTAGCACGATCGTGGTTCGGGTTGGCAAGGTGCTCTATTGGCTGTCCAATCAGAGAGAAGTTGTCACCTCTAGGGACATCGAAAATGTGGAAGTCTAGAAAAATCCTAATGCGTCCCATTTGCACGGGCACAACACGGAGAATTCCCTTGCACTCCATCATTTGGCTGTCGATCCACTTGAGCGGCTTACGAGAAAAGGACCGGGGTTCGTCTAGTTGCACTGGTGATGCGAATGCACTTGATATGATGTTACTCCTGACCTTTGGATCGTAGGCGACTTCCTGAGTGTCAGTTCCCTCAATAGCGCAATGGAGTACTCTGAAGTTGTGGGTGGTTCGGATGATATCTTCATAACTTTCAGTTTCCTCCGTCCATTCCTTACTCATGATCGCAGATAGACCCTCAATCTGCGATACGACTTCTGGAATGATCGCCTTAGACCTTGAACTTGCGCACACTTGTTCCATAGGCATACGTGATGTATTGCCGATCTCCAAGTACTCTTCTTCTGTAAAGAGCTCAGGTATGAAGTGCGGCGGGTCGTAAAAAATAATTTCTTGGTCTGAGGACTTGTGTTCGAGCACTTCCTCTATGATCGGAGGAGGTGGATCTAGTGTAAGGGCGAGGATTGGTTGCTTGTCTGTGGGGGTTGTTGGTGGTGTTGGAGGGTCGTCGAAAACTCCTGCATACTCGGTAGAACTGAGAACCTTTTCTAAGATTTCTTGTACCTCGTCCACTGTCTTGTATAAATCTGACCCTGCGGAAGTGATGTTCAAGAAGTGTGCACTTTCTGGCTTCAATCCACCAACAAAATGCTGCATAAGCATTTCCTCTGGAAGGCTATGCGGTGGCCCTGAGTTGGCCAACTGAATGAACCGCTCCCATGTGGCTCCAAGTGACTCATCGCCTTGCTGATATGTCATCAATTCGACTCTGAGCTTCAAGATCTTGGAGACAGGGTAAAAGAATAGACAAAACTCTTCCTTCAACTTGATCCAATCTCCACTACATCTCCTTGCAGTCCGGTCGTACCAAGATTTTGCATTTCACATGAGAGAAAAAGGGAAAAGTTTCCATCGTATAGTGTCTTGGTTGACGCCGGGTATAATAAGAAGAGAACAATTGTCTTCAAAAACCTACAAGTGAGCATAGGGACTTTCGTCCTTCATTCCACCGAAAGACTGTGCATGAACCATGGTAACGAGACTGGGACGAATCTCGAGGCCATGAGGTGGTATGGGGTGGCAGGATGATGGTGGTTCCAAGTACTCGCTAGATAGAACCGTCGGATAACTAGGAGAACACTCCATGTCATAGATGGTTATGGGGGTAAAGTGTACGGCTAAAAAGATCCTACACTAGTGCTGCTACCGTTCCCCGGCAACGGCGCTAGAAAGGCTTGTTGGCACTCCTTAGCCTAACTAAATGCGCAAGCGCACGGAGTACGATGTAGCCTTTCACCAGGGAGTAGAAACCTGGATGTCAAATCCAAGGAACGATAGACGCGATTAGCCTAGAACATTCCTAACCGGACCCACCAGGGGGCACAAGGTAAGCGGGTAGAGAGCTTGACTTTAGTTAGCTACTCGTTACCCCAGACAATCTATCTAAATCTAACCTGATCTGCTTTGACGGCTAGAACAGGAACAACTCAGAACGGGGTGAGAGAGGGGTTCTTCTAGGCTCAGCACTACTGTTATGAGTACACCCGAGCGTGGTGGAATACAAAGGACGGACAGGGCTGTCACCACCTGCCGCCTACCACTGAAGTTCTATGGGGTGCAACACAACCTGAGGTAGCTAGCCAGCACAGGCACCACGCCTAAGCTTTCAGCTACTGACCTCCACCCAACGCGAAGGGCTATAGAGGAAACCCCAAATAAGAGTCGTTGTGACTCGCGCAGACTCAGGTACCCGCAGTTCAAATAGATAAGATAAATTGCTGAAAGTAAGTTGTGAACTAGCGAGGTACTAAAGGCAAGAGACCAAGGACTTACTGAAGATAACTCCTGAAATATATTCCTCGGGGGCGGAAATGTTGAGATGAGGCCGAGAAGGAATCCTGGACCCTCTCTACAAAGGTTGGCTATCACCCAAGCAACTCACCCACTCTCTCCCTACCCTAACTCTAAAGATGAAAGCACTTTCACTAAGCTTCTCTTCTCTCCAATGTGGTGTGTCACTAGAGTGGGGGTGAAGGGCGCCTTTTATAGCCTCCCAAGGGTAAAAGCCTGCGTAATTGCCACGCTGACCTCCTGCTTAGCATCCACGTGAAAGGAGAAGCGTGGATGTCATGGTGGTAGGCCGGTTGTTGGAACTCCTTAGCCTAACTAAATCCGCAAGCGCACGGAGTCCGATGTAGCCTTTCACCAGGGGAGTAAAACCTGGATGTCAAATCCAAGGAACGGTATACGCAACTAGCCTAGAAATCTCTTAACCGGACCCACCAGGGGCGAAAAGGGTAAAGGGTGTAGAGAGCTTAACCTTAGTTAGACACTCGTTACCCCAGGCAACCTATCTTAATCTAACATGATCTGCTTCGACGGCTAGAACGGGAAGAACTCAGAACGGGGTGAGAGAGGGGTTCTTCCGGGCTCAGCACTACTGTTATGAGTACACCCGAATGTGGTGGAGTACAAAGGACGGACAGGGCTGTCACCACCTGCCGCCTACCACTGCAGTTCCGTGGGGTGCAACACAACCCGAGGTGGCTAGCCAGCACAGGCACCATGCCTAAGCTTTCAGCCACTGACCTCCCCTTCCGCGAGTAGGGGAGGAAACCCCAAACAAGAGTCGCTGTCACTCGCGCAGACTCAGGTGCCCGCAGATCATAGATAGACAAGGTAAATTGCTGAAAGTAAAGAGTAAACTAGCGAGGTACTAAGGTAAGAGACCGGGGAACTTACTGAAGATATCTTTGAAACTTTATTCCTCGGGGGTGGAACAATGTTGAGAGAAGGCCGAGATGACTCCCGAACTCCCTCTACACGCTTGGCTGTCACCCAAGCACTCACCCACTACTCTCTCTACTCTACTCTAAGATAATAGTGGACTACATCTTGAGCCTTCTCTTCTCTCTAATGGATGGTGATCTTGAGTGAGGTGAAGGGTGCCTTTTATAGCCCTCCAAGGGTGAAGGCCAGTGTAACTGTCACGCCACCTGCCTGCTTAGGCTTCAAGCAAAAGATCAAGCGTAGAGGCCATGCTTCTAGGCCGGTCGGCCTGAAGGAGGCCGTTCAGCCTGTGGTTTCTGCCATCTGGCGCAATCTTTCTTTTGGACGCTCCTGATGATGCCCTGAGGTCGGTAGTTGCTGAATTGGCGACGGTTACGACAGTTGGAGGCCGGCCGGCCTAGGGGAGGCCGTTCAGCCTGGCCGTGGCCCCTCTTAGCCCTCCGTTGCACCGACTCACTCATCAACGGTTGCATGTTGTCCCTTGAGGCGGTTTTGGTTGCGTTGAGTTGAGGTTGTCCGAGAATACAAGGTAGGTGGACCCTCCAATCCATGGCTAGGCCTTTCGGGTCCTCGGATCAAACCAACATCAAACTCACGGCACATGATCATCTTTGGTGTGTTAGATAGCTTGTGGATCAAAACCATGGCCAGAAGAGGTAGAAGGGGGCCGGTCGGCCTAGGCTAGGCCCGCCGGCCTGGCCTTGTGCCAGTTTGGCCTCCTGTTTTTCCTGTTTGTTTTCTCCAATTTTGCTAGGTGAAGTCGGTTTCGAGGCCAAAAAACGCCATTTACACAGTGTAACGCGGCCCGGGAGATTTTCCGTTTCTGCACCCCACTTCCCTGTTGCCCTTGCTTGATCCATTGCGGGTGGCACTTGGTTCCAGCAGCTTTGTTACGTGTTTAGCACTGCTTAAGAACTGGCAGAGGTTAGTCAGTGGCCGAGCCACAATTGACATAACCTCGCTAGTCACACGCATCGCCAACCATGTTGGTGCTTTGCAGGGCGCTCAAGTCACCTTCCTTCCAACTACACAAGAATATCAGTACTGCATTGGTTTAGACCATTTCATCAAGGGTCACTTGATGCGCGAGGGCCCTGGCCATACTCTTTTCATGTGCTATCCTAGTTTCATCGATGAAGTTGAGCTTCCATGCCCAGCTTTGTCGCTGAGATCAGCGAGAAGTCTAACCATGCAGCTCAGAAGGAGGGAACCCGCTCGCCACAGTGTTGCAGGCCCTGCAACACGTGGCAGGCAGGCCAGGCATGATGACGAAGCCGGAACTTCTACCGCGCCACAGCCCGAGTACCGCTACCAGCAGCAGCCCGAGTACGACTACCAGCAGCCGACAGAGAACCCCACGGCCAACATGAACTTTGAGGAAGTATTCGACTACCACCAAGGAACAGCAGGCTACGGTCCGCAGGTCGGACCATCCGCCTCCACCAGGTATGACTACGAGAACCCGGTTTCCCGGGGGATCGCTGATCTTAATACTAGGATGGAGATGATGACGCTGCAACAACAGCAACTCAGAGATGCAGTTGCACACAACACTGATCTCACGCAGCAGAACTGGAGGATGACCACATCCCTCCAGACCGACATGCACGGCTTCTTCAACTACATGCACTACGACCCCGACCAGTACTACCAGTGAGCTTCATCGAAGCTTGGGGGAGTCTCAGGTATGTTCGAAAGCCGTCGCCTTTGCCTTGCCTTTGCCTTGCCGTGCCATGATGAAATAAAATGCTAAAATAAAAAGAAAAAAAATATATATATAATAATAATAATAAAAACAAAATAAAATAAAAGCTCCAAAATATGTCTTTATGTATGGAACTATGGTTGAGAACCTCTGGAATGATGAATAGTTGCTCTGTTTATGCCCTCTAAGTGCCTCGTACTTAATCCTTTACTCTTGAGTATTTGAGTTTGTTGGCATTTAAGGATCCGCCATGATAAAACTGTGGGAGCAAGAGCACTTGTTCATTGTTTAAGTTATTGTGAGTTTTGATATGGTTTGTTTCGAGGTATAACTGCATGCTTAGTAAGGAACCTCTCGGAAGTTTTTATAAAATGTTACATGGTAAATCTTCCTCAATGGTTTAAATGTCCTATCCAGAGCCTAAACAGTTATATATTTGTTGAAACTACCATATGCTATCTTGAGTTGCTTTGAGTCTTGTCGAATGGTGAAGTCCGCTTGCAGAGGTACTTGACATTTACCAGTCTTCCCATCCACCTCAGCCTCAAAATGTCCGACTAGTCAAAGTCCCGCTCTGGGGTTGACGTCCACCGTCGATGACATACACTCACCTCATCACAAAGCTCACCCCAAAAGGTCCTCAAATACTCCATACAAAGTTGAATCCCTCTCTGTTACCAAAGTAAGAGAAGAGATGTATTCGAAAAAAAAATGGAGACAAATGCTCCATCTGAAAAAAAGAGAAGAAACATCTCAAAAATATGAGAGAGAAACAATAAGGAGTCCAAAGACCTTTGAAACATTACACCTTCTCCATCTCCATTCAAACCCCATGAATTCCAAAGACCGGAATTTGACGAGTACCATCGCTCGCGGACCACTCTTCGACTCGACAACAGAAATAACCAAGGTATGCCACTCTTACCCTACCTACAACTCCACTTCAGCCTTAGTATAGGGAAACATTGGTCAATCCCGACCAAGAGTGAGGATTAAAACACCTTGAGTGACTCGAGAGTACCATCGGGGAATGAGGCAACCATCTTTTGAAAAATTCATATCTCCGAGATGGAACCTGAAAAGTTGCAGGAAATACTTTAGAGATGACCGTTCAAGCTCTCAATAGCCCAAAACGTGAATCAATGCAGCCCCACGTGGAACCATGGTATGAGTTATCTTTTATGCCAACTTATTCAAGTGATTCGTTGAAGTTTTGGCTTAAGCACAGAGTACTTTAAGAGTATAAACATTGAAGCAACTCCTGACCTACCGAACCTAGAGTTTTAGCCTTGCTCGAGGACGAGCAAGAGTCTAAGCTTGGGGGTGTGTTGACGGCCATTATAACACCGAAGTGACCGTCAACATTTCGGTAAAATGAGGATGATCATACCATATTCCATACATAAAAGTATTTTACTGACAAATTCCACAAGTTTTGGATGAGTTGTGCTTGCAGGATGAACCAGGAGAAACAAGGGCCAAACCTGGCACAGAGCCAGGCCGGCCGGCCTAAGCCAGGCCGACCGGCCTCCCCTGGCCAGGTCTGGCCACGTCATTGATCCACAAGCCATGCCGAGTGCCCAGGATGATCAAGCACCGTGCAAACAACGTCGGTTTGATCCAAGGACCCGGAAGGCCTAGAGGTGAAAGCACATGGATTGAAGGGCCCACATCCTAGGATTCTCGGACAAGCTTCAACTAAACGCAACCGTTACCGACCTTGGGAGAGCATCAGGACCGTTCCTGCAGAGTACGGTGCCAAGTGGCACCAGGGCCAAGCCGGACGGCCTAGCCCAGGCCGGCCGGCCTCCCTCTGTGGCTGCCACATCTCATCCTTCACGTGAAGCCTAAGCAGAGCCTTGGCGTGCTAATGACGCTGACATCCACCCCTTGGAGGCTATAAAAGGAAGCTCATTCACCTTGGGAAGACACACACCACATATCTCAAGTCTTTACTTGAAGGGAGCTCTAGTATCTTTTTCATTTCTTAGATTAGGATTAGAGTTGGGAGTAGAGTCGAGTTGAGCTTAGCTCGGATCTTCGGAGTCTTCGGAGATCTGGTAAAGCTCTTTTATCCTTTCCTTCTTTTGAAGAGTTTATTTATATAATTACTTTCTTATTTCAGAGCTTAAGTTATCTTTTATATTTCTCTCTTGCTCTTCTTTAAGAGTAAAGATCTTGCTCTCTTTAGAGCAAAGTCCTATCCCCTTTAGTTTTAGTGTAGAGATTAGTTTAGCTCTACTGGGTTTTATCTCGCGGGTTTGCTTGCCTTGACCGGGCCGTAAGACGCCTTAGGAAAGACGGGGATTGATGAGGACATGAAATACATGAAGCGTGTTAAACACACATGGAAGGCATGGAGGACCAAAGAGGTCGATTGGGGACCAAGTCAAAGTATTCCCACGTTTTACACCAGGCTATCACGTCACTTTTGGTCTAAGGAAATAAAGAGATTAAATCCAACACGTTTTGAAAACGCTGGATTCGGACTGCAGGAAAGTCCTGACTTTCAACGGCCGCCACGACTTCATCCGGACTCCGTTTGGGGCGTTCAAGTACTTGATGGAAAGTTTATGAAGTCTACTTTCATATGGATCCAGACTCATGTCCATATCTGTTCCGAAGCGGACGCAATCGTCAAGTCATTGACCGAAGGTTTTTCTGTCCAGGTGCTGCGACACCTTATTTTGGCCCACGGGCCGTGTATCAAGTTGGGTCCATTAGGGACGCGTCCTAGGGTTGGAGCACGACCCCAGCACCCCTGTGGACGTCCTTCCCCTATCATATACCCCCTAGCCGCCGCCAAGAACACTTGAGTTTTGTTTTACATCTAGCTTTAGCTACACCGAACACGCACAAATACGTGCTGTCCTCGTGTGATTCAGAACTCCACCTTCGAGTGATATTAAGATTGCTCGCTTTCTTTTTCTTGTTCGTTCTTTGATTGCGTACAGGAAGTTCTGATCTTGATTGCAACAGGGTCGGTAACTACAGGGAGTTGGTTCAGCGATTGCATTGGCGCTCCGGGTTTGCTCGTCGTAGTCGGATCGTGAGGGTCGACTTCCACCAAATCAAAATTATCCTCCACTCACCGAAAGATCGGGCACTCCAGCTCTATCAAGTGGTATCAAAAGTCCAGGTTGATCGGTGAGTTTATCGAGTGTTTTTCATTACCTACAGTCCACAAAACCAAAACAAAAATTTATCAGGTTAGATCCTTGTTCCAGCACCCTTTTTAGCCTTGTACTCTCTTTCAATAATTTGCTTTGTTGAATTTGTGTGCTTACGCGTTTAATTGTTGCTGGTTGCATTGTGTTCTTGTCGCCGCCGATTTGTTTTTCATCCCTGCTGTTCACACCGCTTTCCCAGCAGCCACACCGATCGCCGCCCCCTACCCAGCACGCACCACCCCTGCCGATCACAGCCCCGCGTGATCGCACCCAACCCTGCCCTTCGTTTCCCCTTTGCCAGGTTGCAAAAAAAAATAAAAAAATAAGCCCTAAAAAAAAGAGAACCGAACCCACACCTCCTGTCGCTCCCTCCTGGTCGGTTTCGTTTCCCTATCGCTACACGCACGTTTCTTTTGCGGCGCTCGGTCTTGCGCTCTTTCTGTTTGGTTTGGAAGGGTAAAAAAAGGAAAGAAGAAAAAAAAGGAAAGAAAAAAAACGGAAAGAAAAAAAACAAAAAAAAAGAGGACAGGAACACCGAATTGTTGCGGATTTGTTTTCCTGGCGTCGCTATTTGTTTCCAGCGACAAGCCACCGGTTTTTCTTGGCATACACCGAACCGATCTAGGATCAGTCCCTTCTTCAAAAAAAACCGACACCCAAACCGAGATCGAATTGACCCCGTCGCCCTCCTCTCCCAAAATCATTCGCTCGCCCCCTCCCCTGCTCGCCTAGCCCCTGATCGCCCCCTCCCACCCCACACCGAAACTTTCTGGCTGATCGCCCCCTCCACAAACCGAGACTCCCTCAGATCGCCATCACTTTTGAGCCACCCCTCCAAAAACTGAGACCGAGACCGATCCAATTTCTTTTTCCCCACGTCACCCTCCTGTTTTCTTTTGTTCCCCCTCCACAAACCGAACCAGGTTCCCTCCTCTTGCTGTGCTCCCACCTTTGCTTTTGTTTCCGTCAGCTTGAGTACGTGTGTTAGCACTATAATTCAACTTTGCATTATTGTTAGATTGTGCTAATCCTTGATTTGAGTGCAGCCTACCCAGAACTACACATATTCCTACGACGAGCCGACTTTTGTTTCTCCAGGCAATCGCTGCACCAATCTTTCGCAGGTGCTACTTGTTGCTTGCAGGTCGCCCCTGTTGCTTGGTAAGAACGGATAAGAATTTGATCGCACATCTTTGTGAGCATCTCATACACACACATACACACCTTTGCTGTCCTAGGATTTTTGTTTTTGTGTTTGCGCTAATCATGTCAGGAGACGTCAACGGCATCGTGGCACGATTCGATGCGTGGTCCACGTCGGTCACGGCGTTGCACAATGACTATGACAGTGACATGAAGCTAGACGATGGAGATCGCCACGGTTGTGCCCGCCGTGTGGTATGTCCTCCACACATTGACTCATTTGCTACGATTAAATTTAATATACCCTCTTATAATGGCAAATATGATCCTGCTGCATATCTTGATTGGGAATTAGAGGTTGAACAGAATTTTTCATGCCATGATATTCCTGCTAGTGCACAAGTTAACGCTGCTCTTAGTGAATTTACTCTTTTTGCTTTAATGTGGTGGCGTGAATATAAGCTAAAACATCCCACGGCTATTCCAACCACTTGGGCTCAATTAAAAGTTGCTATGCATCATCGCTTTGTACCTTCATATTATGCCCGAGATTTGCTTAAACAAATGCAGCGGTTTCAGCAAGGGCAACAATCTGTTGAGGAATATTATCAGGAATTACAAAAGGGTATGATCCGTTGTGGTTTATTTGAGACGGATGCCGCTGCTATGGCACGTTTTCGCAGTGGTTTGAACCGCGACATTCAGGACATACTTGATTCTAATACTTATGCTGATATGACCACATTGTTTGAATATGCTTGCAAAGCTGAACGTGAAGTGCAGGGACGCCGCTCGACGACATATACTAACTCTTTTGCAGGACGAAGCCCGGCATCCAGCGCAGATCCTGCTCTCCCTACGCCATCCACGTCTAGCACTACACCGCGCGAGAGGACGGCCACAACAGCGCCGTCGACGACAGGTGCTCCACTCACGGAAGGTGAGACCACTTCTACTGTGCTGAATTTTTCCACACCTCATGCTATCATAGAGCAATTATTAGCAGAACCATCTCTTGATGAACCTTTGTCACATGATGATGTGCTTATTGTTCCTTGTGATAAAGAAGATCATTTGCCTTTGTCACAAGATCATTTGCTTGATGTACCTTGTGATGAAGAAGAGTTGTGTGATAGTGATTCTTTTATTCCTCAGCCACAATTACTTAATCAGTGGCCGAGCCACAATTGACATAACCTCGCTAGTCACACGCATCGCCAACCATGTTGGTGCTTTGCAGGGCGCTCAAGTCACCTTCCTTCCAACTACACAAGAATATCAGTACTGCATTGGTTTAGACCATTTCATCAAGGGTCACTTGATGCGCGAGGGCCCTGGCCATACTCTTTTCATGTGCTATCCTGGTTTCATCGATGAAGTTGAGCTTCCATGCCCAGCTTTGTCGCTGAGATCAGCGAGAAGTCTAACCATGCAGCTCAGAAGGAGGGAACCCGCTCGCCACAGTGTTGCAGGCCCTGCAACACGTGGCAGGCAGGCCAGGCATGATGACGAAGCCGGAACTTCTACCGCGCCACAGCCCGAGTACCGCTACCAGCAGCAGCCCGAGTACGACTACCAGCAGCCGACAGAGAACCCCACGGCCAACATGAACTTTGAGGAAGCATTCGACTACCACCAAGGAACAGCAGGCTACGGCCCGCAGGTCGGACCATCCGCCTCCGCCAGGTATGACTACGAGAACCCGGTTTCCCGGGGGATCGCTGATCTTAATACCAGGATGGAGACGATGACGCTGCAACAACAGCAACTCAGAGATGCAGTTGCACACAACACTGATCTCACGCAGCAGAACTGGGGGATGACCATATCCCTCCAGACCGACATGCACGGCTTCTTCAACTACATGCACTACGACCCCGACCAGTACTACCAGTGAGCTTCATCGAAGCTTGGGGGAGTCTCAGGTATGTTCGAAAGCCGTCGCCTTTGCCTTACCGATGCCTTTGCCTTGCCTTTGCCTTGCCGTGCCATGATGAAATAAAATGCTAAAATAAAAAGAAAAAAAATATATATATAATAATAATAATAAAAACAAAATAAAATAAAAGCTCCAAAATATGTCTTTATGTATGGAACTATGGTTCAGAACCTCTGGAATGATGAATAGTTGCTCTGTTTATGCCCTCTAAGTGCCTCGTACTTAATCCTTTACTCTTGAGTATTTGAGTTCGTTGGCATTTAAGGATCCGCCATGATAAAACTGTGGGAGCAAGAGCACTTGTTCATTGTTTAAGTTATTGTGAGTTTTGATATGGTTTGTTTCGAGGTATAACTGCATGCTTAGTAAGGAACCTCTTGGAAGTTTTTATAAAATGTTACATGGTGAATCTTTCTCGATGGTTTAAATGTCCTATCTAGAGCCTAAACAGTTATATATTTGTTGAAACTACCATATGCTATCTTGAGTTGCTTTGAGTCTTGTCGAATGGTGAAGTCCGCTTGCAGAAGGTACTTGACATTTACCAGTCTTCCCATCCGCCTCAGCCTCAAAATGTCCAACTAGTCAAAGTCCCGCTCCGGGGTTGACGTCCACCATCGATGACATACACTCACCTCATCACAAAGCTCACCCCAAAAGGTCCTCAAATACTCCATACAAAGTTGAATCCCTCTCTGTTACCAAAGTAAGAGAAGAGATGTATTCGAAAAAAAAGGAGACAAATGCTCCATCTGAAAAAAAAGAGAAGAAACATCTCAAAAATATGAGAGAGAAACAATAAGGAGTCCAAAGACCTTTGAAACATTACACCTTCTCCATCTCCATTCAAACCCCATGAATTCCAAAGACCGGAATTTGACGAGTACCATCGCTCGCGGACCACTCTTCGACTCGACAACAGAAATAACCAAGGTATGCCACTCTTACCCTACCTACAACTCCACTTCAGCCTTAGTATAGGGAAACATTGGTCAATCCCGACCAAGAGTGAGGATTAAAACACCTTGAGTCACCCGAGAGTACCATCGGGGAATGAAGCAACCATCTTTTGAAAAATTCATATCTCCGAGATGGAACCTGAAAAGTTGCAGGAAATACTTTAGAGATGACCGTTCAAGCTCTCAATAGCCCAAAACGTGAATCAATGCAGCCCCACGTGGAACCATGGTATGAGTTATCTTTTATGCCAACTTATTCAAGTGATTCGTTGAAGTTTTGGCTTAAGCACAGAGTACTTTAAGAGTATAAACATTGAAGCAACTCCTGACCTACCGAACCTAGAGTTTTAGCCTTGCTCGAGGACGAGCAAGAGTCTAAGCTTGGGGGTGTGTTGACGGCCATTATAACACCGAAGTGACCGTCAACATTTCGGTAAAATGAGGATGATCATACCATATTCCATACATAAAAGTATTTTACTGACAAATTCCACAAGTTTTGGATGAGTTGTGCTTGCAGGATGAACCAGGAGAAACAAGGGCCAAACCTGGCACAGAGCCAGGCCGGCCGGCCTAAGCCAGGCCGACCGGCCTCCCCTGGCCAGGTCTGGCCATGTCATTGATCCACAAGCCATGCCAAGTGCCCAGGATGATCAAGCACCGTGCAAACAACGTTGGTTTGATCCAAGGACCCGGAAGGCCTAGAGGTGAAAGCACATGGATTGAAGGGCCCACATCCTAGGATTCTCGGACAAGCTTCAACTAAACGCAACCGTTATCGACCTTGGGAGAGCATCAGGACCGTTCCTGCAGAGGACGGTGCCAAGTGGCACCAGGGCTAGGCCGGCCTAGCCCAGGCCGACCGGCCTCCCTCTGTGGCCGCCACATCTCATCCTTCGCGTGAAGCCTAAGCAGAGCCTTGGCGTGCTAATGACGCTGACATCCACCCCCTGGAGGCTATAAAAGGAAGCTCATTCACCTTGAGAAGACACACACCACATATCTCAAGTCTTTACTTGAAGGGAGCTCTAGTATCTTTTTCATTTCTTAGATTAGGATTAGAGTTGGGAGTAGAGTCGAGTCGAGCTTAGCTCGGATCTTCGGAGTCTTCGGAGTTCTGGTAAAGCTCTTGTATCCTTTCCTTCTTTTGAAGAGTTTATTTATATAATTACTTTCTTATTTCAGAGCTTAAGTTATCTTTTATATTTCTCTCTTGCTCTTCTTTAAGAGTAAAGATCTTGCTCTCTTTAGAGCAAAGTCCTATCCCCTTTAGTTTTAGTGTAGAGATTAGTTTAGCTCTACCGGGTTTTATCTCGCGGGTTTGCTCGCCTTGACCGGGCCGTAAGACGCCTTAGGGAAGACGGGGATTTCTCTTGACAGGCCTTAAGAGAAATCTTAATCATCGAGTGCAGACGTGGTGTCTGGCTTGTTGATTAACTAGGAAGTGTGTTGCACCCCACGGTACAGCAGTGGTAGGCGGCAGGTGGTGACAGCCCTGTCCGTCCTTCGTAGTCCACCACGTTCGGGTGTATTCATAACAGTAGTGCTGAGCCCGGAGAACCCCCTCTCTCACCCCGTTCTGAGGTTCTCCCGTTCTAGCCGTCGAAGCGAGCTCTATTCCCGGTATCTAAGCTAGGGTCTAGGCTAAGGCTAGAGTGCCTTTTGCTCTGAGTTAGAAAGAGTCTAGGTCCGGTTTCTCCCAACGTCTTTCCTTTTCTTTAGAAATAGGTGCTCCGTGTGTCGCTGGTCTTTCAGACCTTCTATCCAGTCATTAACTTGACCATTATCCACCCAAACCTAGAGTTTGTGCCCCTGGGTTTGTGGCTTGATATTTCTGGCAAGATATATCATTTCATTCTTCAATACACTTTAACCATCTGCTTCCCTGCGGAAATATAAATACGATACCCTGGGGTAACTCCCGAGGTGAAGTGCTACAACGAGATATATTCTGTGCGCTTGCAGAATTAATTTTGCATACAACGACATATATCTACGCGCTCTTGAGCGTTGCTAAAATGTGACGCTAAGGAGTGCCAACAGCGGCGTGGTCGCAAAGCTTGCGTCGGAGGGAAGCAAGGTTGCGGCGGATGCGGTCCGAGCCGGAAGATTATTCGCAGCTATGACAAATTTTCCCCTAAGGGGTATTGTGTTGTATGCTTCATGTGAGGGCGTTCTGGACACTTGCAGGGCGCCTATATATATGAGGAGTGGCTATTGTGAGCAGCCATCCCTCGGTTGGCTTGGAGTTGATTTGGGAGAAGCCGGATTTGGGAAAGAAATTTTATCGGCTCCCATTCACTCCCCCCTCTCTGGTCACCTAATCGGTCCTTCAATTGGTATTAGAGCCGGTTAAGGATCACTCCACCTTTATTGGCTTTGTGATCCACGGGGTGACAAGGAAAAAGGCGATTTTGCTTCCGAATTTGATTTTTGAGATTTGAGCTTGTTTTTGGCTAATCCTAACCGGTGCTTTAAGTTATGGCGCCAAGCTCTTGTTCTATTGGCTCTTTGTTGTTAGGTGGTGTGGTCGCATCCGAGGACGACCACGAGTGGAGAAAGAAGCGTGATGCGCTTAATGAGGATGATGAAGGGATGACATTGATTGTTACATAAGGATTGTTACAAAGTTTAAAAAGAAAAAGTACAAGGCTGATTTTATCATTATTGTCGAATCTGATAAATCCCCCCCTAAGGGGGAGAGTAAGGTGGCAATCAAGATGGAGAGGAGGAACAACAGCAAACTAGCTTGCGATGCGCTTCAACCAAAGGAAGCGCAAATTTGTGCTTTCCTTGCTACGTGCTTCAACTCCTCCATCAAGGCCGACGAGCAAAGGGCATCCTATTAACCTCCTCTTCATCGGTTGTCTCCCGAGAGAGCATAGTGAACGTCATCACGAGGATTCTCCTAGCGATTGTTCCATGTTGACGGCCATTATATGCCACTTTTGGCCGTCAACCTTTCCAAATAATGAGGGAACTCAAGTGATACAAACATGAAATTATATTTAAACTAATGAGTTCCACAAGTTTTGTGCATAAGTATGCTTTACAGGGAATACATGTAATATGGTGCATGAAATACCATTATTGGTGAAGTAGCACACATCTTGAGACAAAGGACACATGGACATGGTGCAAAAGTTATCCAAATCACATATTTGACAGCACCATGTTGAAGAGCTCTTCGAGATGATTGAAATGAACACTTGGATGACCCAATTTGGAGTCCGAAGGAGCAACTTACGCCTCTGAGAAAATTGCCGGCAAAACCTAGCCAGGCCGGTCAGCGATTGGCCTGGACAGGGCCAGACGGCCATCCAACCTCCCCAGAAGCCCAAAGTTTGCACAATGGCCTTAGGGTGTCACCAATGGACCCTCAAGTAAGGAATTGACAAGCATGAATGAAGTTAAGACCAAAAGGCTTCACATGGGCTTTGATGAGGACATCACCGGTACATCTACACCAGCAGCACCTTCACCCCAAGCACCACCTTCAGGGCCAATCACTCGGGCTCGTGCAAGAGAGTTGAACTACGTCGTGGTGCTAAAGAATGAAGGATATGTGGCTGGATTCAGACTGCGCACGAACGTCAACTTGTGACGGCCGCCACGACTTCATCCGGACTCCATTTTGGTCGATCAAGTACTTGATGGAAAGCTTATCAAGTCTACTTTCAGATGGATCTGGAATCAGCTTCATATCTTCGCCGAGGCGGCCGCAATCATCATTTTGAGTCAGATTGTTTTCTGTCCAAGGTGCTGCGCCACCTTATTTTGGCCCAATGGGCCGTGTATCGAGTTGGGTCCATTAGGGACGCGTCCTAGGGTTGTAGCACGACCCCAACTCCCTTGTGGCTGTGCTGTTAAACCGTATAGCCATCATTAGCATCCTTGAGTTTTGTTTTACATCTAGCTTTTAGCTACATTCACGACCGCACAAATACGTGATGTCCTCGTGATTCAGAACTCCTACCTTCGAGTGATAATAAGATTGCTCGCCTCTCGTTCTTGTTCGTTCTTTGATTGCACACTGGAATTGATCTTCGTGATCAGGCTGATCTTGCTTCAACAAGGTCGGTAACCACAGGGAGTTGGTTCAGCGATTGCATTGGCGCTTCGGGTTCGCTCGTCGTAGTCGGATCGTGAGGGTCTACTTCCGCCCAAGTCGAAATTATCCTCCACTCACCGAAAGATCGGGCACTCCAGCTCTATCAAGTGGTATCAGCTTTCCAGGTTGATCGGTGAGTTTTTATCGAGTGTTGTTCCATTACCTACAGTCCACAAAACCAAAAAAAATTCAGGTTAGACCATTGTCCCAAAACCTTTCTTCGCCTTGCACTTTCTTTCAATAATTTGCGTTGTTGAATTTGTGTGCTTCGCGTTAATTTGTTGCTGGTCACTTTGTGCTTCCGCCACTTTCCATCTCCACCACCGCCGCCGCCGCCGTCCTACCTCGCCACCAGCACCACCGCCGCCGCAATCATCATCACCACCAGCGCCGTCGCCGCCGTTTGCATCACCACAAACCCTACAAAACCACGCCGCCGCCACCACGCCGAGTTACCACGCCGTTACCCCCCTCCAACCGAACCCTACTCGGTTTCGTTTTCCTTCCCCAAGCCACACTCCATACGCCGCCGATCCAACCGAACCCTACTCGGTTTCGTGTTTCTATTTGAGGAAAGAGAGAAAAAAGGAAAGAAAAAAAGGAAAGTTCTGAGAAGAAAGACAAAGGAAAGAATTAAAAAAAAAGGAAAGAGCAGTTCGTTTTTGGAAAGTTCGGTTTTTCGTTTGGCAGTTTTGTGTCATTACGAACGCCTGTTTTGTAACGGCCATAACTTTTCGCTCGGATCTCCGATTTCAGCATTCTTTTTTTTTTTCCGAAAAGCTTACGAAATTTCCTATACGGGGCACCCTGCGTAGCGCCAGGTGAAGCGGGTTTCAAGGCCAAAAAACGCCGTTTACATAGCGTAACGCGGCCCGGGAGATTTTCCATTTCTGCACCTCACTTCCTTGTTGCCTTTGCTTGATCCATCGCGGGTGGCACTTGTTTCCAGCAGCTTTGTTACGTGTTTAGCACTATTATTCAGCTTTGCATTTATTGTTTGATTGTGCTAATCCTTGACTTGAGTGCAGCCTACCCAGAACTACATATATTCCTACGACGAGCAGACTTTTGTTTCTCCAGGCAATCGCTGCTCCAATCTTTCATAGGTGCTACTTGTTGTTTGCGATCGCCCCTGTTGCTTGGTAAGAACGGATAAGACCTTGATCGCAGCATCTTTGTGAGCTTTCCACCCACACATTTGTTGTCATAGGATCTGTTTTTCTTGTGTTTGCGCTAACCATGTCAGGAGACGACGACAAGATGGACTCCAAGTTGCAAGGCACGCGGTCCGACCTTGATGGACTTAAAGACGACATAAAGACGCTGCACGAGAAGGTTGATTCCGCACTCTCTTCATCCAACGAGCGTCTCGACCAGCAGGACCTTGCTCAGACAGCCGCCAAGTGTACATTTGACACCTTGACGGCCCGGCTTGATGCGATAACACAACGCTCACGACGATGAACGCGACGCTCACGGAATTGCAGAAGGGCTATGGTGGTGACACGGAATATGAGGATGGAGACCGCTAACCTCGTGCCCGCCGTGTGGTACGTAATCCGGTTAATGACTCATTTGCGAAGATTAAATTTAAGATTCCTACTTTTAATGGCAAGTATGATCCTGCTGCATATCTTGATTGGGAGTTAGAGGTAGAACAAAAATTTTCATGTCATGATATCCCTGCTACGTCTCAAGTTAAGGCTGCTATTAGTGAATTTACTGAGTTTGTTTTAATTTGGTGGCGTGAATATAAACTCAAACATCCCACTGCTGTTCCATCTACTTGGGCTCAATTAAAAGCTGCTATGCGACATCGTTTTGTTCCTTCTTATTATGCCCGAGATTTGCTTAACACCATGCAGCGATTCCAGCAAGGCCAACGATCCGTTGAGGAGTATTACCAAGAGTTAGAAAAGGGTATGATTCGTTGTGGTTTATTTGAACAGGATGATGCTGCTATGGCACGATTTCGTGGTGGGTTGAACAGGGAAATTCAGGATATACTTGATTATAAGGAGTATAATGATATGACCACGTTATTTGAATATGCTTGCAAAGCTGAACGTGAAGTGCAGGGACGCCGTTCAAAGACATATACTAACTCTTTTGCAAGAAGAAGCCCGTCGTCCAGCTCTACGTCTTCCACTCCAGTACCTTCTACACCTAGCACTACGCCGCGTGAGAAGACGACGAAACCTGCAGCACCCCCTGCACCAGGCGCAGCTTCTTCCTCGGGACATACACGAGATGTTCGGTGTTTTCGTTGCCAAGGCTTTGGGCACATGATTCGGGACTGCCCCAACACCCGTGCTTTGATCATACGTGACGATGGTGAGTACTCTTCTGCTAGTGATTCCGATGAACCTCACCATACTATGATTGCCACTAACCATGCAGATAATGAGGCGGTCCATGCTACTCCTAGTGACATAGATAGGTATGAAAGTCTTGTTGTGCAGCGTGTTCTTAGTACACAGGTCGCCCCGCCAGAGAAAAATCAGCGACACACTCTTTTCCATACAAAGGGTGTTGTGCAGGAGCGGTCGATTCGCATCATCATTGACAGTGGTAGCTGCAACAACTTGGCGAGTACAGCGCTGGTAGAGAAGTTGTCCTTACCCACCCGTAAGCATCCGCATCCCTATCATATTCAGTGGCTTAATGATGGTGGAAAGATTAAAGTAACACAGTCGGTACGTGTTCCGTTCTCCATAGGTGCCTATTCTGATTTTGTTGATTGTGATGTTATTCCTATGGAGGCATGTTCTTTGTTACTTGGTAGACCTTGGCAATATGATATTGATAGCTTGCATCATGGTCGTTTGAATCATTATTCTCTCATGTTTAAAGGTCAGAAAATAATTATACATCCCATGACACCTGAACAAATTGTTAAAGATGACCTTGCTCGAGCCGCTAAAAATGACTAAACAACTTGTACCATCACCTTCTGAAATCAAGTTGAATGCGCCTGTTTTATTTGCTACACGTGCTGATTTTGTTGATCTTTGTGTTGATGAGCTACCTTGTTATGCACTTGTATGTTCTAGTGTGCTCGTTTCACTTGATGATGTACCATCTTTGGATATTCCCCCTGCGGTTGCTAACATTTTGCAGGAGTACGCTGATGTTTTTCCCAAAGATTTACCATCGGGACTACCTCCACTTCGTGGCATTGAGCACCAGATCGACTTCATTCCCGGCGCACAGCTTCCGAATCGCGCCCCGTACCGCACAAATCCCGACGAGACGAAAGAGATTCAGCGCCAGGTCCAGGTGTTGCTTGAGAAAGGGTACATCCGTGAGTCTCTTAGTCCTTGCTCCGTTCCAGTGTTACTTGTTCCAAAGAAGGATGGATCGTGGCGTATGTGTGTAGATTGTCGTGCTATTAATAACATCACCATTCGTTATCGATATCCTATACCATGCCTTAATGATATGCTAGATGAGCTTAGTGGTGCCATTATTTTTACTAAGATTGATTTGCGTAGTGGTTACCATCAGATTCGAAAGAAATTGGGAGATGAATGGAAAACGGCTTTTAAAACTAAATTTGGCTTATATGAATGGTTGGTTATGCCGTTTGGTTTGACTAATGCTCCCAGCACTTTTATGCGTTTGATGAATGAAGTTCTCATGACTTTCATAGGTTTGTTTGTTGTTGTATATTTTGATGATATCTTGATTTACAGCAAGTCTATGGAAGAGCATTTAGAACATTTGCATGCTGTTTTTAATGCGTTGCGTGCTGCTCACTTGTTTGCTAACATGGAAAAATGCATCTTCTGCACACAACGTGTTTCGTTTCTTGGTTATGTTGTTACTCCACAGGGTATTGAGGTGGATAGCAGCAAGATTGATGCAATTCGGGAATGGCCTACACCGACGACGGTTACGCAAATTCGGAGTTTTCTTGGGCTTGCAGGTTTCTACCGTCGATTAGTACGAGATTTTAGCTCTATTGCAGCACCTCTACATGAGCTTACAAAGAAAGGTGTGCCTTTTACTTGGACTGATTCCCAGGAGCTCGCCTTCACTACTTTGAAAGATAAGTTAACACATGCTCCTCTTTTGCAATTGCCTGATTTTGGTAAAATATTTGAGCTCGAATGTGATGCCAGTGGTATTGGGTTAGGTGCTGTTCTGTTACAAGAAGGAAAACCGGTTGCTTATTTCAGTGAAAAATTAAGCGGTGCTAGTTTGAAATATTCTACTTATGATAAAGAACTTTATGCTTTAGTGCGTACTTTGCAAACGTGGCAGCACTATCTCTGGCATCGTGAGTTTATAATCCATTCTGATCATGAGGCTTTAAAACATATTTGTACCCAAACTAATCTGAACCGTCGTCATGCTAATTGGGTAGAATTCATTGAGTCTTTTCCTTACATCATTAAACACAAGAACCTGAAGGACAATGTGATTGCTGATGCTTTGTCTCGCCGATATAATATGCTGTCACAATTGGATTTTAAAATTTTTGGTTTACAAACTATGAAGGATCAATATGTCGATGATAATGATTTTAAAGATGCTTATAAACATTGTATGACTGGTAAACCATGGGGAAATTTCACATGCAGGATGGGTTCCTGTTTCGCGCTAACAAGCTGTGTATTCCAGCTAGCTCGGTTCGTCTTTTGTTGTTACAGGAAGCTCATGGAGGCGGACTAATGGGACATTTTGGCGTTTACAAAATGCTTGAGGTGCTGGCTGCCCACTTCTTTTGGCCTCGGATGCGTCCTGATGTTGAGCGCTTGGTTGCACGATGCACTACATGTCAAAAGGCTAAGTCACGTTTGAACAACCATGGTTTGTATATGCCTTTGCCTGTCCCTACTTTACCTTGGCTTGATATTTCTATGGACTTTGTGATGAGGACATCACCGGTACATCTACACCAGCAGCACCTTCACCCCAAGCACCACCTTCAGGGCCAATCACTCGGGCTCGTGCAAGAGAGTTGAACTACGTCATGGTGCTAAAGAATGAAGGATATGTGGCTGGATTCGGACTGCGCACGAACGTCAAATTGTGACGGCCGCCACGACTTCATCCGGACTCTGTTTTGGGAGATGAAGTACTTGATGGAAAGCTTATCAAGTCTACTTTCAGATGGATCCGGACTCACCTTCATATCTTCAATGAGGTGGCCGCAATCGTCATTTTGAGTCGGACTATTTTCTGTCTAAGGTGCTACGCCACCTTATTTTGGCCCAATGGGCCGTGTATCGAGTTGGGTCCATTAGGGACGCGTCCTAGGGTTGTAGCACGACCCCAACTCCCTTGTGGCCGTGCTATTAAACCCTATAGCCGTCATTAGCATCCTCGAGTTTTGTTTTACATCTAGCTTTAGCTACACCGAACACGCACAAATA
The DNA here is from genome assembly GCA_015476505.1 of Urochloa ruziziensis. Lineage (NCBI taxonomy): Eukaryota > Viridiplantae > Streptophyta > Magnoliopsida > Poales > Poaceae > Urochloa > Urochloa ruziziensis. Next base: position 32,330,482 of record CM027123.1, on the reverse strand, counting down.
CGTGCTGTCCTCATGTGATTCAGAACTCCACCTTCGAGTGATATTAAGATTGCTCGCCTTCTTTTTCTTGTTCGTTCTTTGATTGCATACAGGAAGTTCTGATCTTGATTGCAACAGGGTCGGTAACCACAGGGAGTTGGTTCAGCGATTGCATTGGCGCTTCGGGTTCGCTCGTCGTAGTCGGATCGTGAGGGTCGACTTCCACCAAATCAAAATTATCCTCCACTCACCGAAAGATCGGGCACTTCAGCTCTATCAAGCGGCGGCGGCGGTGGTGGAGATGGAAAGCAGCGGAAGCACAAAGTGACCAGCAACAAATTAACGCGAAGCACACAAATTCAACAACGCAAATTATTGAAAGAAAGTGCAAGGCGAAGAAAGGTTTTGGGACAATGGTCTAACCTGAATTTTTTTTGGGTTTTGTGGACTGTAGGTAATGGAACAACACTCGATAAAAACTCACCGATCAACCTGGAAAGCTGATACCACTTGATAGAGCTGAAGTGCCCGATCTTTCGGTGAGTGGAGGATAATTTTGATTTGGTGGAAGTCGACCCTCACGATACGACTACGACGAGCGAACCCGAAGCGCCAATGCAATCGCTGAACCAACTCCCTATGGTTACTGACCCTGTTGCAATCAAGATCAGAACTTCCTGTACGCAATCAAAGAACGAACAAGAAAAAGAAGGCGAGCAATCTTAATATCACTCGAAGGTGGAGTTCTGAATCACACGAGGACAGCACGTATTTGTGCGTGTTCGGTGTAGCTAAAGCTAGATGTAAAACAAAACTTGAGGATGCTAATGACGGCTATAGGGTTTAATAGCACGGCCACAAGGGAGTTGGGGTCGTGCTACAACCCTAGGACGCGTCCCTAATGGACCCAACTCGATACACGGCCCATTGGGCCAAAATAAGGTGGCGCAGCACCTTGGACAGAAAACAGTCCGACTCAAAATGACGATTGCGGCCGCCTCAGTGAAGACATGAAGGTGAGTCCGGATCCATCTGAAAGTAGACTTGATAGGCTTTCCATCAAGTACTTGATCGCCCAAAACGGAGTCCGGATGAAGTCATGGCGGCCGTCACAAGTTGACGTTCGTGCGCAGTCCGAATCTAGCCACATATCCTTCATTCTTTAGCACCATGACGTAGTTCAACTCTCTTGCACGAGCCCGAGTGATTGGTCCTGAAGGTGGTGCTTGGGGTGAAGGTGCTGCTGGTGTAGATGTACCGGTGATGTCCTCATCACTTTGTTTTGGGATTGCCTAGTACTAAGAAGGGGAGAGATAGCATTTTTGTGGTTGTTGATAGATTCTCTAAAATGGCTCATTTCATTCCTTGTCATAAAACTGATGATGCTAGTCATGTTGCTGAATTGTTCTTTAGGGAGATTATTCGTTTACATGGTGTTCCTAAAACAATTGTGTCTGATCGTGATGCTAAGTTTCTAAGTCACTTTTGGAGATCTCTTTGGAACAAATTAGGCACTAAATTGCTGTTTAGCACAACTTGTCACCCACAAACTGATGGACAAACTGAAGTGGTCAATAGAACTTTGTCAACCATGCTTAGGGCTATTTTGGATAAAAATATGAACCGTTGGGAAGATTGTTAACCTCATGTTGAGTTTGCATATAATCATGCAACACATTCTTCTACAAAGATGTGCCCTTTTCAGATTGTTTATGGTTATATTCCTCGGGCGCCTATTGATTTATTTTCGCTTGATGCTGTGGACGCCTCACATATTGATGGCGTTGAACATGTTGACCATATGATTAACCTACATGAACAAACACAACAAACCATTGCTGCTACTAATGCTAAGTATCAAGTTGCTGGTAGTAAAGGAAGAAAACATGTTACTTTTGAACCCGGTGATATGGTTTGGTTGCATTTGAGGAAGGATCGTTTTCCTACTTTGCATCGTTCTAAATTAATGCCTCGTGCTAGTGTGCTACTGGTCCTTTTAAAGTGCTAACCAAGATTAATGATAATGCTTATGTCCTTGACCTGCCTGCGGAGTTTGGTGTTTCCACTAGTTTTAATGTTGCAGATTTGAAACCATACGCGGGCGAGGATGAGGAGTTGCCGTCGAGGACGACTTCAGTTCAAGAAGGGGAGGATGATGAGGACATCACCTGGTACATCTACACCAGCAGCACCTTCACCCCAAGCACCACCTTCAGGGCCAATCACTCGGGCTCGTGCAAGAGAGTTGAACTACGTCATGGTGCTAAAGAATGAAGGATATGTGGCTGGATTCGGACTGCGCACGAACGTCAACTTGTGACGGCCGCCACGACTTCATCCGGACTCCGTTTTGGGCGATCAAGTACTTGATGGAAAGCATATCAAGTCTACTTTCAGATGGATCTGGAATCACCTTCATATCTTCACCGAGGCGGCCGCAATCGTCAATTTGAGTCGGATTGTTTTCTGTCCAAGGTGCTGCGCCACCTTATTTTGGCCCAATGGGCCGTGTATCGAGTTGGGTCCACTAGGGACGCGTCCTAGGGTTGTAGCACGACCCCAACTCCCTTGTGGCCGTGCTATTAAACCCTATAGCCGTCATTAGCATCCTTGAGTTTTGTTTTACATCTAGCTTTTAGCTACATTCACGACCGCACAAATACGTGATGTCCTCGTGATTCAGAACTCCACCTTCGAGTGATAATAAGATTGCTCGCCTCTCGTTCTTGTTCGTTCTTCGATTGTGCACAGGAATTGATCTTCGTGATCAGGCTGATCTTGCTTCAACAAGGTCGGTAACCACAGGGAGTTGGTTCAGCGATTGCATTGGCGCTTCGGGTTCGCTCGTCGTAGTCGGATCGTGAGGGTCTACTTCCACCCAAGTCGAAATTATCCTCCACTCACCGAAAGATCGGGCACTCCAGCTCTATCAGGCTTGCCACTCGGGTTTGGCCCAATCCATACCGACCTTCTAGAGCAAAACCGCCTCAGGGAACAACATGCAACCGTTGATGAGCGAGTCGGTGCAACGGAAGGCCGAGAGAAGCCAAAGCCAGGCCGGCAGCCTCCCCCAGGCCGAACGACCTCTACTTGTCGAGCGTAGTGCCAACGCCACCATAACCGTCCTCAGCAGAACATCTGAATCGTGCATGAGAAAGGTGGTCCAGATCGGACGGAAGGATGTTGGCGGCTGTTAAGTACCAAAATAACCGCCAACATTCTCTACTAAAGTGAAGGATTTACAATACTAACATGCACATTTCCCTTCGAATAATGTAGTTCCACATGTCCTTGGAGAATATTTGGTTGTAGGTGTTTTGCTGCAGAAAATAAAGGAATTTGAAGGAGAATCCACCTCATGGATCCAAGTGACAACTTCTCGACGAACTAGATGCCACCACGTGTGCGTCACATGGATTGAGGGGCCCACTAGGGACCAAACCGCCTCAACTCAGTGTGTGCACGTGCAGACAACACTCATGGCCCACAGGACAGTCACTTAGAGAAAGCACAATCCAGGGGAGGCCAGCCAGGGGTCGGCCGAACCGCCTCTGGCTCGGTTGATCCTGGCCTTCCACGTGTCACTTGGTCGTGCTCTCTCAAGGTCGGTTCTGAGGTGCTCCAAGGAATATTCGATCGAGATGCTGCTGCTTGGAGCCTATAAATAAGAGGGAGGGGGCTCCAAATGAAGACACTCAACTCTTGGGCAATTCACTCTCTTCCTTAGGCTCTAGGCTTAGTGGAGTAGGCTAGAGTAGCTCTATTCAGGTTCTAGGTCTCCTTTGAGCTTGAGTAAGGCTCTTGTATCTCTTAGTTCTAGGATGACTTTGATCTTGGTTATGATATGATTCAGCTGTGTTCATGTTCTTCCTATCATGATATGCTTGGCTTGTATGCTAGATTAGTCTTATACCCTTGCATAGGTAGTAAAGATACGAGTGCCCTCTCTTGTATTAGACTTTGCTCTAGTTCAATTAGAATAAGGTTGAATGTCTTGCATGATCATAGCCACAGTATAGGTTCATTGGCTATTCTTGTAATAACAGCATCGATCCAAGTCTCAATAGTCTGAAATGGTCGATGTGTTGTGAACAACGCGATCATGGGGCTTGGGTTGGAATCAACGGATGATTATGAGTGTTCCCCATGGTTTGGCCGGGGTAGGCCGCGGGTGGTGACAGCCCTGTTGGACCCTCTGAAATCCCCCACGTTTGGGTTCCCTGTAGGAGTTCTGAAATAAGTAACAACCTGGCTGTGCTTAAGCAACGAGGGAGATTGTCTCCCCTTACCAGAGTGCTTTGGTTTATTTTCATGATGATGTACAACCTGTATCTCTAATCTGACCTGTGCATGTATGTGAAGTTATTGGAACCTAGATGCTAACTCTTAGTCCATTCCCTAGTCTAGATGTCCTAGAGGTTAACCCCAGTGTGTGTCACACTACCCATATCATATTATTATCTTTACCCCTGTTCTTTGTATATGATTCTATCCATGCTATAGCTATATTCAAGATTGCAATAGTACTCTTTAACCAACCCCGCCTTCCTTTGAGAAAAACGATACCCTTGGGAATACTCATGAGTGAAATGCTACAATGGTATATCAGTGCGCTTGCGGATCCTTTCGCAACTGTTAGATTACCACTTGGTCAATAAGCATTTCTGGCGTTGTTGCCGGGAAACTGGTAAAGTCGTTAAGAAATGCCAACAAAGGCCAGGCCGTCCGGCTCTAAGGAGGCCGAACGGCCGAGAAGTGTGGCCTCCACATTTCTCCATTGGAGTAGCGGTTACTCAGGTACTTGGCGTCATTCCTACGCTGAGAACCGCCCTTGGGAGGCTATAAAAGGGAGCCTCCACCCCCACTCAATATGTACCATGGACTATTGGAGAAGTCCAAGGCATAGCGCTAGCTTTCAAAATAGGGAGAGTGGTAAGGCGAGAGTCCGGAGAGTAGCCGGAGTGTTGGTCCTGCTCCAAATTGTGCCTCCGAGGAATGAAGCTTCAGTTCGAGTAAAGTTCCTCTTCTTTTGTCTTTACTGCTTTCTCTCCTTTACTTTAGTAGTACTTGAATTCTTGCTCTCTCTAGTTGTGGGATCCCTTGTCTGTAGCTAATAGCTTTGGCGTGGTGCCTGTGCTTGCTAGCTACCTTGGGTTGTGTTGCACCCCATGGATCTGCAGTGGTAGGCGGCAGGTGGTGACTGCCCTGTCCGTCCTCATAGTCCACCATGTTCGGGTGTACTCATAATAGCAGTGCTGAGCCCGGAGGATCCCCTTCTCAACATCAAGTATTCATGATAGGAGGTTAGCAAGTCGACATTAGATTATCTTTACTGAACTTATCTGTTCTTTTTCACCCCCGTCGTCCCCTGGATAAACCAGAATCACTTCTAGTACACTTTTCATTCCTCATGGATTCGATACCTTGAAATACTCCCAGTGAAAGCTACATCGGTATCTATACGCTTGCAGATTTATCTGTTAGGCTAAGGATTGCCAACATTCCACCAGACTACTAGAAAGGCAAACTGAAGAAGGGGTATAAACCGAACCCTATCACAAAAATTCTCTTAGCGATCAGATCGAGAAGGAAGGTATGGCTATGGAGTCAAGAAGCAGGAGCTTTCTGCCTACGAGATCTATTCTTTGTGCCATGGATGTTGCGTATAGTGTGAGGAAGATAGACCCTTGGGGGGCTTTATTTATAGGCAAAGGAGACGAGAGAGATTGCGATCAACTTGTATCGCAATGCAAGATGAAGTCGTCCTCAATTGTATATGCGTTTTAAATTTCCAAAGCATTCGTGTCAAATGAAAACCGCTTCGGTAAATGAATATTCGAGGCAGCATATAATACACCGTTTATGATGAACAATCATTCGAGGTGGGATATAATAGACCGCTTCATTTACATATCCGAGCCGGCTCATCAATTTCACCACTTCGTATGATGGCCTTATTCTAACCGGAGAAATAATGCCGCTCATCAAATAATGCCGAAGCTTGGTACATGAGAAATATAAGCATATGCACAATTTTTCAACAGGAGAATATCAAGTTTCAGCATCCAAAAGTCTTCTACTTACAAAATAAACAACTCGCTCTCTTCCTTCAAACTCTTGAATTAAAGCTGATCCGATTGCATGCTCACCAGCCGATAAATATAATTTAAACGGCTTACCTTTCAGTGGAGGAACCAAAATCGGAGTTGAAGTTAAATATTTCTTGATCCTATCCAAAGTCTCTTGTTGTTCCTTCCCCCATACAAACTCTTGATTAGCCTTTATTTTCAATAAAGGAGTAAATGACTAAATCTTCCCAGAAAGATTAGATATAAATCTTCTAATAAAACTAATCTTGCCTCAAGCTCATCAATTTCAGCATCAATTTCACCGCATCTCTTCCTTTACCGAAGCGGCGTGACTTCCCAGAAACCCTTGGAATAGTCTTAGGGGAAAGCTACGATGATATCTGTGCGCTTGCAGATTTCTCTGTGAACGTTAAGAAATGTCAACAGGCTTTCTAGCGCCGTTGCCAGGAAATTGTTAACGACGCTACCAATTCCTCGGCAACGACGCTAGAAAGCCTATTGACGTTTCTTAACGTTCACAGAGAAATTTGCAAGCGCACAGATATTGTCATAGCTTTCCCCTAAGAGTATTCCAAGGGTATTGATAGAGCTGGAGTGCCCGATCTTTCGGTGAGTGGAGATAATTTCGACTTGGTGGAAGTAGACCCTCACGATCCGACTACGACGAGCAAAACCCGAAGCGCCAATGCAATCGCTGAACCAACTCCCTGTGGTTACCAACCTTGTTGAAGCAAGATCAGCCTGATCATGAAGATCAATTCCTGTACGCAATCAAAGAACGAACAAGAAAAAGAAGGCGAGCAATCTTAATATCACTCGAAGGTGGGGTTCTGAATCACACGAGGACAGCACGTGTTTGTGCGTGTTCGGTGTAGCTAAAGCTAGATGTAAAACAAAACCCAAGGATGCTAATGACGGCTATAGGGTTTAATAGCACGGCCACAAGGGAGTTGGGGTCGTGCTACAACCCTAGGACGCGTCCCTAATGGACCCAACTCGATACACGGCCCATTGGGCCAAAATAAGGTGACGCAGCACCTTGGACAGAAAACAGTCGGACTCAAAATGACGATTGCGGCCGCCTCAGTGAAGATATGATGGTGATTCGGGATCGATCTGAAAGTAGACTTGATAAGCTTTCCGTCAAGTACTTGATTGCCCAAAACAGAGTCCGGATGAAGTCGTGGCGGCCGTCACAAGTTGACGTTCGTGCGCAGTCCGAATCCAGCCACATATCCTTCATTCTTTAGCACCATGACGTAGTTCAACTCTCTTGCACGACCCCGAGTGATTGGCCCTGAAGGTGGTACTTGGGGTGAAGGTGCTGCTGGTGTAGATGTACTGGTGATGTCCTCATCAGGTATCGAATCCAAGGAAGGAAGGAGGTCAAGAGATTCTACTATGCTTATGAGTTATATCTTGATATGATAAACCAAAGCTCAATACGGGTAAAGATAATAGCAGGGTAGTGTGACACACAAGAGAATGACGCTCAAGATAAGATAGTCTAAGGTTAGGGAGAAGGACTAAGAGTTAGCTCTAGGTTCTAATGTACTTCCTATATACTGCACAGATCATGTTAGAAAGGAAAGCATACACATGATACAGTCTAAGCCTATGCACTAAGGGCTACCCGGGGAGATAGCCTCCCTCGCCACTTACGTGTGACCACTTTGCGAGGTTGCTACTCATTTCAAAACTCCTATAGTGAACCCGAACGTGGGGGATTTCAGAGGGTCCGACGAGGCTGTCACCACCCACGGCCTACCCCGGCCAAACCGTGGGGAACACTCATATCCAATGGAGGCCAACAATCCAAGCACCATGCTTGCATTGATGTGCAATAGCCTAACTCCCTTGCAAGGCTCCCATCCTTCGAATGGAAGAGCTGAGCTAGAATCATCTAATACAAGATTATCAGACCGACTACCATGGCATAGATCATGAAGACTATATATGGCACGAAACCATACTCTAAACGAACTAGAGCAATGTCTAACACACATGAGGGCATAAGGTCCTATACTACCGAAGAAAGGGTATATGACTATCTCATGAACATATATGCCAAGCAACACATGATAGCAAGAACACATACACAGCTCACATATCATGACTAAGGCAAACACTATATAAGAAAGATGTATCTTTGATGTAGAGCAAAGTCATCCTAGAACTAGAAGATACAAGAGCCTTACCCTTAGCGCCAAGGAGACCTGAACCTATGTAGAACTACTCTAGCCTAACTCCACTATCCTAAAGACTAAAAGTGAGAGAGAGTGCTTCAACTTGTGGTGCTTAGAATGGAGCCCCTCCACTCATATTTATAGGCACTTGTAGGTGGTATCACCGAAGGAATATTCCCTAGAGAGGATGATAGAGCTGGAGTGCCCGATCTTTCGGTGAGTGGAGGATAATTTCGACTTGGGCGGAAGTAGACCCTCACGATCCGACTACGACGAGCGAACCCGAAGCGCCAATACAATCGCTGAACCAACTCCCTGTGGTTACCGACCTTGTTGAAGCAAGATCAGCCTGATCACGAAGATTAATTCCTGTGCGCAATCGAAGAATGAACAAGAACGAGAGGCGAGCAATCTTATTATCACTCGAAGGTGGAGTTCTGAATCACGAGGACAACACGTATTTGTGGGGCCGTGAATGTAGCTAAAAGCTAGATGTAAAACAAAACTCAAAGATGCTAATGACGGCTATAGGGTTTAATAGCACGGCCACAAGGGAGTTGGGGTCGTGCTACAACCCTAGGACGCGTCCCTAATGGACCCAACTCGATACACGGCCCATTGGGCCAAAATAAGGTGACGCAGCACCTTGGACAGAAAACAGTTCGACTCAAAATGACGATTGCGGCCGCCTCGGTGAAGATATGATGGTGATTCTGGATCCATCTGAAAGTAGACTTGATAAGCTTTCCATCAAGTACTTGATCGTCCATAACGGTGTCCGGATGAAGTCGTGGCGGCCGTCACAAGTTGACGTTCGTGCGCAGTCCGAATCCAGCCACATATCCTTCATTCTTTAGCACCATGACGTAGTTCAACTCTCTTTGCACGACCCCGAGTGATTGGCCCTGAAGGTGGTGCTTGGGGTGAAGGTGCTCCTGGTGTAGATGTACTGGTGATGTCCTCATCATCCTCCCCATCTTGAACTGAAGTCGTCCTCGACGGTAACTCCTTATCCTCGCCCGCATATGGTTTCAAATCTGCAATATTAAAACTAGTGGAAACACCAAACTCCGCAGGCAGGTCAAGGACATAAGCATTATCATTAATCTTGGTTAGCACTTTAAAAGGACCAGCAGCACGAGGCATTAATTTAGAACGACGCAAAGTAGGAAAACGATCCTTCCTCAAATGCAACCAAACCATATCACCGGGTTCAAAAGTAACATGTTTTCTTCCTTTACTACCAGCAACTTGATACTTAGCATTAGTAGCAGCAATGGTTTGTTGTGTTTGTTCATGTAGGTTAATCATATGGTCAACATGTTCAACGGCATCAATATGTGGGGCGTCCACAGCATCAAGCGAAAATAAATCAATAGACGCCCGAGGAATATAACCATAAACAATCTGAAAAGGGCACATCTTTGTAGAAGAATGTGTTGCATGATTATAAGCAAACTCAACATGAGGTAAACAATCTTCCCAACGGTTCAGATTTTTATCCAAAACAGCCCAAAGCATGGTTGACAAAGTTCTATTGACCACTTCAGTTTGTCCATCAGTTTGTGGGTGACAAGTTGTGCTAAACAGCAATTTAGTGCCTAATTTGTTCCAAAGAGATCTCCAAAAGTGACTTAGAAACTTAGCATCATGATCAGACACAATTGTTTTAGGAACACCATGTAAACGAATAATCTCCCTAAAGAACAATTCTGCAACATGATTAGCATCATCAGTTTTATGACAAGGAATGAAATGAGCCATTTTAGAGAATCTATCAACAACCACAAAAATGCTATCCCTCCCCTTCTTAGTTCTAGGCAATCCCAAAACAAAGTCCATAGAAATATCAAGCCAAGGTAAAGTAGGGACAGGCAAAGGCATATACAAACCATGGTTGTTCAAACGTGACTTAGCCTTTTGACATGTAGTGCATCGTGCAACCAAGCGCTCAACATCAGGATGCATCCGAGGCCAAAAGAAGTGGGCGGCCAACACCTCAAGCGTTTTTGTAGACGCCAAAATGTCCCATTAGTCCGCCTCCATGAGCTTCCTGTAACAACAAAAGACGAACCGAGCTAGCTGGAATACACAGCTTGTTAGCGCGAAACAGGAACCCATCCTGCATGTGAAATTTCCCCCATGGTTTACCAGTCATACAATGTTTATAAGCATCCTTAAAATCATTATCATCGACATATTGATCCTTCATAGTGTGTAAACCAAAAATTTTAAAATCCAATTGTGACAGCATATTATATCGGCGAGACAAAGCATCAGCAATCACATTGTCCTTCCCGTTCTTGTGTTTAATGATGTAAGGAAAAGACTCAATGAATTCTACCCAATTAGCATGATGACGGTCCAGATTAGTTTGGGTACGAATATGTTTTAAAGCCTCATGATCAGAATGGATTATAAACTCACGATGCCAGAGATAGTACTGCCACGTTTGCAAAGTACGCACTAAAGCATAAAGTTCTTTATCATAAGTAGAATATCTCAAACTAGCACCGCTTAATTTTTCACTGAAATAAGCAACCGGTTTTCCTTCTTGTAACAGAACAGCACCTAACCCAATACCACTGGCATCACATTCGAGCTCAAATATTTTACCAAAATCAGGCAATTGCAAAAGAGGAGCATGTGTTAACTTATCTTTCAAAGTAGTGAAGGCGAGCTCCTGGGAATCAGTCCAAGTAAAAGGCACACCTTTCTCTGTAAGCTCATGTAGAGGTGGTACAATAGAGCTAAAATCTCGTACGAATCGACGGTAGAAACCTGCAAGCCCAAGAAAACTCCAAATCTGCGTGACCGTCGTCGGTGTAGGCCATTCCCGAATTGCATCAATCTTGCTGCTATCCACCTCCATACCCTGTGGAGTAACAACATAACCAAGAAACGAAACACGTTGTGTGCAGAAGATGCATTTTTCCATGTTAGCAAACAAGTGAGCTGCACGCAACGCATTAAAAACAGCACGCAAATGTTCTAAATGCTCTTCCATAGACTTGCTGTAAATCAAGATATCATCAAAATATACAACAACAAACAAACCTATGAAAGGCCTGAGAACTTCATTCATCAAACGCATAAAAGTGCTGGGAGCATTAGTCAAACCAAACGGCATAACCAACCATTCATATAAACCAAATTTAGTTTTAAAAGCCGTTTTCCATTCATCGCCCAATTTCATTCGAATCTGATGGTAACCACTACGCAAATCAATCTTAGTAAAAATAATGGCACCACTAAGCTCATCTAGCATATCATCAAGGCGTGGTATAGGATATCGATAACGAATAGTGATGTTATTAATAGCACGACAATCTACACACATACACCATGATCCATCCTTCTTTGGAACAAGTAACACTGGAACGGAGCAAGCACTAAGAGACTCACGAATGTACCCTTTGTCAAGCAACGCCTGGACCTGGTGCTGAATCTCTTTCGTCTCGTCGGGATTTGTGCGGTACGGGGCGCGATTCGGAAGCTGTGTGCCGAGAATGAAGTCGATCTGGTGCTCAATGCCATGAAGTGGAGGTAGTCCCGATGGTAAATCTTTGGGAAAAATATCAGCGTACTCCTGCAAAAGGTTAGCAACCGCAGGGGCATATCCAAAGATGGTACATCATCAAGTGAAACGAGCACACTAGAACATACAAGTGCATAGTAAGGTAGCTCATCAACACAAAGATCAACAAAATCAGTACGTGTAGCAAATAAAACAGGCGCATTCAACTTGATTTCAGAAGGTGATGGTACAAGTTGTTTAGCATTTTTAGCGGCTCGAGCAAGGTCATCTTTAACAATTTGTTCAGGTGTCATGGGATGTATAATTATTTTCTGACCTTTAAACATGAGAGAATAATGATTCGAACGACCATGATGCAAGCTATCAGTATCATATTGCCAAGGTCTACCAAGTAACAAAGAACATGCCTCCATAGGAATAACATCACAATCAACAAAATCAGAATAGGCACCTATGGAGAATGGAACACGTACCGACTGTGTTACTTTAATCTTTCCACCATCATTAAGCCACTGAATATGATAGGGATGCGGATGCTTACGGGTGGGTAAGGACAACTTATCTACCAGCGCTGTACTCGCCAAGTTGTTGCAGCTACCACTGTCAATGATGATGCGAATCGACCTGCTCCTGCACAACACCCTTTGTATGGAAAAGAGTGTGTCGCTGATTTTTCTCTAGCAGGGCGACCTGTGTACTAAGAACACGCTGCACAACAAGACTTTCATACCTATCTGCGTCACTAGGAGTAGCATGGACCGCCTCATTATCTGCACGGTTAGTGGCAATCATAGTATGGTGAGGTTCATCAGAATCACTAGCAGAAGAGTACTCACCATCGTCACGTATGATCAAATCACGGGTGTTGGGACAGTCCCGAATCATGTGCCCAAAGCCTTGGCAACGAAAACACCGAACATCTCGTGTACGTCCCGAGGAAGAAGCTGCGCCTGGTGTAGGTTTCGTCGAAGGTGCTGCAATGTGTAGTTCTGGGTAGGCTGCACTCAAGTCAAGGATTAGCACAATCAAACAATAAATGCAAAGCTGAATAATAGTGCTAAACACGTAACAAAGCTGCTGGAAACAAGTGCCACCCGCGATGGATCAAGTGAAGGCAACAAGGAAGTGGGGTGCAGAAACGGAAAATCTCCCGGGCCGCAGTCACGCTGTGTAAACGGCGTTTTTTGGCCTCGAAACCGGCTTCACCTGGCGCTACGCGGGGTGCCCCGTATAGGAAATTTCGTAAGCTTTCCGGAAAAAAAAAGAACGCCGAAATCGGAGATCCGAGCGAAAAGTTATGGCCGTTACAAAACGGGTGTTCGTAACGACACAAAACTGCCAAACGAAAAACCGAACTTTCCAAAAACGAACTGCTCTTTCCTTTTTTTTTAATTCTTTCCTTTGTCTTTCTTCTCAGAACTTTCCTTTTTTCCTTTTTTTCTTTCCTTTTTTTTCTTTCCTTTTTTTCTCTCTTTCCTTAAACAGAAACACGAAACCGAGTAGGGTTCGGTTGGATCGGCGGCGCGTGGAGTGCGGCTTGGAGAAGGAAAACTGAAACCGAGTAGGGTTCGGTTGGAGGGGGTAACGGCTGTGGTAATTCGGCGTGGTGGCGGCGGCGTGGTTTTGTAGGGTTTGTGGTGATGATGACGGCGGTGACGACGCTGGTGGTGATGATGATTGCAGGTGGCGGTGGAGCTGGTGGCGAGGTAGGACAGCGGCGGCGGCGGTGGGAGATGGAAAGCGGAGGAAGCACAAACTGACCAGCAACAAATTAACGCGAAGCACACAAATTCAACAACGCAAATTATTGAAAGAAAGTGCAAGGCGAAGAAAGGTTTTGGGACAATGGTCTAACCTGAATTTTTTTTTGGGTTTTGTGGACTGTAGGTAATGGAACAACACTCGATAAAAACTCACCGATCAACCTGGAAAGCTGATACCACTTGATAGAGCTGGAGTGCCCGATCTTTCGGTGAGTGGAGGATAATTTCGACTTGGGCGGAAGTAGACCCTCACGATCCGACTACGACGAGCGAACCCAAAGCGCCAATGCAATCGCTGAACCAACTCCCTGTGGTTACCGACCTTGTTGAAGCAAGATCAGCCTGATCACGAAGATCAATTCCTGTGCGCAATCGAAGAACGAACAAGAACGAGAGGCGAGCAATCTTATTATCACTCGAAGGTGGAGTTCTGAATCACGAGGACAGCACGTATTTGTGCGGCCGTGAATGTAGCTGAAAGCTAGATGTAAAACAAAACTCGAGGATGCTAATGACGGCTATAGGGTTTAATAGCACGGCCACAAGGGAGTTGGGGTCGTGCTACAACCCTAGGACGCGTCCCTAATGGACCCAACTCGATACACGGCCCATTGGGCCAAAATAAGGTGGCGCAGCACCTTGGACAGAAAACAGTCCGACTCAAAATGAAGATTGCGGCCGCCTCGGTGAAGATACGAAGGTGAGTCTGGATCCATCTGAAAGTAGACTTGATAAGCTTTCCATCAAGTACTTGATCGCCCAAAACGGAGTCCGGATGAAGTCGTGGCGGCCGTCACAAGTTGACGTTCGTGCGCAGTACGAATCCAGCCACATATCCTTCATTCTTTAGCACCATGACGTAGTTCAACTCTCTTGCACGAGCCCGAGTGATTGGCCCTGAAGGTGGTGCTTGGGGTGAAGGTGCTGCTGGTGTAGATGTACCGGTGATGTCCTCATCACGTTGCCTTCTTCCATTATTTCATACTTTCTCAAGTTTGCTTATTCCAATCTATGGTGTGCATAGATTGAATAGGGTGTTCTTGTAGTCATGGTGGCTAGAGGTGCATACCGGATCTATCGAGTAGTATGACACAGACTTATGTTCATGCCCTTGTAACTAACCACAGCGATAGGGACTGACAGGGTGTTGACCCGTGTAAGGTGGCGTTCTCGGGAGTTGGACCGAAGGGTAGAGATTTAAAGATGCATTGAATGAGAACCATGTTTTGCTTGTCGATCTAGCTAGAACTACAACATATGCATAGTCTAGGCTTTATCCTAGATGAGTTACCTCTTGTTCATATGTGTTTATGCTTGATCATGTTTATATATTCACAATCATCTGGCAACTTGAACAATGCTTTCTGATGCATAGTTAATCTAGGGTTTGTGACCTTATTTCCATGGATTGATAACCTTGGGGGAGTACTCTCTTGATGGAAAAGCTATGACTGATCCGTGCACTTGCGGTGGATCTTGGTGTGCGTTTGCGCCACCAACAAGCTTTTCTGGCGCCATTGCCTGGGAAATAAGTGATCCAATTTTAGATTGATTTTTGCATCTGTAAATATTTTTCTTGTTCATAATTTTCTGTGAATATTTTTCTTGTATATTCTTGATCTTGTATAGTTCTTGTATGTTTTCTTTCACTAACCCTAATATGAGATGGACTTGTGCCTCTCGAAAAAATATTTTCTTTGGTCTTTGTGCATGAAAAATAAAATAAAAACTGCTGGCATAATCCAGCGAGTAGCTGCAATAAGAAACATCGGAAGAGAAGGCCAAAGAACCACCACTTATCACTCCAAGAAGAAGCCCAGTCGAACATCAACCACAAGTAGCAATGGAAAAATAGCCCGAGCGCAAGGTGAGCGAGCTCTGGACACCGAACTTCGACGATCTGCCAATATTCAAGCTAGTTGAAGTTGAATCCCCGTTCGAAATCAAAGCTTCAATCATCGAGATGGTGCAGGACAACCCGTTCACCGGTAAGGAGGATCCCAATTCCCATTTGCGGTCCTTCATACAATTGTGCAACACTTTCAAGATTGAAGGGGTCAACGACAATCAGCTACGTGCAAGACTTTTCCCGTTCACATTGATGGGCAAGGCAATTCAATGGTTCTACACGCTGGAGGCATCGACGATCGAGAATTGGGAGAGCCTAGTGGAAGCTTTCATTGCCAGGGAAGACGCAGACTCTTCGCAGCTAGATCTCGAGCGTAATGAAGACATGGAGGCCAATATCGACTTCTTGACGAGAAGAATTGAAGAGCTAGAGATGAAAAGCTAGCTACACAACTCAAAGGAGAATGCAAGCCTGTAGAAAACGAAGAAGAGAAGACTGCAGCACCATCACGGGATGCTGGTGTAACACCCTGAAATTGTTGGATTTCAGGATGTGATTAGAAAGAATAATTAAACAATGATTTCTCATAATTTTTAAACTTTTCCAAAATTTATTTGTTTTACCGGGAATTTATTGTAGAAAAAACAATTGATTGTTCTCTTGAAATTAAATAAGCTTGTTATTTGTGTTGCATTCATGCTGATGCATTTGGGTGTTTCATGAGTGCTCAGGTTTTATAATGCGTTTATGTGACGTTTAGATTCTTCTAGGAGTTTTCTAGACTTTTCAGAAACTTGATTCTCCTTTTTTTAGAGATCTTTCTATTTATTAGAATGCTTTAAAGTTCTCTTCATGAGCTCCAGATATTTTATTTGGACTACTCATGTGCCAATCTATCTCTAGGAATTTTCCTGGATTTTTCTAGGTAATTTTCAAGCTATAAAAACATTATCTGGCATTTTCTAGATTTGTTTTCGCATCGGAAATTAATTCTAGGAAAATATAAACCTAATATCCTTTTGGATGGGGGCGGATCCTTTTGAAACCGACCCGACGCGTTACCACCCACACCGGCCTGTCAGGCCCATCAGCGCCGCCACCGGCACTTTGGCAAGAGCGTCGTGCCGGCCAACCTCGCGCCCCACGCCTATAGAAGCCGCCACTTAGGGTTTCGCGTGCCCTGCTGCTGCTGCCCCGCTCCCCTCCACTCCTCACGCAGTGCCACCGCCATCTAGCGTCGTCGCCGGAGCAAGCGCCGCCGCCGGCTCCGCCGTGCCTGATCCGCCGTCTCGCCGACCGCCGGGCCGAGCCAACCCCGCCCGGAGCCTCCCTGAGCCGAGCCGCACCTCCGCCGCTGATCCTCATCTCCAACCCGCCGCCGGAGCGCCGCCATCCCGAGCCGCCGGCCGCCGTCCCCTGCCCGCCGTCCGTCGCCGCGATTCCGACCGTCCTCGTCGTCCTCCGCTGTGGGTGAGCCCACCCTCGTGACCCCCTCGGCCTCCTCTCTCTCCCTTCCCTGATGAGGACACCGCCACGCTGAAAACGTTCATGCTACAGGCTTCCCCAAGTTACAACTCGTCTCTAAGTCAGCCGCCACGTTCAGTTCGGATTCAGCCGACACCCTTGCACGGTTTTGGCGATATCTCCCTCATACGACATCGAAATGAGACGTATAAGTATGCGTTGGAAAGGGGACAACGACGCCGTCATGTTGGTTCAGGTCCTAACTCCAGAAGGTTCGTGGATCATGCTGTGTGACCATGACAATGTGCTGCACCACCTGTTTTGGGCCTTTTCAGGCTTTGTATCATGTCGGGCCTTCGGCCCAGGTTGAGGACGCCCCACCTGGTGCGCCCCCAACCATAGGACGTCCCTAGGCTAATAAACTCAGCAACCGCCACCACTTAGACTCGGATTTTGCTTAGATTATTCTGTTTGAGACAGTGTCGCCGTTCATCGTTTGTGAAACCCCAACTCATTTGCTTAATCATTCATCTGCAGATTGTCACTATATTTGAGAGCTGCGTTCTTTCGAGTTCTTGCTTGTGTTCTTCGTTTCGCAATTCGAGTTCTTTTTGAGGATGCCCCACCTGGCGAGGTACGGTTGATAACCAGAGGAGTCGTGGTGCTAAGATTGCAGGGTTCGAGTTTGCTGACTTGAAGCCGGATCGGTGTGTCGTGCTCCGCCCAAAACGAATTATCCTTTCCCGGACGGAAGATCGGGCACCCTAGTTCCCATCATTCCCCACCTCCTCCGTGACTCTAGACCGACGGTGCACAAGCGATTTGGACCCCCCAGGGCATCGCTGGTCATGACCTGAGGAAGGAGATGACCCTTTTGCGTTTTAGCCCCTGACGAATCCTGTAACTTTGACCCCTTTCTTTTGTGTCTTGACCAAACCATAGAAAACCCCCTTGAACTTTTTGATCCTTTCAACCCAGCCCGAGGTCTGCACTTTTGCACATCTAACTCTGAAGTTTTGCATATTCACAGTGACTATTCACTGAGTCTATGGCATCTTCTCGGCTAGCCCCTGTTGGCTATAGTTAATTTCGAATAGGTCCTTGCAGCCTTTAAACACCAATAGAATCTACGTGTTAGCTCTGCTTTAATCTGTTGTTGTTGCGTCAGATTCGTGTCGACATAAGCAATACATTAGTGGTGATGTTTACCCAACTTGTGCTTTTATAAATTATTTCTAAATTAATTTAATTAATGTCTATTCAAATGTTTTTTCCTCATAAAAGCAAATTAGAGGCACATGTCGGTTTTCATAACTAATATTATGTTGACTAATACTATCTCACTATATTTCTAATAAAATTCAATTAGAGCTACACCTCGGTATTTCTAAATTAAATGTTAACTTGAATAATATATATTTATTTGGTTTTCTAAATAAAAATTAAGTAGGTTATACCTCACTTTTATGAATAAAGCTAATACGATTAATACTACTATCATTGCTTTCTAATAATAATTTCATTAGTGGAACACGAATAATAAAGTTATTTGATTAGATGTTTCATACAACTACTTTCTAAACATAATTGGTTAATTGGTCTAATCTCTACTTGAATGTTTATGATAAAATCAAACTAGGTTTAATTCGTGTTTCCAAATACGAATATAATCTGTGCTAATTATGAATAGGGTATTTCTGTGAAATAACCTATATGCATGATTTTATTTAAATAAAATATATGTAGTATATAGTCTTTTGCCTTGTAATCAGAAATCTTTCGATTGTCGTTTCTTCTCACCCGTAGTTCCGTCTTAAGCGTTTCTTTGTGATCGCGTGTCCTTCGATCGAGCCTTCCGCTTAGTATGTTGTTTTAAAGCTTTTCTCTTTGATTGGTGTAATATTCTTATTTGCGCTTGTTTGTCTATTTGTATACTGATGTCGTTGTCTGGTACGAGTAGAAGGAATGCTGTTTGAGGATCCTGAAGAACAAGAGTTTGAAGAGCAAGAGCTGAAAACCCTGAGCAATTATTAGCTAGATTTAAGGCAAGTATACATGGACAATCCTTGCAACCTACACACCTCTAATTAATTCACTACATATGCATGTGTCTCAATTTGATTATCTTAAGGTGTTCCTAGTCTTTTACCCTATACCTTGTTACCTTGGGTTTATGCATTTTTGGGTAGTCTTTGCTAAGCGCTGCTACTGTCACCTATATTTAATTGTTAATACCGCTTTAATGGTTCACTTCATCATGATGGTAAAACTTGATTTTAAGCAACATGGTTCAGGGAGCTAGAGCATGTGCTTTGCTCTAGTGTCTCTCCATAAGGTCCGGTTCTTAAAGCAGCAACCCAGGAACATGTTGCCACCATCAGAACTATTTATGGCTCTAGTCTTGGCCAATTAGCTTGTGCATCTCTAGCTTGCCAGTGGTTACCGCAAGGCGTACATGGGGAGCTACAGTGCAAGCATGGACTTGATCCATCGAGGGCGGTCTCACCTGCACTTTGAGATCCGTTGGCTATGTCTCGTTAGGCACAGTCCTGTGATGGGAGTCCCTGCATAATGGGAACTCCATACGTTGCGCAGAAGGGGTGATGCCCGTTCTCTGGACGCCATTGACCCCCCCATGGTGCGTAATATCCATGGGCGTAAGTCAATCTCGATGCCATGGATTCATGCGCTACAAGTTGGACCAAAACAACTACTCTGCTTGTTAGGGTGTCTTGTGAAAATCCTCGTAGCGTCCCTATGCAATCACACCTTGGAAGTGTGGTACGTGCCCGATCAACACAGCATGGTTGGGTTTAAAGTTCTTTTGAACTTTTGCGCGACTGGTGGTTAAAGGGTGAAACCTCCGCAGAGTGTAAATCTATCATGATAGCCATGCTCTCGGTCATGAGAGGCCTGGATCCTTTTTTATTAGTAGTTCCCTTATTAATGATGATGTTTATTATTGTTAATTGTACTTACACCTTTAATTGGGTTTACAACCGAGAGTTGCTCACACTTGTAGTGATTTGGATAATGTTAAAATGAACCAATTGAAAATGCTAAACGCAGTTCAGCCGTGTCAAGCCTCTCTTAAGCCTTCATGCACTCCTTTATACTTGCTATGTACGATAAATTACTTACACTTGTCACAATCAACAAAATCCCGGATGGGTAATCAGATGGAGCATCATTTGGGGCAGTAACTGAAGATTTACCAGAAGACCTTTCATACATCTAAGCTGTGGTCAACCAGTCGGTGTCCCTGTGGACTTGAGGCTCAACTAGAAGACAATGTTCAATAAATTAGACTTCTGCTGTGTAATTTCTGTAAACTCTGATGTAAACTATTTTATTCAAGCATTGTGTTCTCTCTGATCCATATTGTAAGTTGTATGTGTTCTGTGGACATGCTGGGCACACATATGGCAGCATTAATGTTTCTGTCGAAAACCAGGTGTGACAGCTGGTCAGAGCCACAACCCGAAGGTCCAGCAATAGATGATAAACGGAGCGCTTTGCGGGAGGTAACCCGGATGTCGAGTCACGTAATAAGCCTTTGGGAGGACAATCCATTTAATTTTTAGAGAGTCATTTGAGTCTTAGAGGTTTGAAAACGACGTCCAGGACCCACATGCAGCGAAAGGAAGACTCTAGAAGCTATCGCCAGGCGTGGGGAGAAAGTTGAGCATGAGAGGGGCAAGGAAAGGCCCAGGCCGCACGGCCCAGGTGAAAGGACCAACACTAGGCCTAGAGGGGGAGGGTGAATAAGGTCTGTTAAAAAACTCCTGCAAATTTCTCATGAAAGTGTCAGACTGTCGGATAATCCGACGCAGACTCGGATCTTCTGGGGACCGGAAGATCCGACACTATGTAGGATCTTCCAACATAGGGAGATAACTAGCTTCGAGATTCAAAAACTAACAAGCTATTCAAGATTCTCTTTGAATACAAAGATGCTAGATGAAGTAAATAAGCACCTAAATATGATCTCTAAGGTTGAACAACACCTAGCACATAGATCAGGCACAAACAAGGTGATGAACAACAAGAACAACAGCAAGAACAAAGGTGGCACGAGATTTGTTATCGAAGTTCACTCCACAAAGGAACTACGTCCCCGTTGAGGGGTTCACAAAGAACCGGGTCGTCACTAACCCCTTGCCTCCCTCAATCAACCACAAAGGACGATTGAGTCACTTACTATTAATCTCACAAAGAGATGGGTAATACAAACTTTCCGGTGTTTAAACCACAAAGGAATAGGAGCTACTAGTGATGCCTAACCGTCTAGGAGCTGCCGGTGCGAATCGATGAATCAAGCTTGCTTCAAGTGCTTCTTGAGATGAACAAGTGGAATCTCACAAGTGCTCAAAGGTCACACACCAAATTTACATCATTAATTACCAAAACTAGATTAAGTGCCTAGATGCATTTTCAATCTCCCCCTTTTTGGTAATTGATGACAACACAAATTTGGTTCACAAGATAGGAACAAAACTCATGTTTTGCATCCAAATAAAATTAGCGAAGCTCCCCCTAA
This sequence comes from Urochloa ruziziensis, assembly GCA_015476505.1. Classification (NCBI taxonomy): domain Eukaryota; kingdom Viridiplantae; phylum Streptophyta; class Magnoliopsida; order Poales; family Poaceae; genus Urochloa; species Urochloa ruziziensis. The sequence continues at coordinate 32,309,074 of CM027123.1, read as the reverse complement.
ACGTGTGCATATTCAACTCAATTGGCCTCAAATGCCTATGCTCATGTTTATGTAAGAACTCCCCTTAATCATTGCATACATGTGCATAAGTGTGATAAAATGCATATGACAAGATATTCATATCAACAAAAGTGAGAAATATCAATTCTTCATACATAATCATCACAGCCATGAAATTAACCATAAGTTTAACATCACACTAGCATCAACCATAATTAAGTCTTATAATAAAAGTTTCACATGGCACACATCAAGCATAACACAAATTCAAGTTCTATGGGGGATATAGTACCCGGGTACCTCACGAGCAAGCCTGGCAGCCCACCAAAAGGGGGGCAGCCCAGCCCACCGTTCTGGACTTGAAGACGTGCGGGACAAGTCGGCGCACGGAGGAAGGATCTGGAAGGAGAAGTCCTAGTTGGAATAGGAATTATTGTAAAGAAGGAAAGGATTCTTAGAGATAGGATCGGATACAAACCGACTTGTAACCCTGCCCCCCGATATATAAGGCGGGCAGGGACCCCCTCCAAAAACATCTGAACACATCTCAACTCACAATCCACGCAATACAACACCCTAAAACAGGACGTAGGGTATTACGTCAAGTCGACGGCCCGAACCTGTATAAACCCTCGTGTCTGTCCATCCTAACCATCTTGCTTCCGATCTTTGCGATCTTCCCTGCATTACAAATCACTTCCGTGGGCTACCCCGTGGAAGACTGCCGGAGATAATATCACCGACAGTGGCGCGCCAGGTAGGGGATATCGCCGAGATCAATCTGGTAAGCTCGATGGATCGCGTCAAGATCTTGGACAGCTGCAACCTCCCGGACGTGGACGAAGTCGAGATCCAGTTCGGGGACGTCATCACCGCCGCCTTGGATACCCAAGCGGCAGGAGCTACGGTCGCCACGGAGGTCTCCTCTCTGGCGCCGACTTCGGCCATCACGGCCCAGTCCGGTCCGATCGCATCTGATCGCGCCGACTCTACCCCGCTGAGTCCATCGCAAAACGCGAGGCCCAATCAGTCGGGAACAGATCTACAATCACTCGGTTCCGATCCGGCTCCTGAGAGTCGCGTCGCCGAGTCATCGCAGAGCGTAAACGCTCAACCAGCGCGCGTCCAGAGCCCTGAGGTCATTACTGTCCAGACCCCTGGCTTTAGCGCGCTCGCTCAGAAACAGAAGATGAAGGACATCGTCCAGGCGGATGATTACCTCTCTGGGAGCGACTCCTATGAGTTAGATCCTCAGGGACCCTCAATCCTGGACGATCTGCCGGAAGGATACACAGTGTCCGACGCCTCTACAGAGCCGGAACTGCTAGGATCACTCGGAAAACTGACTCCGAGTAGTTTGGAGCGTTATACGCCCACATCCGACTTCTCCGAGTCCGAGGAAGACTACCTCGCGCAAGAAGGAGTCGGGTCATACTGCTACATGGTGGCGCCAGCAACGCCAACCAATCCTGTCTCAGAAGACGAGGTCACTCCAGCTGAGGAGACGACTGAAGCCAGGGACCAGCGTCGAGGACGCAACGCCAGTCGGGCGACTCGAAGAGCCGCACGGCCGCACGGAGCCACCGCGTCAGGATCTGGCACTGCTCGACTCCAGGAACCACGCTCCGAAGATCATCGTCGCCAACGGGATCGGCACGACCGGAGGAGCACCCGGAACTTGATGCGCGACGGCATGTTCGAGTTCAACGGATACGACGTCTACGAGACACCGGTCCAGAACCTCGTTACTATTAACGAGGAAATCAGTCGGCTGCCACCCAGCACTCCGGGCCTGGAAAAGGTAAGGGCTCTCGTGCAGGCCGCCTCCGTCCAGGTTCACCAGATGCAGGGCAGAGCGACCACGGAGGCCCCTGAGCCCGGTCCGTCTCGACACCGGGCCAGCGGCGGATCGGATCGTGATGAAGACCTCCGCACCACGATCAACAGAGATCGAGATGCGAGGAACGTCATCCGCAACAGCACCGAAGAGCGCCATCGTGAGGAAATCCGACGGCGCGAAGAGTACGATCGGGATCATGGAAATCCCCGTCGTAACTCCAACAGGAGCGGCTACTCGACGGAGTCAGACTACTCTGACCCTTCCGGTAGCCCAAGGCGCGGCAACAACGGCGGTCGCACTCCGCCACGAGGACGAGCGCTTCCACCACCCAGGCGACCGACTCCGCCAAGGGAGCGAACTCCACCGCGCAGCAGGACCTACCGACGGGACCGAACTCCACCCAGGACTCGGAACTATCGGAGGACCCGTTCCCCGCCCAGGGACCGGGATCGCAGGAGGGACAGCACTCCCCCAAGAACAATAGACGGATCGGGTTCGAGCGATTCCCGCCCTAGAGGTCGGATCGGCGTATTCCAGTCGTTCACCGAGCGCTTGAGAAGCGTGACATGGCCCAGAGGCTTCAAGCTGTCGGACATCGACAAGTACGACGGGAAATCTGATCCATCTCAATGGCTTCAGATCTACTACACCGCCGTACAAGCGGCCGGCGGCGACGAGGACGTGATGGCAAATTACCTTCCCATCATGCTCACCAAGGACTGCCGCAACTGGCTGGCAGGACTCCCGCAAGGACGCCATCGACAACTGGGAGCAGCTTACCGAACTCTTTATCGGTAACTATCTCGGTACCTGGGAAAGGCCCGGGAGCAAGCGGCTCCTCGGTCAGATCAGGCAGCGCAAGAACGAGACCCTGCACGACTTCGTGCGCAGGTTCTAGAGAAGCGCAACTCCATCACGGACGTGACGGATCAGGAGGTTATGTCAGCCTTCCAGCACGGCATCTCTGACGGGAGACTGATTCACAAGTGGACTCGGAAGCCACCCGCGACTGTCAATGACATGTTCCGGATCGCTAGCACGTGGGCGGACGCAGAGATCGCAGGAAAAGGAACAACTCAGCGAGATTAGGAGCCGCTGGGAAGAAGAGAACAAGACAACCCGCAAGCGCGACCGCCGCGAGGACGAAGACCGACACGACGACCATCGACGCACCGACAGCCACCCTCGCAAGAAGAAGAGAAGGGAGATATGGTCGCCGCCCTGGACCGGTCCAGAGGCCGGGTAACTCCAGAGGATTTCCAGCGCATGCTCGATGAGCAATGTCCTTACCACAAGCACAAGCACTCGGCACGAGAGTGCTACGGGCTCAAGCGAGCCTTCACTGGGGGCAACAGAGGCCCTCCATACAGAAAGAGGAACGATGGTTCCCCGCGAGACGACATGCGGAACGACGAGCCCGGCGACGACTTCCAGGAAGCCGACCGAGTGGTTCGCATGATCTACGGCGGACCAGAGTTCGAGTCGAAGCGCCAGCAGAAGCTCACCCATCGCCAGGTCATGCACGCGAGGGAACCACCGGTGCCTGAGTACCTCAAGTGGTCGGAAGTTCCGATCACCTTCACCCGGGAGGACCATCCAAACTTCATACCGAAGCCCGGGTCCCATGCCTTGGTAGTAGCCCCGACGATTCGCAACGTTCGGCTCACCAAGGTACTAGTCGACGGTGGCAGTGGCCTGAACATCCTCTTTGCTAACACATTGAAGGAGCTCAGCCTGACTACTCTCGACCTGAGTCCCCCCCAATCCGCATTCTACGGCTTTGATACCGGGAGAGGGGGCGGAACCACTCGGGCACATCACACTGCCCGTCACCTTCGGAGACCGGAACAACTACCGGACCGAGCATATGCAGTTCACGGTGGCGAACTTTGAAACTGCATACCACGCCATCCTTGGGAGGCCGGCGCTCGCCAAGTTCATGGCGATTCCTCACTACGTCTACTTGCAGGTCAAGATGCCAGGACCTAAAGGCGTAATTACCGTCTTGGGGGACATCCGAGTCGCATACACATGCGAACAGGAAACCCTCAACGCGGCAGCTGCCCTGGACATGTCCAAGCGCATGGAGCAAGTACTGGCTGCATCACAGGAGGTGGACAAGGACTCTCTAGAGATCCCCACCAAGAAGCCAGCAAGAGAAGCCATCGCGCCAAGCAAGGAGACGGAGCTAAAGAGGATCTCTCTGGACCTGGATGACCCGAAGAAGACGGCCATCATCGGGGCAGAATTAGACCCCAAATAGGAAGAAGTGCTCGTCAAATTCCTAAGGGAAAACGCCGACATATTCGCGTGGAAACCATCCGATATGCCAGGTGTCCCAAGGGAACTTGCCGAGCACTCCTTGAAGGTCAATTCGACTGCCAAACCGATCAAGCAGAGGCTTCGTCGATTCACGCAGGACCGCAAGGAGGCAATTAGGGCAGAGATTACAAAGCTATTAGCGGCTGGTTTTATTCAGGAGGTGTTCCACCCTGACTGGTTAGCTAATCCAGTTCTTGTAAGAAAAAAGAATAATAATGATTGGAGAATGTGCGTCGATTATACAGATCTCAACAAAGCTTGCCCTAAAGACCCCTTCGTTCCCCCCCCCCCCCCCCCCCGCATCGATCAAGTCGTTGACTCCACGGCAGGCTCCGCCCTGCTCTGCTTCCTCGATTGCTACTCAGGCTATCACCAGATAGGCCTGAAGCTGGAAGACCAGATAAAGACCGCGTTCATCACGCCGTTCGGTGCCTTTTGTTACAACACAATGGCCTTCGGTCTGAAAAACGCCGGCGCGACCTACCAGAAGACAATTCAAGCGTGTATGAATCAATTGATTCTGAACGTAGTAGAACGCCTACATCGATAAATCCATGGAACATCGAGCACTTACAGCGTTTCTACGCCTGATTCAGTTATGTATTTATCTTTTTTGTTTAAGATTTGTTTTTCCGAGTGATTTTGGAGGGTATTCATCCCAAGTCACGACTCGGCAGATTTTTAATGAGTTATCAATAAAGTTGATTTCATCTTTGATCTATTTCCACTACTCGAATTTCCTCTTTCGCGTCACGCACATAAAGTATGAGTGGAACAAACTTTAAATCGAGAGGGAAAGTACACGCCAAGTCAAAGCTCTAAACGTACGACAAAGACTCTGCGGCATGAGACTGAGACCAACGAGGCTAATCTACTCCGTAACAGGTCAACCACTCAGAAATTAAGGCCAGCGCAGAAAGAAAGGGAGTAGTAGTCTCATCACTGTTCGCCTAAACGGCCGTTTAGCCCGTTTACACACCGTTTAAACGCTACACAGTGCCTAACTGTGTCCGTTTAATCATCCGTTTAGCCCGTTTAATGGCCGTTTAATCCGTTTAATTGGTCGTTTAGTCCGTATAATGAGCTAAACGGTGGGTGACCGACTGTTTACCGTTTAGGGTTTAGGATAACACTGAGTCTCATAAAAACTTATATACAATATCAAAAGCTTAAACATTGTTCAAAAGTACTATTTCTATCAAATACTACAAATATTCTATCTATATTACACTGCAGGGTCACCAGCACCAGACGGGGCCGCTTCATCAGAGTCATCAACAACATCCTTGGATAGGACATTGGCGATAGGCTCGACCTCAAGGAGCAGTCTGCCCACATCGTCTTCGGAGGTGCCAGCAGCGTATCCACGGCTGAGTGGCTCCAGGTCCGACGCCGGGAACAGAGACTTGAGCACCGCCAGGACATGACCACAGCTGGCCTGGATGATGGAGCAGAGCTGTCGCCGGAAGAAGCGTGGGAGTGCCCGAACGCGGTCGAGGATAGAAGTCGAAGACGATGACGCCTCCGGCTCGATCTCCTCCGCCACCACTCGGATAGCGTCCTCCAGCGCGACCCTCTCGGTGCGCAGCGCCTCAGCCTCGCCTTGCAGCCGAGCCACCTTGGCAGTGAGCTCTGCAAATTGGGACATAATCCGATACCGATAATCTACAGAAAGTTAGATCTGGATAATATATTCACGTCTGACAGAAAAACAAACAAGGAATAACATACCACCGAGCTCGTGCACGGCCTGGGCCTCGTTGAGCCTAGCCTGCTCTACCTCTCCGCGTAGATCGCGAGTGGTACGCTGGGCTTCCTCCAATTCAGCCTGGCGTTGGGTCGCAGCAGCTTCGAGTTCAGTCACTCGGGCCACCAAGGAGTCGGCCTTAGCGACTGCAGAAGAAAGTTCTTGAATTACCGAGGATTTCGCCTCGGCATCAGCAGCTAAGTCCTGCAAAGACAAGTCAGATGACAAAATAAATAGATGTACCACTCGGTACTTGACCTCAACAAGAAAGGTGGCTCAGGAAATACCTTGGCTATTTGGCCCATACGAAGATGGAGCGACATGAACTCCTCCAGAGGAGTCATGGGAGCACCACCACCCAAAGCGCCGACCACCGCAGAAGCAACTTCGACCGCCGCAGTCTGGGGCTCCTCCACTGCTGCAGTCGGTTCAACCACAGGAGCAGGCTGGGGGCTGCATTGAGGAACTGGCGGTGAGGTCGGTGACGCCGGTGTAGGACTCGGTGGAGGCGGGGTTGATGCTCGCAGCGACTCTGGTGGCGGACCCACAGGCTGATCGCTGAGAAGATCAGCCGAGTGGGTCGGCACCTCTGGCATTTGGATTGACGGGATCTCTGTCTCAACGGCCGACTGAGGTGCAGGACCCGCAAAGGGGATCTCGGACGGCGTGCTACAGGCTAAAGGACATATGGATTACTAACAGATGAACATAAAGGAAAATCAAGAGATGACAATGATACTTACAGAGTAGATATGCGCATTCTCGGGCGCTTTCCTTTCCGAGTGGGGGAAGGAAGGTCCCTCGAACTTGCAGCACTCAGAGGTACTACTGCAAGGGGAGACTGCTCCGAGCTGATCATTGGGGGCGGGATTGACGACTCGGCACCGCCAGCTTCGTCTTCTTCCGAGTCAGACGACTCAGAGATGAGGAGTTGGCAGCGGCTTGGCGCATCCCCAATCACGATCCCCGTTGAAACCTTCCGCTTCTTCGGGGCAGGGGCAGCCTTCCCACCACTCGGAGACAGCACGTCGGGAGAAGGAGAGGATGACAAAGTGATATCAGAGTCGTGCAGGTCACTCTCACTTCCTCCGACTGCTTCTTCAGCACCAACGGCCCTGCGCCGAGCCGGTTGATCCACTCCCTTCGGCATCTCAGGCAAAGGAGGGAGGGATACAAAGGCAGCTCGACCCTGCAAAAGTTGGGTTCAGTTCTGAGATTACACCCAATGGGTGGAATTGAAATAAAAAACAGCAACAGACTGGTTTAATACCTCAGGGCGTGGATTCCCTAAGTTGAACGCCGGAGGACAATCAGTAGTCCTCAGGGAAGTTCCTGTCGCGAAGAATTTGCCAAGCCGAGCTGCGGCTTGGACTTTGTCGACACGCTCGGGGGCTTCACGCATGTTGTCCCCCTCGGCGTAGTACTCATACGCCGGATGAGCCCGCTGCTTGAGGGGCTGGATCCGGCGCAGCACGAAGTTGTCTGCCACTCCGACGGCAGACAACCCTCTGTCCTTCAACTGGGCTATGAGACCCAGGAGTTCCGAACCTCATCCATCTCACTCTCCTTGGGAAGGGCAGTCCAGGATTGGGAGGGAACAGGACGAGAATCGATTTCAGGAGAGATGGCAGGCGAGTGGTTTCCTACGTAAAACCACTCGGACTGCCACCCCTTGTTGAAGGTAAGAAAAGGAATGTCAAAATACTCCCGAGTTCGGCCCTCGCAGAGTTGGAATCCGGCGCCCCCGACTACTTGCGGGCACTCGGTTCTGGGATAAGGTTTCAGAAGAAAAAGATGGAGAAAAAGATTGAAGTGAGGCTCTATCCCAAGATAGGCCTCACAGAGGTTGATGAAGATGGCGATGTGAAGAATGGAGTTGGGATTCAGTGCGCAAAGACTGATCCCATAGAAGTGCAGCAGCCCGCGGAGGAAAGAATGCGTGGGCACGCCAAAACCATGCAGAACGAAAGACTCAAACACCACCAAATCAGAGGAATTTGGGGTGGGGAAAGACTCACCGACGGCTGCGCGCCACTCGGCGGTTTGCTGGTCAGGGAGGATGCCGTCGACGACGTGCTGCTCGAGGCGCCTGGTGGTGGTGATGGACTCCCTCCACTCAGCGGCACGATCGACGGCGACTTCAACGGCGGCCTTGGCCTTGGCCGACCGGGCCCTTCCCGGCGACCTCTCCTTCCGCTTCGGGGCTTCCTTCCTCTTAGGCGCCATGGCGACGAGCGGGGGCTGAAGGTTGAGGATGAGAGCTGCGGGAGTGGATCTAGGGTTTGTTCTTGCGCGCGGAGGAGAACTGGAGCGCTGGGAAGGCAAATGGCGAGTAAAGGAAGAAGATTGCGGCGGGGATGGCTTATAATGGAATGAACCGTTCCTCCCGCGCGCGGCGCGATGCGTGTCTCGGGAACTCAACCGACGCAGGCACGTCCCGTCGCTTTGAATTCAAAGGTGCGGTAAGGAGTCGCGATATCTCGCGATATTTCGCCTTCCGTAAAGCAACCGTTAGGTTCCTTAGGAAACAACGGACTTTGCAGGAGTAGTGGGCCTAAATGGGCTGAAATGTAGCACGACCTTTCGGTTCTGTTACGCTAACAAATTTGTGGGTTCCTGAGCTAGTGTTCAGGGGCAGAAACCACTCGGTCGTGAGGCTAAAATTAGTCGACGGCCAGACTTTGCAATTAATATTGCATCCTTGCAATTGATTTTTACGTAAGGCATGCGATACTATCGCTACATTCGCTCAGAAGTCTGGGTCAAGTGCTGACAAGTATAAATCTTGCGAGAAGGTGGCTTACCATATGGTCAAGCTGAGTCGTGGGACACGACTCGGGGGTCATGCCGAGTTCAAAGAACTTGAGGACAGAATCCTTATAAAGGGGAAACAAAAAAGCCCAGAAGGAAAAGATTATCTAAAATCCATGTCCAGAGGCATGGGGGCTGAAAAATTCAGTCAGAATTCACGGCTTTCAGAGTCTTGACACGATCGTGCCGAGTCGTATCAAGACTCGGGGGCTACACCCAATGGGTGCACCTGGAGGTGCACACCATTGATGGATTAAGTTCAAGAAGAGATTCATAATATTTTATTTTTGACCCTCGACCAGAATATTCTATTCTGCTCAAGGCTCGGGGGCTACACCCAATGGGTGCACCTGGAGGTGCACACCATTGAAGATCAAGATATAGATGGATAAAAGTTGAAGACCTTTGGTCAATTTCATACTAAAATTGCCCAAAGCCCGGGGGCTAAGTGTATTCACTTCGCTGTCGCGTCGTGAAAAAAGAGCACTCCTTCCCCTCACTATGGCCATAATTGAAGAATTGTTTTTAGGAGCGATCATGCACTCAGATCTTCCTCGAAACCACTCAGATTTTCCTCATAATCACTCGGATCTTCTTCGAAATCACTCGGATGAGATCTTAAACAACTTGGGAGCACTCGGATCATGCAAGAAAAGACGGATCAATTACAGCCAATGATCGGTCAAGAAGTGCTCGGGGGCTACTATGGGGGATATAGTACCCGGGTACCTCACGAGCAAGCCTGGCAGCCCACCAAAAGGGGGGCGGCCCAGCCCACCGTTCTGGACTTGAAGACGTGCGGGACAAGTCGGCGCACGGAGGAAGGATCTGGAAGGAGAAGTTCCTAGTTGGAATAGGAATTATTGAAAGAAGGAAAGGATTCTTAGAGATAGGATCGGATACAAACCGACTTGTAACCCTGCCCCCCGATATATAAGGCGGGCAGGGACCCCCTCCAAAAACATCTGAACACATCTCAACTCACAATCCACGCAATACAACACCCTAAAATAGGACGTAGGGTATTACGTCAAGTCGACGGCCCGAACCTGTATAAACCCTCGTGTCTGTCCATCCTAACCATCTTGCTTCCGATCTTTGCGATCTTCCCTGCATTACAAATCACTTCAGTGGGCTACCCCGTGGAAGACTGCCGGAGATAATATCACCGACAAGTTCTTACATGTCCATAGAGCTAAAACATGAATACAAGATAGATAAAAGCAAAAGATGGTGGTGAGGGGTCTCCAAAGCCCAAATTCACTCCTCCTTTGTCATCAAAGACCAAAAAGGGAGCTACTCATCGTCTTCATCATCATCTTTCTCATCTTCGTCCTCATCGTCCTCTTCCTCTCCTTCTTCTTCCTCTTCCTCTTCTTCCTCCTCCTCCTCCTCCTCTTCTTCTTCCTCTTCTTGTGGAGCACCAAAGTTGTAGCCTTGAGAAGTGCCTTCCCAAGGATTATAGAAAGATGGAGGGGAAGGAAAATCTCTAGGCTCACGAACGGGAGAATGTGGAAGATCAACCTTTACCACGATAGCCTTTTGCTGCCTTTCAAACTTGAGCATTTCTTCATCCATATATTCTCTATGCTCACAGAGATCTTGTGCATTTTGACGGCACATATTGAAACAAGCAAAAACTCCCTGAAGGATAGAGTCAAGCTTTCCTTTCTTGCCATGGCCGCTAGGAGGTGGGGGTTCATAAGAAGATGATGGAGCATGAGGTGCACGTGATGAAGAAGCTCCATGTGATGGTGAGGGTGGTGGTTGGACCAGCTGATATGCTTTGTTCTTAAGCTTCAAGAGTTGAGCAATCTTTCCCGGGGAGGAGTGATATGGATTATGCACCCTATCTGCTAAGATATTGACACCACTCACATTCTTGATCATGTGGAAGATATAAGGTGCATAGTGGCATCCGCTAGTGGAGTCATAGGAGCAAAGAATGATCTCATTCCAAATGAAGTTGAAGACTTTGAACTTGGGCTTACCCGCCATTTGATAGATCAAGTTCTTGCCTCTCTTTGATATGTTATCTGCATCACCGGGTCTAGGATTCATAGTGCCTCTAATAAGTTGGTTGAGCAACTTGTAAAATGGAGAAAGGCCTTTGTATTTCCCAAGTTGAACCTCACAATAGTCACCATCATACATGAAGGCTAGTTTTGTGTCCTCAATTTTTAATCCCCGGTGAAGATCCACTTTACTATAGTCATGCCTAGTATGAGCATAAGCGGTCTCCTCTCCAAGTCCAAACATCCTGGCAAACTCAAATAAAGTCACTAAGAAACGTTTGCCATTTGTGGTCCAATGCATCTCATCCCTAGCTTGATCAATCCAAAGAGTGGCATAGAATTGAGCCACTATCTCTTCATTGAAGGGACACATAAAACCCATCAACTTATCCACATCCATTTCTACACATCTCTCATGCACATCCTTGATAACTGGCTCAAGCGGACCGGTGATGTTATCCAAATAGTGCCAATCAACCCAATTCATAGGAGTGCAAATACGGCCAATGTGAAGAACAATGGACTCATACCAATCCGCTTGATGTGGAAGCCAAAAGCGAGGATCCCCCTTGAATTGCTTGTGAGGAATGGATCTAGGGTTCTCATACTCACTAAATCTCAATGGCTTCATGCTATTTGCCGCTAGCCGAAAATTCACCAATGGGGGGGTCATCATGAGCATGAGAGGGAAGCCCAGCACTGATGATGTTCTAAACAAGAAAGGATAGATCAATGTTGTCGTTGTATAATGACCCTTCTTGCCTTCTTTGAGTTCTTGGCTTAGAACGGCTATAGGTTCGGAGCTCCTTGCTCTTTCCCCTAGTGGCACCCCTGCCACGAACACTCCTAGATGTGGAAGGATTGGATGTTCTCTATGCTTTCCCTACTTCCCTGATGCCCTCATCTGAGTCAGTCTCTGAATCCTCAGGTGTTTCTTGAGTTGAATGCTTCTTCGCAGGTGACGGTGGTGGTTTCTTGCCTGGGACCTTGGTACGACCCATCTGGATAGATATAAGAGTTTGGGTTAACAAAAGGATCAAAGATGGATAACTACAAACAGTTGTCTTTCTCTCAGTCCTGTCAGATCTTCCAACTGTGCGTCGGATGATCCGACGGGCGGATCTTCCAAAACACAGTCGGATGATCTGACATAGCCCGAGCAAAACCTAAAGATCATGGAATCGAAGTTCTAGCCCACCAACTGAGATAACATTCTAGGCATATGTTCTAGGCATGTATTCAAGATGATTCACCCAAGGAAATCCACTAGAACCTTCTACATTAAGAGATCGGGGGATAGAAAGTTAGAATCAGATACCTTTGAAATTTTCTGTGAAAACTTTGGATGATCCGATGGGAATCGAATCTTCTAGCTTGGAGAATCAAAGGGGGCTTGAAGATCAATAATCCCACGGTGAAGCATGGAAATCGCCGGGCGCGGGTGTGTGGAGGAGAGAGCGGGCGCCGGCGGTGGTAGAAAGAACGAACTGGGGGGTGAACGGTTAAGTCCTGATATTTATATATGACGCCCAGGCCGGATGACCCGATGGATGACAGGAATCGGAAGATGATGGCAAAGATCTGGCCAAATGCCAGGGCCGAATGATCCGACGTAGTGTCGGATGATCCGATGAGCAGAGGGGTTAGGAAAATTCTTGATGAGATTTGATCGATGATTTTGAGAGATTTAGCCTATGGACATATAAGAACTCTTGCCCTGAATTGATTAGCTGTTGGCGGCGCAAATGCACGCCAAGATCCACTGCAAACGCATGGATCATTATAGCTCTTCCCTCAAGGGAGTATTCCCCCAAGGTTTATCAATCCGTGGAACTAAGGACTCAAGATCCAATCTAAGTAGAAAAGAAACACTTGTGACTTGAATCAATCTAATCTACTAAAGATCAATCTGAAGAACGTCAGAGGTAGCAAGGGAAAGCATAGAGATAACCAATCTAGATCGCCTAGATCATGCAAACGCTGTAGTTCTGAGCAAAGTAGTGAAGCAAGCAAGATGAGAATCTCATTGAAAGCGTCTTTAAATGATAGCCTCCGGTCAAACCCCTGAGGATCATCGCCATACATGAGTAACGTCCTATCACGACGCTCTCTATCTGCGAGATGAATCACAAGGCACGTTCCACGAACGTGTTGAACATCCTTGGTAGATCCGGTATGAGCCCCTAGCCACCACAGCTAAAACAACATCCTAATCTTTAGAAGAAGCAAACCCAAGAACGAGCAAAATCATAGAGAGAGGCACTTGATCGCTAAGAACAATCGGAAACTCAAATAGACTTCACTATGAATGATTGAATGTACATCATGATCACCACCGGGATCCTACCTTGATCTTGATGAACTAGCTCCAGAACTCCGACATGGTCTTCCTCGCAGGGTTCCCACGTCGGCTAGTGCAAACCCTAGACAACTAGCACGACCCTCAGCTCTCCGAGAGGTGTCCCTCTAGCTTATCTACTCCTTCGGCGTCGAACGAAAATGAATTGATAGCTCCCGAATGAAATGAGAGATATATATAGCCCTTTGAAACCCTAGGTCAAAGGGGAAGTCGAGGGGCCACAGGAATGGCTTTGGCGGCGCGGCCAGGGTGGGTCTGGGCCGCGCGGCCTGGTCCATTCTTGGGCCGCCTCGGCTTCAACATTTTCCCCAAGCTTCATGGTCAGTTCTGGAATGTTCCTCTCTATGCGTGTGGGCCCTAGATGATAGAGCTGGAGTGCCCGATCTTTCGGTGAGTGGAGGATAATTTTGATTTGGTGGAAGTCGACCCTCACGATCCGACTACGACGAGCGAACCCGAAGCGCCAATGCAATCGCTGAACCAACTCCCTGTGGTTACCGACCCTGTTGCAATCAAGATCAGAACTTCCTGTACGCAATCAAAGAACGAACAAGAAAAAGAAGGCGAGCAATCTTAATATCACTCGAAGGTGGAGTTCTGAATCACACGAGGACAGCACGTATTTGTGCGTGTTCGGTGTAGCTAAAGCTAGATGTAAAACAAAACTCAAGGATGCTAATGACGGCTATAGGGTTTAATAGCACGGCCGCAAGGGAGTTGGGGTCGTGCTACAACCCTAGGACGCGTCCCTAATGGACCCAACTCGATACACGGCCCATTGGGCCAAAATAAGGTGGCGCAGCACCTTGGACAGAAAACAGTCCGACTCAAAATGACGATTGCGGCCGCCTCGCTGAAGATATGAAGGTGCGTCCGGATCCATCTGAAAGTAGACTTGATAAGCTTTCCATCAAGTACTTGATCGCCCAAAACGGAGTCCGGATGAAGTCGTGGCGGCTGTCACAAGTTGACGTTTGTGCGCAGTCCGAATCCAGCCACATATCCTTCATTCTTTAGCACCATGACGTAGTTCAACTCTCTTGCACGAGCCCGAGTGATTGGCCCTGAAGGTGGTGCTTGGGGTGAAGGTGTGCTGGTGTAGATGTACCGGTGATGTCCTCATCATCCTCCCCTTCTTGAACTGAAGTCGTCCTCGACGACAACTCCTCATCCTCGCCCGCATATGGTTTCAAATCTGCAACATTAAAACTAGTGGAAACACCAAACTCCGCAGGCAGGTCAAGGACATAAGCATTATCATTAATCTTGGTTAGCACTTTAAAAGACCAGCAGCACGAGGCATTAATTTAGAACGACGCAAAGTAGGAAAACGATCCTTCCTCAAATGCAACCAAACCATATCACCGGGTTCAAAAGTAACATGTTTTCTTCCTTTACTACCAGCAACTTGATACTTAGCATTAGTAGCAGCAATGGTTTGTTGTGTTTGTTCATGTAGGTTAATCATATGGTCAACATGTTCAACGACATCAATATGTGGGGCGTCCACAGCATCAAGCGAAAATAAGTCAATAGGCGCCCGAGGAATATAACCATAAACAATCTGAAAAGGGCATATCTTTGTAGAAGAATGTGTTGCATGATTATAAGCAAACTCAACATGAGGTAAACAATCTTCCCAACGGTTCAGATTTTTATCCGAAACAGCCCTAAGCATGGTTGACAAAGTTCTATTGACCACTTCAGTTTGTCCATCAGTTTGTGGGTGACAAGTTGTGCTAAACAGCAATTTAGTGCCTAATTTGTTCCAAAGAGATCTCCAAAAGTGACTTAGAAACTTAGCATCACGATCAGAGACAATTGTTTTAGGAACACCATGTAAACGAATAATCTCCCTAAAGAACAATTCAGCAACATGACTAGCATCATCAGTTTTATGACAAGGAATGAAATGAGCCATTTTAGAGAATCTATCAACAACCACAAAAATGCTATCCCTCCCCTTCTTAGTTCTAGGCAATCCCAAAACAAAGTCCATAGAAATATCAAGCCAAGGTAAAGTAGGGACAGGCAAAGGCATATACAAACCATGGTTGTTCAAACTTGATTTAGCCTTTTGACATGTAGTGCATCGTGCAACCAAGCGCTCAACATCAGGACGCATCCGAGGCCAAAAGAAGTGGGTGGCCAGCACCTCAAGTGTTTTGTAAATGCCAAAATGTCCCATTAGTCCGCCTCCATGAGCTTCCTGTAACAACAAAAGACGAACCGAGCTAGCTGGGATACACAGCTTGTTAGCGCGAAACAGGAACCCATCCTGCATGTGAAATTTCCCCCATGGTTTACCAGTCATACAATGTTTATAAGCATCTTTAAAATCATTATCGTCGACATATTGATCCTTCATAGTGTGTAAACCAAAAATTTTAAAATCCAATTGTGACAGCATATTATATCGGCGAGACAAAGCATCAGCAATCACATTGTCCTTCCCGTTCTTGTGTTTAATGATGTAAGGAAAAGACTCAATGAATTCTACCCAATTAGCATGACGACGGTTCAGATTAGTTTGGGTACGAATATGTTTAAAGCCTCATGATCAGAATGGATTATAAACTCACGATGCCAGAGATAGTGCTGCCACGTTTGCAAAGTACGCACTAAAGTATAAAGTTCTTTATCATAAGTAGAATATTTCAAACTAGCACTGCTTAATTTTTCACTGAAATAAGCAACCGGTTTTCCTTCTTGTAACAGAACAGCACCTAACCCAATACCACTGGCATCACATTCGAGCTCAAATATTTTACCAAAATCAGGCAATTGCAAAAGAGGAGCATGTGTTAACTTATCTTTCAATGTAGTGAAGGCGAGCTCCTGGGAATCAGTCCAAGTAAAAGGCACACCTTTCTTTGTAAGCTCATGTAGAGGTGCTGCAATAGAGCTAAAATCTCGTACGAATCGACGGTAGAAACCTGCAAGCCCAAGAAAACTCCGAATCTGCGTAACCGTCGTCGGTGTAGGCCATTCCCGAATTGCATCAATCTTGCTGCTATCCACCTCAATACCCTGTGGAGTAACAACATAACCAAGAAACGAAACACGTTGTGTGCAGAAGATGCATTTTTCCATGTTAGCAAACAAGTGAGCCTGCACGCAACGCATTAAAAACAGCACGCAAATGTTCTAAATGCTCTTCCATAGACTTGCTGTAAATCAAGATATCATCAAAATATACAACAACAAACAAACCTATGAAAGGCCTGAGAACTTCATTCATCAAACGCATAAAAGTGCTGAGAGCATTAGTCAAACCAAACGGCATAACCAACCATTCATATAAACCAAATTTAGTTTTAAAAGCCGTTTTCCATTCATCGCCCAATTTCATTCGAATCTGATGGTAACCACTACGCAAATCAATCTTAGTAAAAATAATGGCACCACTAAGCTCATCTAGCATATCATCAAGGCGTGGTATAGGATATCGATAACGAATAGTGATGTTATTAATAGCACGACAATCTACACACATACGCCACGATCCATCCTTCTTTGGAAAAAGTAACACTGGAACGGAGCAAGGACTAAGAGACTCATGAATGTACCCTTTGTCAAGCAACGCCTGGACCTGGCGCTGAATCTCTTTCGTCTCGTCTGGATTTGTGCGGTACGGGGCGCGATTCGGAAGCTGTGCGCCGGGAATGAAGTCGATCTGGCGCTCAATGCCACGAAGTGGAGGTAGTCCCAATGGTAAATCTTTGGGAAAAACATCAGCATACTCCTACAAAATGTTAGCAACCGCAGGGGGAATATCTAAAGATGGTACATCATCAAGTGAAACGAGCACACTAGAACATACAAGTGCATAACAAGGTAGCTCATCAACACAAAGATGAACAAAATCAGCACGTGTAGCAAATAAAACAGGCGCATTCAACTTGATTTCAGAAGGTGATGGTACAAGTTGTTTAGCATTTTTAGCGGCTCGAGCAAGGTCATCTTTAACAATTTGTTCAGGTGTCATGGGATGTATAATTATTTTCTGACCTTTAAACATGAGAGAATAATGATTCGAACGACCATGATGCAAGCTATCAGTATCATATTGCCAAGGTCTACCAAGTAACAAAGAACATGCCTCCATAGGAATAACATCACAATCAACAAAATCAGAATAGGCACCTATGGAGAACGGAACACGTATCGACTGTGTTACTTTAATCTTTCCACCATCATTAAGCCACTGAATATGATAGGGATGCGGATGCTTACGGGTGGGTAAGGACAACTTCTCTACCAGCGCTGTACTCGCCAAGTTGTTGCAGCTACCACTGTCAATGATGATGCGAATCGACCGCTCCTGCACAACACCCTTTGTATGGAAAAGAGTGTGTCGCTGATTTTTCTCTGGCGGGGCGACCTGTGTACTAAGAACACGCTGCACAACAAGACTTTCATACCTATCTGCGTCACTAGGAGTAGCATGGACCTGCCTCATTATCTGCATGGTTAGTGGCAATCATAGTATGGTGAGGTTCATCGGAATCACTAGCAGAAGAGTACTCACCATCGTCACGTATGATCAAAGCACGGGTGTTGGGACAGTCCCGAATCATGTGCCCAAAGCCTTGGCAACGAAAACACCGAACATCTCGTGTACATCCCGAGGAAGAAGCTGCGCCTGGTGAAGGTTTCGTCGAAGGTGCTGCAAGTTTCGTCGTCTTCTCATGCGGCGTAGTGCTAGGTGTAGAAGGTGCTGGAGTGGAAGATGTAGAGCTGGACGACGGGCTTCTTCCTACAAAAGGGTTAGTATATGTCTTCGAACGGCGTCCCTGCACTTCACGTTCAGCTTTGCAAGCATATTCAAATAACATGGTCATATCATTATACTCCTTATAATCAAGTATATCCTGAATTTCCCTGTTCAATCCATCACGAAATCATGCCATAGCAGCATCATCCTTTTCAAATAAACCACAACGAATCATACCCTTTTGTAACTCTTGTTAATACTGATAGAGCTGAAGTGCCCGATCTTTCGGTGAGTGGAGGATAATTTTGATTTGGTGGAAGTCGACCCTCACGATCCGACTACGACGAGCGAACCCGAAGCGCCAATGCAATCGCTGAACCAACTCACTGTGGTTACCGACCCTGTTGCAATCAAGATCAGAATTTCCTGTACGCAATCAAAGAACGAACAAGAAAAAGAAGGCGAGCAATCTTAATATCACTCGAAGGTGGGGTTCTGAATCACACGAGGACAGCACGTATTTGTGCGTGTTCGGTGTAGCTAAAGCTAGATGTAAAACAAAACTCAAGTGTTCTTGGTGGCGGCTAGGGGGTATATGATAGGGGGAGGACGTCCACAGGGGTGCGGGGGTCGTGCTCCAACCCTAGGACGCGTCCCTAATGGACCCAGCTTGATACACGGCCCGTGGGCCAAAATAAGGTGTCGCAGCACCTGGACAGAAAAACCTTTGGTCAATGATTTGACGATTGCGGCCGCCTCGGGACAGATATGGACATGAGTCCTGATCCATATGAAAGTAGACTTCATAAGATTTCCATCAAGTACTTGAACGCCCCAAACGGAGTCCGGATAAAGTCGTGGCGGCCGTTGAAAGTCAGGACTTTCCTGCAGTCCGAATCCAGCGTTTCCAAAACGTGTTGGATTCAATCTCTTTATTTCCTTAGACCAAAAGTGACGTGATAGCCTGGTGTAAAATGTGGGAACACTTGGACTTGGTCTCCAATCAATCTCTTTGGTCCTCTATGCCTTCCTTGTATGTTTAACACTCTTCATGTGTGTCATGTCCTCATCATCCTCCCCTTCTTGACGAAAAGCCGTCCTCGGCGTCAATTGTACGTGAAACCAATCCTGCACAACACAAAGTAGAACAGGGTTTCGAAAACCAAGGAAATCAAAAATATTAAGGGCAGGGATGTCACTATGTTTCCAATTGGCAAAAGTGTCATCTCGCATAGAACTTTTAGCAAGCATGTAAGCTTCTTGATCGGGCACTTCAGCTCTATCAAGTGGTATCAAAAGTCCAGGTTGATCGGTGAGTTTTATCGAGTGTTGTTCCATTACCTACAGTCCACAAAAACCAAAAAAAAATTCAGGTTAGATCATTGTCCCAACACCATTCTTCGCCTTGCACTTTCTTTCGGTGAGTGGAGGATAATTTTGATTTGGTGGAAGTCGACCCTCACGATCCGACTACGACGAGCGAACCCGAAGCGCCAATGCAATCGCGGAACCAACTCCCTGTGGTTACCGACCCTGTTGCAATCAAGATCAGAACTTCCTGTACGCAATCAAAGAACGAACAAGAAAAAGAAGGCGAGCAATCTTAATATCACTTGAAGGTGGGGTTCTGAATAACACGAGGACAGCACGTATTTGTGCGTGTTCGGTGTAGCTAAAGCTAGATGTAAAACAAAACTCAAGTGTTCTTGGTGGCGACTAGGGGGTATATGATAGGGGGAGGACGTCTACAGGGGTGCTGGGGTCGTGCTCCAACCCTAGGACGCGTCCCTAATGGACCCAACTTGATACACGGCCCGTGGGCCAAAATAAGGTGTCGCAGCACCTGGACAGAAAAACCTTCGGTCAATGATTTGACGATTGCGGCCGCCTCGGGATAGATATGGACATTAGTCCTGATCCATATGAAAGTAGACTTCATAAGCTTTCCATCAAGTACTTGAACGCCCCAAACGGAGTCCGGATGAAGTCGTGGCGGCCGTTGAAAGTCAGGACTTTCCTGCAGTCCGAATCCAGCGTTTCCAAAACGTGTTGGATTCAATCTCTTTATTTTCTTAGACCAAAAGTGACGTGATAGCCTGGTGTAAAACGTGGGAACACTTGGACTTGGTCCCCAATCAACCTCTTTGGTCCTCCATGCCTTCCTTGTATGTTTAACACTCTTCATGTGTGTCATGTCCTCATCAAATACTCCTCAACGGATCGTTGGCCTTGCTGGAATCGCTGCATGGTGTTAAGCAAATCTCGGGCATAATAAGAAGGAACAAAACGATGTCGCATAGCAGCTTTTAATTGAGCCCAAGTAGATGGAACAGTAGTGGGATGTTTGAGTTTATATTCACGCCACCAAATTAAAGCAAACTCAGTAAATTCACTAATAGCAGCCTTAACTTGAGACGTAGCAGGGATATCATGACATGAAAATTTTTGTTCTACCTCTAACTCCCAATCAAGATATGCAGCAGGATCATACTTGCCATTAAAAGTAGGAATCTTAAATTTAATCTTCGCAAATAATCATTAACCGGATTACGTACCACACGCGGGCACGAGGTTGGCGGTCTCCATCCTCATATTCCGTGTCACCACCATAGCCCTTCTTCAAGTCCGTGAGTGTCGCGTTCATCGTCGTGAGCGTCGTGTTCATCGCATCAAGCCGGGCCGTCAAGGTGTCAAATGTACACTTGGCGGCTGTCTGAGCAAGGTCCTGCTGGTCGAGACACTCATTGGATGAAGAGAGCGTGGAATCAACCTTCTCGTGCAGCGTCTTTATGTCGTCTTTAAGTCCATCAAGGTCTGCCCGCATGCCTTGCAGCTTGGAGTCCATCTTGTCGTCGTCTCCTGACATGGTTAGCGCAAACACAAGAAAAATAGATCCTACGACAACAAAGGTGTGGGTGGAAAGCTCACAAAGATGCTGCGATCAAGTTCTTATCCGTTCTTACCAAGCAACAGGGGCGATCGCAGACAACAAGTGGTACCTGTGAAAGATTGGAGCAGCGATTGCCTGGAGAAACAAAAGTCTGCTCGTCGTAGGAATATGTGTAGTTCTGGGTAGGCTGCACTCAAGTCAAGGATTAGCACAATCAAACAATAAATGCAAAGCTGAATAATAGTGCTAAACACGTAACAAAGCTGCTGGAAACAAGTGCCACCCGCGATGGATCAAGTGAAGGCAACAAGGAAGTGGGGTGCAGAAACGGAAAATCTCCCGAGCCGCGTTACGCTATGTAAACGGCGTTTTTTGGCCTCGAAACCGGCTTCACCTGGCGCTACGCGGGGTGCCCCGTATAGGAAATTTCGTAAGCTTTCCGGAAAAAAAAAGAACGCTGAAATCGGAGATCCGAGCGAAAAGTTATGGCTGTTACAAAACGGGTGTTCGTAACGACACAAAACTGCCAAACGAAAAAACCGAACTTTCCAATAACGAACTGCTCTTTCCTTTTTTTTGTAATTCTTTCCTTTGTCTTTCTTCTCAGAACTTTCCTTTTTTTTCCTTTTGTTTCTTTCCTTTTTTTCTTTTTTCTCTCTTTCCTCAAACAGAAACACGAAACCGAGTAGGGTTCGGTTGGATCGGCGGCGCGTGGAGTGCGGCTTGGGGAAGGAAAACGAAACCGAGTAGGGTTCGGTCGGAGGGGGTAACAGCGTGGTAACTCGGCGTGGTGGCGGCGGCGTGGTTTTGTAGGGTTTGTGGTGATGATGACGGCGGCGACGGCGCTGGTGGTGATGATGATTGCGGCGGCGGTGGTGCTGGTGGCGAGGTAGGACAGCGGCGGCGGCGGTGGTGGAGATGGAAAGCGGCGGAAGCACAAAGTGACCAGCAACAAATTAACGCGAAGCACACAAATTCAACAACGCAAATTATTGAAAGAAAGTGCAAGGCGAAGAAAGGTTTTGGGACAATGGTCTAACCTGAATTTTTTTTGGGTTTTGTGGACTGTAGGTAATGGAACAACACTCGATAAAAACTCACCGATCAACCTGGAAAGCTGATACCACTTGATAGAGCTGGAGTGCCCGATCTTTCGGTGAGTGGAGGATAATTTTGATTTGGTGGAAGTCGACCCTCACGATCCGACTACGACGAGCGAACCCGAAGCGCCAATGCAATCGCTGAACCAACTCCCTGTGGTTACGGACCCTGTTGCAATCAAGATCAGAACTTCCTGTACGCAATCAAAGAACGAACAAGAAAAAGAAGGCGAGCAATCTTAATATCACTCGAAGGTGGAGTTCTGAATCACACGAGGACAGCACGTATTTGTGCGTGTTCGGTGTAGCTAAAGCTAGATGTAAAACAAAACTCGAGGATGCTAATGACGGCTATAGGGTTTAATAGCACGGCCACAAGGGAGTTGGGGTCGTGCTACAACCCTAGGACGCGTCCCTAATGGACCCAACTCGATACACGGCCCATTGGGCCAAAATAAGGTGGCGCAGCACCTTGGACAGAAAACAGTCCGATTCAAAATGACGATTGCGGCCGCCTAGGTGAAGATATGAAGGTGAGTCTGGATCCATCTGAAAGTAGACTTGATAAGCTTTCCATCAAGTACTTGATCGCCCAAAACGGAGTCCGGATGAAGTCGTGGCGGCCGTCACAATTTGACGTTTGTGCGCAGTCCGAATCCAGCCACATATCCTTCTTTCTTTAGCACCATGACGTAGTTCAACTCTCTTGCACGAGCCCGAGTGATTGGCCCTGAAGGTGGTGCTTGGGGTGAAGGTGCTGCTGGTGTAGATGTACCGGTGATGTCCTCATCACTAGATGTCGTTTACTTCGGGATAAAATTATCTCTTGATGACTTTCCATTTGAACTTGCCTTCATCTGGAAGTAACTTGATCTTATCTTCATTTGCTTAGTCCTTAAGCAATCCTAGAGTTTGGTGGGTTGGATCTGGGCATGAGTGGGCTTCTTGTCCATGTCTGGGCGCCTGGGCCCAGTAGGCCTTCTTCTCACGGGCTTCCGGCCTTCGCTTTACGCTTGTCTCGAATTTAGCCCAAATTCATCTTGATTTTATCATTTATCCTGCATAAACCAAAATACTCCAAAAACGCATGCATATATGAATATGTCCCGATTATAGAGTATCATCATTAGTTTAGACATTAAATCCATGCAAATATCAAAGTTAAGCAGGGGTAAAAGTGTGTCATTTAACAGCGCCAACAATCCCCCCATGCTTAAACCTTGCTCATCCTCGAGTAAGTCTTCAATAGAAATCAGCGTTGCCCTCCGATGTCCAATCCCTGCACTTGATCACATACAAGAAAGAACAAAACACTCCAAGGATTTTTCAATTAAAGTTCAAGTTGTAACCAACTCTTTCTAGTATGAAGGGTAGATATGAATGAAGTGCAACCCACAAAGAATTTAAATCACAAGCTCTCAAATTTAAATAAGTCTCAGGCATAAAGAATTTTGATTTTAAAACAAAACTGAACCAAGATCAATAATTTAAACCATGTAAAAATGCTCATGAAAACTGTCAACTTATCTTGTCTCTCAAACCTACTAAACACTCAATCCTTTCTTTCTCTCAAGTATAAAAGTGTAGGCTTTATCTGGAACTTAGAAAGGTTAGTCCTAGCAAAAGATATTATAATCAAGATATTATCAAAACAAGAAAAGCTTCTCACGGATTTATCGAGACTCATCAAAAAGGCCATGAGAAAATAATGTCTTTGTGGAGAGGGAGAGGATGGACACACATTTTTTAGATGGTGGACATGTGCAAATGGCAAATTATGACAACGAGGCACAAATGAAGTCCTCTATGTCGGATTGCACATGGTTGGAATAATTGAGTATGGAGTGAACTTTTCTAAGCATCAAGAAATCAATGAAGTGAAAGAACTAAGGAGCATATTTCTTTTTTTTCATTTTTCTTTTTTCTTTCTTTCTCTTCAATATATATTTTTTTATTTTTATATGCTCCAAAGAACTCTTTACAACATTAATTCTACTCAGCGATGGTCAGAGATAATGCGATGACTCTCCCCCCATGCTTAAACGATTGCTTGTCGTCGAGCAAATGAGAGGGAAATTAAATCAACGCTGAGCAGAATATGAAATCTTCTAATCTTGCAGAGAACGATTTAGATCTTCGGGAAGGACTTGCACAAAAAATTTCGAGGCCACCAGAGGCAAAAATGCCTCTGGCCGCGCGGGTCCTGGCCGCGCCGCCCTGCCCTTTTTCATCTCTGTTTCTCTGATTTTTCTCCAGTACACTCTTAAGGTCTTCCCAAATGTATATTCTTCATGTGACTGCTTCATCTTGTCAGAAACTCTATCGAAATAAATCTCCATACTCAATGTGTTTGGGTTGTGGTCAAGCAGGTAATCACAAAAAACAATTTTTGGGTTTTGGGGGTGATATCCAGCGAAGTTTGCCAAATTTTCAATGTGAAAATTAGCAACCCATGGATAGATAGGCTAGCAATAAGAAGATACGCAAAAACGGAATGGCCAGCTTCTTAGTCTCGTACCGAAGAAAACAAGTCTTGAATCAATGCACTTGAAAATAAATCTTATTCTAAGGTTCATCATGATAAATATATTATAGGCTTTGGATAGGTAGAGCAATTTGCAAAGGTGTTATTGACAAGGTCAGCATACAAAGAATTTTTAATAAAACTACCTTTGACAAATTTAAACAAGAGAGCAAGATTAATGCATATGGGTCTTATATAAATCATAACCATCACAAAAGATTGAGCCGGTGTTTATATTAATTTCAATTCGTATTCAGGGAGAGTGTTAGTCCAAACAAGCATGTGATTAGTGCAAAAGAAAGAACAAAGCGGCAACGATCATCATATTTCATCATTGCATAAATTTAAATGTCTTCACCACTAATCATATCATTTAAGCAAAAGGGTGATCACTTTTATTCATTCATACACACTACTCTAACACATGCTGAAATCTAAATAAAGAAAAATACGCTACTCACACACAAAGACTTGCACGCGTACTGAAGAAAGAAATAAAAGAAAAGTTTGGAAAGCGCAAACCAAATGTGCAAGTTTTATTCTGACGTCTCGCTGATCACTATCCACTGTAGTCTCCGCTTGGTCCTCCGTGGCTGTCATAATATCCCTGTTCATAGTACGGTTGAACCGCTTCTCCTGGTTCTGGAGGCACAACTCCGAGGTGACTAAAATGATATGTCATTCCAAAAATCCCATCTGCGATCCTTTGCATACGCCTCTGAATTTCCTCATTATCCTCCAGATTCCTGTTAGCATATGAGCTGAAGGCTTGTACACTGCGCTGTGTTTGTGGCAAATGTGCAAACTGCGCGCTGATCGATCCATCTGGTGCTCTTCCTTGATATGGGTCAGGAAGATATGGCTGCTGCGCATAATGTGGCACATAGCCTGGTTGTGGCATAGCATAAGCGGGCTATTGAGGCAGTGGAACAAAATGTCCTCTCCCCCATGCTTCAGCTGGTGCCTCTGCCCAGGCTGTCTTAGTAGGTGCACTTGGTGCCTGGCCCCATGGCCCTTCATCTGGCAGTGTCTGTTGTGGCTGCGCTCCTCCTCCTCCTCCTCCTCCTCCTCCTCCTCCTCCTCTCTTCTTCTTCTTCTACGGCTGCTGCTTGTGATGTCAATCCCTTCTCAAGTTTTGTTTTTGCACTTCTCATCTGTACCATGATCAAAGTATCGCACCAATCTTTCTTGCCTCTAGTAAATAATCTGAGTCTTTTGTCAGGCAAGGATATATCAGTTCCCAATATTTTATTTCCTTTGCTTTCATTTCCACTGATATATTTTCCTTACCCCAGAAATTTCCCATCCATTTCCGTGCCTTTCACGAAAATTTTCACATTCATCTCAATGTCAGGGACTAAGGCAAAGGCAAAACATGCCATGCCAATTTTCTCGATGCCTGATGATGCTTCATTGACCCATCTTTTCTTCATGATGTATGAGGGATCGATGTGTTGTTTCTTCACCAAAGCAGCATACATCCAATTTAATTCTTGCTCAGTTACTTTGCCTTCCTTCATTCTTCCAAGAATCCTCTTGCTCATCCATGTATGAAATATTTGCAACACAATGTTGCAAATTCCTTGCCTTGTATGCTTCTCTCCCACAGCGATTTTCTTCCAAAAATTGTCTAGCTCATTGTCTTCAACTTCCACTGGCTCTGGAGCTTCTAAATCAAATCCCAGCAGTCCAGCCACACTGGCATATGAAATATACCTTCTCTCATCCCTGATGCAGAATGAAAGAAACATGACTTCTTCTCCTTGATTGTTTATTGTCCTCATTTCAGACTTAATGGTGACTAGCATCTCTAATGCAATATCAATCCTGTGATTCACCGATTCCTCCATTGCAAACTTTGTCCAACCAATATTTTGCAGCAACTTGTAGATGTCAGAGTAGAAACCCAGCTTCATTAGTGTGTCGTCATGGAAAGTTTAATTTTCCATGAGTGGCCTTGAGGTTGTTGAGCTTCAACTCCTCCGCTTCACTAAGGATGGTGAACCCATAGGGTGTTAACTTCAGCTCATACGGTGGTGGAATGGTTGAGCGCGTGGTGCGTCGAGGTGGAAGTGGTGGTGCGCCGGCCTGTGGAAGAGGATTCGTGAAGCGCATAGAGGCACTTCCCGAATCACGCATGCCACCAAGTAGCAGCGTGTCTCTTCTTGGCTCGATGATGTCTTCCTCCATAGGATGAGGCGACCCGGAAACTGAGTGCCTTCTCGATGAGCTTCCAAAAGGTGCGTCGGATGTTGACGACCTTGTCTTCCTCTTGGGGAAGGGGAGAACTTTCTTCCACATGGTTGCACTCAACTAAAATCACTACACCGGGGTTGCTGTCCGGTGGAAGAACAAGAGCAAAGAGGTAGAGAAAACTATGATTTTTGGTGGTTTTTCAAGCAACCTCTTGATCTCGAATTTTTCTATGGAGTTTCTGGTGTTGAACAAGTATGAACTCAACAATGTAGAACAAGAACAAGGTGGAAGACTTACCTATGAAAGGGGAGCCCGAGGTGGCCTTTGTAGGGGGCGTGCCGCGTGGCTAGGGGGCCCTCTGGCCGGCCGGTCGAGCGTGCTGCTGCCTCCACTTCTCTCCAAATTTTTCCCACATGTTCTTGTCTTGATCATTAGCCCATGTCCTTGTGTTTCCACTGTTTGCACCAGTCCATTGCTTGTGAACCACTCCTTTTGATTGAAGATGTTGTCAACTTGCTCATGATTTACTCCTTTGAGTCACCTCCATTTCTTGGCATCAATTATACACCACATGAGGCCACCAATTCTACTATATCTTGGTGCTCTGCATGCATGGGTGTTCCCTCTTTTGTTTGATCTAGCATGTGGTGGTACGTGGAAGTGGAAAATCTTTCCCGTGAACTCAAATCAAACCATTAGATGTTAATCAACTCATAAACCCTTCAAACCATGCTTGGATGCTTAACCTTCCTCCAAATTTCGAAAATTCAAAATTAACTCAGAGCTACCAATGAGTTCAAATAAATATTTGGAGGAGTTTTGAAGCATCAAAACATTTGTAAGTCAAAAAATTTTCCGACTACATTGATTTTGGTTGCACCGGTATCGCTCTTTTTCACGAATTGAAAGAGAATGGTTTCGATTTCAACCATGTGGTCATGGGTTTAGGTTCTAATTTTGTCTAAATAAGAGAGAGGATTTTGAATGAACAAAATAAATTTGGGCTCAGAAAAATTCTAATTCTAGAGAAACTGGTAAATTTTTCATGTCAACACGACCAAAAATCTGAATTTTTTACCTTAAAGTTTACGATAGAGCCTACATGTGCACAATGAAATAAATCAATTAGGATGAACACGTGGCTCTAGTCGTATGGTTTTAATCAGAACAAGAAAATTTTACGTAAAGTTCATCATGGAAAGGATGAATTTACGATGGGTTTTCAGGATTTTGGTTCTAGTTTCTAAAAAGAAGCATATAAATCATGGGAAGGCTCAGATCATTGGTTTTTCTCAGCAAATAAAATCTCGAATTTTCAATTGGAAACCGTTCAAATGTTCAATGTCTTGCATAGCAAAAATTCTGCGACTAACTTACTTTTATTCAGGGTTGTCCTCCTAGTAGCTTATTCTTCAGGGTTGTCCTCCCAGTAGCTTTATTCTTGACTCGACGAACGGGTTGCCTCCCACAAAGCACTTCGTTTATAGTCTATAGCTAGACTCTTTATCTTCTCTTCACTTCTGGCCAACACTCGGTGATGGTGCTGCAGCCTTGGGTACCCACTTCTGCATAATCTTTGGCTTCGGTGCAGGCTTATTCTTCGGCTTCATCATCTTTTTGGTCTTCACAGGCTGGAGTTCTTCCTTAGTCTTGACTGATGCGACGACTTCTTTCACCTCCTTCGCCTCCTTCTTTGGTTCCTCCTTGGCGGTGCGGCGATGAGGCGGAACATATTTAACATTAATCATGTTACATACCTCAACTCATGGACGAACCTTGTACGCACTCTTTACGCCATTGATGTCGAACATGATCTCTCCCTTGCCGACGTCGATGTTTGCTTCTGCGGTCTTCAAGAACGGCTTCCCAAGGATGAGTGGTGCCTTGGCTCCTTCTCCCATGTCGAGTATCACAAAGTCCACAGGGACTAAATGATTACCAATCATCAGGGGCACGCCTTCAGCAATCCCTTCAGGGTAGCGAACTGAGTTGTCTACAAGCTCGAGACACATGGCTATCGGTTCTAGCTCTGGCAGACGTAGCTTCTCGAACACGGCCTTTGGCATGACGCTCACACTTGCGCCAAGATCACAGAGTGCTCTCTCAAATATGAATGCACCGATGGTACATGGGATGGTTGGACATCCCGGGTCCCATTTCTTCTCAGGAGTCCTCTCAGCTATAGCTGCGCTGTACTCATCTGTCAGCTTGATGTAGTCCAAAGTTGTCGATGTCATCTCATACTTGCGAGCAAGTATGTCTTTGAAGTAGCGAGAGTAGGTAGGAACTTGTAGAGCATCCAAGAGCGACATATTGATGGTCAACCTGCGCACCACTTCAACAAATTTCTCAAAGTTTTCATCAATTTTACCTTTGCAGAAGTGTGGCTTCTTCGGTAGGACCCTCGTGTCGCTCCCAACCATATCAAACTCTGGCTCAAGCGTCTCAATCTCCGGTGCCTGAATTGGCACCTTCTCCTTCTCCTTCGTGGTCATCTCCGCCTCTACGACTGGTTTAGGCTTCCTTGCTCCGGCTGGAGATTTCGGATCCACTGTCTCCTTTCCCGAGCGAGTCTGAATAGCTTTGGCTGTCTCTGGGAGTATGGGCTGACCTGGCAATCTTCTTTCATTGCTTGATAGGCATCTGACAAGCTGGGCCATCTGTGTTTCTATCATCTTCATCATGTTGATCACTTGGTGGTTCAAGCTTCCGACCTCTGCAACTTTAGCATCGATGCTTTCTAATGCCTTGTCCATAGCCTTGAACTTGTTTGCAGTAGCCATATTCACCTTGCCTTGCTCTTCCACAAACTCCATCAACTGAATTCGTAGAGGTACTAGGTTCTGAATAGAAGAGCTTGCGTTGAATTGAGGTCTACCTTGTCCGTAGCGGAAGTTAGACTGGGGGTACCAATCTCTTTTCTTGATGTAGTCGAGCACTTTTACTTCCTCCAGACAATTCTTCTGGACGTGGCCGTACTCGCCACACTCTTCACATGTTGATCTAGCTTCAGCTGCCTTCAAATCTTGAGCTTCTTTCTGCTCCATCTCCATCTTCTCGAACTTCCTCATGAGAGAATCGATCTTCCCTTCGAGCAGCTGTTCACAATCCACTTGCAAGACACTTTTCGCATTCCCGGTCTGTGGGGCTTGTACTAGGCGCCTAGTTGATGCCCATGCATCATTGTCTACCACCTTCTTGAATAACTTGAAAGCTTGAGTAGGGGTGAGATCAATCATCGAACCTCCAGCGGGTGCGTCGATGATGATCCTTGATGCAGGCTGCAATCCTTGATAGAATTTCTGAACGAGGTCTTCTCGCTGGAGCTTGTGATGAGGCACAGCTCGGACATAGTCGTTGAAACGATCATAAGCTTCTGCAATCGTCTCCATCGGGTACGCGAAGTTGAGAATCTTGTTGCGCAAATTCTAGGTCTTGCCCGATGAGTAATACTCCTTCAAGAAGGCTGCCATCAGATGATCCCAATTCTGCACAGTATCTGGCGATAGCGAGTAGAACCACTGTAGACCTTTCCCCTCCAAAGAGAACAGGAAGAGCCTTGCTCTTATCTGATCTTGAGTCACCCCTTCCATGTTGAAGGTGAGGCATATCTGTGTGAAAGCTTGAATATGAAGATTTGCATCTTCTTTACCGGTGAACGGCGAATTCTGCACCATCCTCAGCGTCGAGATCTTGATCTCACACGGTCTTGCAATGTTGTTGAGGTTCATGAGGCGCAGATCGGCCATGCTCGGGATGAACAACTCCCCAATAGTATGCTTCGGCTGCGGTGCGTCTCCCATCTTGTCTTTCGATTCTTCTCCCTTCGGTGTTGTCGGCGGAGTTTCTCCTAAGGATGATTCCTCTGTCTTGCTTGAATCTCCCAACTCCAGTTTCTTCAGTCGTGCTTCGCGTCTTCTTTGCCTGTAAAGTTTTTCTAGATCATCCACAAAATTTTTCGGTTTGTTGGAGAGGTAGTCGTCCATCTCCTGTTAGCGGTTAGTGAAAATAAAAAGTATATACATGATCTAAGAAAAAGGTTTTAGCGAACTAAGTCAGATGAATCTGTGGATGAACTTTCGAGAGAGTTAGAACAGATCTAATCTAAAAGATCGAAAAAATAAAAAAACGAATCTAATCTAGGAAAAAGAGCTGAAAACAGATCTAATCTAAAGAAAAAGTCAGAAAATATTTACGATTGCATCGCTAAATTAGAACTTGATCATTAGTTCCCCGGCAACGGCGCCAGAAAAGCTTGTTAACGGCGCAAACGCACGCCAAGATCCACCGCAAGCGCACGGATCATTGTAGCTCTTCCCTCAAGAGAGTATTCCCCAAGGTTTATCAATCCGTGGAACTAAGGACTCAAGATCCAATCTAACTAGCAAATAAACACTTGTGACTTGAATCAATCTAATCTACTAAAGATCAATTTGAAGAACGTCAGAGGTAGCAAGACAAAGCATGGAGATAACCAATCTAGATCGCCAAGATCATGCAAGCGCTATAGTTCTGAGCAAAGTAGTGAAGCAAGCAAGATGAGAATCTCATTGAAAGTGTCTTTAAATCATAGCCTCCGGTCAAACCCCCGAGGATCATCGCCATACACGAGTAACGTCCTGTCACGACGCTCTCTATCTGCGAGATGAATCACAAGGGCACGTTCCACGAATGTGTTGAACATCCTTGCTAGATCCGGTATGAGCCCCCAGCCACCATGGCTAAAAGAACATCCTGACCGATCTATCTCGATAATAGATCTTTAGAAGAAGCAAACCCAAGAACGAGCAAAATCATAGAGAGAGGCACTTGATCGCTAAGAACAATCGGAAACTCAAATAGACTTCACTATGAATGATTGAATGTACATCATGATCACCACCGAGATCCTACCTTGATCTTGATGAACTAGCTCCAGAACTCCGACGTGGTCTTCCTCGCAGGGTTCCCACGTCGGCTAGGGCAAACTCAAGACTACTAGCACGACCCTCAGCTCTCCGAGATGTGTCCCTCTAGCTTCTCTATTCCTTCGGCGTCGAACGAAAATGAATTGATAGCTCCCGAATGAAATGACAAATATATATAGCCCTGGGAAACCCTAGGTCAAAGGGGAAGTCAAGGGGCCACACGAATGGCCTGGGCGGCACGGCCAGGGTGGGTCTGGGCCGCACGTCCTGGCCCATTCTTGAGCCGCCTCGGCTTCAACTTTTTCTCCAAGCTTCATGGTCGGTTCTGGAATTTTCCTCTCTATGCATGTGGGCCCTGGACGTCGTTTACTTCGGGATAAAATTATCTCTTGATGACTTTCCATTTGAACTTGCCTTCGTCTCGAAGTAACTTGATCTTATCTTCATTTGCTTAGTCCTTAAGCAATCTTGGAGTTTGGTGGGTTGGATCTTGGCATGAGTGGGCTTCTGGTCCATGTCTGGGTGCCTGGGCCCAGTAGACCTTCTTCTCACGGGCTTCCGGCCTTCGCTTTATGCTTGTCTCGAATTTAGTCCAAATTCATCTTGATTTTATCATTTATCCCGCATAAACCAAAATACTCCAAAAACACGTGCATATACGAATATGTCCCGATTATAGAGTATGATCATTAGTTTAGACATTAAATCCATCCAAATATCGAAGTTAAACAGGGGTAAAAGTGTCTGATAGAGCTGAAGTGCCCGATCTTTCGGTGAGTGGAGATAATTTCGACTTGGGCGGAAGTAGACCCTCACGATCCGACTATGACGAGCGAACCCGAAGCGCCAATGCAATCGCTGAACCAACTCCCTGTGGTTACCGACCTTGTTGAAGCAAGATCAGCCTGATCACGAAGATCAATTCCTGTGTGCAATCGAAGAACGAACAAGAACGAGAGGCGAGCAATCTTATTGTCACTCGAAGGTGGAGTTCTGAATCACGAGGACAGCACGTATTTGTGCGGCCGTGAATGTAGCTAAAAGCTAGATGTAAAACAAAACTCAAGGATGCTAATGACGGCTATAGGGTTTAATAGCACGGCCACAAGGGAGTTGGGGTCATGCTACAACCCTAGGACGCGTCCCTAATGGACCCAACTCGATACACGACCCATTGGGCCAAAATAAGGTGACGCAGCACCTTGGACAGAAAACAGTCCGACTCAAAACGACGATTGCGGCCGCCTCGGTGAAGATATGACAGTGATTCCGGATCCATCTGAAAGTAGACTTGATAAACTTTCTTGATCGCCCAAAACGGAGTCCGGATGAAGTCTGGCGGCCGTCACAAGTTGACGTTCGTGCGCAATCCGAATCCAGCCACATATCCTTCATTCTTTAGCACATGACGTAGTTCAACTCTCTTGCACGAACCCGAGTGATTGGCCCTAAAGGTGGTGCTTGGGGTGAAGGTGCTGCTGGTGTAGATGTACTGGTGATGTCCTCATCATCCTCCCCTTCTTGAACTGAAGTCGTCCTCGACGGCAACTCCTCATCCTCGCCCGCATATGGTTTCAAATCTACAACATTAAAACTAGTGGAAACACCAAACTCCGCAGGCAGGTCAAGGACATAAGCATTATCATTAATCTTGGTTAGCACTTTAAAAGGACTAGCAGCACGAGGCATTAATTTAGAACGACGCAAAGTAGGAAAACGATCCTTCCTCAAATGCAACCAAACCGTATCACCGGGTTCAAAAGTAACATGTTTTCTTCCTTTACTACCAGCAACTTGATACTTAGCATTAGTAGCAGCAATGGCTTGTTGTGTTTGTTCATGTAGGTTAATCATATGGTCAACATGTTCAACGGCATCAATATGTGGGGCGTCCATAGCATCAAGCGAAAATAAATCAATAGGCGCCAGAGGAATATAACCATAAACAATCTGAAAAAGGCACATCTTTGTAGAAGAATGTGTTGCATGATTATAAGCAAACTCAACATGAGGTAAACAATCTTCCCAACGGTTCAGATTTTTATCCAAAATAGCCCTAAGCATGGTTGACAAAGTTCTATTGACCACTTCAGTTTGTCCATCAGTTTGTGGGTGACAAGTTGTGCTAAACAGCAATTTAGTGCCTAATTTGTTTCAAAGAGATCTCCAAAAGTGACTTAGAAACTTAGCATCACGATCAGACACAATTGTTTTAGGAACACCATGTAAACGAATAATCTCCCTAAAGAACAATTCAGCAACATTACTAGCATCATCAGTTTTATGACAAGGAATGAAATGAGCCATTTTAGAGAATCTATCAACAACCACAAAAATGCTATCCCTCCCCTTCTTAGTTAGGCAATCCCAAAACAAAGTCCACAGAAATATTAAGCCAAGGTAAAGTAGGGACAGGCAAAGGCATATACAAACCATGGTTGTTCAAACGTGACTTAGCCTTTTGACATGTAGTGCATCGTGCAACCAAGCGCTCAACATCAGGACGCATCCGAGGCCAAAAGAAGTGGCCGGCCAGCACCTCAAGCGTTTTGTAAATGCCAAAATGTCCCATTAGTTCGCCTCCATGAGCTTCCTGTAACAACAAAAGACGAACCGAGCTAGCTGGAATACACAGCTTGTTAGCGCGAAACAGGAACCCATCCTGCATGTGAAATTTCCCCCATGGTTTACCAGTCATACAATGTTTATAAGCATCTTTAAAATCATTATCATCGACATATTGATCTTTCATAGTGTGTAAACCAAAAATTTTAAAATCCAATTGTGACAGCATATTATATCGGCGAGACAAAGCATCAGCAATCACATTGTCCTTCCCGTTCTTGTGTTTAATGATGTAAGGAAAAGACTCAATGAATTCTACCCAATTAGCATGACGACGGTTCAGATTAGTTTGGGTACGAATATGTTTAAAGCCTCATGATCAGAATGGATTATAAACTCACGATGCCAGAGATAGTGCTGCCACGTTTGCAAAGTACGCACTAAAGCATAAAGTTCTTTATCATAAGTAGAATATTTCAAACTAGCACTGCTTAATTTTTCACTAAATAAGCAACCGGTTTTCCTTCTTGTAACAGAACAGCACTTAACCCAATACCACTGGCATCACATTCGAGCTCAAATATTTTACCAAAATCAGGCAATTGCAAAAGAGGAGCATGTGTTAACTTATCTTTCAAGGTAGTGAAGGCGAGCTCCTGGGAATCAGTCCAAGTAAAAGGCACACCTTTCTTTGTAAGCTCATGTAGAGGTGCTGCAATAGAGCTAAAATCTCGTACGAATCGACGGTAGAAACCTGCAAGCCCAAGAAAACTCCGAATCTGCGTGACCGTCGTCAGTGTAGGCCATTCCCGAATTGCATCAATCTTGCTGCTATCCACCTCAATACCCTATGGAGTAACAACATAACCAAGAAACGAAACACGTTGTGTGCAGAAGATGCATTTTTCCATGTTAGCAAACAAGTGAGCCGCACTCAACGCATTAAAAACAACACACAAATGTTCTAAATGCTCTTCCATAGACTTGTTGTAAATCAAGATATCATCAAAATATACAACAACAAACAAACCTATGAAAGGCCTGAGAACTTCATTCATCAAATGCATAAAAGTGCTGGGAGCATTAGTCAAACCAAACGGCATAACCAACCATTCATATAAGCCAAATTTAGTTTTAAAAGTCGTTTTCCATTCATCTCCCAATATCATTCGAATCTGATGGTAACCACTACGCAAATCAATCTTAGTAAAAATAATGGCACCACTAAGCTCATCTAGCATATCATCAAGGCGTGGTATAGGATATCGATAACGAATGGTGATGTTATTAATAGCACGACAATCTACACACATACGCCACGATCCATCCTTCTTTGGAACAAGTAACACTGGAACGGAGCAAGGACTAAGAGACTCACGAATGTACCCTTTGTCAAGTAACGCCTGGACCTGGCGCTGAATCTCTTTCGTCTCGTCAGGATTTGTGCGGTACGGGGCGCCATTCGGAAGCTGTGCGCCGGGAATGAAGTCGATCTGGTGCTCAATGCCACGAAGTGGAGGTAGTCCCGATGGTAAATCTTTGGGAAAAACATCAGCGTACTCCTGCAAAAGGTTAGCAACCGCAGGAGGAATATCCAAAGATGGTACATCATCAAGTGAAACGAGCACACTAGAACATACAAGTGCATAGCAAGGTAGCTCATCAACACAAAGATCAACAAAATCAGCATGTGCGGCAAATAAAACAGGCGCATTCAACTTGATTTCAGAAGGTGATGGTACAAGTTGTTTAGCATTTTTAGCGGCTCGAGCAAGGTCATCTTTAACAATTTGTTCAGGTGTCATGGGATGTATAATTATTTTCTGACCTTTAAACATGAGAGAATAATGATTCAAACGACCATGATGCAAGCTATCAGTATCATATTGCCAAGGTCTACCAAGTAACAAAGAACAGGCCTCCATAGGAATAACATCACAATCAACAAAATCAGAATAGGCACCTATGGAGAACGGAACACGTACCGACTGTGTTACTTTAATCTTTCCACCATCATTAAGCCACTGAATATGATAGGGATGCGGATGCTTACGGGTGAGCAAGGACAACTTCTCTACCAGCGTAGTACTCACCAAGTTGTTGCAGCTACCGCTGTCAATGATGATGCGAATCGACCGCTCCTGCACAACACCCTTTGTATGGAAAAGAGTGTGTCGATGTTTTTTCTCTGGCGGGGCGACCTGTGTACTAAGAACACGCTGCACAACAAGACTTTCATACCTATCTGCGTCACTAGGAGTAGCATGGACCGCCTCATTATCTGCATGGTTAGTGGCAATCATAGTATGGTGAGGTTCATCGGAATCACTAGCAGAAGAGTACTCACCATCGTCACGTAGGATCAGAGCACGGGTGTTGGGGCAGTCTCGAATCATGTGCCCAAAGCCTTGGCAACGAAAACACCGAACATCTCGTGTACGTCCCGAGGAAGAAGCTGCGCCTGGTGCAGGGGGCGCTGCAGGTTTCGTCGTTTTCTCACGCGGCGTAGTGCTAGGTGTAGAAGGTGCTGGAGTGGAAGACGTAGAGCTGGACGACGGGCTTCTTCTTGCAAAAGGGTTAGTATATGTCTTCGAACGGCGTCCCTGCACTTCACGTTCAGCTTTGCAAGCATATTCAAATAACGTGGTCATATCATTATACTCCTTATAATCAAGTATATCCTGAATTTCCTGTTCAACCCACCACGAAATCGTGCCATAGCAGCATCATCCTGTTCAAATAAACCACAATGAATCATACCCTTTTGTAACTCTTGGTAATACTCCTCAACGGATCGTTGGCCTTGCTGGAATCACTGCATGGTGTTAAGCAAATCTCGGGCATAATAAGAAGGAACAAAACGATGTCGCATAGCAGCTTTTAATTGAGCCCAAGTAGATGGAACAGCAGTGGGATGTTTGAGTTTATATTCATGCCACCAAATTAAAGCAAACTCAGTAAATTCACTAATAGCAGCCTCAACTTGAGATGTAGCAGGAATATCATGACATGAAAATTTTTGTTCTACCTCTAACTCCCAATCAAGATATGCAGCAGGATCATACTTGCCATTAAAAGTAGGAATCTTAAATTTAATCTTCGCAAATGAATCATGAACCGGATTACATACCACACGGCGGGCACGAGGTTGGCGGTCTCCATCCTCATATTCCGTGTCACCACCATAGCCCTTCTGCAATTCCGTGAGCGTCGCGTTCATCGTCGTGAGCGTCGTGTTAATCGCGTCAAGCCGTGCCGTCAAGGTGTCAAATGTACAGTTGGCGGCTGTCTGAGCAAGGTCCTGCTGGTCGAGACGCTCGTTGGATGAAGAGATCGCGGAATCAACCTTCTCGTGCAACGTCTTTATGTCGTCTTTAAGTCCATCAAGGTCTCCCCGCATGCCTTGCAGCTTGGAGTCCATCTTGTCGTCGTCTCCTGACATGGTTAGCACAAACACAAGAAAAACAGATCCTACAACAACAAAGGTGTGGGTGGAAAGCTCACAAAGATGCTGCGATCAAGTTCTTATCCGTTCTTACCAAGCAACATGGGCGATCGCGGACAACAAGTAGCACCTGTGAAAGATTGGAGCAGCGATTGCCTGGAGAAACAAAAGTCTGCTCGTCGTAGGAATATGTGTAGTTTTCGGTAGGCTGCACTCAAGTCAAGGATTAGCACAATCAAACAATAAATGCAAAGCTGAATAATAGTGCTAAACATGTAACAAAGCTGCTGGAAACAAGTGCCACCCGCGATGGATCAAGCAAGGGCAACAAGGAAGTGGGGTGCAGAAACGGAAAATCTCCCAGGCTGCATTACGCTGTGTAAATGGTGTTTTTTGGCCCCGTATGGGAAATTTTGTAAGCTTTCCGGAAAAAAAAAGAACGCTGAAATCGGAGATCCGAGCGAAAAGTTATGGCCGTTACAAAACAGGTGTTCGTAATGACACAAAACTGCCAAACGAAAAACCGAACTTTCCAAAAACGAACTGCTCTTTCCTTTTTTTAATTCTTTCCTTTGTCTTTCTTCTCAGAACTTTCCTTTTTTTATTTCCTTTTTTGTCTTTCCTTTTTTTTCTTTCTTTCCTCAAACAGAAACAAGAAACCGAGTAGGGTTCGGTTGGATCGGCGGCGCGTGGAGTGTGGCTTGGGGAAGGAAAACGAAACCGAGTAGGGTTCGGTTGGAGGGGGGTAACGGCGTGGTAACTCGGCGTGGTGGCGGCGGCGTGGTTTTGTAGGGTTTGTGGTGATGCAAACGGCGGCGACGGCGCTGGTGGTGATGATGATTGCGGCGGCGGTGGCGCTGGTGGCGAGGTAGGACGGCGGCGGCGGCGGTGGTGGAGATGGAAAGCGGCGGAAGCACAAAGTGACCAGCAACAAATAAACGTGAAGCACACAAACTCAACAACGCAAATTATTGAAAGAAAGTGCAAGGCGAATAAAGGTTTTGGGACAATGGTCTAACCTGAATTTTTTTTTGGTTTTGTGGACTGTAGGTAATGGAACAACACTCGATAAAAACTCACTGATCGACCTAGAAAGCTGATACCACTTGATAGAGCTGAAGTGCCCGATATTTCGGTGAGTGGAGATAATTTCGACTTGGGCGGAAGTAGACCCTCACGATCCGACTACGACGAGCGAACCCGAAGCGCCAATGCAATCGCTGAACCAACTCCCTGTGGTTACCGACCTTGTTGAAGCAAGATCAGTCTGATCACGAAGATCAATTCCTGTGCGCAATCGAAGAATGAACAAGAACGAGAGGCGAGCAATCTTATTATCACTCGAAGGTGGAGTTCAGAATCACGAGGACAGCACGTATTTGTGCGGCCGTGAATGTAGCTAAAAGCTAGATGTAAAACAAAACTCAAGGATGCTAATGACAGCTATAGGATTTAATAGCACGGCCATAAGGGAGTTAGGGTCGTGCTACAACCCTAGGACGCGTCACTAATGGACCCAACTCGATACACGGCCCATTGGGCCAAAATAAGGTGACGCAGCACCTTGGACAGAAACTAGTCTGAATCAAAATGACGATTGCGGCCGCCTCGGTGAAGATATAACAGTGATTCTGGATCCATCTGGAAGTAGACTTGATAAGCTTTCCATCAAGTACTTGATCGCCCAAAACGGAGTCCGGATGAAGTCGTGGCGGCCGTCGCAAGTTGACGTTTGTGCGCAGTCCGAATCCAGCCACATATCCTTCATTCTTTAGCACCATGACGTAGTTCAACTCTCTTGCACGAACCCGAGTGATTGGCCCTGAAGGTGGTGCTTGGGGTGAAGGTGCTGCTGGTGTAGATGTACTGGTGATGTCCTCATCAGTGTCGGTGTTCTACCATCGATCCTACCGAGGGGTATCCCGAGGTAGTAGAGTTTCAGGTGGGTTTTGCCGAGATCAGGAACGCAAAGACTAAGAGACTCAGGATTTAGACAGGTTCGGGCCGCTTAGAAGGCGTAATACCCTACGTCCTGTGTGGTGATTGGTATTGATTGTATGTCTCTCTGTTGGGAGACTTGGGTTGTTCTGGAGAGGGTCCCTGCCCAGCCTTATATACACGGCGGGCAGGGTTACAAGGTCGGTTTCGAGTAGAATCCTAACCAATTACTACTCGGAGAGTGCTTTTCAAGGCAATCCGAGTAGTTTACAAGTCATACGACTAGTTTCCATAACGATAAGAGTCCTTGCAGTAACTACTCATGTTCTTCATGCCTGGTACGACTTTGTGTGGAGATAATCCATGTGTCCCTGTAGGCCCATGGTCGTACCTCCAACAAGCCCCCAAGCGCTTCATCGTCGAGTATCGTCAACCGAGTGCTTGCCAAGCCAATCGAGTGCTTTTTCAAGTTCTTCGAGTGCTTGATCAGTCTTGGACAGGTCTTGGCTGTCACGAGGCCATGAGGTGCTTAAGCCCCGTTTATTTTGATCAAATCAATAGTCTTGAAAATATTATATGGTGTGCGATGAAAATCGCACTCCATATGGAGTAGCCCCCGAGCCTTAAGTTGAATTGAAGAATCAGGTTGAGGGTCCACAGAATCTTGAATCTTCATCTTGTTCTTTAAATGTGCAATTTTGGAAAAATTTCACTTGATATCAAGTAGCCCCCGAGCCTTGGGTTGAATCAAAGAATCAAGCCGAGGGTCTTGATTTAAGTCTACAATCTTCAGGAAAAATAAAATCAGCAGTCGCTGTATATCACCTATCAGCCCCCGAGCCTTGAAACGATTCAGAATGATCAATTCAAGGGTCCAGCGAGCGTAGTGTTCATCGAATCATCTTGGAGATCATCATCCGAGTGGTAATTAGCGCCTAGAAATAATGGTCACATCGAATCATCTTGGAGATCATCATCCGAGTGGTTTTCTTGTACCCAGCCCCCAAGCATAGGGGCCAGCGGAGATGCATCGAGTAGTATGTAGTCGAAATAGCCACCATCAATAGAGTAGCCAAACAGAGGAGGTCGTGGTTGACTTGTCACGCCGCGATCTCCCCAGAAACAAGAGTCAGGTGCCAATGTAGTCAAGGCCCCATCATTGGTACTTGGCGACTCAAATATGCTGCAGAAAGTCAACTAGGTAAGCCTGATGGCGAACCGAGTTGTAATTTTAGTGTCAGCCCCTGAGCCTAGAAGCTGGCGAAGATATGATAGCACGCTGTGCGTCCTAGAGAGTTGTCATCCAAACAAAGTAATCGGCACTTGGCCAATCTTGTTAGAACAAGATATAGAATTTAATAAAAATAATTGAAACAAGTAACTTAGCTTGTTTGATGTCGTTTGTCGATGAAGCAGACTAGTCAAAGTTGATTCCGACTAGTTTGAGTTCATCACGAGCATATTGGCGATGCGGCAGTACCGCGGCACAAGCTAAAGTCGAGCTTTGGCTTGATAACATTGGTGAATGTCATTGATCATGATGCGCCCAAAGAGTCATCCAAACCACTCTTGCAGTGTATTCAGGAAGCCCCCGGCAAGTTGTACTCATGTTGCAAGTTATACTTCAAAGCACTTGATAACTGGTACTTGAAGATCACTACTCATACTGTGGAGTAGACTCTAGAGTACTTTCAAATAAGTACTCAGAGATTTTAAAATCACTACTCGTCTTGTGGAGTAGACTCTGTAGTACTTTCAAATAAGTACTCAAAGATTTGAAATTACTACTCGTCTTGTGGAGTAGACTCTGGAGTACTTTCAAATAAATACTCAGAGATTTGAAATTACTACTCGCCTTGTGGAGTAGACATTGTAGTACTTTCAAATAAATACTCAGAGATTTGAAATTACTACTCGCCTTGTGGAGTAGACTCTGTAGTACTTTCAAATAAGTACTCAAATATTTGAAATTACTACTTGTGGGTAGTTGCTTTATAAGGCAAGCTGGCCTCTACAGGTGTTCAGCCTGGTCTCAGTTAAATCTAAGTACTCAGGGATCCTGGAAAGTAGTCATGTGAGCTACTCTTCGGATTTTGATCGATGTATACTTTGTTAAATCAACAAGTATCAAAGGGAACTCCGGAAGTATTTTAAGCTTAGAGTAGTCTTATAAACGAAGTATCGCCACATCTTCAGGGACGGCCGCCTTGTGTGGTCCGGGTTCCTTGCTGGGGACCTCGTACTCTGACTGCTTCAGCTTCTGAGCCGCTGCGAAGATATGAGCCATAGCGTTGGGTACCTGAGTGGTAGCCGCAAACTCCACAGCCTCTCTATCGCAGTTGTATGATCGTCGCAAGTCGCCGCAGATAGAGATGACGCCTCTGGGTCCTGGCATCTTGAGGACGAGGTAGACATAGTGCGGGATGGCCATGAATTTGGCCAAAGCAGGAAGTCCAAGGATCGCTTGATATGAAGTCTCAAAGTCTGCCACCTCGAACTTGATGTACTCTGTCCTGTAGTTCTCATGTGTGCCGAATGTGACTGGTAATGTGACTTGGCCG
Source organism: Urochloa ruziziensis (assembly GCA_015476505.1). Taxonomy (NCBI): domain Eukaryota; kingdom Viridiplantae; phylum Streptophyta; class Magnoliopsida; order Poales; family Poaceae; genus Urochloa; species Urochloa ruziziensis. The sequence goes on along the minus strand of CM027123.1, from coordinate 32,267,137 downwards.
AGAGGGAGACTGCCATTTCCAGGGACAATGCCATAGAATGGGGATTCGGTGGGAGTCAACATTTTCTCGATGTCGAGTCCCATCCTCTTCAGGGTGCCAGAGAATAGCACGTTCAGCCCCGCCCCGTTGTCGATGAGCACCTTGGTGAGTTGTGATCCTGCCACCGTGGGGTCCAGGACAAGTGGCAATTGCCCTGGTTCGTCGTAGCTGTTCCACTGATCTGCCCTGGAGAAGGTAATTGGAACCTCCGAGTACTTTAGGTACCTTGGGACGGCTGGCTCAATTGCCATGATGTGCCGCAGAGCGAGCTTATACCTCCTCCGAGTGGGAAAACCACAGTCGCCACCCATGATGACCATGAGTACGTTCTTGGGCTTCTGGAACTTGTTCGTCTGGTCCTCGTCGTCTTCTTCATCTTCGTCGTCGGCACTTTCCTTATTCTTGTCTTCAAGATCGAGTGGTTCCCTTGTCGTCTTCTTCTTGGCCTTGTTCTCTCTATCCTTCTTGGCGTATATGCGTTGGAGATCGTAGCATTGGCCAATAGTGTGCTTATGCTTCGGGTGCATTGGGCACGGCCTGTCCATGATCTTCTCAACGTCGCTCTTGCCGACTTTTGGCTTTGCATGCCAGTATCCAGAGTCGCGACTGTGTCATCTGGCTTGCGCTTGTTGTGCTGGGAGCCCTGCTGGCCTTTGTTGTCTTGCCTCTCCCTACCCTGGGGAGGGCCATATTTCTCGAGGTCGCGGTCTTCTTGCTCAGACCACATCTCGACTTGGTCACGCAGGGCGTCCAGAGTCCTTGGACGATGCAGGCCAAATTGCCACCAGAGTCTTGATTTCCATGAAGCGACGCATGTAGTCGCGCGCGCTTTCTCCTTTGTGCTGTTTGCACATGGCAAGGTCTTGACGAGTCTTGGGGCGACTGTATGTGCCTTGGAAGTTTGACACGAAGATCTTCTTCAGGCATTCCCAGGAGTCGATGGAGCGTCGTGGCAGGTTTTCAAACCATGTGAGTGGAGCGGGCTCGAGTGCCATTGGGAAGTATCTGCACTTGATGGCGCTGTTGCCACCCGCGCACTCAATAGCTGTAGAGTAGATACGTAACCACGACTCATGGGAGGTCTTGCTGTTGTACTTCTCGAAGCCGACTGGTTTGAATGGTTGCGGGTAAACCGCCATCCGGATGTCCCTGGAGAACATTGGGTACTCGTCGTCTTCTTCTCTGTACCCCCGGGCTTCATCACGCCTCTTGGATTCAAGGATGGAGCGTGCGTCGCGGTTGACGTTGATGGTTTGCCGGAGGTCGACACTGTGTGCTGGCCTGTGGGATGACGTGGCAGCGTCGTTGCGATGAGTGCGTCCGCCTCGTTGACGATCATCCTCTGGTCGGTGTGGGGGTGCGCCTTCTGCGCAGTTGGCTTCTCCTAGTCGGCTGGGGTTTTGTGGACGATGCTTGTCGCGGGGAGGTTGGCGTCCGCTGCTTTCGACTTCTTCGCTTGGAGCTGCTCGGCCGCTGCGCTGATGGTGCGGCGGCGATGGCCTTGTCGAGAGTGCGGACCATGTCGTTGATCCGTTCGAGTGTAGCTGCCGTTTCTGGGGTTCTTGGCAGGCTGCGGATGTGATAGGCAATCTCCATGGCGTTAGCCATAGGAGAGTCATAGCGTGCCACTAGCGCGAACTCTTGAGCGAGGTTGTGCCCAGCCATGACGCGATTGCGAGCGTTTAGGCGGCGCTGAGCCCTCTTGTTGTTCCAGATTTCTCTGTCCGTGGCCGCTTGAGTGGATTCGCCAGCCGGTGCGTCTTCATTTGCAGAGATATCTCCTTCTAGCTCAAAAGCGTAGTGCGGGTCGTTGTCGACATCACCAGCTGCTGCTGCGCCAGCCATGAAGACTTGTCGATTGGGTTCGACAGAGTCGCTGGAGCTTGGGGTGACGAGCTCCGTAGAGCTTTCTTCTTCTGGCAGCAGCGGTGTGCCGTGCTGGAACGGCAGGTCGTCAGTAGCTTCAGACCCAAAGAGTACGAAGATCTGGCGGGACTCGTAGACGTCCCGTGGGATCCTGTCTCTTTGGTAGACTGATCTTCCTTCAGGCGTGGCGTAGATCACGAGGTCGTGTTCGCCATCGTCTTGTAGTGTCTCCTCGTCCGAGTCCGAGTGGCATTCGGGGACCGCTTGGCTCAGAGAGTTGGCGTGTCCTGCCATGACTCGGACTGGGACCTCCCGCTTCGAGTCCATGACGGACTTGAACTAGCTCCGTAACGCCTCACAATATGCGTGGGTCGAATTACGGAAGTCCAAACGGGAATTGGGGTGGGAGGGTTGTTTGCTTCTCCGAAGTCGTGATCGACTCGGACTCTTGCCCGCGGATCAGGTCCTCGAGCGTGATCTCGCCGAGTTGTTCGGCCAAATCTTCCACGATGGGCGCTTGCTCCTGCTTCAACTCCGTGGGTGTCTCGATGAAGCTGTAGAAGCCACCCGAGCCGTCGGCGACGTAGACCCACGAGCCAAAGTGGAACTTTGTGCCCTCCTGAGGCGCTTCAGCTTGAATGTAGGTCACCATTGCGTTCTCCATGGGATCTTCGAGGAAAACCCCTACCTGGCGCGCCAGATGTCGGTGTTCTACCGTCGATCCTACCGAGGGGTATCCCGAGGTAGTAGAGTTTCAGGTGGGTTTCGCCGAGATCAGGAACGCAAAGACTAAGAGACTCAGGATTTAGACAGGTTCGGGCCGCTTAGAAGGCGTAATACCCTACGTCCTGTGTGGTGATTGGTATTGATTGTATGTCTCTCTGTTGGGAGACTTGGGTTGTTCTGGAGAGGGTCCCTGCCCAGCCTTATATACACGGCGGGCAGGGTTACAAGGTCGGTTTCGAGTAGAATCCTAACCAATTACTACTCGGAGAGTGCTTTTCAAGGCAATCCGAGTAGTTTACAAGTCATATGACTAGTTTCCATAACGAGAAGAGTCCTTGCAGTACTCTACTCGTGTTCTTCACGCCTGGTACGACTCTATCTGGAGATAATCCATGTGTCCCTGTGGGCCCATGGTCGTACCTCCAACAAAAAGTGTGTCATTTAACAGCGCCAACATTAGCCACAATCATCATTACATAACCATGACCAATTTGAGACATGAAATGATCCAACGATCACAAATCCAAATAATTTTGAAAAACTCACACAAAAATCATTTTTAATCTAGTCTAGGCAACAAACATGGTGTATGCAATAGATCAAGCTAAGTAACAAGAACCCAAGATATTTAGCTCACTCCTTAAAGAACAAAACCTTTGCTCATCAAGAGGCTTTGTGAAGATATCGGCTAGTTCACTTTCAGTTCCTACATGGCTTAGGGCGATATCACCTTTGGCTTCATGATCTCTAAGGATGTGGTGTCGAATGTCAATATGCTTGGTTCTTGAGTGTTGGACAGGGTTGTTGGCTAACTTTATGGCACTCTCATTGTCACACAAGAGTGGAATATTTTTGAACTCACAACCAAAGTCACTCAAGGTTTGTCTCATCCATAGGAGTTGGGCACAACAAACACCGGCCGCAACATACTCGGCCTCAGCGGTGGATAGCGCAACGGAATTTTGTTTCTTAGAACTCTAAGACACCAAAGACCGACCAAGAAATTGGCAAGTCTCGGTAGTACTCTTTCAATCTACCTTGCAACCGGCATAATTTGAATCGGAATAGCCAAGTAAATCAAAAATGGAGCCCTTGGGATACCACAAGCCAAGGTTTGGAGTATGCACTAAATATCTAAATATTCTTTTTACAGCTATCAAATGACATTCCTTAGGATTGACTTGAAATCTTGCACACATGCACACACTAAGCATAATATCCGGCCTAGATGCACAAAGGTAAAGCAATGACCCAATCATGGAGCGATATACCTTTTGATCAACCGGTTTTCCCTCCTCATTGAGATCAAGATGTCCATTCACCGGCATTGGAGTTTTGATAGCTTTAGCATCGGCCATGTCAAACTTCTTGAGCATATCACTTGTATACTTGGTTTGACATATGAAAGTTCCATTCTTCAATTGCTTGATTTGAAACCCAAGAAAGAACTTCAATTCACCCATCATGGACATCTCAAATCTCTTGGTCATGATCCTACTAAACTCCTCACAAAACTTTTCATTAGTAGACCTAAAGATGATATCATCAACATAAATTTGACATACAAATAAATCTGTCTACTTTTTGAGTGAAGAGAGTAGAATCGGCTTTGCCCATTACAAATCCATTCTTGAGAAGAAAATCCTTAAGGCATTCATACCATGCTCTAGGAGCTTGATTGAGCCCGTTGAGCACCTTATGGAGCTTGTACACATAGTCGGGGTGGTCAATGTATTCAAATCCTGGTGGTTGCTCCACATACACTAGCTCGGAGAGAGGCCCATTCAAGAATGCACTCCTGACATCCATTTCATATAACTTGAAGTCATGATGAGCGGCATAGGCTAGAAGAATACGAATGGATTCATGCCTTGCCACTGGAGCATAAGTTTCACCAAAGTCTAGACCTTCAATTTGAGTATATCCTTTAGCAACCAATCTAGCCTTTTTTCTTGTGACAATGCCATGTTCATCTTGCTTGTTCCAGAAACCCACTTGGTGCCAATCACATGTTGCTTGGGCCTTGGAAATAATTCCCAAACTTCATTTCTTGTGAAATTATTCAATTCTTCTTCCATGGCCACAATCCAATCCGAACTTCATTTCTTGTGAAATTATTCAATTCTTCTTCCATGGCCACAATCCAATCCGCATCACCAAGAGCATCTTCAACCTTAAGAGGTTCCAAAGAGCAAACAAACGAGTAACATGCACAAAAATTTGCCAAACGTGAACGAGTAGTTACCCTCTTCGGATGCTCTCAAGAATATTATCAACCAGATGATCCCGTTGGACGCTTTGATGAACTCTTGGATGAGAGAATGTTGATTGACGTTGAATGAGTCCATCATCTTCTTCTTCATCATGAGGGGCATCAACTTGAGCTTCATCACCATGAACTCCCTCTTGATCATTGCCATGATCATGATCGTCACCATGAGCTTGAGCTTGATCTTGAAGAGAACTTTGTGCTTCAACTCTAGTCGATGACGATGGATCAATGTTCACATTCTCCGGAGCATGAGCTTCATCTTGAGCTTCTAGTGGTCACACTTCACCAATACCCATTCTCATGATAGATTGACTTGGAGGCTCTTCATTTTCTACAAAGTCGTTCTCAACTTGCTCTACTTGAGAGCCGTCTGTTTCATCAAATTTCACGTCTACCGTGACCTCAACATAACCGGAAGTTTTGTTGAAGACACGATAGGCATGTTCATGAGTGCCATAACCAAGTAGAAAACCTTCATCGACTTTAGGTGCAAATTTAGAGCTTTTGGTTTTCTTATTAAGAATGTAACATTTGCAACCAAAGACTCTAAATTAATGCACTTTGCGTTTGTTACCAGTGAGTGCTTCATATGGAGTCTTGCTCAAGTACTTGTTAAGAAAGAGACAGTTAGAGGCATGGCAAGCCGTGTTAACCGCCTCGGCCCAAAATATGTCCGGAGTCTTGTACTCATCAAGCATGGTTCTTGCCATTTCAATCAATGTTCTATTCGTCCTCTCAACAATGCCATTTTGTTGAGGTGTATATGGAGCGAAGAGCTCATGCTTGATCCCTTCTTCATCAAGTAGTTCTTCTATATTGGTGTTTCTAAACTCCGAATCATTGTCACTTCTCATATGCTTGATCTTCAATTCAAACTCATTTTGGGCTCTTCTAATAAATTTCTTGATAATCCCTTGAGCTTCACTCTTGTCTCTCAAGAAAAATACCCAAGACCATATTTGTTTCCACCAATACTAATGTAAGCAATCGGCCCAAATAAATCCATATGAATTGTTGGCGTTTCTTAACGTCTCTACTAGTTACCCAGCAACAGCGCTAGAAAGCCCGTTGACACTTAACGTCCACAGAGAATCTGCAAGCGCACAGATGTCATCATAGCTTTCCCCTAAGAGTATTCCAAGGGTATCGAATCCAAAGAACGTGTGTGTATACTACGGTCTAGGGGATCCCAAGGATTATCAACCAAGAAGATAAGGATGAGAGGATATTCTATGATTCTAGCAACAGGTAGCAAGGCGTCTCTACTTCCTACTTGCTTTGGGCACTGGCTTACACTACATCCATAGTGACTCCGGCTAACGGCTCTACGACTTAACTGAACGTGCGAGATTTCGAATGGTTCAATGGGGCTGTCACCACCCGCGGCCAACCCCAGCCAAACTGTGGGTTAAGATGCGCAAACGAGGTATAATCTATGACTCAGACACCACGCCTACGACACAGATTACTACTGTGGTCCGTAAACACTTTCCGGTATATAAACTCGCCACAGCACTCCACAAGATGTGAAGCGACGAACCCACAAGTGAGAGCCAAAACTTGCTACTTCTTACTATACTGAATCTTAAAAGGTCGAAGAGATTTACACAACACTTACTTTGATAAGAACAGCGAAGCATCTCAAGGAAATACATGAACAGAGAGGGTGTTCATGATGAACATGAACACCTCTCCAACTCACTCTCTCCCTCTCTCTACCTTTCTACCCCTAGGCTAAACTAGCCTAAGCTATTCTCCTCCATAGATACCTCCTCTAAAGGTGAGGGAAGAGGGTGAAGTGTGAACAGTTGCTTGGATGAATGTTGCTCGATTCTCACCCCCCCCCCCCCCTCTAGTATTTATAGGCAGGTGAAGGTCGGTAACCGGAGCATCCACCAGCGAATATTCCTTGTAACCGTCATAGGAGTGGACACGTGGTAGCCAAGGACGAGGGGAGCCACCCCTGGTTCGGCCGAACCAGGGGGCCGGCCGGCCCAGTGTGGGCCCTGCCCACAACAGCCTTTGGACATCAGTTTGGCAGGTAGGTCCTGAAGTGTGTCCGGGTGTGCTTGGGGTGAAATGGTACTTCTAGCTCCCGGTTGTGGGCCCTTCAATCCGTGTGCTTGCACGTGATTGGTCGGAGGTGTGCTTCCTTGCTCTTGTGGGCCCATGGATCCGTTGGAAGCTTAGGTGGCAGCCCTTGGTTGGCTGGATTTGAGTACTTGTGCCACTTTAGCTTGCATTCACTTCATTTCCATGGTTAGGTGGCCTGCATTCACAATTTACCAACATTCATGGAACTCATGAAATAAGCCCTATCACTAAGGTTGATATTATTATTTTCAGCATTTATGCAGAAGTTGATTGCCTAAATTTGAGGTTTAACAGCCATCAACATGAATCAACTTCAATGGTCTTGAGCTAGTCAATAGAGTCTTGGGTGGATGAGGATAACCAACTTGCTTTCTGGCTTGACATTTGCTACATAACCTATCTTTCTCAAACACAACATTTGTTAGTCCTATGATGTGTTCATCCTTTTGAAGTTTGGCAAAGTTCCTAATGCCAACATGGGCTAGCCAGCGATGCCAAAGCCAACCCAAGCTAGATTTTGCCACTAAACAAGTCTTTGGTTCCACCTTAGAGGTTGTGAAACCAACCAAATATAGTTTTCCCTTAAGTTGACCCATAAAAGAAACAGAGGAATCCTCCTTTCTAAGAATGCTCACACTCTCATTAGTAAAGAGACAATTGTAGCCTTTCTCACAAAGTTGTGAAACCGACAACAAGTTGTACCCCAAAGAATCAACCAAATAGACATTGGGAAGAGATGAGTCATTTGAGATAGTAATTTCACCTTGGCCTACAACATCACTATGATTATTATCACCAAATGTAATTCTTTCAATGGGTGAGTCATATTCATCTAGCTTGGTGAACATATTCTTCTCTCCGGTCATATGATTTGAACAACCAATATCAAGCAACCATGAAGGCCTACCGGAGGAATATGCCTACAAAACAAATTAAGCCTTGTGTTTAGGTACCCAAATGAACTTGGGTCCTTGAGTGGTAGAACTTGGCAACTTGGGCACCCAAACACTTCTCAACATCTTCTTGGCATGAATACCAACATATTTGACAACCATTCTCCCATTGTGGTCCCACATGACCGAATAATCAATAGTGTAGTTGGGAGATGGCTTGTGCTCAATGATCTTCTCATTTGTCTTCTCCATAGTTGAGCACTTAGCGCCCTTGCTAGGATTCTCAACCATGGGCTTTGCTTGCTTGGTGGTCTCCCTTGACACACCATGAGCAATATCCATCAAATCACCAAGATTGGCACCTTGGCTGAACAATGTCACTTCTCGATCATTTATCCTCTTGGTGCCATTTGACTTTCCACCTCTAGTGAATTCAAGTCCATCCTTCATGCTATCATATCTTCCGGAGTTATACGTCGGATGGGACTCAAACACAATCTTCTCTTTGGCTTTGCCCTTGCCTATGATCTTGTTCAACTCTTTGAGTTGGACATTCTTTGTCTTAATCTCCTTCTGTAGCTTGGCAAGGTTAGTAACACAAGCATCCATATCTATTTTATAGCATCTTGAGCAACCTTTACTAGTGGAGGCATCATAATCAAGTGTGGCTCTAGAGTCGGTCTTGGGCGCTTTTCCGAAGAATGTCATATTTAGCTTCACGGTCTTTGAGTTTGACCTCAAGGCTTGAATGCCTTTGTTGAAGCTTACTATGAACATTCTTTAGATTAGCTAGAGAGTCATTTTCCAAGGTCATCTCCTTAGACATCCTCTCATTTGATTCTTTGGCTAGTGATAAGTCAATATCCAATTTCTCTACCTTAACCTTCTCCTCTTCTAGCGCCTTCTCAAGAGCAAGGTTTCTCTCCTTTTCAAGGATGAGCAAGTCTTCTTTGCTATCAAGAGACGCTTCTCTCTTTTCCAATTTCTCCATTAGCTTTTTAATATGTTTTGCTCCTTTCTTACCAAACACATTTATGAAATCCCTATCATGTTTGGCTTCTTCATCATCTAGGTTGCCTATGTCACTAGGAGTTAAGAGAGTAGATTATGGAAGAGTGGATGGGGTTAATACCTTAGTCCCTTGTGCCATGAGACACATGGGTACTTCATCTTTGTCATCGCTATCAAGGTTGTTGAAGAGTCTTGGTGTTGGTGCAGAGACTTGGATGGCAAGAGTTGCCACACCTTCCTTGTCGGAGTCATCACTAGAATCCCAACCTTCACCGACATGAGCATGTCCATTCCTCTTCTTGTACTCCTTGTTCTTGTCCTTGTATTTCTTCTCCTTGTCATAAGACTTGTCCTTGGACTTCTTGTCATCCTTGGTCTCATTCTTGTGAGGGCAATCGGCAATGTAATGCCCTCTTTCACCATATTCATAGCAGCTCGTATGAGAGACCGGCTTCTTGTCACCTTTTCTCTTCAAGAAATTCTTGAGATGCCTCACAACCATAGCGGTTTCTTCATCGGTAGTTTCTTCATCACTCGAATCTTCTTTCTTGTGAGATTTGGAGGACTTTGATGACTTGTCCCTTGCTTCACTCTTCTTGCTTGGCTCAGCCTTGAAAGCAATGGCTTTGACCTCTTGAGGCTCACTTGACTTTATCTTGATCTTCTCGACTCTATGTGACTCATGATGTTGCAATTTGTTGTACAAGCCGATGGGAGTCATAGTCTTGAACTTTCTCTTGTCTCTAATCATAGTAGCAAGAGTTGGGTCCCTTGAAGCATATGCTCTAAGCATCTGCTTTGTGACCTTGTGCTCATCCCAATCATCACTACCAAGAAGCCTTATCGCGGTCACAAGAAGCTTCAATCGATTGTGCATGTCTTCCAAAGTTTCATCTTGCTTCATGGTGAATGCCTCAAGCTCACCTTGAAGCACATCAATCTTGCCTTCCTGGTTACTTCATCACCTTCATGTGATCGTCTAAGTTCATCCCAAATTTCCTTTGCTACTTGTAGCCCTCTAACCTTGTTATACTCATAAGAGCTCAAACAACTTATAAGAATGATGACGGCTTGTGCATTGAGGAAGTTGTCATGTTCTTGTTCCCTTGTGAGGGGCGGCTTGGCCTTCTTGTCAACACCCACGCAAGTCACGGTCCAAATATGTGGGTGAAGACCATACAAATATGAGGCAGAACCGCTCAAATTAATCCGGCTTAAGTGCGTTAACCTTCCATTGGTCATTACGCAATTAAAACAGATTAAAGTGTCGGTCTGTCGGGTCAAGCCCGATGCAACCACGAACAATTACCTCGATCGAAACGAGTCGTGCAAGTACTCACTCGAAGGTGAGTCCCAGAGATTACAACAATCCACAATTAATTAAAAGGTCCCAATTGAGGTACTTTATTACAAATAGTTCAAATGAGTGAAGTAACGGTGTCTCAGAGTTTTGCAAAGCAGCGGAAACAACTAATTATTTGAAATAACCAGTGACATCACGTGAAGCCATCGTGACATCACTCGGAAGCATCCTCGTCCCAAACAACAGTCCAACCGGGAGGAAGGGTGGTTGGCCAGGTAAGACGTGCAACCATTTCCTCGAGAGCGCTACCTGAAAACAATTCCACAAGCAAGGCTGAGTATACTAATACTCAGCAAGACTTAACCGTCGGGTGTCAGCTACAACACCAACTTCTAGACATGCAAGGCTTTTGGCTGGTGGGTTTGTTTTGCCAAAGAGCGACTAAGAATGGGTCCTTGCTTTCAAAATTTTAGCATCAAGTTCTAGTTCAAGTTAACCATTCTAGGTAAGCAACATGTACTAACCAAGCAAGTGGAGCAAGCAATTAAGCAAGCATCAAGTTTATTTCCATCATCATGTTCCACTTCTTTACTCAATGCGGCACAAAGGTCAAGTAGTCTCATTAGCTGCGAGAAACAGACAGTTCGAACCGATTTTAACCTTGCAAGGGGGGACCCAAACACACGGATCATCGCACTCAGCCAAAAGCTAGTGCAACCAGGTAGTTCCCAGCAGTCCTCCAGTTGCGTCCAGAGCCAAACTCCCCCTGGCATACGAAGTCCAAGGTCGGCCGAACCGAACACTTGCGTCGTTCGTACCCACATGTTCGAGGCATGGGGAAGAGGTTCCCAATAGGAGCAGGAAAAAGTCCGCACACCGGATTCATGTAGGTACTAAACTTATCGACCCCATAGGATCGACAAGTGCTTGGTACGTTCAAAAACTTAACCAGCAGTACCATACCTTTCGGCCTTAACCAAATTTTAGCATACACGGACGGGGCATCTACATGACAAAAATCCCCGCCCATCATCCTTATGATTCCAACATAAGTAAAGCAGTTGATTCCTATATCTCGCGAGTGACAGGAAATCACTCGACTTTTACTGGGTCCTTATAGCATGGCAACTATCGACCTAACATACTAGTATTGCAAAGCATAGGTACCTAGGATCATGCAACTAGGGTTTCAATTCAACTGCTGAACATAAATGCACAAACATAAACTTAGCAAAACATAGTTGCATATATCCAAAACATGGGACATGCTCCGGGGCTTACACTGGTCTAAAGGAGTTAACATGCCAAAGGATAGCTTTAAAAGATCAAAGGATCTTGCTGTTCGAATTTACTAGGTTTAAACTGGTGTTAATTAAAAGTGTAAGCTGGCCAGCTCAAACTAAGCTCTAATATTTACTAGACATACACCAAGTTACCATAGAGCTACTGCAAAAAGATTTAGCTCAGAAGCTGCACAGATTAATTATTAAAATAGCTGAACCAAACTTGCACAGTCAGACTAAACAATTAATAGCTCGAAATCTAGTGTATAACTTTGTGCAACTTTTTACAGGAGCCTAAGCATTTCATAAGCTACAACATATCCAAAAATTAGCACAAACAAAGCAGTAGAATTCAAACTGTGCGCAAATATATGTTTGAACAGATTTGAACTTAGTTTGAATTCCACACAGGAAACACTCATACAAGCTTTCTATAAAAGGTAGATCCTAGCAGAGAGAGCTCAACAAAATTGGGTTTGTATTTTTCTGATTTATCTGCAATTTTTAATCGATTTTTGAAGTTTTAGGATTTCAAACTTAGATCTGAACAATCTATTTACAACCAGACCCCTGGAAACTTGCGCTAAGGCCCCTGGAAAGATCTAATCTTTCGCAATGTGGTCCCTGGACCACGGCCGGCGGCGGGTTTGGCCGGATTCCGGCGAGGTGGGGCCACGAGGCTCCGTGAGAGCATGCTAGAGTTGCTTAGGGGCTCACCACGCGTCGATCCCGTGCAAGGAGCTCGGCCGGAGGTGGCGTGACGGCGGACGGACGATGAAGCTGGGCGGTGGCGCTCGGCCTCTTCTCTGTCTCCGGTGATGGCGGGGGCAGAGAGGCTCGGGCTGGGGCTGGGGAGCTCGAGTGTGGAGTGGCGAGCGCGATGGAGCACGCGAATGGCGGTGGCGCGGAGTGGAGCGGTGGGGTCGCCGGCTAGGCAGCCTGGCGGCGAGGTGGAGCGCGGGCGGAGGGGGTTCGCGACGAGGGCGGACCGCGGCCTTTTATAGGCGGCCGGGGCACGGCTTGGACGGTGGATTGGATGGGACGGAGCTCCACGTGGAGGCTCGGACGGCGTCGTGGCTTGGCTGCCACGGCGGGTAGGGAGCGCTGGTCGGCGTCCTGTCGGGGCGCCGCGCGTGCTGGCGACGCGGTTTGCGGCCGGTCAGGGCGAAGGGCTCGCGCCAGGGTTGGTCAGCAGCGCGGGTAGGGGGACGTCGCGTCGCGGCCGGGAGTGCTTGTGCGGCTGGTCGGGGAGACAGCGGCGGCGGCGCGCCGCGTGGCGTGGCGGGTCTTGGCGCGCCGGAGCTGTCCGGGCGGCGCAGCGGGGACAAAGCTGTCCTCAGCCGGTCGAAAGCGCGGCGTGCGGGTTGGTGAGCAGCTCCGTGGCGCAGGCGGCGGCGTGCCGCGTGGCGCACGCGCGGGCGCACGTCGCGTCCGGTCGGCTGGCGCGCAGGGGACAAAGCGGCTCGGTCGAAGGCGGAAAGGGGACAGGGCGCGTCGCCATTAATGGCGGAGGTGACCTCGACGTCCGGGTCAGAAACCCCGCGCCACGTGGTGGGCGCGGTCGGGCTGGAACGCGCGGGCGCGAGCGCGCTCCTGGGCGCCGGCATTCCGTCGAGCAGTTGCGGGGCGCGTGTTTGAACTGGTTTTTCTCCAAAATTTTGAACTAAACTTCAAAATCTCCAAATACAAAAGTTGTGTTCCAAGGTGGAGGCTACAACTTTTGTGAAGGTCGACCATAGAAAAAGTCTCTAGATCAATGGGAAATTTGAGGAGAAAACAGTGTGAACTCGAGTGTCGGCCCAGCTGTGAACTTCTGAGTTTGACTGACTTTGACTGAGATTTAAGGTACCTTCCACTCAAAATTTGAACTTGAGCCAATTGACAAAGATGTGTCCCACTAAAAACTGAACAACTGTTGCATTGGTCGATTTTTAAATTCTTAAGCGAAAATTTGAATTCAAGCCTTGCCAACCATGGAAGGTCCAAAGTTCACCGAGTTACAAGGGGTTTTGGGTGGGTTTTCCTTAAGTGAAAATCTAGGTGGGGCCAAGGTGCACTTAATTAAGCTAAGACACAAGGTTTAGGAGGTGACTAAGCTAAATGAACACCTAGATTGTCACAAAATACATCTTCATATCATCTTTCCAACGTGAGTAGTCATTTCCATCAAAATGAGGAATTTTTCCCAATTGAACTGATGAGAAAGAAATAGCATCGGGATCTTTCTTGGACGAGGAAGAAGTGTCATCATACTTGTGAGATACGGAATGAAAGCTAGTAAGAACTTCTTTTTCTTTCATCTTTTCTTTAAGCATCTTGAGAGCTTTCTTCTCCACCTTCTCATCAAACTTCTTCTTTAGCTACTCCTTTCTTTTCTTGTTCTTCTCAACCTCATCCAAGGTCTCATCAACATCGCTTATCTCGAAATCATCTTCACTTGAGAGAACAACCTCACGTGTGTTGTCTTGACCGGAGCCACCAACACCGGAACCGTTCCCTAGAATGAGCCATAGTGTTTTCTCTTAGGTGGTTAAACCTTAATCAAGAGAACCTGCTCTGATACCAATTGAAAGGACCAACACTAGGCCTAGAAGGGGGTGAATAGGGCCTGTTAAAAATCCTGCAAATTTCTCACGAAAATATCAGACTGTCGGATGATCCGACGCAGTCTCGGATCTTTCCGGTCCCCGAAAGATCCAACACTAGTGTAGGATCTTCCGACAGAGAGATAACTAGCTTCGAGATTCAAAAACTAACAAGCTATTCAAGATTCCCTTTGAATACAAAGATGCTAAATGAAGTAAATAAGCACCTAAATATGATCTCTAAGGTCGAACAACACCTAGCACATAGACCGGGCACAAACAAGGTGATGAACAACAAGAACAATAGCAAAAACAAAGGTGACACGAGATTTGTTACCGAGGTTCACTGCACAAAGGAGCTATGTCCCCGTTGAGGGGTTCACAAAGAACCGGGTTGTCACTAACCCCTTGCCTCCCTCAACCAACCACAAAGGAGTATTGAGTCACTTACTATTGATCTCACAAAGAGATGGGTAATACAAACTTTTCGGTGCTTAAACCACAAAGGAATGGGAGCTACCGGCGATGCCTAACCGTCTAGGAGCAAAGCTCCAAGAGTAACAAACGCGAATTGACGAATCAAGTGCTTCAAGTGATAGAGCTGAAGTGCCCGATCTTTCGGTGAGTGGAGGTAAATTCGATTTGGTGGAAGTAGACCCTCACGATCCGACTACGACGAGCAAACCTGAAGCGCCAATGCAATCGCTGAATTAACTCCCTAGGTTACTGAACCTGTTGCAATCAAGATCAGCAACTTCCTGTACGCAATCAAAGAACGAACAAGAAAAAGAAGGCGAGCAATCTTAATATCACTCGAAGGTGGGGTTCTGAATCACACGAGGACAGCACGTGTTTGTGCGTGTTCGGTGTAGCTAAAGCTAGATGTAAAACAAAACCCGAGTGTTCTTGGCAGCGGCCAGGGGGTATATGATAGGTGGAGGACGACCAAAGGGATGCTGGGGTCGTGCTCCAACCCTAGGACGCGTCCCTAATGGACCCAACTTGATACACGGCCCGTGGGCCAAAATAAGGTGGCGCAGCACCTGGACAGAAAAACCTTAGGTCAATTATTTGACGATTGCGGCCAGCATCAGGACAGATATGGACATGAGGCCAGATCCATATGAAAGTGGACTTCATAAGCTTTCCATCAAGTACTTGAACGCCAGAAACGGAATCTGGATGAAGTCGTGGCAGCCATCGGAACTCAGGACTTTCCTGCAGTCCGAATCCAGCGTTTCCAAAACGTGTTGGATTCAATCTCTTTATTTCCTTAGGCCAAAAGTGACGTGATAGCCTGGTGGAAAACGTGAGAACACTTGGACTTGGTCCCCAATCAACCTCTTTGGTCCTCCATGCCTTCCTTGTATGTTTAACACTCTTCATGTGTGTCATGTCCTCATCATCCTCCCCTTCTTGACGAAAAGCCATCCTCGGCGTCAATTGTACTTGAAACAGATCCTGCATAACACAAAGGAGAACGGGGTTTCGAAAACCAAGGTGTTGGGGAACGAAGTCTCACAAGCAACCCCCCCTTCGTGTTGTCTTGAACACTTTCTTTTGTTACTTCGCTAATGTATTATCTTCTTACTTTGTTTTGTTTTGGATCGCGATATGTGAAGAAATGCAGGGGTTCGCAGGAGTATTCGCGAACACTTCGCGATTCTGGCGCGGTTGCCGGCGACGGGTTAGAAAGAAACGATCCAGGGAGCGGTCGCAAAGAGGATGCAAGACTTCGCGGGGCGGTCGAGCTGAAGGAAGCAAATAACGTCCCGAAGTGAGCGTAGACACTTCGGAGCATGAGTCTGAGCTTTAGCCTTGACGCGCGAGCGATTTGTAAAGAGCGTAAAGGTTCTGGAGTCGGCAAGTGATGACGTGTAAAGTAGTAGCTATAAAGTAAAGGGAAATGACCTTTAGCACCCAGGAATATTCCGGGAATGTAGCAGGTGAGGGGGTATCCCCCAGAAAGTTGTAAAGTGCCTGCCCTATAAAAGGAAGGCTGTTGTACTGAAAAGGGGATCGACTTTTGAGGAATAGAAAGGGATTTTGAGTAACGAAGTGTTCTTTGAGTTCATTGTGTTGGTCAAGTCCTTCAACTATTGGCTAGTCTTCGGGCTAGACGGTGTTTTATCCCAACAGTTTTGGAGCCCCCGGCGAGCGTCCTTGCCCTTTTTGAAGTTAAGTATGGCTCCCCCGAAGAAGAAACCGTCACAGCAGAACGCTGAAGAGGGAGGTCAACTTGAGTCCTCATGTCCATTAGACGTAGTACTTAGCCCCACACATGAAAGAGTCGCGAGCAGTGAGGGTCGAGTGGAGTTAGTAGCAGAAGGAGAGTTGAACACTGGTCTTATGGACCAAGGCATAGAAGATGAAGACCTGGAAGCCTTGAGGAGGATAGAGAAGAAGCTGGAGCACAAGTACAAACAAGCAACCCAGGCAGCTTCACAAGTGCAGACAAGAGCGCAAGTGGAAGCATCCCTAGCCAAAGGCAAGACAAGACAAACAAGCGCTGAAGAAGAAGAAAGGCAGCGGATTCAGGAGCTTCGAAGTCAAGTGGCAAGAAAAAGGCAAGTGTTAGAGCAATTGCAAGCTGAGCAAAGGCGAAGTCAGGTTCGCCACACCACTGAGCAACTAGAACAGATGTTACACATCATCCAAGCTAAGATACAGGCAATACAAGCTCCTGATCACCTGACACAGCAAGGTATGTCATTTCACGAAGACCAAGATGATTTCGAGACTGGTTGCATGAATGAAGATCAATGGTTTTCTGAGGATGAGGCGTTGGCAGACCGTAGACCGTCTCAAAAAAGAACTGTATGGCAAAGGTTGCAATCAAGCGCGGAACCTACAACGCCACTTTCGGTGGAGCTCGAGCTAACACCTTGGTCAGCTCAGTTTTGACTTCCCGCTTCACTGCCAGAATTCGATGGCGAAGTTGATCCCAAAGAGTTCTTAATGCGCTATGAAGCGATGATATCAGCAGCTGGAGGAAAAGGCCCAGAGAAAGCTAAGTCTCTACTCATGTCTTTGAAAGGACTAGCTTTGAAATGGTATACTTTGTTGCCACTCGGGTCCATTGACAGCTGGGATCAGCTTAAAGCCAAGATGTTTCAGAACTTCAGAGGATTCCAGCAGCAAGAGTTGACTTCGGGAGATTTGTATCACATCAAGCAGGGTGTAAAAGTGCCTTTGCATGACTAATTGCGCAGGTTCATTAGAGAGAGATCAAAAGCTCCTAATGTTCCCGAAGTGACTGCTATCGAGGCTTGTATCGCAGGACTAAAATTGGGTCCTTGCGGAGAGTATTTGGACAGAAAGAAGCTGAAGACAGAAACTGAGCTGTACGAAATCATTCATGAGTACTGCAGATCAGACAGAGGTCGCACGCAAAGGTTAGATGACATGAACAAGAGAAAGCGCGAAGATCGGTCTAAGGACTTCGATCACTTTGCAGGTGGGACAAATCAACGACAGTTCAGGCCAAATCAGCAGAAGCAAAATGATGATAGAGCAGTCAACAGTGTGTCTAACAAAGACCGTCAAGGACATTCAGAAGGATTTCAGTCAAATTACAGAGGAAGAGGCCGTGGCCGTTCTGATAGGGGCAGGGGAGGCCGAAATCAAGGGCGAAGCAAACAACCATTCTGCTAGATACATGGAGAAAATGCCGGGCACTGGACTAGCAAATGTCAAGTAGCACTAGAAGCAAAGAAGAGGGAAGCAGAGAAAAAGGGGCCGCAATTTGAAGAAGCGAAGTCAGTAAATCACACTTTCTAATCTCGTCAAACAGCTGTTCAACCCTCAGCACAAATGAACTACTTGCTTGCTCAGCCCTATTTAGCGTCATATCCTCAGTTGTCAGGGCCACAACAGTGGGGCCATTATCACGGAGTGCCACCGTACGACCCGACAAATTACCAGCTGTATGCAACTCCGCGAGCTGAAAGTAGCAAAGCAAATTCATCGCAAAAGATTGACATCCCGAAGAAAGAAGAAGATTCTGAGCCTCGAGTAAACGTGATCAATGCAATAACTGGGGGATGCAGCGCGCCAGAGTTGGAAACAAAGAGGCAGAGGAAAGATTAGATGAGAAATGTTGCAAACGTCTCTTCGGGTATGCATTTCCGAAGTGAATGGTCACATATACCAATAGTGTTTTCCGAGCAAGACATGCATTTAAAACAATTCCCTCACGAAGACCCTTTGGTTATACGAGCAAACATGGGCAAAAATGCAAAGTATTTGTTGGGTAGTGATGTTGGAGACATCTTGGTAGATAACGGGAGTTCAGCAGATATAATCACTTACAAGCTATTCCAAAGCTTGGGTTACGAAGACTCTCAGTTGAAGTTAACAAATAAGCCGTTGTTTGGCTTCGGGGGAAAGAGAATTGAAGCTAGGGGAACGATCGAAATGAATGTTTCTTTCAGGCGAAGGCCCTCAGCAGAGAACGGAGATGATCACTTTCGATGTCGTGGACATCGTGTACCTGGCAATCTTCGGGAGGCCGTTGATAAACAAGTTCGCGGCAGCGATCCATCAGGCACACTTGTGCATGAAAATTCCCACACATGCCGGAGTCTGGTCGGTCTTCGGTAATCAGGAAGATGCCAGACGTCATGAAGGCAACACAGGAACTCACCAGAAGCCTGTGCACCTGATACAAGAAGAAAAGGGCAAAAAAGAAATTGAAGAAGATATTGAATGTTATCCCGAAGAGCCAGATTCAAAAGAGGACACAAAGATGGTAGCGCAAGAACATACTAAACAAGTCCCGTTATGCGAAGATGTCGTTGACAAGAAAGTGGTGATTGCAAAAGGCTTACAAGAAAGTGAGGAAGCAAGATTGTTGGAGTGCTTGAGGAACAATCAAGATGTATTCGCTTGGGAGAAATCAGACCTCAAGGGTGTATCCCGAAGTGTCATCGAGCATAAATTGAATGTAGACCCGAAGTATCCCCCAAGAAAACAAAGGTTGAGAGTGTTGTCAGAGAAAAGAGAGAGAATGGCAAAAAGCGAGGTGCAAAAGCTGCTCGATGCAAGAGTTATCCGCGAAGTCATCTATTCAGAGTGGTTGGCAAACAAAGTGCTGGTGCCTAAAAAGAATGGAGATTGCCGCATGTGCATAGATTTCACTGACTTAAACAAGGCTTGCCCGAAGGACGCTTTTCCTCTGCCAAGGATACACGTACTAGTAGACTCTGCTGCGGGGTCTGAGAGAATGTCTCTGCTAGATTGTTTCTCCGGGTATCACCAGATCTGGTTGTGCAAAGAAGACGAAGACAAGATAAGCTTCGTAACCCCTTTTGGGACATATTGTTTCGTGAGGATGCCAGAGGGGCTCCGCAACGCTGGGCCAACCTTTTGTAGAATGATTCAAATTGTATTGAAATCTCAGTTGGGGAGGAATGTGTCAGCTTATGTTGATGACGTGGTGGTCCAAAGTCTGAAAAAAGAAGATCACGTGCAGGACTTATGCGAAACATTCGCGAACTTCAGAAAATTCGGCCTCAAATTAACCCAGCTAAATGTGTCTTCGGAGTCAGCAAAGGCAAGTTGTTGGGTTGCATGATATCAAAGACTGGAATTCAGGCCAACCCAGAGAAAATTGAGGCTATCAGACGAATGCAAGTTCCGAAGTCTCGGAAAGATATAGTTGACT
Organism: Urochloa ruziziensis; assembly: GCA_015476505.1. NCBI lineage: Eukaryota > Viridiplantae > Streptophyta > Magnoliopsida > Poales > Poaceae > Urochloa > Urochloa ruziziensis. The sequence continues at coordinate 32,247,400 of CM027123.1, read as the reverse complement.
GGCCGCATAGCAGCTCTAGGCAGATTCATCTCGAGATCAGCAGAACGAAGTCTACCTTTTTTCAAACTGTTGAGCTCCTCAAAGAATTTCAAGTGGGGGGACGAAGAGCAAAAAGCCTTTGACGACCTAAAAAAATAGCTTGAACAAACGACCATCTTGGCTAGCCCTTCTCCAAAGGCAACCTTATTGTTGTACATAGCGGCCTCAAAATCAGCATTGAGCACAGTGTTGGTGGAAGAGAAAGAGATCGATGGTCAGCTTGTGCAGGTGCCAGTGTACTTCGTATCTGAAGCATTGTCAGGCTCCAAAATATTTTACTCAGAAATGGAAAAAATGGCATACGCAGTGATCATGGCTTCAAGAAAGCTCAAACATTACTTCCAGAGTTTCCCAATAGTAATTCCCACTTCGCATCCGCTAAAAGACATGTTTGAGAATAGAGAGTCTTCGGGAAGAATTGGTAAATGGGCAGCAGAGTTAGCACAGTACGGGATCACTTTTACATCAAGGAAATTCATAAAATCACAAGTCTTGGTAGACTTCATAGCAGATTGGACTCCGAGACCGTGTCAGCAAAACAAATCAACGACAGATAGTTATTGGGAAGTTATGTATGATGGAGCTTATTGCAAGGATGGAGCTGGTGCAGGAGCGGTGTTGACGTCACCTTCAGGAATTGTTCTGAGGTACGCGTTGAGGTTGGAATTCTTAGGGGCCACAAATAATGTCGTGGAGTATGAAGGACTAGTTTTGGCATTAAGGAAGGCAAGAGCGCTAGGTGCAAGAAGAATCATGATACGAACAGACTCATAGCTGTTATCAGGTCACATCGGGAAATCATATAGAGTGAGAGATACAGAGATGGAATGGTACTTGAAAACGGTTAGATCAATGGAGAAGTATTTCTTGGGATTTACAGTAAAAAGCATCCCCAGAGAGAGAATAAATGAAGCAGACAAGTTGGCAAAGGTAGCAGCAACGAATGCTTCGTTAGATGCATATGTGTTTTACGAAGTTCGTAAGTACAAGTCTGTCAACTCATATGAGGAGCCAGTGAAATATGTAAACGCAATCACTAGCGAAGACTGGCGAGCACCGATCATTGCATTTTTGAAAGGCTTTTACGAACCCCAGAGCGAAGAAGAACAGCGAAGAATGCAGCAGAAGGCAAGATCGTTTGTCATGAAAGAGGAAAAATTGTGCAAAACCAGAGTGTGCGCTCCTCTGTTAAAGTGCATCTCCGCTGAAGAGGGAAAACAATGGCTGAGAGAAATCCACGCTGGAGCTTGCGCTTCGCATCTGGGCACAAGAAAACTTGTGGGCAAGGCTTTTAGGCAGGGTTCTTATTGGCCAACAGCAGTTCGCGATGCAGACAATGTGGTCAGATCATGTCAAAACTGCCAAAAACACTTCCCATACCACAAAGCATCTTCGTACGAGATACAGCTTATCCCACCACTTTGGCCACTTGCTCGGTGGGGGATGGACATAGTTGGGCCATTGCCAACAGCACCAGGAAATTACAAGTACGCAATCGTCGCAATAGAATACTTCTCGAAGTGGATAGAAGCAAAACCAGTTCAAACAATAACTTTGGCAACTGTGCAGAAGTTCTTCTGGCAGAACATCATTTGTCGCTTCAGTGTGCCTCGAGAGTTGACAGTAGATAACGGAAAACAGTTTGATAGCGAAGAATTCAGGAAATTTTTCTTTGAGATGGGAACAAAGCTATGCTTCACATCAGTATATCACCCACAATCAAACAGTGAAGTAGAAAGAGCCAATGGCATACTGTTCACAGGAATAAAAAAGAACCTTACAGACCCTGCCAAGGGGAAAGTGGGCTGAGGAATTGCCAAGAGTTATCTGGTCGCATAACACAGCAGAGTCAAGAGCAACGAAGTTCACACCATTCAGATTGCTGTATGGCGAAGAGGCAATGACTCCGGAAGAGATCAAAATGGAATCAATGTGAGTGGAAGATCCACACGAGGCCGAAGACATGGAAGTCACAAACGACGTGGTCCACGAAATCAGAGAGCAAGCTCAGCAAAATTTGGCAGATTATCAAGAGGAAACGCAAATATGGAGAAACAAGAAGATGATCCCGAAGGAAATAAAAACAGGAGACCTGGTGTTAAAGAAAAAGATAAGAGAAACAAGAAAGCTCCAAACAAAGTGGGAAGGACCTTACTTAGTTTCGGAGACAGAAAGAAAGGGGGGCTACAGACTGAAAACACTAGGAGGACAGGCAGTGCCATACTCTTGGAACCAAGACATGCTCCAAAAAGTGATCATCTCAGGGTCGCGAAGCTTTGAGTTTTTTTTCCTTTTTCCCGTTTTCAACCATTTTGTAATTTTTCATATTCCATTTTCAGAAGTTGAGTCAAGAGTTGTAAAATGTTAGAAAACTTGTAAACGGGGCTTGTACTCTTTTCCTCACAGGGAGAGTCTTTGTTTCAGTCACACAGGCTGGCGAAGATGTGAGGTTTTTAATGAGGCAAGTACTCGCTAGGTTGTAAACCTCCTTGTGAAATATAAACAAGGTACTCCCAATAGAACGCAGCAAAAACAGACGCTCCGAAGTGATTCGCAATTAAGTTGATGAATCAGATTTTGGAGATGATGAGCTAAAAGCTCCCAATAGGTGAACTTCGCGACGCTCAAAGTGAAGAGCACACTTCGCGCAGCAAAATTCACCTAAACAATCCATGCGAAAAGCTAGAAAAAAGAAAAAGAAAAAAAGAGAGATGGCATTTATCCATGAAATATGCGATAATGAACATCAAGCGAAGAGCTGACTGACGAGTCACTTCGCAAGAGAAATACAACTTCTCCATGCCCTTAGTAATAAACGAAAAGGGGGGAGGCGCTTCTTTCAGAAGTTTTCGTTCATCACAAAGTGCATACATTGTTGCATAATTACAGAATCGTACTCAATGAAAATTAATTACAATGAGATCACGAAGTAGCAGTACAAACGCTTCGGAAACAAAATTAAATATCAGCACCACTCGTAGAAGAGCCAACGTCCATTTCGCCAGCATCTTGTAACAAGTTAAAAGATGTCCCAGTGGCAACTTTGTGAATAAAAACAGGTGCATTTAGCGGAGTTTCGTCGACAGGTTCTTCTTTGATAGAACATGGATCAAAAAGTGGAGGAAACTCCACACCTGAAGAAATACGCACCAAGCGACGATGTTCCCGATTCATACGACGTGTGTGCAAAATGGAATCGTGTTGTATCGGATCATGTTGAAATTCACTAAAAAAGTCCTTAGTCGCTTGATTCAGGCGCTCATACATGTTAATGTGATAGTCCTAGAATTGCTCAAAAGACACATCGGGATGCTTGGCGTGAAAACGTTCCCAAACAGCCGATGACATCGCGTACGGACCACGTCGTATTACGACGGGAAGAATATCTTCGGTAACCTGCGCAGGAACCGACTCCGGAACCTGCGCAGGAACTACGAGTTTAGGCATATTACAAGCCAAATTACAGTGTTCTCAACTCAAAAGAAAAAGAAAGGAGGCCCTAGAAATAAATCTACACCTCTTCATGTCCTCCCGAGGCAGGGCCACCGGTTAAAGGATCGTTAGCGGGTGGAGTCGAAGTCGATCTCGCAGCCTGAGATGTCTTCGTAGAAGGGTTTGGGTCCACACGGCTTTTCGACCCCTGCAAGCAAATAAAACATAACGGAGCAATACAAATAATTTAGTACTTAGAATCTAAAGCTATGCCGGAATAAAGCCAGGACGAAGTAAAAACTCGGGAGAGGCGCCGTCCCTCGTCAACAGCAAGTTTGTAGCCGCGGACTTGGTAAAAGTTCCTCACGAAGTTTTTAGCAATGTTTCTTGCAAGAACCGGAACTTCGTCCACAAATTGGGCCGTGGGCCATTTAAACTTCGGATCACGAAGTGACATTAGATCACGCTTATCCAACAGGGGCTCGTCATGCACAGCGTCTTCACGAAGCAAGTCATAGATAGCATGGCATACGGTACGAGCAGTTATACCAGCGCTAAGTTCGCCGAAGGCGCACCCGCAGCTATTCAAAGACTTAATGCATCCCCGAAGCCAGTTGAAAAGCTCATCAATCGTGCACTCTTCGGTATCAAGGGGCTCGGGTGTGTGACCATAGTCCTTAAGGCATCTAGTAAGGATATCGCGCAACTGCATGACACCTTTTTCCATTTCTTGTCGATAGATCAAATGCTTCTTGACCTTGGCAGACTTCGCCTCAAATTTTATAGCAAGATCATCAGCACGTTTCTTCTCTAAAAGAGCGGTCTTGCCTAATTCAGTTTGAGATTTGAACTCTTCAACAAGTTTCTAAAGTGATTCGTTCTCCGAAGTCAGTCTGGAACATTTCTCATCGCAAATTTTTAGTGACACAACAACCTCCTTTTTCTCGGAGCTTAAGGTCTTGATAACTTCAATCTCCTTGTTTAGAGCACTCTTCGTGCTATTCAAGTTTAGTTCAAGAGTCCTCTTCTCTTTCTCGAACTCTCTCAGAGCAACTCGGCTGGCAAGAAAGGCTTTTAAACTCAAGTCTTGCGCGTGAACCAACAACGAAGAGCAACCTTCCTTGCCAAGTTCATTTTCCACAATAGGAAAGCTGAAACAGTCACCCGCTTTTTGGAGAACATATCGCTCTCGGGGATGGCTAGCGAAGGTGAGTAAGCCTTTGCCCTGACCACTGAACAACAGAGTGTCTTCGCGCAGATTTAAACGTTCGGCTACCTCTCCGGGCCTCTCGGCACTCACGAAGTACCCCTCGCTGCTCGGTGAAAAACTGTTAGTACCAGAGGGAGAATTGGCTGTGTCCTCATGGGTTTCGAGTGCAGGGACTTCGGGTGCAGGAGACAGGACATTAGCGGAAGCAACAACCTTGCTGGTCGTTGGGTGACGACTTTTCTGAGCAATAGCAACTTCGGGTGCAGGAATTTTAGCAGAGATCACTCTAGACACGGGCCTCTTGTCACGACTGTCATCGTTGTCAGTCTCGAAGTCGCTATAAACCAAGTCATATGGGGGTTTTCCTGAAATGGCAAGCGTCCCCCTCGAATCGCCACTTCCACTGGCCCTCCCGGGAGAGACCCCAAAGGCTTGATCAAGAAAATTACCGCCGTTATCACTGCCGGCGTGGCTGCCTTCGTGATCATCAGCACTGCCTTCAAGTTCAACATTAGAACCAGCCTGTTCACCTTCGGAAGCAATGTTCAGACGCCCACGACCTCTGCCCCTTCGACCGCCTTGGTTTGACTTCTGCTGACGCTTCTGCCCTGCAGTCGCTTCTAGAACAGTGCTGGAATCCTTGGCGGCTCTTTTCAGTGGGCGGTCTTGAGCAGCAGCTTCGCGGGCAAGAGTGGCTTCTCGCTTCCCAGAAGAAATCCTGAAGAAATCAAAGAGACGATTGCCGCAAGCACCACCAATTTTCTCTTCGATAAAACCAGCCTCGATATGATCTTCGGGGCCAAGAATAATATTGGCCCGGGCTTCAATCTCGCAGACATCGATATCTAAGCAAAATATAAATAGAAGATCACTAACGGACTTCGGGTAAAAAGGCAAAAATTCAAAAGAGTACAAAAGATTAACCTGAAGTAGTTAGGCCGAAAGACTTCTTGAAGTCTGGCAATTTGATGGGGCTCTCGAAGTCAGCCCAAGCAGCAATCTCCCACCCAGATACCATAGGAAAAACGTTGCAGCCATGATATTCTTCCACAAGATCCCGCATGTCATACTTTGTCGCTAGGGTGGAAAACGCCACTTGGAATAGGCGAATGATGTCTGTGTCGTCAACATTGATGGGACGATCAGAAGGAAGTGGCCCAAACACCCGGCAAATCAAAGGGTGTGTCTTGGTAGCTTCATTAACTTCGATTGTGTGGTAAAACCAATGATTCACCCACAAGTCATCCCAACGCTTTTTGTAAGCAGTTGGCAGGATCACGACGTCATCCTTGTATCAGAAGTTGATGCATCCATACTCCAACTCAACGCGAACGGGTTTGTTGTCCGCGCCAAGTCGAGTGACCTTCTTCGGTTGATGATGGAGAATATGAGCGCGAAGAAAAAGACCGACTGTTGGCACAACGCCCATGGATTTACAACACCACATGAAGAGACTAAGCTTCACGAAGGCATTTGGAGTAAGATGGTGCACATAAAGACCAAATTTGTCAAGGATGCAAATCATCACAGGATCAAGGGGAAACCGAAGTCCAATATTGAAGAAGTCCTTGAAAACAACAACTTCGTTATCATGAGGGGTGGGGACGACTTTGTTACCAGGGGCTCGGCCGCACCCTTCAGAAATTAAGCCATCACGAATAAAGGTGCAGATCATTGATTCAGTCACTCGACTTCGGCCGAACTCAAATGTCTTCGGTTCCGAAGTGGTAGCCGAGTCCGCGGCAGCAGTTTTCTTAGGAGCGCGACCCATGATTGTGAAGACTAAAAGAGTTGAAAATCGAGGTTAAAAATTGAGGTTAAAAAGGCTAATAAACACTAAACTTCGAAGTAAAGTTAAAACAAAGAGAAAAATATGAATAACGAAGGCAGAGAGGCTAAGTTACCTGTTGAGAGGAGCGAAGACAAAAGTGAAACGCGAGGCTCAGATGCGAAGAGTGCAGTCGGCAGCGAATCGCCAAAGAGAAGCAACCGTGGGTCAATGACGGGTCGCAGATCTCCTCTACTTATAAGGACCAGGGGGTGTGGACCCAAATGCAAAAATAGGAAACTATAGCCTAAAATCTCGGGAAATCAACCGTCTCATCAACCTAAGATCTCGAGAGACGAAACAAACGTGTCGCCCGCACGTCACGGGGATTCAACCGTCCCGTATCTTTTTGAGTAAAAAAAGAATGGGACGCTTGGGGGAGGCGCTTCCGAAAACTCACGTTCAAATGATTTCGAGAGCTTGCAACGATAAGTTTGGTCACTCGCTCTCGAGGGGCTACTGTTGAGGAACGAAGTCTCACAAGCAACCCTCCCCCCCCCCCCTTCGCGTCGTCTTGAACACTTTCTTTTGTTACTTCGCTAATGTATTGTCTTCTTACTTTGTTTGGTTTTGGATCACGATATGTGAAGAAATGCAGGGGTTCGCGGAGTATTTGTGAACACTTCGCGATTCTGGTGCGGTTGCCGGTGACGGGTTAGAAGGAAACGATCCAGGGAGCGGTCGCGAAGAGAATGCAAGACTTCGCGGGCGGTCGAGCTGAAGGAAGCAAATAACATCCCGAAGTGAGCGTAGAAACTTCGGAGCATGAGTCTGAGCTTTAGCCTTGACGCGCGAGCGATTTGTAAAGAGCGTAAAGGTTCCGGAGTCGGCAAGTGATGACATGTAAAGTAGTAGCTGTAAAGTAAAGGGAAATGACCTTTAGCACCCAGGAATATTCTGGGAATGTAGCAGGTGAGGGGTATCCCCCAGAAAGTTGTAAAGTGCCCGCCCTATAAAAGGAAGGCTGCTTTACTGAAAAGGGGATCGACTTTTGAGGAATAGAAAGGGATTTTGAGTAACGAAGTGTTCTTTGAGTTCATTGTGTTGATCAAGTCCTTCAACTGTTGGCTAGTCTTCGGGCTAGACGATGTTTTATCCCAACACAAGAAAACCAAAAATATTAAGAGGAGGGATGTCACTATGTTTCCGATTGGCGAAAGTGTCATCTCGCACAGAACATTTAGCAAGCATGTATGCTTCTTGATCGGGCGACACGCGATGTTTTCCAACGCGATCCTGCACAAGATTAGTACCAACAAAAGACAAAGTAGGCATAGATAGCAACCAGTAAGGCTCCCCTTCTTTATAGTAAACTGGTTTCATGAAAATAGGACTAGAGGAATGTAAACTAGCATGTGTAGTATGGTTGTCCTCTAATTGATCATAATCTTTCACAACAAAAGGAGTACTCATATCGCAACCAATGTAGACTCTTTGTATCATATATTGTCCTTTGTTGTCATATTTGCCAATAACATGATAAGTGTGTTTAGCAAACCAAGGCAAATCAGCATTGTGAAATAGTCTCTCTTGCAAACAATCTAGATTACACAAATAATCAAATTCAATGTAACCCAAAGTATGTAAAGAAGACAACAATCTTAGCTCATCATTTGCGCTAGCAATATGCATAACATGTTTATTTTTAGTACAAATGGTTGGTTCCAAAACATGTAGAACTGAAGCATGATCAACCAATTCATCTTTATCACAAGGAACAACAAGCACATCATCATGTGACAAAGATCCGTCAAGAGATGGTTCCACTAACAATTGCTCTATGATAGCATGAGGTGTGGAAAAATTCAGCACATCAGAAGTGGTCTCACCATCCGTGAGTGGAGCACCTGTGGTCGAGGGCGCTGTAGGTGTGGTCGTCCTCTCGCGCGGTGTAGTGCTAGGCATGGATGGCGCAGGGAGAGCAGGATCTACACTGGATGCCAGGCTTTGTCCTGCAAAAGAGTTAGTATATGTCGTCGAGCGGCGTCCCTGCACTTCACGTTCAGCTTTGCAAGCATATTCAAGCAATGTGGGCATATCAACATAATCTTTATAATCAAGTATGTCCTGAATTTCGCGGTTCAAACCACCGTGAAAACATGCCATAGCAGCGTCATCCGTCTCAAACAAACCACAACGAATCATACCTTTTTGCAGCTCCTGGTAATAGTCCTTAACAGATTGTTGACCTTGCTGAAATCGTTGCATTTGTTTAAGCAAATCTCGGGCATAAAATGAAGGTACAAAGCGATATCGCATAGCAGCTTTTAATTGAGCCCAAGTGGTTGGAATAGCCGTGGGATGTTTTAGCTTATATTCACTGCCACCACATTTAAGCAAAATCAGTAAATTCACTAATAGCAGGTGTAACTTGCGAATTAGCAGGAATGGCATGGCATGAAAAATTCTGTTCTACCTCTAATTCCCAATCAAGATATGCAGCAGGATCATATTTTCCATTATAAGATGGAATTTTAAATTGAATCTTAGCAAATGAATCATTATGTGGATGACGTACCACACGGCGGGCATGACTGCGGTGTTCTCCATCCTCCTGCTCCGTGTCACTACCATAACCCCTCTCTAATTCCGTGAGCGTCGTATCGTCGTCTGTTTTGTCCACAAATTTTTCAGATAACCTGCTTCACCATGTTCTCACTAGACTCTGGTATCTATGGAAAGCACGTAATGATCTCAGGTTCAACAACAAATGATGGTCGGTAAAGAGGGTTTGTCATGAAGTATCAGCTGATATTGTTGTTGACATTTCTTAACGACGTTACCAGTTCCCCGGCAACGACGCCAGAAATGCTTGCTGGTGTTTCTTAACATCACTACCAATTGCTTAGTAGCGCCGCTAGGAAGACCATATGGTAATCTAGCAATTGCGAATAAATCTGCAAGCGCACGGATATACCATTGTAGCACTTCACTCATGAGTATTCCCAAGGGTATCATATTTCCCAAAGGAAGGCAGGATGGTTGAAGAATACTATTGCGAACCATGAATATAGCGATAGCATGGATAGAATCATACTAGGAGGAAGAAACAAAATAGATAGGTATGATGATAGTGTGACACACACACGGGATCAACTCAAGGACATCTAGGCTAGGGAGAAGGACTAAGAGATAGCATCTAGGTTCTTATGTACTTCCTATACATGGCATAGGTCAAGCTAGAACTACGGGTCATACAAATATACAAGCCGAAACTATGCACCCTAGAAGGGGGAGATAACCTCCCTCGTTGCTTACGCACAACCAGGTTGTTACTCATTTCAGAACTCCTACAACGAACCCAGACGTGGGGGATTTCAGAGGGTCCAACGGGGCTGTCACCACCCGCGGCCTACCCCGGCCAAACCATGGGGAACTGCTCATAATCTCTCGATGATTCCAACCTAAGCACCATGCTTGCATTGTTCACAACACATTCACCACCTCGAGCTATTGAGCTGTTGATCAATGAGGCTATAGGGATAGCCGGAGAACCCAAACCACGGCATAGATCAAACAAGGCATATAAAGCATGAAACCATATTCTAATTGAACTAGAGCAAAGTCTAACATGCATGAGGGCACTCAATTCTATACTATCACTGCAAGGGCATAGGACTTCACAAGCATATAAGCCAAGCATCATAAGAGAGCAAGAACTTGAGCACATCTCAACCATATCATGACAGAGGCAAACCATATAAGAAGGAAATGTATAATCAAAGTAGAATAAAGTCTTCCTAGAACTAAGAGATACAAGAGTCATACCCTTGCTCCAAGAGACTTGGAACCTGAATAGAGCTACTCTAGCCTAACTCAACTAAGCCTAGAGCCTAAAGAAGAGAGTGATTTCCCAAGAGTTGTGTGTCTTAATTTGGAGACCCCTCCCTCTTATTTATAGGCTCCAACAAGAAGCATCTCGAGCGAATATTCCTTGGAGCACCTCAGAAATGACCTTGGGAGAGCACCAGGAACTGACACGTGGAAGCATCCAGTGGTTCGGCTGACCCCTCACTGGCCTCCCTCGGATTGTGCTTCTTCAGGGTGGTTGACAGGTGGGTCCCAAGTGTTGTCTGCACGTGCACTCACTGAGTTGAGGCGGTTTGGTCCCTGGTGGGCCCCTCAATCCATGTGATGCACACATGGCGGCTTCTGATTCGTCGAGAGGTTGTCACTTAGATCCTTGAGGTGGATTCTCCTTCCTTTTACTTTATTTTATGTAGCAAATCACCTAAAACCAAATATTCTCTAGGAAATGTGGAACTACGTTATTCGAAGGAAAATATGCGTGTTAGCGTTGCAAATCCTTCACTTTAGTAGAGAATGCTGGCAGATATTTTAGTACTTAACAGCCGCCAACAACTCCCCCAAGCTAGCCTCTTGCTCGTCCCAAGCAAGCACTTGGACTTATGTTTATGACTAATCAGGAGTTGCTACGATGTTGTATCCTTGACTTATACCTTTTCTACAACATAGTAATCTACTAAGGATTAAATAAGTTGGCGTCTGTTCTTTGATTCTGGTGTCTTATCATGGCCTCTAAAAGAACAAGATTGAAATGTTAACCACTTTACAGCTGTGTTGACGCAAAATCAAGACTTGACAGATACGTGAACTCACGAGCGAAGGCGTGGCTTTGAAAACTGGGGCGTGCTAGTCAATCTGACCTGTTGATTGACAAGGATAAAATCGGAGGTTAAGAAACAGCTAGAAAGCCGATTATCCCGTCAGTGAAATTGGATATGAAAGAACCGATTCCGATATGTAGTGAAACAGCTAAAAAAATTGATTCTGATATTCAAACAGCAAAGAGCCGATTGAAAACTAAGCAATAAAAGACAACTATAAAAGCGATCTGATAAAGCTTAGGGTTGCAACACTTAGAACAGGTTAAACAGCTATTATATGAGATCGATGATAAAGCCTATGACAAAGCCGATTAGATCGTGTTCTAAGCTGGATAAGGGGTGATAAAAGCTAAAAATAACAATAAAATACTTATAGATCTAGCTGATATCGATAACTGTCGAATAAATCTAAACGAAGCAACAGTGATGCGTCCGGATACTAAAGCTTAGAAATTACTCAGTAGGGGTAGAACTCATGAGCAAGCCTTGGGGATCGAAATTGCCTTAGCTTGCTCAGGAGATCCTGAATTCATGAGCAGGTCTTGGGGATCGAAATCGCCTAAACTTGCCTAGAAGAACTCAAAAGAAAAAGCTTTGGCGAAGTCGTCGACTTGAAAGTAAATTGCGAGTAGTAAAGGTTTTGTTGTATTGATGTGTATGAACCTTTTCCATGACCCTCAGGGTTTATATTAATACCCTAGAATTATAAATTCCTAGACAATTACGACACAATTAAACTTGATGCAAAAGAAAGAAACTTCCTAATTGTAACTAACTAAAAGACTACTATCTAAAAGATACAAAGATCGGCCCAGTCTGGCCCAATTAAGCCCATGAAGTAACTATCCGAATCGGTCATCTCATGATCTGTCTGCTCCGATTCTGCTTCTTGCCCCCAGCATCTGATTCTGATTCTGAATCTTCTCTCCTTATTTCCTTCTTGACGCCGATCCAAGACATGCCAAGAAACAGCGTCAACACATGCCCCCATTTTTGGGATGAGATGCACATATTGTCCCGAAACTCCCGCCCTTTTTGATTCATTGCTCTCTGGAGGAATAACCCTGATTTTCACCATGCTATGCCAACCCCCAGGGCAAGACTATAAATAAGAAGTCTTCTCATAGCCGCCATCTTCACCCTGCCGCTTGCTATCCTCCGCCCTCGTCTTCCTCTCCGAGCGAACACTCTTCCGGCGAACTCCTCCTGCGATCTTTTTCAGGCGACCACCAAGATTCACCTCCTCAAGTTTTTCCAAACTCTGACCCGTCAAAGATTGAAATGGCTTCCAGTTCATCCACCCCTCAGGTAAAAACACGTTTAATCTCATCTCGCGTTCCGTCCACTTTTACTGAGGCATCTTTGGATTTCTTAGATCTCTTTTTCTTTTCATCTCCCAGGTAAACCGAAATAATATCATTGTTCTAACTAAAACTCATGGGGTCTTTCTCTTAGGGCCAATCGGAGACACTGGTCCCTCAGATTTTATCAAATTAGAAACCCAACGCCTTCCATTCAAATTGTTATCAGAGAATCCCTCTGATTGGCAGAATCGATTCAGATCTTGGCCAACTCTTGTTCCGGGTTGGAAAGATTGGTATATGAGGATGAGCAACAGCAAACGCTCCGATATGAAACGAAACGATCCATTCCTAATGATCGCTTCTTACTTCTGGTCCGATGTCTCTATCTTTGGCCGATGTAGTCATGCTGACTGGTTTAAACATCACTTCATTTGTCACTCCTGGTAGTCTTCCCAAAGCCACCCACAAATTTCAAACATCCAAAATCGGAGGTTGGAAAGACTACATCATATCCTTGTCCAAATCATCTGGCAGTATAGATCCAAGAGAACACACTGCATTCTTTATGTTGTGGCTAGAAAAATATGTCTTTGGTGGGAAGACAATTGGTCCCTCTTCAAAATACGACAGACTTGTAGAATATCTGGCAGCAGGAAACCATTTTCCTCTAGGCAAACTTTTCCTTGGGGCAGTATACAACCTCATGCATGAGATAGTTGTCCGATTAAGGAACAATGAACCGATTGTTTCTCTTGGAGGCCCCTGGTGGTTCATAAATTTATGGCTGAACCTCTATATGCAGAAAAGTCTGTGAAGCCGATATCTTTAGCAGACAATTTCCATCAGATCAACCAGACAATGAGGAAATAATTCTTCGCCAGTGTTCTTCTTTTGGTGAAGCAGCTTCGTCTTTTAGCGGATGATCGGGCTACGCCAGATCGGCTATCACTCTATTTGAAGTGTTTTTGTCACGGCTTTAATGATGCAACTTGATCTGGTTCCCATACAATGATCCCAATAATCATTTCAAGAACCCAGTCAAGTTCCAATTCGATTCAGCTACCTCCGATGACTCAGAGCCGATTTTTAATGAAATGATCTTCCCAAACATCCTTCCCGTCTTATCTCGTAGTAATTTCTCCTACGAGTTCTATTATCCTTCAGTGATAGCAAGACAATTAGGTTTCGGCCAAGCTCCCCCCAAATTGTATTTTGCTGACCAAATCAAGCCCCAAGAGTTATTGAACTCTGACTTCACTTTTGTCGAGTGCTGGATCGGATCCCAAATATGGATACAGCCGATTTCAAGACCTGGAAGCTTGTCTCAGCAACATCTCAAGCCTTTAAGTCATGATGGAAGGAATGGTCAAAGCACTTGTTCTGTAAATCGCCAAATTATTATTACCGAATTTTTGATCCAGACTTTGTCATTGACCCTCAGGTAAAATTACTTCCACACTTACTTCTTTTACTTACAATCGTCAACTGCTTGAATTTTATTCGTCTTTGTAGGAAGAAGATTACACACCACCAACTACCAGCAAAAGCGACAAACTGATCGACTATGCCCCTCCATCGAATGAGCCTTATATCAAAGGCAATGCCCCATCGGTGAACGATATCTTGAAAGAAGTACCACCAAAGCGTAAGACTAGTACTGCTTCGAGGAAAACTTCGAAAAAATCAAAGGTAGTAGTAGTCGATGCTTCAATGGCAGCCACCATGCGGGCCAATGCAATCCAAGGAACAATGCCTCCACCATAACCGATACCAGGTTCCGATTCTATTTCTGATTCTTTCTCCTTTTATTCTTTCTAACAAATTTATCACATCATACAGAGCAAGCTTCTGAAGAAAATGCGAGGCCAAATTCCCCTCAAGTATCTCGCCAAGGTTCTCCTAGTTCTATCGGCATCGAACCATCCTTCGCCCAATTTGAATGGTAATATCCTGCTCTAATTCTTATTTTCATCCACCATTGATAAGTTTGTTCTCCAATATTACAACCGATTCTTCAGAAAAATCAGCTAACCACTCACAAGAGGAATCGATGGTTCCAGATCAAGTGGAGAAGGAAACTCCTCAACCAGAAACAACTGATCAACAACAAGCATAGGTAATTCCATCTCGTATTTGTTTATATGCATTTATTGAAATATGCTAATGTTCTTCCTTTGTTTTAGAATGAATCGGCTAGCACCTCAAACGTTGCCGAAGAAAAACTCCAATCGAAACAAATTTCGATTTCTATATCAAAGCCGCCTACTCGATTTGATGAAGTCAACTTAAAACAGGTGATTAGTTCGATTTCATTCAACTTCGCCTCTTTATCCAATTGCTTCCTATTCCAAAATTGTTATTTCTAGGCACAGGATTCTATAGATAATAGCTTCTTCGATTTCCGGATCAAGGGTCTTCTTGATGAAGAAGAAGTTCAATCGGCTGATAAAGGATCTCCGTTGGTAATCGCCATCCAGCCATCCGATGCCAACATCTCGACGCTTCCCGATGATGATAAAAAAAGCTACCGGATTTGCATGTTTTATTAGAACAAAACATTGCTGTGTTGGATTAAAGATGTTAGTCCAATTCGATCAATTCTTCATCGGCTGAGGCCTTATCTTCCTTGTGAGGTCCAATCTGCCGTCATACCAGCGGCTTACATCGAAGGTCATCAGATCCGATTTGCAGAGGCCCAACAGAAGATATCTTATCATCAAAATCGGGAATCTTTAATCAAGGAAGAAGAAATACAAAGGGATCTAGCTAATGCCACCAAGGATAAAATCCGATCTCTTGAAGCAAGTCGACCATCAATCGTATCAAAGGTTGATCAATTGAAAGCTCGCAAGGTGGTACTGGCAAAGGAGCTTTAATCGGTGAGAAAAGAACTCGAGGAAGAAGAGAAGAGACTGCAACGACTTCGATTATGATCAAAGATCTCAATAAAACCCTCAAGGCTCAAGCTTCCGACGCTCCCCAGATGCGCAAGAAAATCCCACCAAGTCAAGGCTCAATTTGATACATTCGGCCCATACGGGGTCGGCCGAGGCCCATGAAAGGCCGCCCGGAGCCCGACAGTTCTTAGGCACACCCACTCGGGGAAAGGCCCAATCTCCCTAAAAGACTAGTTCGATAGAGGAAGGGTGGATCTCCCTTTTAAGGTGGCTTCCTCCTCCTCCGCTAAGCAAAGTGGGATAATTCGGACGTGCACGGCTGCCGCCTACACTACTGTGCACCTGGCCAAACCGTGTGCACGGCTGCCGCCTACACTGTTCTGCGTCTAGCCAAACCATGCTACTGCTAGGCCACGGCTGCCGCATACACTGTTGTGCACCTGGCCAAACCGTGTGCACGGCTGCCGCCTACACTATTGTGTGCCTGGCCAAACCGTGAAGTTGAGTTGGGAGAAAAGCCGGATTCGTGAGAAGAAATTTTTATCGGCTCCCATTCACTCCCCTCCCCCCTCTCTGGTCGCCTAATCGGTCCTTTAGGATTTTTAACAGGCCCTATTCACCCTCCCCCCTCTCCCTCCCCCTCTAGGCCTAGTGTTGGTTCTTTCAATAATAAAGAAAGTAGTAGGCAAAGTTTTACTTCCGATCATCAAATCAATACAAAGTGCCCCCCGGGATGGAGAGGTCTTCCCTTCAAAGTCTCTGAGCATCAGATCGGTCTTCATTCAATCAGACTCTCCTTTACCGAGTTTTCTCAACACGACATATGGCATAAGATTAACTGAAGCACCGCCATCAACTAGCATTTTAGTCATCGGAGTTCCATTAATATATCCTTTCAGAAACAATGGCTTCAAATGTTGTTGATCTTCCTCCTCAGGTTTTTCAAATGTAGCAGGTGCTGGTTCCAAAGCCAATTGAGCAACACTTTCATCTATGTCCGACTCTGTATCACTACTTGACGCCATAAATTCCCTTGGCAAAACAAATGCCATGAAAACATCAGCTGCAGGATCATCATCCTGATCATGATCTTTAGCCTTCACGCACCAAACCCGATTCCGTTTGTTTTGTTATTAGCTTGGCGCTGCTCTTCTAACTCAATCTGCCTCAACCTTTGAACTCACCTCTTTTGTGATTTGGTCAATCCCTCAGGACACCATTGAGGCTGCGGCTATTTAAATCGGTGGAATGGCTGATGATCATGAATTGGTTCTCTTTCAGCATCCTTTCGCATAATTTCTTTATCAAGAACTCGATCATTTGCCATATCTTTAATTTCTCGGCTCATATAAGGTTTTCTTCCCAATCAATCCATCACATCGACTCTGCGACCAAGCCTTTCATGAACCGATATTCGTTCTTCCCGATTATCATGCCGATCTCTGCTTTCAGGCCGCGGATCTCTAAGAAACGACCAATTTCGATCATCTTGACGATCACGGATAATTCACCGATTACATTCTTCATTAAAGCACGGCCATTTATTCGGCCGAGTATTTTGCCCATTGCACTCTGGACAATTTTCTAGAGTTGGGAGTTTAATTCCATCTTCCCAGCAATAAATAAAGAAAGGGCATCTCCAATGATCAGCATTGTTCTGCTTCAACTCCTCTTCACGCCTAATTTGCTCATTTTTTCTTCCAAAATTATTAATCAAACCTTGAGAAGTGACCCTCCTTTCTTGACTCTTGGAACTCCCAGCTTTGTTCGATTTGACTTTTCCTTTCAAATCGGTTATAAACACTTGAACTTTAGGATCAACAACCCCATTTTCTTTTGCCGATTTTGAGGTCAGAACTTTCTTTGGCACCACCTCTTCTGTTGAAACCTCCACCATGTTGACTGGGAACGGAATCGATTGCAGGCGCCCGACGCATGGGCGCTGGGACTCCTTACCGAAGCCGCCGCAAAAAATAGTTACGCCGCCGCATGAATTGTGCTCCACATATGACCGCATCAAACACACATGCTCATCCCAGCACATTTCACCTGGCTTGTTTATCCGACAACTGAGCATTCATCCAAATCTTGTACTTCAATTACTCGATTATACCACAATGGCACTACCCCTCTCCAAAAGAACACTGACCTGAGATAATAGGAGCATTAATACTACTCAAGCCGACTGATTAAGCTACCGAATCAAGCACCAATCTCTAACATTATCATCCAACCGGATTGACATTCAGGATGGAGAACTACTGAAAAAGTAAACTGATCTTGGGACACATGCCAAGTACTCCGGGTCCTCAAGCCGCGGCCAAACGGTGCGTGAGCCTGCGGCGCTCCCAGACGGCGGCGGCGATGATGTCCTACGGGAACTCCGTCCAGCAGAGGACCGACACGTGGCGACCGTCGCGGACGGAGCAGCGGATGTTACCCCTCCCTGTAGCTCATGTGGTGGAGCTCGACGTAGCAGACGTCGCCGTCGCCGGCGGCGGCGGGGTCGGCGACGGGCATGGTGCACCAGGCTGACAGACCCTCGGCCTCTAGGTCCAGGGTGCGTACGGAGCAGTGGACGTACGCCGTCGAGAGCGCACGGTTGTCGGAGCCGGTGTCGCAGCGCGGGTGCGGACACACCATGGGAAGGCAGGCCAAGGGCTCGGCGCGGTCGACGGTGTCGTTGCTGTCGTCGGCCGCCTGGAATCGATTCCAGGGAGGAGCGGAGGGGGGTTCATGGAAAAACTGATTAGAAAGTGATTGGTGGGAGGGTTTATTTGTTAAGAGTTTCCACCTCTTTGTGGTGCCATCGGATGAAGATCTCACGTCTCTGATTGTAGTTTGCATAGTTTGCACGGAAGTTAGTTTTCACCGGATACGTTGTCGATGCCTTTAGTTCTATCCTGGGTTAATCTTTCTAAATATTAATGAACAATTGTATAGAAAGTATATAACATTTTTAATAATAACTACACCAAAAGTGGTAAAGGGTTCTTTACTTTAGGTTAATATATAATTTTAGGGACCAAGCTCAATAAGAACCGGTCTAAAATAAAATATATTTTGAAATAAAATTAATTAGATTCGAGTTGGATTGTAAGGAAGTACAACGGTCATGATCCATTATCACTCCTAACTACACCATCAAATATATTTTATAGTGGATTTGGTACAACTATTTTGATGTTTACCCCAACCAAACCATCAAATGCTCCACAACTAAATGTTGGAGTAATTAAACTACCAACTCCATGTCAAAATATTTGTCACTGCTAACTTTTTGTTACAATGCTTGATCATTCCTCTTATTCAAATAGTTATATAAATATCATTTATTTTGGTGACTTACTTTACTATCAAAAGTATTCAAAAGCCCTTTAAGCATGACTTGATTTTTGTATACATATTTGCAATAAGTTTTTATACATGGTCACATGCTATGAAAAAAACTCAATAATGATAAATGTTTTGATAAGGGGTAGCATCCGGTTGATATGTTCAATTTCCCGACAACCGCAATAACCAGGCAGATAGACAAAGCTGAGTTCCGGTATGGATGCGCCCAAATCCTGCTCAGTTAATCTCTGTGCGGTACTTGTACATCGGCAGTGTCTCGCTTAGCATGTTGTTTAACAACGTTTGGTATGTAAGGAAAAGTAATAATGTTTGGCACTATACAATCACACGATAAATGGAGTACAGTAGTAATCTGACAGTGGCACATAACTTGATCTATCCCCATTTCCCCACTACATTAGGTATATGATTTGCCATCTTTTACACTGAAATTGAGATCAATTCACAGTACGATGCAACTTCCACAGAGCTTAACTCACAACACAACCCCAGGAAAAAGAGAGGTTTGAGCAAGTGGATAAATTATTACAACACAAATACAGATGATGTATACTAACTAAATACACAAGATTGGACTTTTCTACTGTGCACACTACACTTGGTACAACACCAACATCTATACCTAAGCACCCCCTCTTCTCTCCCCAAATCAATAACCCACCTCCCCCCACAGAACGACCCAAATTTTGATGCACAAGCATCCATCTCAAGCTGGTGGCAACTTGCAAGCAACTACATCAGCAAACCCATTCACCGCAAATATGCTGTCAATAAGACAAATATAAGCCCCAAGAACCCCCAGGCTGTGGTCGGGCGCTGAAAGCTTCATGTGATGGTCAAAATATTACATAGTATACAAGTCAAGCCTAATGTTGTTCCATTAATGCTGCATCAGTCTCTGACAGTGGTGCTGAAAAACAGGTGCCATGTTATTGGTCAATTCGAAACATTTTGTTGAGTAGAAACATAATGGGTTCCTAGAAACATTATCCTTAATTATCTCATGAAAACTGAAATATATTAGGGCATGTTGGTTGATAACTAACAAGACTGACAACATGAAAACGTATGAAAACGCAGGCAAACATTGTGTGCATATGCATAATTACTTCCAAAACAAAATTCATGGAGTTTGCGAAGACTTACCAAGCAGGTCCTCATCTGCATCATGGAACAACGAAGATTCCATCAACAGAGGTGGGGAGAATACTTGATCAAGAGCATCATCAGTGATAAATGACTGATGTGCCATACCACTGACTGGGTCAAGAAAACTAATGCCGCTGATAGGATCATGTCCATTCAGGTCACTTAACAGAAGTTGACTTGTGTTCATTGGGCTGTCTGTATTGTAGTAAAGGTCACTCGTGCTCTTCGGGTACTTCATTTGAGGTGACGATAAACCTAATCTTTGTTTTCTTCGATTTGTCGCTGCATCCATCTCCTTCCTTGCAGCACCTGTTGACAGCGGAATGAAAAAGTGCTCTGAACCATCCTCACTATTTGTTTCTTGTGGCCTCTCTGTACTCCTCAATGGCTTTGACAAAGCAGCTTCACGAACAGACCGTCTAATGTCATGAGCAAAATAGCCATCATTTTCTGCAAAGACCAATATTGAACCAAAATAACTAATGATGCTATTCATCAAAAACAGTTCAATTCCAATCAGTAAAAAAGAAGACATGGAGCGTAAATATGAAACGGATAAGCTGAAGAGTAAGAAATACCATGCACTGAACCATTCATTTGATCTTTGGTTGAGGGGACAGTAAGTGTTTTCTCTTCTGACATGACCTCCTGACTAGGTTGGCATGTTAGCACGTTTCGTTTTTGCGCATGTGTTCCTTTTCCAGAAGAACTTGGAGTCAGGCTAAATAATGGAGGTAGCTTTAGAGCAGGACTGCCCCCAGGCTTGTCCAGGTGTGTAGAAGAGAGCTTAGAAGTCATCTCTGAAACTTCACTGCTGCTTTCCTGCTTAAATGTGTGTGGTCAGATAGCTGTAGGATAAATATGCACGCCCAATATAGCAAACTGATGCTGCTTCATACAAAAAGGTAACTGTGCAGCTGCCTGTAAGAAAACTTGACGTTATATCTATATCCTACTTCAACGAGTTGGACAGGAAATACGGATTAATCATCATCAAACAAAACAGCCTATTAGAAACTTTTCGTTCTTACCTCTGATCTTCCAAGCCCTGCACTTTGTACAGACAGCGGTAGTCTGGAGTTCAATTGGTCGATAGGGTTAACACTGTTCACTTCTTCAGAGAGTTCTTCTATTGACTGCTGCATTGCTGGAATAGCTTCCTTTAATTGATTAATTAAACCCTAGACAAAGGAAAAACAATCAATATTAAAGTTCCATCAAATACCATTGAACTCTTCACCAGTAAAATCCATAAACCTGGTCACTATTGGTAGTCAGCCAGGGTTTCATAACCAGGTTACAACTTATCTAGAGAAACCAGCTCAGTCTTGCATGAACGTTGTTATTACCTGTATACTGACTAAATGCTGGCGATGTTCAGCTAAGGTTGCAGTTAACGAGTCAGCATGAGTACTGGTCTCTCCGTCGGATGCACTCCTCAGTAATTCTGGCCCGTCTCCATCATTTGCCTTGGCCTATCAAATTAGTAGACAGCTGCAGATCAGCTCAATTAATGTGTAGTTTGGTTCAAATATCAAAATGCAGAAACGTACCAGGAAGTCACAATATTAGTATCTGATGCATGCCCAATACAATTGAATATATGCAGAAATACCTTGACGATAACGTAATATGGTTCAACCTGAGTCTTATGTCTCCCCATTTCTATTAAAAAAAACTTGACCTGCTGGGGGTAAGACAGCCCCTGGGCATTTTTGCTAAGAGAAGACCTTCTCACGCAGGCCGAGAAAACCTCCGAACCTCTGTCCCACCCTTACACAGGGGTCCGTAACCCTTTGTGAGACAACCACTGGGCTAGCGACCGCTGCAACTACCCCATGTAGGAGTGGCCCAAACAACCACAGTTACGGCCTGGGCCGGACCTATGGCCTGTGCTTTGGCGTGGTGACAGACGAGGGGATTTTTTTAACCCCAGCCTGAAATTCGCTCCCACGGGGAGTCGAACCCAGGACCTGAGGAGTGTTACTCAGACCATCTAACCAATCCAGCTAGAGGCCCTTTCGCCCCATTTCTTTATATAGTCAAATTTATGGAACATAAACAGAATACTAGGACATTGCAATGGAAATATAACAGACTAGGATATTGCAAAAAGCAAAGCAAAATGCATTAGAATGCAAGCATTAGGAAAACTAGTAGATGACTGTGAATCTATAATACATAAATTGCATCATTAAGACATGTGATAAAAAAGAAAACCATCAATGTTGCTCTGATGTATTGACAGTTCAAACAAAAAAGAAGTAAAAATAAATAAAGTAATATCTTACCAAATGAAGAGACTGTTTATGAATACGCTGTAAAGCATGAGTCCAACGGCGGAGAATTTCAGCTACATCAACAGTTTGTTGGGCACGTCCGTTCCTATCATCTGGCCTTGAAAGGGCTTCTTCCTTTCCTTGGAATAGCGGAGAAATGTGTTCTTGCTTGTCCAGAATTGGAGAAGTTTCACCAGCTCGAGACGATAATAACTCAGAATGTAGAACACTTGAACTCATATCCATAGCTGCTAGTAACTGAGATCCAGATATCCGGTATCTAATAGGATAGTATTATTAGAAAGAGGTAATAATGATAACACCGTGATAGTATTATTAGAAATAGGTAATAATGATAACACTGTATTGTGTACTGCAGAAATCAATAGAGGTTACAACACACCTGTGCTCCCGATGTGCGATAAGATCTTCAATTGGTCCAGATGCCAAAACCTCATGTTGGCCTGCAAGAATAGCAACAAAAATTAGGGATTGGAATTAGCAGTGTAAATACACCCTATCCAAAGAAATATCTTTTTTTCAAGGTTCGTATAATACTGTATCAGAACAGCATATGCAAGGAAAGCAATAAAACCACCAGAATAGGAGAACCATTTTGTTTTAACAAACCACCTGAATAGTTTCATAAAGCAGAAAATGTTACTGGCCCCTTTGAAATCTCCTGTTATTTAGCATCGCTGTTTACCCTAGTCTCAGACATATCACAAAGCTAGAACATCTTAAAACCAAACAAAATTCAAGTCCAAACCTCACACCACATTAGTTTCTATTTGTTTGACCCGGTGGCTTGTAGAAGATAATGTTAACAACTGAATGATAAGACAAGAATACAACAGCTTCCAGAGGTCATCTTGGTATGGTCATTTGTCAGGCCAGTAAACTTATATAAAATAATTTGAATACACAACAAATAGACCCATATTTTCTGGACCATGCACCGCATAGATATTTAGAGCATGTTGGGAAACATCACATGCCATAGTATATGACTATACATGCCTACCGTGTCAATTAACGCAAACTTGTTTTAAAGCATGTGATTCATTTAGTCACATTTGAGCAGCATGTTCTGATATCAGTACTTCAATATGTGTACCTTTGCGAGCCAGTATCGATTCCCAAAGACGAGTTGCCTTAGAAACCAAATGAGAGTTCTGCCCAGACGAGCTGGAGAGCCGCTCATCCCATAGTTCACCTTCCAGTTTTGCTTTGTTTCTCATGTCTTGTAGTTTTTCTAGTTCTTGCTGCAGATAAGCCTACAAAATCCAGATGGAGATAATAAAAAGTAAGAAGCAATGAATACAGGATCGAGCACATATCTAAATCTATTGAAGTAAAGAAGTTATCATGTACCTCTTCAGCACATAGACTTCGGAACTCAGCTGTCATTTCATGGGCCAAATTTGACCAGGTTGTCTGCCTCTGAACAGCTATGTTTGCGTTTTTCAAAAATTTACGCCTCTCCAGAGCTATCCTTGCCTGTTAGGAATACCAGATCAATTCACAAGAAAAATACCGAACATAAGTGTTCATTAACTGAACAACGATATGGACCTCACATGCAAAAGCACAAGGTTCAGGGCAAAATTACAGATATGTCATTTCATGCCTCGTTGAAAGGAGGTGTTCCTCAGGTTTGGATCAACTATGCTAGTAAAGGACAGGTCTATTTGGGCCCATCAATGCGATACAAATAATGTATAATCCGATTGATTTCCTATTTTCATTAGGCTTGTATCTTGTCCAGGATGCAAAATAGGCTTTCTTTTTTTTTTTGAATAATCAAAATAGGCTTTCTGTTTAGAGTATTATATCACTATATGAACTATACATATTCTCACCAAAATTCTAAACCCTCCTAGGTTTCTGAAGCATAAAAAAATCCAAATCATAGCAGATTTCCTTACAGATAAAAGGAAAATAATCAACCAAAGCAAACAGTTGAACTGTCTAAAGGGCCTGTTAGGTTACCATACCATATGAACAAAAAAAAAATTCAATTATGAAGACATAAAGTTAGGTTCACGTTCGTCTCCTCTCAGTTATTGGCCACACATACTTTCTCCTAAGTATTTGAAACTTTAACCTCATATGAAGTGCCCGAATTATTTGAAATTGCACGAGCATACATACCATTCTCACATTGCTAAAATGCTTCACATATACTACCTCCATTTCACAACGTTTGTCTCGTCTGCACACCTAGGAGGCATAAAGGCTAAGTATAGATCTATCTAATAAGTACAGTTTTGATATGATTCCATTAATATTTAAAATACAATGCTGCCCAGGTATGCCAACCGGACAAACAAGAAATGGAGAGAGTAACCTTTTTTAAGAAATTTTCTTTATAAATTATCAGCCTTTTAAGGCTAGAGACTGGTACTGTTGATCTACATGAGGCTCGACAATGATAGAAAATAGATAAACAGTTCAAAAGATTTAGAAATCAATAATTCTTGCCTTGGTCACTGGGAGTAAGGCAGCAGCATGGAGATAAGAAACATCTGTTAGTGCTGCAGGCAGTGGATTTGATGCAACATCAGCTGCAAAAGTTCTCCTGTGTACTTCTCTCAAGGCATGTACCGAGAGTTGCCACAAAAGCTCAACAAATCTGCATCAGCAAACGGAATGCAAAATATTACAATTACTATCTGAAAACATACTCACTAATTTGATCTCCAAGAACTAAATATGCTTTTGCATTTTGCAGAGGTAATTATTCGACTGTTTTTATTTTCTTAAAGTTTAAGAGCCACACTATTTATGGTTTGCAGTCATTTTCTTGACATTGTATATAATTATCTGGCAATCTGTACATGCAGCACTGGGAAACAAGGTTTGCTTCAAGCTGCAACCAGTTTCCCAAGTGTGACTTAACTGATCAAACTTATGTGCAGTGTTAAATTTCATTTATTGAATCCAAGGTGCATCACCCACTAACCTCTATCAAATCATGAGACATATACAATGCAAAAGCCCACTTAGGTTTCGTTTATCATCACAATGGGAAGATGCAGTCAAAGTTCCCTAGCTTTGACCAGAGATGCATAAAGGCCATCTACAATGGTTGCATGGAAATTATACCATTATGTTTGTTGGGCAATACACTTTATAACAATCAATATATGTACCTTTTTTCCTATTCGCATTCATATAAAGAGCTTTCAAAGTTAGATGAAGGAAAGTATGCCCACATCCAAAATGACATATATCCTTGAACAGATTCTTTGTTAAAGGCCATAACTGAAATATTCTACTAAAATGTCAAAATTGCCTCAAATACCTTTTTTGAGAAAAATTCCCTCAAATTCATTGTTCAGTCAGCAGAGCACAGAAACTGTAGCTCAGAATTTTGCCATGTTTTGTGGAAAAAAGGAGAGATAAAATCACAGAAATTAAAATACAGCATGGAAGGGTGATACGTCAGTAAGGGTTACAAACACTTCTCTCACAAGGGAGATAATTATATGCCACTTCATTTTTAGCACTATAAGGTGTGCCATTCCTTCCGATATACTTGATCATATGCCAATCCCAGTATTCCTCTTAACTCCATTTCTCCAAACAAGCCATGGTGACAAGAAGGGAATGTACTGTGACCAATTATAACAAAATGAATTGCAAATATTAAGACTGCCTATATATCTTCTTTCTGTTGTCCACCTAGTTTCTCTCTGGGGTGTGATTTTTATGTTTTTTGTAACTTAGCCCTCAGGTGAGTCAAGGGCACGTAGTGTATTGGTCTTTGACTGAATTGTTTAGGGTAAGTTGCTTGACACCAATTGAACAAGCATACAAGCAACTTACTTATACACAAGAGAGTCCTCATGAATCCATTCTATTAAGAACCAACGTTTTATTTCTCCTATTCTAGAGAAGAACTATTGAGCACTAACATTCACTATTTAAATTTAAACCAGCACCACATAATTTGGTAAAAACCATGGTTTTGGGTAGAAACAATCTATCTCACATCTAGTTTCAGCAAACTCTAAATTTCAAAATGGCATGGATGTTTTCAAGGATCCAGTTAAGCTACATTGCACTCTACCACAAGAACCACAACACCTTGCGCACATCCCTAACCAAATGCAACCAGTCTAGTTCACTGACCTCGGCCCGCAGCACGTCGCAAGCGAAGAGACCCTGGAATTGCTCCGTGGCAGCGCCCCCTGCTGCTCCAGCTCGCTAATGATCCCTTGCACGATCTAAGCAAACCAATAGACAGCAGAAACCCAACCAAGATCAAAACACCACAGCCAATTAACTAGAAAAAAAAACCTGAAATAACCTGCAGAAAATCTCACCTTCCTGAACTCCCTGGACTGGGCGGAGTCGAAGATTGGCCAGACCTTGTCGAAGTCCTGAGTCGAGGGGAATCAAACCAAACCAAAGGTCAGGAAAGCCCTAAAATTTCCCCAAACTCAAGGGGGACAGAAATTGGCGAAGAAGGGAGGGGATTGCCTTGGCGGACTGCGCGGGGCCTCGGAGCGATGAGAGGAGGAAGTAGAGGAGCTGCTCGCCGAGGCGCGGGTTGGAGTGGCGGAAGAGGCCGACGCGGGCGGCAGGGGAGGAGGGGGAGCCGAGGACGGCGGGATCGAGGCCGAGGAGGAGGCAGTTGGTGTACATGGCGCTCTCCAGCTCCGCCTCGCGCTCCTTCTCCCGATCCGTCGCCATGGCTGCCGCGGCCGCGCTTGCTCTCGACGGAGGGTTTGGGGGGCGCGGGGCGGTGGAGCTGCTAGGTTTAGCAGGCGAAGGAGGAGGGCGCCATTGGAGACGGACCGTGAGATCTCGCGGAGGTGGGAGACAAAACACAAAAGCAGGCGGCAGCAGGCGAGGGGACGAGCGGCCGGATCGAGTCGAATGGGCAGGTGGGTGAGGCTTTGGTGGTGTTTTTTTTTTTTTCCCCCTTTCCTCCTTGGATTTTGGATTTGCTTGCCGGCTTGCTGAGGACCTGAGGTCAGGCACCATTCAAATTTGGGTTTTGTAGGAGGCGAGAGGCGACGAACAATGCTAATATTAAAACCTTTAAAAATTCAGATGTGCAGATAGGAACGTCAAGGTTGCAATCCAAAAATTAGGACATTCTTTTATTAGTGAATACTAGGTGAACTTCTCTTGGTCAATGGAAGGCATGTTCACAGCGCAGCAGATTTTTCTTCCTGACAAAACATTATTGAATCAACTTACCATTAGTCAAAATCAACAGACTTTTTAGCGCAGCAAAGCGAACACGTACATTTTGGACAAAAAAATAAACTAAAACTAGTTTATTTTGTTTGCTCGAAACATCGTATTACCCAAATTCAAACTTTATACATGGAAACTTTTTCATTGAAACCTTTTGAACTTCTAGCTCCAAATTCCGAATTCAACTAAAACGTCTCAAACTTATATCCTTCATAAACTCCAATGAAAAAACATTTTCACTAGCTAAAAATATAATAGACAAAAACCATCAGTTTTAATCAACCAAAAATGTAGAATCACTTTTGATTCGAGTTATAAGGTAAATATGCCTTCTTATACTACTCTAAAGTACGCACAAAATTGAATCAGTTGAAACAATAAACATATAAAATGTTTGTGGAACTTTGTGTTATGAGTTTTGTTCAATAATGCACATTGGCCGCTACTAAATTATATATATGTTTTCACATAGTTTTTGTGTTATGTTACACAACAAAAGGTAATATCTCAAATTCTTAGGCTCACTACCTTAAAAGAAAATTTCCCAACACAATCGTTTCTAGTTCAAAATTCATAAGATAAGAAGAAACCTTTTTTTGCGAGGACGATATATGACACCTGGCCCATTTGATTTGGCCCGTTAGTGGTCCATGAGTGCTTTGTGTGCGTGTTTAGTACTACATTGCTAGTTGAGTAAGGGTGGAGCCAACTTATAAGCCCTTTTTTCCCAGTCATAGCACCTTCGAGTTAACTTTTTTTACACAAAGCGAGAATAAAAGTGTAAGAATGGTGCTATGTACATACGTGCCCGCCCTTCGAAAGGGCTGAGTGGTGCGGCTCAATATCGGTGCTCGCATTTTCCTGAATTTATTAGATGATTTAACCAATGTTATTATTTTAGCGGTAGAAAAGGGCGGCCTTTGGTGCAGTAGTAGAGCTTCACCGTCTGTGACCGGAAGGTTCAGGGTTCAAGCCCCAGCCTCTGCACATTTATGTGCAGGAAAGGCTGTGCGCTAAACAACCTGCCCTCAGACCCCGCATAGTGCGGGAGTCTACGGCACTAGGTACTGGGTACGCCCTTATTATTTTAGCGGTAGGCGACATGCCCGTAGATAATTTCACCTTTCATGTTCCATTATCATAGTTGATATTAACTTAACCGGTGTTATAATTTTAGTGGTAGGCGACATACCCGTGGATAATTTCACCTTTCATGTTCTATTATCATAGTTGATATTAACACAGTGGCCTTAATTTTGTTCTAGCGCTCAATTTCAAGCTTCGAAACCTCCCAAAAAATCTAGATTCAGTGCCGTCTTAAATCCTATTATTCTTTTTACTTTATACTCAGTTTGTGTCATTGAGAAACTCTAACTATACTCAGTTTGTGTCATTGAGAAACTCTAACTGAGATCCCCCCTCATAGAAATGAAATTTCCTGTGAATGGAAGATATTTATTTACTACTAAATTTCCAGATTGCAACACATTTCACCATACTGCTGCTTGCTCAAGTTGACTTTACCCCTGCTCTCTCACTCTGTACCATTTCCTTTGATTGAAATGGAAGAGGAGAGAGGGTTGCATTGGAAGGCTTAAAGTTACAGACTTGCAACCATCAAGCCGTAAACATGTACGGAGCATGAAGTTAAGGAGAAGAGAGGGTTGCATTGGAAGGATTAAAGTTACAAACTTGCAACCATCAAGCCGTAAACGTGTATGGAGCATGAAGTTAAAGAGAAGAGAGGGTTGCATTGAAAGCCGGCACACCACAGCAGCCGGCACGAATAGATGCGAACCATTGCACCACAGCAGCTCTTGTTACTACTTGCGCTTGCTTCGTTTATATAACACATGTTAGTTCAAAATTTTCCAAAAATTTTAACCGAAATGCGTTTTTTCGTCCACCACCAAAAAACACGAATTGAAAGTTCATCGAAATTGTGAACCTCGAGCTATCGCCAGGCCACGAAGCCCGCCAAGTGGCAGGGCACGACGCCTGCTTTCAGATGTGTCCAGGAACTAGAGGCCTGGACGTGCATCCACAGATGTCGCCATCGTCGGGAGAGCACAGCTGTGCGTGTCACGGTGGTCGGCCCACGAAGGTGAGGATGATGTGCACTGTGCATGGCGGCCGGGGGCGCTGATATCCACTGATGCAGCAGGTCGTCGCCGAGGGCGCTGATCCGGTCGACATTGTGAGTGTTTTACCCCTATGCCATTAAGAAAGTTACCAGTTATCTGTGTGCCACAAAAAAGTTACTAGATACCTGTGTGCCATGAGCCTAAGTTTTGTTTACCCGTGTGCCATTTTGGATGGATGGAGACTTAACGGAGGTGTTAGGGGTTGTGAAAAGACAGTTTTACCCTTGTGCACAATAATGCCTTAAAAAATTCAAAAAAGTGAAAACAGTTTTAAAACCGTGATAAAAAATCAGAAAATGGAAAATAATTTTAAAAAAGAGCAAAAAACAAAAAACGTGAAAATAATTTTAAAAAATCGTAAAAAATTCAGGAACGTGTAAATAAATTTTAAAATTGTATAAAAATCCAGAAAATTTGTATAAAAATACGGAAAAATGATAAAAATGTGGAAAAAATAAGAAAAAAATCGGGCTTAATTTTTTTTAAAAAAGGTAGTGTGCCCGTGCGTTGCTACGGGACAAGTTTTATAGGTGATTTGATACAAGCGAGCTGCTACCACATCATACACTCCCACAACGAGTGTGTTGCATATATAAGTACACATTCATCACCTTAAGTTGATTGGCGAAACAAACTGAAGTGACAAGTTTGATTCATCACCTCAAAGCAACCCTTTTGCTACATAGAAAACAAGCACAAACTTTGTCACAAGACAACAGTTTGATTCAAATGTTTACCAATGCCATAGAAGTCTGTTCCGACAATATAGGAAACCAGAATGTACTGCTCCCATAATAATAACAGAACATAATCAGTTAATCACAACCTCAACAACACACACGGCACAAACCACAAGTTGTGGTGATACCTCACACCCATGGATCAACTCCAATGAAGAAGCAACTTAGGCAGTCACAACCCCAACAGGACCCGTCGAGCATGTCAAGGTAGAACTGGCACCTGCTGATATCACTGCTGTGGTGGTTGAGACACTGCAACATCAATCAAGAACCGTAAGAACACATCACCAAGCAACTACAATCACTAAACGTCCATACAAGAAAAGTATTAACCATGAATCAACCTCAGTCTGAGGTCTCACAATACAAACCCAGCAATGGCTACATTCAAGTAGCCTATCAACCATTGGTGTTCAGACGTCACAGTCACTTAAGAGGGGAAAAAATGAACCAGAATGGTAGGGAGAAAGGGCCAACAGGACCTTTGCAAGGTGAACCTGGCCCTGAAGGATTCTTACGTGATGAACAAAACAAAATTACTCAAATTATATAACTTATTAATCAGAGCTAACAATCTATTTGTGCATGGAGTAAGGATGGCAAAAGATAACTACATAGCACCAATTATCTATCTATGCGAGCAATGACGAGAGGTTTGGGTTACCTTGCTGCCATCACTAGAGGCGACGCGGCTTGGAGGCTTGGGGGCGAGGTGCGGCCTGGGGGCTTGGGGGCACGGCCTGGCGCGCCGGCTTGGGCGCGTGGGGCGCGCCGGCCTGGGTGCGCTGGGCGAGCGCAGGAGGCGGGGCCTGGGAGCGCGGGAGGCGGGGCGCCGGCCTGGGAACGCGGGATCTGGCCAGAGACGGCGACGGCGGCGGTCTAGGGTTGGGCTCCCGAAGAGGAGCAGTGGAGTCCAGAGGCACGGGAGAGACCGAGAGGGAGCAATAGAGATGAAAATGAGAGAGGGCAAAATAGTCATTTCCATACGTGGGTCCCACATGTCAGAGCCATGAAACTGTTAAGTTCTCACGGAATGGGGACGGAATGGCACACGGGTAAACGAAACTTGAGCTCATGGCACACAGGTATTTGATAACTTTTCTGTGGCACACAGGTAAGAGGTAACTTTCTTAATGGTATAGGGGTAAAACTTCTTAATGGCATAGGGGTAAAAGACTCCGACAACGTCGCCTGAGTCCATGGCGGCCGGGGGCGCTAAAAAAACTATAGAAACAATGAATAGGACGCATGCGAGATATTGTCATATCGATATTTTTTTCCTTCTCAAAATATCCATATTAATCGGGAGAGGAACCGAACTGTTGCATCTGGAGTCCTGTTATTATCTGTACCTTCGTCGCGGCTCACAAAGTGGCGCGTTTGGTAAACAACATTTTGCCGAATTAGATGATCAAAACGATGCCACATTCCGGGCCATAAGAATAGCACTGATAAACCATGTACAATCTGAAAACATGTGAAGCATGACCATGAAGCATGCAGAATCTGTTTTCTTACAAGTACAGTTCATCAGGCAGCAAGACAACAAACAGTCCCATTCACATCTGAAAACTCCCATTTGCAACTCAAACCATATGTTCTTTTGCTTATATATGGAGCCAAGGCACTGATATATATCCTTTCTGCATTGTCCTACCTTTTGCTTTCCAACCAAATTCGATAGAACTGTTTAACTACAATAGAGAGGGGCGTTGGCGGGCTTGTAAAGGAATGTCTTGACGGTGTGCGAGTTCCCTGATGGCTTGCTGTAAGTGAACTTCACCCCAGAGTGAGCATCGCCCCTCCGAGTGCAGCGCTGGTGGAAGCTGCTGATGGGCCTTGCCAAGCATGACTCCCACCGGTCACTCTCTGGCATCGTCTCTGCAACAGTGTACGTGCCCTTGGAGTTTGTGAAGGCTTGGTAGTTGATAACCTCGCCTGATTTTGTGATGCAGAGTACAGCAACCTCAGCTCCTACAAGATACAAGCATGACCAAAATGAGCATAAAGGTCTCACAGACATTTCAACTGCACATATTGAACCCGAATTAAGAAAGTGATGGAATAAATATTGAAATACTCCCTGCGCTCCAAATTGTAGGTCGATTTGGCTTTTCAAGATACATAACTTTTATTATGCACTTAGATAGGTTATGTCTAGATATATAGAAAAAACTATATATCTAGAAAAACAAAACGACCTAAAATCTGAAACGGAGGTGGCACAGTGCTGCCAGCCTGCCACGCAAACTAAACATGACATTAAAAAAGGACTAAAGGGAATAACAGCTTTTTACTTAGAAACAAACTTCGACCCAACATTCACATAAAACAGGACATGGGCACTTCCTGCTCTTTTATTCAAAATATTAAATCATGCTTGCCACATGTTCTAGAAATCTGCAGTTAAACATGGCAAACCAAGACTAACATTCTAGTGTTAACTGACAATAATAGTGTTGTATAGTGGCGAAAGGGCCTCTAGCTGGATTGGTTAGATGGTCTGAGTAGCACTCCTCAGGTACTGGGTTCGACTCCCCGTGGGAGCGAATTTCAAGCTGAGGTTAAAAAAATCCCCTCGTCTGTCACCACACCAAAGCACAGGCTATAGGTACGGCCCAGGTCGTAACTGTGGTTGGTTTGGGCCACTCCTACATGGGGTAGTTGCAGCGGTCGCTAGCCCAGTGGTTGTCTCACAAAGGGTTACGAACCCCTGTGTAAGGGTGGGGCAGAGGTTCGAGGGTTTTCTCGGCCTGCGTGAGAAGGTCTTCTCTTAGCAAAAATGCCCAGGGGCTGTCTTACCCCCGCAGGTCGAGTTTTTTAATAGTGTTGTATAGTGTTCAGTGCTGATTCTCAGTAGCCACCCTATCCAGCCTTTCTACATAACTTGTATGATGTGCTATTCAAAAAGTCAGTTAATTTTATTTGAGATTTTTCATATTACATATACGAGTACATATAGTATTGCAGTGTATCCATGAGTTTTTCTTTTTTCATATTAAAAGAAAACAGATGTGAAGCTTGAAAGTTGTAAATTGTTTGGCACTGGTTTAAGTAGCCAAAAGAAGTATATGCTATGCTATTCCAAGAGGCAATTAGTCTTAGGAAAATGCAAGACACGAGTTCATATGACGGTTAGATGGCCAAATTGTAGGTATAAAATGCTACACACAGCACGACCAGGCCATCAAACCAGAGTGAGTTTTATTTTGCGAATTTGAACATATACATGATTGAAGTGTATCCATGCATTTCGTTCATATTTTCGGGTATAACTAACAATTTGTCAGTATGGTATTTGTACAACAACAGTTTAGCTAGATACCACATGATTCTAACTAATTTCCATTCATAGTACATAAATGATGACTCACTAGATTGGACAATGTGATACTTTGAGCACAATATTCTTTTGCATGTATTGACAATAACGATGCCAAAAATAAAGGTTGAACCAAATGTACTACAGACAATGGTATAAGCCTTCCTTCCCCACTCTGATTTCCAATGGACAATCAGAATACACTGATAAAGCAATTAATCCAATGTAGTTTCACTACAGTGTGCTTCATGAAGATATTTCACTCGGCCATTTCATTGGTCTGGCAATAAGAAGATCAGCAGTTGACATGTATCCACTGAATAGATAAAGCTAAATGAAGTATTATTGGTTGCAGATTGTTCACCTGCCAAAATAATGACCTATTTCTCGTCCAACTTGGAAAAAGATTGAGAACACCTGAGAGTTGGGACAACGAGTAGCTAGAGGCAAAGAGAACTGTTAAGCAATACTCCCTCCTTACCGTTTTCTAAGGCGCAAGGAGGAGTATTCCACATACCAAGAAATCATTTATACAGCGTGTGCAAAATTAACTCCATAGCTAATTTCCTCGCTAGCAGTGCCACATCCCTTGGTTTCGCATGCATGCATTAGCTGGTCGCTCAAAAGGCCAATCCAACGAAAGCTTTACTCCTCTAGCTTTAACTACTACCGGTTGCCCATGCAACCAAGATGCTTTGGATTCCGCTGTTACAACTTAATGACTACCGGAGTGCATTGTTACCTGTTCCCATGCCCAATATATCGGTCTTTCTCAAAAACGCACATACGCCTTAGAAAATGGTAAGGAGGGAGTATTGAACTACACACAAACAAAGCAGAAGCTCAGGAGCTGAGAAGAGACAATTAAGAAATCAACATTCAACAAAGGGAACCAGTTCTGTGCATTGTAACCTCTTTTTGCTTGAATAATTATCACGTTCTTAGTGTTCATGTATCTGACTGCATTCTCTGGTTTATCACTTTGCAATGACCATACCATCTGGTCTTTTAAATGAAATTCCATTCTTTTTCTTAAAAGCGCAGGAGAGCTGCGTTTCATTGTATTAGAGAGAGAGAAAATAGTCCCCATACAACTCCCATCTCTCATACGGGGACCAAGTATGAGAGTTGAAATTCCATTCTGACGAGTAAAACAAGGTCATCGCTGATACTATGTGTACTGAACAGAGGACTCTCTACTTGAGGGAGAAAAGACAATGCCAATCGGCTGTGCAGTTGAACTGGACATTGGATGCCACATAGTGTCATAGTGAACACTTAAGGAACAAGTGATGAACATCTTATGTGTTGGTGTATATAGCCCATCTAGACTGTTAGGCCCATCTCACCCTTCTAGGGTTTGAAGGAATACACAACAATTATTTCCTCTATCATGGTATCAGGCTAGGGCTCCTTTCCTCTCCTCTCTCCCTCTCTCCCGCCGCCACCAGGGTTCCCCCCTCTCCTTCCCTCCCCTCTTCCTCCCCTGCGCGCGCCGCTCCTGCTGTCGTCGCGGCTGCCCTGCCCCCTGTCGCCGGCGCGGGTGGGGGAGCCCCTGACCCTGCAGCGCCGCCGCCCCTCGCGCCGCTTCCCGTCGGTCCGGGCGCGGCGCCGCCCCCGGCGCCGTTTCCCGTCGGCTCGGGTGCGGGCAGCCCGAGCATGGGCACGACGCCGCCCCCGCGTCGATTCTTGTTGGCCCGGTCCCCGTCGGAGCGGGCGCCTCGGTCCTCCCCGCCGGCCGCACCTCCTGCCCAGCGCGCAGCTCCACCACGCCCGGCGCGCAGGGGCCTCCTACCGGCACGCAGGTGGTTCCCGCCGGCCCGCCTCCGCCCGTCGTCCTCACCGCCGGGCCCACGTCGACCGAGGCTGCCCTCGCTTCTGCCCTCCTCGTGGCGAATACCGAGGCCGCGGCAGCTCAAGAGCGTGTCCGCGCTGCTGCCCTCGCATGGGAGCGTGAGCGCACCGCGGAGGCAGAGCACTACCTCCTCAAGTCTCCGCTGGGAGGCAGCCCATCGTCCACTTCACCGACATCGGCGCCTCTTTCTCCCACCAGGCGAAGCCAACTGGTACTGGTTTCTGTCACGACGCGACCGATCCGATGGTCGCCCAGCTTCACCTTCAAGCAGGTTGCTAGGGTCCAGAACATCCGGGCCTTGGTCTCCGTCGCCCTTGACCCCGCGTCCTCCTACCCCCGCGTTCTCCTTGATACGCCTGCTGAGGCGATGGACATGACCTGGGCGCGCCTCGACAGCGTCGCCATGTCCTGAATCTTTGGGACCATCTCCCTGGATCCCTAGGACATCGTCCAGACTCACTGGGGCACCGCATGCCAGGGGGCCAGTTCCTTGGCAACGCCGAGGCCCGTGCTCTCCGGCTCGACAGTGAATACTGTAGGAAGATGAAGGCCATGGCCGATGCCCTTCACGACCTGGGGTGCCCGGTGAACCCTGGTGCTCCATGTCCAGCGGGGTCTTAACGACAGCTACGACGCCTCCTGTGGACATGGATCCCCCGCCAGCGGCCCTTCCCCACCTTTCTGCGGGTCTGGGACGACCTCGCCCTGGATGAGATCACTTGCGGTCTCACACCCGGCTCGTCCTCCTCCATCGCGCTTGTGGCTGCACCACCGCCCTCCCCTGCCCCGCCTGCCACCACTCTTCTGGGCGCTCCTCCCCCCGGGCCAAGCGGGGGTGGAGTGGGCCGTGGCAGGCGCCGTCGCCGCGGGGGACATGGTGGTGGAGCACCGGCTTCGGCTCCTGGAGGTGCTCCCTGGCCATCCTTCAGCAACTCATGGCCTTCCCCTGCCCCGCCTGCCACCACTCTTCTGGGCGCTCCTCCCCCCGGGGTGAGCGGGGGTGGAGTGGGCCGTGGCAGGCGCCGTCGCCGCGGGGGACGTGGCGGTGGAGCACCGGCTTCGGCTCCTGGAGGTGCACCCTGGCCATCCTTCAGCAACTCATGGCCAAGGCGCATCTCGATGTGGCCTTTCCAGGCTTGGGGGAGGGGGGGGGGGGGGGGTTCCTCGCCCTCCACTCCAGCCCACGGCCATGTTCGGCAGCCCTGCCCCCTATGCCTGACGACCTGGACACCACCCACTCAGCCGAGCCAGCTTCCGCCTACCTAGGCCCTACCAGCCTCCGACCTGGCTGGGGGATGGGACACGGTTGCGCTGGCGCAGTCCTTCAGCACCATGGGGCTGACACCGCCGGTCAGCGCTGAGTGGATTGCCGACTCGGGCGCCTCGTTCCACACCACGCCAGAAGCTGGTATTCTTTCTTCTGTCCACCCACCACACCCCTCCTGTCCTTCCTCTATCATGGTCGGGAATGGTTCTTGCCTTCCTGTCACCTTTGTGGGTAATACACCTGGTTCTTTCCGTCTTCCTAATGTTCTTGTTGCTCCACATATGGTCCATAATCTCCTGTCTATTCGCCAGTTTACTGTTGTCTGCTGACAATTCTTGTTCAGTCGAATTTGACTCTTCTAGTCTTACCGTGGAAGATTTGGCTTCCCGGCGTCCACTTCTCCGATGCGACAGCACAGAACCCCTTTACACCCTCCGCCTTCCTACTTCCGCTACTTCACCTTCGACTTCCACTCTGTCAGCTCCTTTCGCCATGACTTCCTTCTGCTACTTGGCACCGTCGGCTCGGTCATCCCGACCGCGACGTTTTACCTCAGCTCAGTCGTACTGCAGATCTCCCTTATACTAGGACCCGTGATGAGCACTTCAGTCATGTGTGCCAGTTGGGTCGTCATGTTAGACTTCGTTTTTCTTCTTCGCATGCGAGTCAAGCTTTTGATCTTATAGTACTTCTGGCTACAAATACTATCTGATGGTAGTTGATTGTTTCTCCTATTAATCTTGGACTTTTCCTTTGCGAGCTAAGTCCAAGACGTTTCCTACCCTCCTTCACTTCTTTGCCTGGGTGTCCACGCAGTTCGGCCTCACTGTCAAGGCCGTCCAGTGTAACAACGGTTGTGAGTTCGATAACACCACCTCCCGTGCTTTCTTCCTCTCTCGAGGTGTTCAACTGCGCATGTCTTGTCCGTACACTTTTCCTCAGAACGACAAGACTGAGCGGATGATTCGCAACACGAACGATGTCTTGCACACCCTTCTCCAGGCCTCCCTCCCTCCCCGTTTCTGGGCCAAAGGACTCCACACTGCCACCTACCTGCTTAACTGTCTTCCTTCCACTGCATCTCCTGCTCCCACACCTCACCACGCTCTCTTCGGCACCCCTCCCCAGTTATGACCATCTTCGTGTCATCGGGTGTGCGTGCTATCCTAACATCTCTGGCACTACACCCCATAAGTTAGCTCCTCGTTCGACTCGTTGTGTCTTTCTTGGGTACTCCCCTTACCACAAGGGGTACCGCTGCTTCGACCTCACCTCTCGCCGGGTTCTCATCTCCCGATACGTTGTTTGACGAGTCGGATTTCCCCTACTCCAGCTCCCACACACCGTCAACTGACCTGAGTTGGACTCCATGTTTTCGACTGACCCGGTGGTTCAGCCACCTGTTTCTGTATACCCTTTTCCTGGTGCCTCGACACCGCTTCCGGTGACCTCCGGCGCGCCACGCGCGGCCCAGGCACCTCGACGTCCCCTCAAGCGCCACGCGCAGCACCAGCGCCCCTTCCTGCGCGCTACGCTCAACCCTTACAGGTCTATCGTCGCCGGTCGGTGCCGGCACAGGAGCAGCCGCCCCGACCCGTCTCGGATACCACCGGAGCACTCCCCGCCCCCACCTCCACCGAAGCCGTCTTCCCCGCCTCCTTCGCCGGACCCACCGGCCCACTCTTAGGCCCGCTCTCGTCTGGATCCGGCAGTATACCACCCGCCTGTCATCTATAGGGATACTGGACACACTCATCCCATGGTGACACGGCGGGCGGCGGGCGTTCTCCGGTCTATGACTCTCCGGCTCCGAGGGAGTCGGGGATCTCTCCGGTACCCTCCTCTATCTGTGACGCCCTCGCCGACCCTCACTGGAGTCGGGTGATGGAGGAGTACGTGACCCTTCTTGCCAACCAGACGTGGGACCTCGTGCCGCGTCAGTCTGGTTGCAATGTGGTAACCGGCAGGTGGATTTTGACGACGCATAACCGTCGAGCTGATGGTTCACAGGATCGATACAAGGCTCGCTGGGTTCTCCGGGGTTTCACCCAGCGGCCTGGTGTGGACTATGATGAGACCTTCAGTCCAGTGGTGAAGGCTGCGACAGTACGCACAGTTCTCTCGATTGCTCTCACTCTTGGCCAGTGCACCAGCTCGATGTGAAGAATGCATTTCTTCATGACACTGCAACCAGCCAGCGGGTTCTGTTGATTCCAGTCGTCCAGATCTGGTCTGCCACCTCAACAAGTCTCTGTATGGTCAGAAGCAGGCTCCTCAGGCTTGGTACTCTCGCTTTGCTGCGTTATTGATCTCGTTGGGATTCACCGAATGCAAGTCCGACACTTCTCTGTCCGTCTGCCGCCGTGGCTCTGAGACTGCTTATCTGCTGGTCTACTGTCGACGACATCATTCTTGTTGCGTCCAGCCACTGCAGCAGGAGTTTGCCATGAAGGACCTGGGTGAGCTTCACCACTTCTTGGGTGTCACAGTTGAGCCTCGTTCCTCTAGCCTCTTCCTTCACCAACGGTAGTATGCACTTGAGATTCTGGAGCGGGCTGGGATGACTGGCTGCAAGCTCTGTTCCACTCCGGTCGACACTCAAGCTAAGCTCTCTGCTGACACGGGTGACCCTATTGCTGACCCGACTGCCTACTAACGCATTGCTGGTGCTCTGTTGTACCTCACCTTCACCAGACCGAACATCACATATGACGTTCAACAGGTTTGCCTCCATATGCATCATCCTCGGGAGCCACACTACCTCCGTGGCACCGTTGACTACGGCCTTGCTCTTCACCGGTCTCCCACCACTGAGCACGTTGTCAACATCGGCGCTGACTGGGCTGGCTGCCCTGACACACATCGCTCCACTTCCGGGTACGCCGTCTTCCTCGGCAGCAACCTGGCCTCCTAGTCGTCGAAGCGACAGCCGGTCGTCTCCCGCTCCAGTGCCGAGGCGGAGCACCGAGTTGTTGCTAACTACATAGCTGAGGCGTCCTGGCTGCGACCGCTCTTGGCGGAGCTTCACAGCCCACTCGTCAAGAGCACTCTCGTCTACTGCGACAATGTCAGCGCAGTGTACCTCTCTTCCAACCCAGTTCAGCATCAGCGGCCGAAGCATGTGGAGATCGACTTGCACTTCATCCGGAACAGAGTTGCTATTGGCCAGGTTCGTGTTCTCCATGCCCCCGACCACCTCCCAGTTTGCAGACATCTTCACCGAGGCCCTCGACATTCTTGGAGTTCCGCTCCAGTCTCAACATAGTTGGTGGGTAGTTATGACTGCGGGGAGTGTGTCAATGTTTTCTTGTCCAGTCTTGAACTCCACTGCGCCGATAGTTCAGACTGCAGGGGGAGGGAGGTGTTGGTCTTTCATGTCCAGTCTTTTACCCCGCTGCGCCGGTAGTACAGACCGCGGGGGAGTGTTGAGGTATATAGCCTGTTAGGCCAATCTAGAGACCTATGTACATTTACTATATATATCCCACCCTTCTAGGGTTTGGAGGAATACACAGCAATTATTTCCTCTAGCATTATGAGACGGTAGGGGAGTGTTGATGTATATAGCCTGTTAGGCCCATCTAGAGGCCTATGTACATTTACTATATATATCCCACCCTTCTAGGGTTTGGAGGAATACACAGCAATTATTTCCTCTAGCATTATGAGACGGTACTGACTGAGCAAATAAATATGTTCTACCAATTCAGATGACAGTAGCCAAAATGATAAATAACTCTGTCCAAATGTGTGGACAATGCTTGAGAAGTATAGTGCAAAGAAAAGAGCATTGCAATTTGTTTCTCATCAAATAATTTTAGAGCAGTTGTCTGGCAAAGCTCATTACCTACATCTCCAATATGAATATGGAAGATAACATATGTCATAGACACATAGATTTGCCCTAAGAGTTGTTGTGGGTGATAATGCACAGCGTGTGCTCAGTAATGAAACAAGGAAATGCCTGATAATAAAGATTAACAAGCCCAAAGATATTCTCTAGTAGACCATCCAAAAAAACACCTAATAGCCATTATGAAGAGATGGTATCATCGTTGTGGTTTAGAACTCCATCCAACATCCAATCAAGTGCCCATGACTCTTGGCAATTCGTCACAGCTAGCTCATTTGTTTGCTACGGAAGATGATTTGGTTTAAAATGAACAAACTAATAGCAGGCAAGTTGCTGGAAGCCGGAGAATTATGCTCTACGAAAGGTCTTAGCTCCTACAAGTTTCTAAAAATTTCCCAGATAGCCTCAAATTCCCTAGGTCATAAAAAATAATAGATGCAACAGGGGGCAACATAAGTGCATTGCATGCATGATATATTCAACCATCCACCCAGCTGTAATAGATGGTTTACATCAGGATCCCTAAGCTCTAATCTGTTGTTACTAATGAAGGCACAAGAGTGAACGAAGGAATATTAAAACAAAGAACGCAAGAAAAGATCTCATGGAAATTTTACTGTAACTCACTAACTTGCTTGAACATCTGAGAGTCCATTTAAACTTGAGTATCGCATTTAACTTTATTTGAATCAGGTCTGTGCAAGTGACTAAATAGGGTATAAGTAACAACTGTGGCATTAGTTGGATGATAACATGATGTCGTCCAAACAGTGGAAAACACCGGATCAGTTTAAGTTTTTGATTAACTCGTATCATTCTCAAAACAGTTTT
This sequence comes from Urochloa ruziziensis, assembly GCA_015476505.1. Taxonomy (NCBI): domain Eukaryota; kingdom Viridiplantae; phylum Streptophyta; class Magnoliopsida; order Poales; family Poaceae; genus Urochloa; species Urochloa ruziziensis. The sequence goes on along the minus strand of CM027123.1, from coordinate 32,206,051 downwards.
GGATGGGCAGGGTACAAATTGCACAGACAAATCCATAAGCCAAACATACAAGTGAAATTATCATCAGCAGGGAAATTTTCATGTCCACAAACAGCAGTAATAGAGTTCCACTACTGCTGGTAGTTGCTGAATTTGCCTTACAAAACCAACCTTGACGAATCTGTGGGGTATGCACCACTTTACACATCTATGCTCCTCAGTCCTCACTGGCTAAAATAAGGGGCCAAGCATGTCAGACAACAAATTGACACACCAAATAAGCATAGACGAACTTATGCCCCCGTTCACCAATAACCCAATTTAGCTTCCAGACAAACCATTAACACAGACTGTAATTCATCCCGTGTTTTCCCCATTTTTCTCACAGAACTACGATAGCAAACGCCCAATTTCTGTACGACTATTCATAGCAGCAACACAATTCGCTGCTCTCCTCAACGTCTAACGACTCCCCCTCCAGGCAGACGGAGGGCAGAAATTTTCGAGACCTGAAGCAGCTAACCCAAGATCCGCGGGAGCGGTCGCACGAAACCCAGCTCGGGAACCGAGCGTCGAGGACGGCACGCTCGGTAAATCCGCACGAGGGGAGAGGGAGATAGGTGTAGGTAGGCTGACTGACCTTCGAGGGCGTGGTCCTCGGGGCCGATGGCGGCGTCGCCGCAGACGTCGCAGACGACGCGGCCGCGGATCTCCCCCGTCCACGCCTCGGCCGCCGGTGCCGCCGCGAGCAGGACGGCGAAGACGAGGCCCAGCTGGAGGAGGAGCAGCCACCGGCGAGGAAGCGCCGCGGCCATGGTTGGGAGAGGATGGTTGGCGGAATGAAGCAGAGCCGTGCCGTGGACTCTCTCCGCGGCAGATGCAGTGCCCGCCCGCAGCCGGTAGATGCGTCTCGAGCTAGATTTTTTTTGAGTCTTTTGCCACTATGGCATTAAGAAAGTTGTAGCTTACCTGTGTGCAACTAAAAATTTGGAAGCACCTATGTGCCATGAGCTCAACTTTCTTTAACCTGTGTGCCATTCCGTCCACCTTCTATTAGAAATTAGCTCTGACAGATGGGACCCACGTATGGAAATGACTTCTCTGCCCTCTAGCCACTGACGTGTGGGACCCACAAAGGAAGTCATCTTCAACCTCCTGCTCCCTTCTCTCCCCATGGCCGGTAGGGCCATCTTCACCATGGCCGAGCTCCCAGGCACCCGCGCGACCGGCGGGGCCGAGCTTCCAGGCACCCGCGCGACCGGCGGGGCCAAGCTCAGGCCGCCCGCCTTGGCCGGCGGAGCCGAGCTCCGGCCCGCCATGGCCGGTGGGCCGAGCGCGGGGCAATGGGACGCCGGTGCGGCGCGGAGCCATGGCGCGGGGCCATGGCGTGGGGCGGCAGGACGCCGGTGCGGCGCGGAGCCATGGCCCGCCATGGCCGGCTGGGCCGAGCACGGGCGCGGGCGGAGCGAAAGGCCGCCGGTGCGGGCGCGTAGCCATGGCCGGCGGCGCGAGCTCCCGCGGACCGGCGACGCGAGCTCCGCGCGCCATGGCCGGCGGCGCGAGCTCCGCCGCGCCCGCGCCCCGCGCACGGCGGCCGCCGGGGCTGCCGCCGCCGCCGTACAGGATGGATCGGGTGGGGAGGGAGAAGAAGAGATGGAGGAGGAGATGAAGAGTGGGACCCACAAAGGGCAAAACAGTCAATTCACAGCTCTGTTACCTTCTGTTAGCCTTCTTTCCATCCAAAATGGCAAACAGGTAAAACAAAGTTGAGCTCATGGCACACAAGTGTCTCCAAACTTTTTTGTGGCACACAGGTAAGAGGCAACTTTCTTAATGGCATAGGGGTAAAAGACTCGATTTTTTTAGAGCAACTTCAGCCCACCTATATTGGAGACCCTATTTTGCTTTTTTAGAGGGACATTTAAAATTTAAAATTTAGGGCTTCAAATTCTATACTCACTCTAACCTGACTGATCAAATTAAGGCCCCAAATCAATCTGTCGAGTGGGTCCTGTTGGCATTTCTTAACGACGTTACCAGTTTCCCATCAACAACGTCATAAATGATTATTGACCAAATGGTAAACTAACAGTTGCGAAAGGGATCCGCAAGCGCACGGATATACCATTGTAGCATTTCACCCATGAGTATTCCCAAGTGTATCGTATTTTTCAAATAAAGGCGTGGTTGATAAAAGAGTATTGTTGCAATCATGAATATAACGATAGCATGGATAGAATCACATACCAAGAACAGGGGTAAGGATAATAAGAGTATGATATGGGTAGTGTGACACACACTGGGGTTCACCTCTAGGACATTTAGACTAGGGAAAGGACTAAGAGTTAGCATCTAGGTTCTAATCTAATCACATACATGCACAGGTCAGATTAGAGATACAAGTTATACATCATCATGAAATAAACAAAAGCACTTCGGTAAGGGGAGATAACCTCCCTCGCTGTTTAAGCACAGTCAGGTTGTTACTCATTTCAAAACTCCTACAGGGAACATGAATGTGGGGGGATTTCAGAGGGTCCAACGGGGCTGTCACCACCTGCGGCCTACCCCGGCCAAACCGTGGGGAACACTCATAATCAACCGTTGATTCCAACCCTAGCTCCATGCTCGCGTTGTACACAAGACATCGACCGTTCCGAACTATTAAGACTTGGATCGATGCCGCTATTATAAGAATAGCCGACGAACCTATACCGTGGCTATGATCATGAAGATCATGCAAGACATGCAACCTTATTCTAATTGAACTAGAGCAAAGTCTAATAAAGAGAGGGCACTCATATCTCTACTATCTATGCAATGGTATAAGACTAATCTAGCATATAAGCCAAGCATATCATGATAGCAAAAACATGAACACAGCTCAATCATATCATATCTAAGACAAACATTGTATGGAGAAGATAAATGATTAAATTAGTGTCGGTGTTTTACCGGCAGTCCTACCAAGGGGTATCCCAGGGTAGTAGAGTTTCGGTGGAGTGACAGTAGAATCAGGAACTCGACGATTACGTGACATGATTTTTATACAGGTTCGGGCCGCCAATTAGGCGTAATACCATACGTGTTGTTGCTGATCTTGTATTACGTAGGATGAATATGAGTACGAGCGTGTCTTCTCGATCGATGATCAGAGAGACTATTCGAGATTCTCTATATCCTATGAGATTGGGTTGTGATTGAGATTGTTTTGAGAAGGGTCCCTGCCCAACCTTATATACTGGTTGGCAGTGTTACAAGGGTGGAATCCTAGTCTAATTCGAGTAGTAACCCGGGCAAGCCTCGCTATGCGAATGCTTTCCTTATGTCGACTAGTTTCCAAACTTCGTAGAGTCCTGTGTTGCCTTGCGCCACGGCCTCTACTCGTTGCCATATCCTTCTTTGGACTATCTCCTGCGTCCGTGTGGGCCCTAGGCCTCTATGTCCGGCAAGCCCTCGAGCGCTTCATAGCCGAATTCTTTCATTATTTTGAGAGTGCTTGGCCTATTGGGTCGAGTACTTTTCGTCCTTTCTTGAAGGTTTTCGAGTGCTTTCTTGGACTGCAGTCTTTGGTCTTCTAAGGACAAGGCTGTGAGGTGCTCAAGTCCTGTGGTGTATTTGTGGAGTGCGATTTTGAAATCGCACTTCATATGAAGTAGCCCCGAGCTTTAGGTTGAATCAATGATTCGAGCTGAAGGTCCTGAAAAAATCTTGAATTTTTGGTGAAAATTTTAAAAAAAACTTCACATAAACGATCCATGATTCCTGTAGCCCTCAAGCCTTGAACCACTCTTTTCGAGTGGTAAAAAGGATCTTGAGGTAGTCGTGCCTTGCATAGATGGATAATGAAAAGTCCCCGAATTTAAGAAAGGCTAAGATCGTTAAATAGATTTTTGAATTTTAGGAGCTCTTTTAAAAAACAAAAATCTAAGAAACGCCTTTTCCTCCTGAAAAGCTGGACGATATCTGTTATCCGGAGCAGGCACTTTTTCCTAGGTCATTTCTTGTTTTTGGATTTAAAATAACTTTTCCTTAGGGTTTTTGTTTTTACCCTCCCTTAGGTAAAAAGACCCTTGCTCTATTCTTCCTTGTTCGTCGTAAGTCCACCGCTGCCGCCGTCTTGCTTTCCCTTGATCTTTCCTCCTTTTGAGTCCCTTTGATCGCAATGCGTTCCAAGAGACTTGTGACGTGGAAGCTGATAGAGCTGGAGTGCCCGATCTTTCGGTGAGTGGAGGATAATTTCGATTTGGGCGGAAGTAGACCCTCACGATCCGACTACGACGAGCGAACCCGAAGCGCCAATGCAATCGCTGAACCAACTCCCTGTGGTTACCGACCTTGTTGAAGCAAGATCAGCCTGATCACGAAGATCAATTCCTGTACGCAATCGAAGAACGAACAAGAAAAAGAGGCGAGCAATCTTAATATCACTCGAAGGTGGAGTTCTGAATCACACGAGGACAGCACGTATTTGTGCGTGTTCGGTGTAGCTAAAGCTAGATGTAAAACAAAACCCAAGTGTTCTTGGCGGCGGCTAGGGGGTATATGATAGGGGAAGGACGTCTACAGGGGTGCTGGGGTCGTGCTCCAACCCTAGGACGCGTCCCTAATGGACCCAGCTTGATACACGGCCCGTGGGCCAAAATAAGGTGTCGCAGCACCTGGACAGAAAAACCTTCGGTCAATGATTTGAAGATTGCGGCCGCCTCGGGACAGATATGGACATGCGTCCGGATCCATATGAAAGTAGACTTCATAAGCTTTCCAACTTGAATGCCGCAAACGGAGTCCGGATGAAGTCGTGGTGGCCGTTGAAAGTCAGGACTTTCCTACTGTCCGAATCCAACGTTTCCAAAACGTGTTGGATTCAATCTCTTTATTTACTTAGACCAAAAGTGACGTGATAGCCTGGTGTAAAACGTGGGAATACTTTGACTTGGTCCCCAATCGACCTCTTTGGTCCTCCATGCCTTCCATGTGTGTTTAACACTCTTATGTATTTCATGTCCTCATCATCCTCCCCTTCTTGACGAAAAGCCGTCCTCGGCGTCAATTGTACTTGAAACCGATCCTGCATAACGCAAAGGAGAACGGGGTTGCAAAAACAAAAGAAACCAAATGTATTGGGAGGAGGAGGGTCACCATGCTTCGAATTGTCAAATGTGTCATCTCGCATAGACATTTCAGCAGGAATGTAGACTTCTGGATCGGACGACACAATATGGTTGTCAACATGATCCTGCACAAGATTAGTACCAACAAAAGACAAAGCAGGCATAGGTAGCAACCAGCAAAACTCCCCTTCTTTGGATTGAACATGTTTCTTTAAAACAAAGCTAGAGAAATTGGATGTGACATGATTATTCTTAGTGCAGCTCTCTAACTTATCACATTGTTGTCCAACCAGATTTGAACAAATATAAACTCGATGCACCATATATTCTCCATTGTGATTATATTTGCCAATGAAGAGATATGTGTTCCTAGATAAGCATGGCAATTTTAGATATGCAAGAAATCTCTCCTCCAAACAATTTAGATTACATAGAACAACAAAGTCAATATAACCTAAAGTATTTAAAGAAGATAGCAATTTTTGTTCATCATTTGCACAAGTAATTGGAACAAACATTTGATTTTCAGCATAATTATATGGCTCCAAAGCATGTGTATCATCATGATTAAGTAATTGTGGCAGAGGAATAAAAGAATCACTATCACACAACTCTTCTTCATCACAAGGTACACCAAGCAAATGGTCTTGTGACAAAGGCAAAAGTAGTAAGGGTTCTACCGATAGTTGCTCTATGTTATCATGTTTAATTTCAGCACAAGGGTGTGATTTTAAAACATGTACAACAGAAGCATTGTCACACAAATCATCTTTATCACAAGGAACAATAAGCACATCATCATGTGACAAAGGTTCATCAAGAGATGGTTCCACTAATAATTGCTCTATGATAGCATGAGGTGTGGAAAAATTCAGCACAGTAGAAGTGGTCTCACCTTCCGTGAGTGGAGCACCTGTCGTCGACGGCAGTGTTGTGGCCGTCCTCTCGCACGGTGTAGTGCTAGACGTGGATGGCGTAGGGAGAGCAGGATCTGCGCTGGATGCCGGGCTTCGTCCTGCAAAAGAGTTAGTATATGTCGTCGAGCGGCGTCCCTGCACTTCACGTTCAGCTTTGCAAGCATATTCAAAAAATGTGATCATATCAGCATAAGTATTAGAATCAAGTACGTCCTGAATGTCGCGGCTCAAACCACTGCGAAAACGTGCCATAGCAGCGGCATTCGTCTCAAATAAACCACAACGGATCATACCCTTTTGTAATTCCTGATAATATTCCTCAACAGATTGTTGCCCTTGCTGAAACCGCTGCATTTGTTTAAGCAAATCTCGGGCATAATATGAAGCTACAAAGCGATGACGCATAGCAGCTTTTAATTGAGCCCAAGTGGTTGGAATAGCCGTGGGATGTTTTAGCTTATATTCACGCCACCACATTAAAGCAAAAAGAGTAAATTCACTAATAGCAGCGTTAACTTGTGCACTAGCAGGAATATCATGGCATGAAAATTTTTGTTCTACCTCTAACTCCCAATCAAGATATGCAGCAGGATCATATTTGCCATTATAAGATGGAATTTTAAATTGAATCGTAGCAAATGAGTCAATGTGTGGATGACATACCACACAGCGGGCACAACCGTGGCGATCTCCATCGTCTAGCTCCATGTCACTGTTATAGTCCTTGTGCAACGCTGTTACCGACGTGGACCACGCATCGAATCGTGCCACGATGTCGTTGACGTCTCCTGACATGATTAGCGCAAACACAAAAACAAATCCTACGGCAACAAAGGTGTGGATGGAATGCTCACAAAGATGCTGCGATCAAGTTCTTATCCGTTCTTACCAAGCAACAGGGGTGACCTGCAAGCAACAAGTAGCACCTGCGAAAGATTGGAGCAGCGATTGCATGGAGAAACAAAGTCGGCTCGTCGTAGGAATATGTGTAGTTCTGGGTAGGCTGCACTCAAATCAAGGATTAGCACAATCAATCAATAATGCAAAGTTGAATTATAGTGCTAAACACGTAACTATGCTGCTGGAAACAAGTGCAACGCGCTATGGAGCAAGCAAAGGGAACAAGGAAGTGGGTATGCAGAAACAGGAAATCTCCCGGAGCCCGGTACGCTGTGTAAACGGCGTTTTTTTGGCTTCGAAACCGACTTCACCTAGCAGGTGTCCTATATAGGAGAATTTCATAAGCTTTTTGGAAAAAAAAAGAACGCTGAAAACGGAGATCCGAGCGAAAAGTTATGGCCGTTTTCGTGAAGGTGTTTGAAACTGCACAAAACTTCCAAACGTAAACCGAGCAAGATTAGGCAACTTTGCTGTTTCCTTTTTTTATTCTTTCCTTTTTCTTTCTTTTCCTTTTTTGTTTCTTTCCTTTTTTTTCTTTTTGTTTTCCAAACTTTGAACACGCGGCCGAGTAGGACTCGGTGTGGGAGGCGCGGCCGAGGCAGGGAGGGTTTCGTTTTGGGGGGGGGGGGGGGGGAGGGGGGGCTGCGATGTGAGGCGGCAAGGTGGGGCGACGGCGGTGATGGAAAAGCGGCGGAAGCACAAATTGACCAGCAACAATTGAACGCGAAGCACACAAATTCAACAACGCAAATTATTGAAAGGAAGTGCAAGGCGAAGAAAGGTGTTGGGACAATGATCTAACCTGAATTTTTTTTGGTTTTTGTGGACTGTAGGTAATCAACCTGGACTTTTTATACCACTTGATAGAGCTGGAGTGCCCGATCTTTCGGTGAGTGGAGGATAATTTCGATTTGGGCGGAAGTAGACCCTCACGATCCGACTACGACGAGCGAACCCGAAGCGCCAATGCAATCGCTGAACCAACTCACTGTGGTTACCGACCTTGTTGAAGCAAGATCAGCCTGATCACGAAGATCAATTCCTGTGCGCAATCAAAGAACGAACAAGAACGAGAGGCGAGCAATCTTATTATCACTCGAAGGTGGAGTTCTGAATCACACGAGGACAGCATGTATTTGTGCGTGTTCGGTGTAGCTAAAGCTAGATGTAAAACAAAACCCAAGTGTTCTTGGCGGCGGCTAGGGGGTATATGATAGGGGGAGGACGTCCACAGGGGTGCTGGGGTCGTGCTCCAACCCTAGGACGCGTCCCTAATGGACCCAGCTTGATACACGGCCCGTGGGCCAAAATAAGGTGTCGCAGCACCTGGACAGAAAAACCTTCGGTCAATGATTTGACGATTGCGGCCGCCTCGGGACAGATATGGACATGAGTCCTGATCCATATGAAAGTAGACTTCATAAGCTTTCCATCAAGTACTTGAATGCCCCAAACAGAGTCCGGATGAAGTCGTGGCGGCCGTAGAAAGTTCAGGACTTTCCTGCAGTCCTGAATCCAGCGTTTCCAAAACGTGTTGGATTCAATCTCTTTATTTCCTTAGACCAAAAGTGACGTGATAGCCTGGTGTAAAACGTGGGAATACTTTGACTTGGTCCCCAATCGACCTCTTTGGTCCTCCATGCCTTCCATGTGTGTTTAACACTCTTCATGTATTTCATATCCTCATCAGAAGCCAGCCCCCACGAAGAAGAAACAATCTAGAAAGCGCAAGCGCTCAGGTTTAGATCCAGTTCTTACTCCTCCCAAGTTTGGGAAGGTTGATGGTCCTCATTATCCGCCGCGGACGACTTATGTCAAGAAGTCAGTGGTGAAGCATGCCGATCTCGAGCGTCTTGTAGATTTAGGTATGCTGAGGGATCAGATGTTCTTGTAGTGGTCTGCTCCTCCTCCAACTGAAAACCATCCATTAGATCCAGTTGATCAGATCTGCTTTTTTTCTTCTTTTGTGGAGAGAGGCCTTGGGTTTCCATCTTGTCGCTTCCTCTGTGATCTTCTTGACTTTTATCATCTTGAACTCCAGAATCTTGATCCCAATGGGATTTTCCATATTTCTGTTTTTTGTTCACTTTTGCGAGGCTTTCCTTAGGATTTACCCAGACTTCGACTTGTTTCGAGAGTTGTTTGTCCCTGTCTCTTATCCGAGAGAATTTTCTGTCTCGCCCATTGGAGGAGCAGTTATTCAATTTCGACTAGGTTCTAAAAAAAATATCTCGACTACTCTTTGCCCTCGTCTGGAACCGAGTGGAGGCAGTCGTGGTGGTATGTTGGGAAGCATCCACCCGCTTTGCCAGAGTTTATTGGAAGAACTCCTGTAAGCGAGCCGCGCTGGAGTGAGGCTTCCACTCAAGGTGACTCCAAGACGTTGTCGTCTCATTTTAAGACTATTGACTACTTGAAGAAGTAGGGGTGACAGTTGCCTCGGTTGTGTATAGCTAGGTTGAGCGTAGGGTTCAACCCTTGAGTTTGAGAGAGTCGCTTGGCTATGAGTACAGTGGCCGCGATGACCCTTCACGCATGAGTGCAGAAGATCTTTCTGATGAAGAGATCTTGGAGAGAGTCTGATTGATGCTTCATGGAGTTGTAAAGAAGCCTTATGTGCCTCAACTCTACGATCGGGAGCATCCTCCTCCTCAGGTACTTGAAGTTGTCTTTGTGTTCTATCGACTGGTTTTTGTCTTTAGAGTGGTTTTTTGACGTGTTGACTTTGTAGGTTTCCGCTGCATCTCTTCAAGTTAAGAAAGAACTGGTTGATGACCTATCGGGAGATGGAGGATCCCTTTTTGATGACTTTGGGATAAGGCGGAAGCCTCGGGTCTGTGTTCGCAAGGTTAAGATCCCCCGTGACGTATCGCAGAGTGGTTCTCCTTCCTTGCCGGTAGAGCCTCCGAGTTCTTCTGTTGAGAAGTTTGAGACTGGGTAATCTCTTTGCTCCTTGAGTTTCTTGCTCATATCCTTTTACTTTTGTGGATCTCTCTTTTTTGACATTTGCTTCTGTAGGACTGATCTTGAGGTTATGTCTCCGTCAGCCCCCGGGCCTGTCTTTGGGAAGGTCAGTGCCTCCCCTATTTTGGGTGAGGTTGTGAAGACTGCTTCTACTATATCGTCCGGACAGTCGAGTGGGGATGTTGTGGTTGACTCGTTGGCCGCGGGATCCTCGTTGCCCGAGAAGCCAAGTGCCACAGTGAAGAAACCACGCAAGCTGGTATTTGGCGCTCCTCGTCTTCTCATGTCTAGTTCGAACAGGTTTGGATTTTGAAACTCTTGCTTTAGACTGGTCCTCTTAGGGGTTTTCCCTCACTGCTTTTCTCTTTGTAGAGTTTCCATCTGCCTTTCCGATTTGAAGAAGTCCTCAACTGGCTTGCCCTCGAGTTATTCTTTGTTGAAGAATGATTCTGTCTTGGGGGCAAGTGCTTTGTGTACTCCAGTCATTGTGGAAGCTTCTAAGCAGCCGAGTTCTGCTGCTGACATGACTGCTAGTCCGGCACTTTCATCTTCTGAGGAAGTCGTCGTTACCGCTTCTGCTGTTGCTTGGGCAAGGAGAAGATCTTGATTTGCCCTCTGATGATCTTGTGTCTGATGGGTCTCGAGATTTGAAATAGAGGGTACTTTCTCTCGAATCCAAGGTAGCCGCACTTGAGAAACTAAATGCTAATCTTGAAGCTCGCTACAAGGCATTAGAGGATGCCCGCTGGAAGAGTATCCAAGATCATAATGAGGCTACTGACAGGATTATTGATACCATTGATAATTATGCTGATATTGATGCTGTCAAAGCCAAGCATGCTAGTGAGATCCATTCTTGGAAGAATAAGCTGGAAAGTGAGTACTTTGCTTTCTGGCTTTTGTCCTTTTCACTTTGAATTTGCTCGCTGACTTGTTCTCTCTTTTTAGAATTGGAGAACGGTTATGCGACGCTTCAAGTTGACTGCAACAAGTGGAAGGATGGTATGCTGAACGCCGTTGATGAGAACGAGCAATTGAAACGATCCTCGAAGAGTCTTCAGGGTTTGTATAATGCTCTGAAAGTTGATCAAGAAGCTCTTGTCAAGCGTTACAAGGACCAAGATGAGGCTGCCACGACGGTTGCAGAATCCATTGCTCCAACTCTTGCTGGCTCCCGACCTCGACTGCTTCTCGATCGCCTTACGGACTTCCAAGTTGCTTTGACTCGTACTTGCGTCATACGTGTACTTTTGTAGCTAATAACGTCCTGGCTGCCGTCCAGTCTTTGGTTCTTGAGCTTAGTTTAAGCAGTGTACCGGGCGGTAAAGCTGGCGATTGTACTGACACCAAGTTTGAAGAGTACTTGGAGTCCACTAGGTCGATAGCTAAACAAGTTGTAGAGAAGTTAGATCTCTCATAGGGTAATTTTTTGCTCTCTTCGATGAAGAGGAAGTACTCTTTTGAGATGATCTTTTGTAAAGAGTGGAATCAGTCTTTGCTTTTGTTTACGCACTTGTTTTCCTACTCTTATTAACGAGGTGCCTGCTTGTCTTTTGACGACTAGGCTTTGTTTGATGTACTTATAGGAAGTACTTGGATCGTGTCCAGTTTGTTTCTGAGACCAGGTAGTTTGCCTGACATGCTCTTCCCCTATTCGGTTCAGATAGTGGTTTGCTGCTGTAAGGCCAGCGTACCTCTTCAGTAATCTCTCGCTTTGAGTTTATTTCCGTTGGATATAAACTCTTGGAGACCCTGGAAACAATTGTACTTCTCTTGGAAGTACTCGGAACGGATCCGATTGCTTTTTCTGAGAATAGTTTAGCCGAGTGGTTTGCCTGACATGTTGTTCCATTCTTTAAGATTTGTTATCTGGCGCAGTTTCTGGGTTGCTACTGTAAGGCCAAGCATACCTCTTCAGTCACCTCTCGCTTTGAGTTATTTCTCTTGGAAATAAGCACTCGGAGGTCCTGGATAATAAGCATTCTTTTGCTTTGTGAACTCGTTTGGTGGGTGTCTCTTGTTCCTAAATAAAACTGTTAGGAGATGATAGACAATCCTTGGGTTCGTTTGAGTTTGATAGGGCATCTTCTTCTGGTCTTGTTTGTTTTGCCAGTACTCGAAGAGCTCGAGGGGGAACATGATGAGATGTGTCCTACTGAGAAAGTTCTGCTTTTGCAGTTGTTGACGCAAAAATCGGGACTTGACAGATGCGCAAACACACGAGTGAAGGCGTGGCCTTGAAATCCGGGGCGTGCCAGTCAATCTAACCTGTTGATTGACAAGGATAAAATCGGACGTTAAGAAACAACTGAAGAGCTGATTCTCTCGTTAGTAAAATCGAACGGCGAAGGACCGATTCCGATGTATAGTAAAACAACATAGGGAGCCGATTCCGATAGTCAAACAGCGGAGAGCCGATTGATAACTAAGCAATAAAAGACGACCGTAAAGTGATCCGATAGAGCTTAGTGAGACAACGCTTAGAACAAGATTAATCAGCTATTAGATAAATCTTAAGATTAACACTTTGACAGAACCGATTAGATAAAGTTCTAAGCTGGATAAGTGGCGATAAGAGCTAAAACAACAAGAAAAGACTTGTAGATCTAGCAAATATCGATAACTGTCGAATAAATCTAAACGAAGCAACAGCGATGCGCCCGATGCTAAAGCTTAGATATTACTTAGTAAAAGCGGAACTCACGAGCGAGCCTTGGAGATCTGGATCTCCTTGACTAGCTCAGGAGAACTTGTGAAAGAGAAAAAGCTTGACGAAGTCGCCAATTTGAAAGTAAATTGCGTAAAGTAGATGCCTAGTAGTAAAAGTTTTGTTGTATTGATGTGTATGTAAACTCCTTACGACCCTCAGGGCTTATATTTATACCCTGGAATTACAGACTCCTAATCGATTACGACATAAGCAAACTTGACGCGAAAGAAAGAAACTATTTAACTAAGACTCTTAATAATAATAGAAAATTGGCCCACAATGGCCCAATCCAGCCCAAAACTCATGACGCCCTTGATCAATTCCTCTGAGTCCGATCCGATTATGGAGTCTTGAGTCCGATTCCGATCCCACCACGGAAACAAATTCGAACCGATTTCAATTCAAACTCCATCCTTGACTCTGACTCAATCCTCATTAAATTCCCCCAGGCGCCGGCTCTAACACGTGTCAAAAAACGTCATCAACACATGCCCCCCAGTTTCGGGATAAGATGTCCATGTTGTCCCGAAATTCTCGAACCCTTTCGTTTTGTTACCGTTTCACATGAAACCCTGATTTTCACCTAGTCACGTGAAATTCCACATTTACCCACACGAGCAAGGCTTATAAATACTTCACCCCTTCCACCTTCCTTCAGCCGCCGTTTCAACAGCTCTCAAGCGCAAGTTTCGAGGAATTTCACCAGTGACTTATCTTCATCAATCTCGAACCTCAACAATCATCTTCGAGCAAGCCACCAACTCCGTCGCAAGTCTTAATGGCTTCAAGTTCTTCTGCCCCTAAGGTAACAGATCTCACTCCCGTCTCTTCGTTCTTCGATGTTCTTCGTTTTTCCCGAAGTGTTTCCGTATTTTTCATAGATTGAAATTTCTTTTCTTTGCCTTTTTCTCTAGGGACTTGTAAACGAAATCACAATCCCCATCCCCGAAACTCCCGACCTTTTTATTCTGGGTCCGATAGGTAGTGAAGACCCAACCGATTTCATCAACTTAGAGACCAATTGCCTCCCTTTCAAGAATCTGTCGGACCCTTTATCCTCATGGAAAGATGCCTTCCGATCTTGGCCAACAGTAATCGCAGGATGGAAGAACTGGTACCTCCGAATGAGCAGCAGACGTGCTGATTGGGAAACTTATCAAATCGGTCAATGCCTCACTCTATCCCTGTCGGATATCAAGAAAAACGAACCAGTCTTGATAGCCGCTTCCCACTTTTGGTCCGATGCTCTGAATGCATTCTTGTTCGGCCATGGTCCAATGTCGCCCTCTCTTCTTGATAGAGCTAAAGTGCCCGATCTTTCGGTGAGTGGAGGTAATTTCGATTTGTTGGAAGTCGACCCTCACGATCCGACTACGATGAGCGAACCCGAAGCGCCAATGCAATCGCTGAACCAACTCCCTGTGGTTACCGACCTTGTTGAAGCAAGATCAGCCTCATCACGAAGATCAATTCCTGTACGCAATCGAAGAACGAACAAGAAAAAGAGGCGAGCAATCTTAATATCACTCGAAGGTGGAGTTCTGAATCACACGAGGACAACACGTATTTGTGCGTGTTCGGTGTAGCTAAAGCTAGATGTAAAACAAAACTCAAGTCTGAAAATAAAAGAGGGGTCTATCTAAATAGGGGGCGCAGCCCCTAGGGTCGGCGCGGAGGGGGAACCCACGGCCAAGGGGGGTGGGGGCGCGCCCAAGGTGGGCCCCACCAGTCAGGCGCCCCCACCTGGGACTCCTGTTGGGCCAGCTTCTATTCTTCTGGGCCTTCGTTCTTCAGCTGCATGACGAAGCTCAATTCTCTCGCACGGGCCTGAGTAATTGGCCCAGGTGGAAGTGGCGCCTGGGCTTCTGGAACTGGAGGTGGCACCTGGACTGGTGCTGCTGGTGTAGAATCACTCCTGTTGTCGTTGATGTCCTCATCACTTCTTGACGTGGTCATGTTGACAAGCTTAAACATCACCTCAACGACCCGATCCGATAGTTTGGCCAAGCCTACTCACAACATCAAGGTGGCAAGGATGGGCTGGAAAAAATTATATCTCCTTTTACTCAAAAAATGAAGGACCGATTGACCTCAGAGAATATTCAGCCTTCCTTCTCATGTGGTTAGAAAAGTTCGTGTTCTGTGGGAAATCTTTTGCCACTTTGACAGTCTGATTGCAGAATACTTGGCATGTGGCAACCTCTTCCCACTAGGCAAATATCTCCTCGGATCGGTCTACCAACTTCTACATGAGGTATCAATCCGATTGAGAAAAGGTGAACCGATCATAGGCCTTGGAGGACCTTGGTGGTTCATAAACTTATGGTTGAACTTGCATATGCACAAGGCTTGCAAAACCAACCTTTTCGAACAGAGATCGTCCTCCATAGATGCACATCTTTTGGAGAGGCTGCTGCAACTCTCGAAGGCAACTGATTCTCCCCAGATCGACTGGCGACCTACTTCAAATGCTTCTATAATGGTCTCAGCAAATCCGCTCTGATTTGGTTTGCTTATGAAGACCCCAACAACTCTTTTGAAAATCCAACTATCTTCCAGTTGGATTCGATCTTGTCAGGTGACAGTATGAAGTCAATCCTCAAAGAAATAATCCGTCCGAACATTCTCCCCGTGGCCTGCGACGAACATGCTTATGAATTTTATTACCCTTCCGTGATAGCATGGCAACTAGGCTTTGTTCAAGCTCCAATCAAATTGTACTTCGCCGATTTGATCAAGTATCGGACCAACATCGAAAACGGTCTCGCCTTCTGCCGCCTTCTAGACCGAGTTCCTGATCTAAACATATCCGATTTGGATACAGTGGAAATTGGCAGGCATCACCTCCATAGTAATACCATCCTTCAAGAGCTGGTGGGCTGAGTGGTCGCAGCATCTTTTTTACGAATCGGCTTCTTCTTACTGCAGAATATTTGATCCGAACTTCCCAGCCAATTCAAAGGTAATTTCGAGTTTCACCATGAGCTTTTAATCTTTTGCTATTTTCATTACTAAATCTCTTTGAATGTAGGAAAAGAAAATCACTCCCCCGGAAACAAGCAAAAGTGGCCGACCGATTCACTATGCTCCTCCAACAGACACCCCCCATATCGGCTATGAAGCTCCGTCAACGCACGACATCCCTAAAGGAAAATTGGCCAAATGCAAAACTGGCACCACTTCAAAACTAACATCAAAGAAGACCAAGGTGGTGGTCGACGTTCAATTGATAGCTGCCACGATAGCCGATGCAATTCAAGATACAATGCACCAGCTTTCACCGATACCTGGTACCGATCCATTATCTCTCAATTTCTTTTTTGTTAACTGTTCTTAACTTATCTTCAAAATCGGTAAAGAGAACATAGGACTCAACTTCCCTCAAGCACCTCACGATGATTCTCTAGCTTTTTCATCATCAAGCCATCCTGTACCCAATCCGATCGGTAATACTAAAGAAACGATTCTATTATTCATTCAACATCAGTTAATTTACTCCATACTACAATTGCTTCTTTTTAGAGAAAAAGACCGATTATCTTCCAGAAGAATCGACGATTCAAACAACTGAAGACCATCCTCAACAAGAGACAGAAATGATAGTTCCTTGGCAAATACTGATAATTTCACTTTGAACTTATTTATTAAGCATCCGATTCTTACTCTGACATCTTATTTCAGAATGAATCAGCTAGAACTTCTTCCGTTGCTGGAGAACAAGCCCGATCGGAACCACATCCGATTTTATTACCAAGGCAGCCAACTCAGTTTGACGAGATAAACTTGAAGCAGGTCATTTATCATTTTTTCATCCGGTTTTTTATTACCTCTTCCTAATTTTAACAAGAACTTTATTATCTTTCAGGCCCAAGATTCGATCGACAACAGGTTCTTTGATTTCCCAATCAAAGACCTCTTGAATGAAGAAGAAGTGCAATCGGCCGACAAAAGGATCTCATCAACTGTGGTTACTCAGCCATCAGATATTAACACTCCAAAACTCCCAGAGGACGTCAAGAACAAACTATTGGATCTTCAAGTTCTGCTGGAGCAAGATACATTCGTTTTAGTCCAAGATGCCGGACCGATCCGATCGATTCTTCATCAGTTACGGTCGCATCTTAATCATGAAGCTCAAGCTGCTATCATTCCTGCAGGCTATATTGAAGGTCGTCAGATTGAATTTATCAAGGCCCGACAGAAGATATCCGATCAACAAAATATGGAATCATTGATCAAGGAATCAGAAACAAAGAGGGACTTAGCCAATGCTACTAAAGACAAGATCAGATTCCTTGAATCGTGCCGTCCTTCCATAGTGGCGAAAATCGACGAACTGAAGGCTCGCAAAGTGGAACTAGCGAATGAGCTCCGATTGGTCAGCCAAAAGCTCGAAGAAGAAGAAAAGAGACTGCAGCAGTTCCCGACCATGATCGAAGATCTCAACAAGACTCACAGGGCTCAAGCATCCGACGCTCTCAAGCTCCATAGAAGCATCCCAGCGCAACAAGGCTCCATCGAAGCTTATCAGCATGTCATTGACGATGTAGACCCGATACGCCAGCGAGCATTAAATGCGGTCCGATCTCTTCTGTGATGGCTTGTAATCTGGTCATTGCACATTTATGGGCTTGTAATGAATATTATCTCCTGTAGATTTGACTTTCTATCTTCTACTTTAACTTATGCGTAATTCCTTGGCCGATTCTCCGGCCTCTGCTATCAATCCGCATTGATGTCTCGCCTGATTCATAGGCTTTTCCAGTCCTCTTTGCAATTTGCACAATTTAATGCCACTCTCTACCGAAAACTCCTATAAATAGAAACATCACACCAATCCTTCCCCATACATCAAACGCAACAACTTTTCTTGAGAAAATGGCGTCGTTTCAACAGGTAAACATCCTCTGGCTTTGCTTATTCTCTAATACCTTCTTCCCATATTAATTTCTCTCGAACTATTCAGAGACTTGATGGAATCATTGCATCGCTTCAAGCCAGAAATCCTCTATCCATCCATGACGAAATTTTCCTTCAAGCT
Source organism: Urochloa ruziziensis (assembly GCA_015476505.1). Taxonomy (NCBI): domain Eukaryota; kingdom Viridiplantae; phylum Streptophyta; class Magnoliopsida; order Poales; family Poaceae; genus Urochloa; species Urochloa ruziziensis. Next base: position 32,188,426 of record CM027123.1, on the reverse strand, counting down.
TATTCTGGAGAAATCAGAGAAAAGTTTCCAGATAATATAATTCCTGTACTCCGCTCCATCAACTCCAATCCCCTGCCACCAGGAGGAATCCCAGAGGTCCATCGAAGAATTCAACTTCTTCAACTTTCTCTTCCTCTGCTTGAGCAACAACTCTTCCATTTGGAATCAAGAGTGGATCTAAGGGAAGATCTACAACATCTGATAAATATCACCTGGAATGATAGGGATAATACCGCCAGAGTCCTTCAAGAACAACAAAGACTTGAAGCTTCATACAAACAACATGAGAGTTACCTGAGAGCAATAGAGATTATCCAAGAGTATTTAAACTCTTTGTAATTTTATTTCTTTATTTTTTGCACTAAGGGCAATATGTATTACATCGGCCATGTATCCTTCGATTTAGATTAAATCGGACTAGGAACTTTCGAAACGGTTGAATATCCGATTCACTCGTCCTTGTATTCGTTTTCTTGTATCTCTCGATCAGTAATCGGTTCATGAATCTACCCAAATACTAGGGTAATATTTCTTTAAATACTTTCCATCTAGAGATCTTGTAAATATCTCTCCTTCAAGTGTTTCCAAGATATATGCATTGCCCGACGCACAACGATGAATCCGATACGACCCTTCCCAAGTCGGAGACCACTTTCCGAATTTGGAATCCTTTGATCCGATTGGCAATACTAGTTCCCAAACGAGATCTCCTTCAATAAAGCTTTTGAATTTTACTTTCTTATTGTACCATCGAGCCACACACGCCTTGTCTTTCTCGATATTGCTCAAAGCTCTCAACCGATGACCTGCTAAATCTTCTAGTTCTTCCTTCATTAAAATGGCGTAATTTTCAACCGTTAAATCATCTTGAAAGTCGATACGCCGAGATCCGATCTTAATTTCCCAAGGCAAAACGGCATCATGACCATAAACCAACTGATAAGGAGATAATTTTGAGGCACCATGACAAGCCATTTGATATGCCAACAAAGATTCGCTCAGCGAAATTTGCCATCTCTTAGGATTCTCTTCGATCTTTCTTTTAATCAACTTGATTATCCCCTTATTTGAAGATTCAACATGACCATTAGATTAAGCATAATATGGAGAAGAGTTTAATAACTTGATCCCCATGCTTGATGCGAACTCTTCAAATTCTCGAGAAATAAACATAGTTCCCTGATCGGTAGTTATAGTCTGAGGAATACCGAATCGGTAGATAATATGCTCTTTAACAAATTCAATCATATCAGCCGATGTCACATTTTTTAAAGGAATAGCCTCAACCCAGGCACAGAGCCAGTGGTGGGGTAAGGGGGGCTCGAGCCCCCCCTACTGCTGCGCTGCCAAAGGAACCCCTATGTAATTCTCTGTTCAATTTCAACCAAAATATGTACACTAGGAGGGGCTAAAGTTCATTAGGCTAGCAATCCAACAAAATAGAACCCTAAATCCCAATTGGTGCTTTTGTTCAGCCCTTCCTAAATTTTTTTCTAGCTTTGTCCCTGGTGGCTCAACCCATTTAGTAAAGTAATTAGTCGCCACTACTATAAACTTGCGATTCTTACTAAATGGTGGATTAATCTGTCCGATCAAATCAATTCCCAATACTCTGAACGACCACGGCTTAATAATCGGATTCATAGCCGAAGTCGGAGCCCTCTGAACATTGCCAAATTTCTGACAATCTTGGCAGCCTTTATAGTATCAAAAGTAATCTTCAAGAATAGTCGGCCAAAAATATCCGTTCTGTCGGATCATCCATTTCATTTTAAAAGCCGACTGATGTGCTCCACATACACCTTCATGAATTTCGCCCATCAATACTTTAGCTTCTTCGGAACCGATACATTTGAGCAATACCCTATCGAGAGTCCGATAATATAGCTTATTATCCATCAAAACATACTTGATTGCTTGCAATCTTATTCGCCTATCAGTCCTTTTAGAAGGATCTTTCAAATAATTAAATATTTCTTTTTTCCAATCATCGTGAGCCAAATCCGATTCTAATATGTCCTGAATCGGTCGATACCCTGAAGCGCTCTGAGCCAACCGATTAGCTTCATGATTATGTAGTTTCGGAATATGTTCGATCGTTACCATCTTAAATTCCTTCAACAATTGGAGACATTGATTACGATGTCCTAAGAGAATATCATCATTACACTCATACTCAGTTAGCTGCTTCACAACAAACATCGAATCTCCAAATATTTCAACAGCATCGGCTTTAACTTCCCTTAATAGTTGCAGACCTTTATGAACAACCCGATATTCAGCTTGATTGTTAGTAGCAGTTTTCTCAATTGGCAGTGCAAAATCGAAACTTGCCCCCCGAGACGAGATGAGCACTACACCGATGCCAGATCCAACCCCACAGGCTGATCCATCAAAGAAAAGAGACCAAGGAACTGGCTCTACCAAAGTCACATCCGATTCACAATGTTGAGTAACGAAATCAGTCAATACTTGACCTTTGATAGCTTTAGCAGATTCATACTGCAAATCAAATTCCGAAAGGGCCAAGATCCACTTACTGATTCTTCCATTTAAAATCAGCAAAGACAACATATATCGGACCACATCATCTTTGCTAACAACAATGCTTTCAGCCGACAATAAATAATGCCTCAATTTAGTACAAGAGAAATACAAATATAGGCACAGCTTTTCAACTGGAGAATATCTCATCTCAGCATCCAATAATCTTCTACTCACAAAATAAACAACCCGTTCTTTTCCTTCAAACTCCTGAACTAAAGCAGATCTGATTGCAGTTTCACTAGCCGATAAATATAATTTGAACGGCTTACCTTTCTGTGGAGGAACTAAAATCGGAAGAGAGGTCAAATATTCTTTAATTTTGTCTAAAGCCTCCTGTTGTTCTTTCCCCCAAACAAACTCTTGATCGGCATTCAGTTTTAGTAATGGAGTGAACGACTTGATGTTACCAAATAAATTGGATATGAATCTTCCGATAAAATTAATTTTACCGATCAATGACTGAAGTTCCTTCTTATTTTCCGGAGCAACAACCTTATTAATCGAACTGATACTCTTCTGGCTAATTTCAATTCCTCTTTCATGAACCATAAACCCCAGAAATTGCCCAGCCGATACTCCAAAAGCACATTTGAGTGGATTCATCTTGAGACCGTGCTTCCTTGTACATTCTAACGTGCGTCGTAAATCGGATAAATGATCGTCATAACTCTCTGATTTAACCACCACATCATCAATGTATATTTCAACAATCTTTCCAATGATCTCATGAAAAATATAATTCATGGCCCTTTGATACGTAGCACAAGCATTTTTAAGCCCGAAAGTCATCACAGCCCACTCATACAATCCGATAGGACCAGGACCTCAAACGCAGTCTTGTGAATATCTTCGATCGCCATTAAGATCTGATTATATCTAGCGTTCCCATCCATAAAACTAATGACCTTATACCCCGCCGCTGCATCAACTTGCACATCGGCGATTGGCATCGGATATCCATCCATTGGAGTTGCTTTGTTAAGATCTCTAAAATCAATGCAAACCCGAAACTTTTCCATTTTTCTTGTATACAGGAACAATATTTGAAATCCACTCGGCATACCGACACCGTCTAATAAATTTAGCATCTATAAGCCGAGTAATTTCTGCCTTGATATCATCCAGAATTTAGGATCAGAACGGCGAGACGGCTGCTGATACGGCCGAAACCCTTGTTTGATTGGCAACCGATGTTCAACAACCGATCGGTCTAAACCAGGCATCTCAGAATAATCCCAAGCAAAACAATCTTTATATTCTCGTAACAAAGCTATTAATTTAGTTTTAAACTCAAGATCTAACTTGGAACTTACATAAGTCGGCCTAGGTTTACTACCATCTCCTAAATCAACCTCCTCTAATTTATCAGCCGACGTAAATCCATAGCCTAATTTTCCGACATCCATTAAGACAACTCTTCAGGACCGACTGCTTGGATCGGTTGTAAGCCAAAATCGGACATCCTGAGAAAATCAAGATCAATAGCTTGTCCTGATATGCAAGTCACCTTGTAGCTCCATGGACATACTTCAGCTGTCGCAATATTGAACGCAACATCAGCTTTTACCACTTCTACCGAATCTCCAATCCATTGAATCACACATTGATGCATTATCCGAGAAACCATCTTCTGCTCTGCCACTCCACCGGGTTCCCATGAAAAATAAACTCCTACAGCCAACTTTTTCGAGTAATATTTTTAGGCAGCAGGCAATAAATAATTTGAACATTACTCAGAACACATGCCATTAACTGAAAAGTCATCGGTTGTTGCAGCTGGTAAGGAATCGGTTGTAAATTTAGCATTTGTAACTTGTCAAATACTCGCTGTAAAGCCGATTCTTGCAACTCATAACTTTCCGATTTTTGCAACCGATCCGATGATGGGGTAAATAGTTGGTATCCCGGCTGCAATTCTGGTTGTATCGTTGGCTGAATTTCAGATTGCACCTTTGACTGCATCATGGATTGGACCTCCAAATCTTGAGATTGATCAGTCTCTTGCTGCTGATCTGAAGTTAACGAATCAAGATGACCCACCTTATTTTCATAATTGCTAACTTCAGTCATACCCACTGAAAAAGATTTCTTGGTAATATCATCAATATTGCATGGGATTCTCTCTTTAAAATCATCACATTCTGATTCATTGATTACTTTAGAAACCAATTCTTCATGTTGCTCTTTAATTGTGAACTCCCCTGGTCTTGGAAAATTACAGATTTGGGTCACACCTCCTTCTTTAGTAAAACTAAATGTTTTAAGGCATGGCAATCTATATTCCTTGACAACCCTTTCCAAAGCTTCTTTCTGATCTCGCTCAAGGTCATCTTCTTGATCTTGAACTGACGCTTGAGCATGCTACGGATGATAATCTTCCACTTGCGAGCTCTGGACCGATATCGGTATAATCGGAACAATCGGTTGTGTAACCTGCCGAGGAACATACTGCTGATAATCATTCTGATACTGCTCCTGGTACGACTAATTTGAATAATAACTCATCGGCTAAGAGGCCTGAAGAGTTTGTTGTAACCGATAATATTCCTGTATATGTGTTTGGCATGATGGCTGATGCGATGGCTGAGTGTAAGGAGCTATTAGCCAAAAACATTGAGGAGTACTTGGCACCTGAAAATTCCCTTGGTATTGATAGAGAGACCACAGGTTGGTACATGGATGCTTGGAACATATATGGTAAGAAATGGTGTGAATCCATGGGTATAGAACTTTCGTGTCCCACCGAGCGTGCCAAAAGTGTGTTGACGCAAAAATCAGGACTTGACAGATGCGCAAACACACGAATGAAGGCGTGGCCTTGAAATCCGGGGCATGCCAGTCAATCTGACCTGTTGATTGACAAGGATAAAATCAGACGTTAAGAAACAACTGAAGAGCCGATTCTCTCATTAGTAAAATCGAACGGCGAAGGACCGATTCCGATGTATAGTGAAACAGCACATGGAGCCGATTCCGTTAGTCAAACAGCGGAGAGCCGATTGATAACTAAGCAATAAAAGACGACTGTAAAGTGATCCGATAGAGCTTAGTGAGACAATGCTTAGAACAAGATTAATCACCTATTAGATAAATCTTAAGATTAACACTTTGACAGAGCCGATTAGATAAAATTCTAAGCTGGATAAGTGGTGATAAGAGCTAAAACAACAAGAAAAGACTTCTAGATCTAGCAAATATCGATAACTGTCGAATAAATCTAAACGAAGCAACAACGATGCGCCCAATGCTAAAGCTTAGATATTACTCAGTAAAAGCGGAACTCACGAGCGAGCCTTGGAGATCTGGATCGCCTTGACTAGCTCAGGAGAACTCGTGAAAGAGAAAAAGCTTGATGAAGTCGCCGACTTGAAAGTAAATTGCATAAAGTAGATGCAAAGTAGTAAAAGATTTGTTGTATTGATGTGTATGTAAACTCCTTACGATCCTCAGAGCTTATATTGATACCCTGGAATTACAGACTCCTAGTCGATTATGACATAAGCAAACTTGACGCGAAAGAAAGAAACTATTTAACTAAGACTCTTAATAATAATAGAAAATTGGCCCATAATGGCCCAATCCAGCCCAAAGCTCACAATGCCCTTGATCAATTCCTCTGAGTCCGATCCGATTCTGGAGTCTTGAGTCCGATTCTGATCCCACCACGGAAACAAATTCGAACCGATTTCAATTCAAACTCCATCCTTGACTCTGACTCAATCCTCATTAAATTCCCCCAGGCGCCGGCTCTAACACGTGTCAAAAAACGTCATCAACAACAGTTTCATCCTTGTCGTTGATTGTTGCGAACCATTGTTATGACCCTTGTTCTTGTTGAGCCCATGACTTGGGTGCGGATTCATGCCTTGCTGTCATCTTGCTATTTAGATAGGATCGAATCTTTTGTCGTTTCTGCTTTTGAAAGCTTCACGTGTAAACAGTGGATCCTTGTTTTATTGCACTGTCTTCTGACTATAAATAGGCCCTGATTGTCTTCCGTGATTTGAAGGCCTCCCAAAGATGGCGCTGTATGGAGTACTGAAGTCGATTACTTCGAAGCTTAAGTATTCTGTCCTTGACTTGTTGCCGTCGCTGAAGGTTACTGGAAGGGTTACTGACCCTATTGGCATAGCTTCTATGCCTGGAATGATTCCGAAGAATGGGGCAGTCGCGGGTACCATCCATTTTTTGGAGTCAAAACACATATCATGTAGGGATGAGACTGTCAGTAGATTAAGCCCGACCCCTCCGTCTATTAGCACCTTCATAGTTTTGAGAGTACCAATCTCTTGTTTTACCACGAGTGGTGGTGGGCTTGATTCTGAGAAAGTTGCCCATTGATCCTTTTCGGAGAAGAATATGTTGGTGTCTGTCTTTTTTGGGAACAAACGCCTGGAAACTGGTATCGTTTTCTTGCTTTGGTGTTCCTTTGCTGGTTGAAAGATCACCATTTGATAGAGCTGAAGTGCCCGATCTTTTGGTGAGTGGAGATAATTTCGACTTGGTGGAAGTAGACCCTCACGATCTGACTACGACGAGCAAACCCGAAGCGCCAATGCAATCGCTGAACCAACTCCCTGTGGTTACCGACCTTGTTGAAGCAAGATCAGCCTGATCACGAAGATCAATTCCTGTACGCAATCGAAGAATGAACAAGAAAAAGAGGCGAGCAATCTTAATATCACTCGAAGGTGGAGTTCTGAATCACATGAGGACATCACGTATTTGTGCGTGTTCGGTGTAGCTAAAGCTAGACGTAAAACAAAACTCAAGTGTTCTTGGCGGCGGCTCGGGGTATATGAGAGGTGGAGGACGACCAAAGGGGTGCTGGGGTCGTGCTCCAACCCTAGGACGCGTCCCTAATGGACCCAACTTGATACACGGCCCGTGGGCCAAAATAAGGTGTCGCAGCACCTTGACAGAAAAACCTTCCGTCAATGATTTGATGGTTGCGGCCGCCTCGGGACAGATATGGACATGATTCCAGATCCATATGAAATTAGACTTCATAAGCTTTCCATCAAGTACTTGAACGCCCCAAACAGAGTCCGGATGAGGTCGTGGCGGCCGTCGAAAGTCAGGACTTCCCTGCAGTCCGAATCCAGCGTTTCCAAAACCTGTTGGATTCAATCTCTTTATTTCCTTAGGCCAAAAGTGACGTGATAGCCTTGTGGAGAACGTGAGAACACTTGGACTTGGTCCCCAATCAACCTCTTTGGTCCTCCATGCCTTCCATATGTGTTTGACACCCTTCATGTGTGTCATGTCCTCATCATCCTCCCCTTCTTGACGAAAAGCCGTCCTCGGCGTCAATTGTACTTGAAACCGATCCTGCATAACACAAAGGAGAACGGGGTTTCAAAAAACAAGAAAACCAAAAATATTAAGAGGAGGGATGTCACTATGTTTCCGATTGGCGAAAGTGTCATCTCGCATAGAACTTGTAGCAAACATGTATGCTTCTTGATCGGCCAACACGCGGTGTTTTTCAACACGATCTTGCACAAGAGTAGTACCAACAAAAGACAAAGCAGGCATAGATAGTAACCAGCAAGGCTCCCCTTCTTTGGATTGAACATGTTTCTTTAAAACAAAGCTAGAGAAATTGAATGTGACATGATTATTGTTATTGCAGCCCATGATTATTGTTATTGCAGCCCTGTAAGTTATCACATTGTTGTCCAACCAAAGAAGATTTCAGATTTGAACAAATATAAAACTCGACGCACCATATATTCTCCGTTGTGATTATATTTGCCAATGAAGTGATATGTATTCCTAGATAAGCATGGCCATTCAGGATAGGCAAGAAAACTCTCCTCCAAGCAATTTATATTACACTGAACAGCAAATTCAATATAACCTAAAGTATTTAAAGAAGATAGCAATTTTTGTTCATCATTTGCACAAGCAATTGGAACAAACAATTTATTTTCAGTACAATTAGATGGCTCCAAAGCATCTGTGTCATCACTATGAATTAATTGTGGTAGAGGAATAAAAGAATCACTATCACACAACTCTTCTTCATCACAAGGAACATCAAGCAAACGATTTTGTGACAAAGGCAAAATTAGTAAGGGTTCTACCGATAGTTTCTCTATGTTATCATGTTGAATTTCAGCACAAGGGTGTGATTTTAAAACATGTACAACAGAAGCATTATCACACAAATCATCTTTATCATAGGGAACAACAAGCACATCATCATGTGACAAAGATTCGTCAAGAGATGATTCCACTAACAATTGCTCTATGATAGCATGAGGTGTGGAAAAATTCAGCATAGTAGAAGTGGTCTCACCGTCCGTAAGTGGAGCACCTGTGGTCGACGACGCTGTATGTGTGGCCGTCCTCTCACGCGGCGTAGTGCTAGGCGTGGATGGCGTAGGGAGAGCAGGATCTGCGTTGGATGCCGGGCTTTGTCCTGCAAAAGAGTTAGCATATGTCTTCGAGCGACGTTCCTGCACTTCATGTTCAGCTTTGCAAGCATGCTCAAGTAATGTGGCATATCAACATAATCATTATAATCAAGTATGTCCAGAATTTTGCGGTTCAAACCACCGCGAAAACGTGCCATAGCAGCATCATCCGTCTCAAACAAACCACAACGAATCATACCTTTTTGTAGCTCCTGGTAATAGTCCTCAACAGATTGTTGACCTTGCTGAAATCGCTGTATTTGTTTAAGCAAATCTCGGGCATAATATGAAGGTACAAAGCGATGTCGCATAACAGCTTTTAATTGAGCCCAAGTGGTTGGAATAGCCGTGGGTTGTTTTAGCTTATATTCACGCCACCACATTAAAGCAAAAAGGGTAAATTCACTAATAGCAGCTTTAACTTGTCCACTAGCAGGAATATCATGGCATGAAAAAATCCGTTCAACCTCTAATTCCCAATCAAGATATGCAGCGGGATCATATTTGCCATTATAAGAGGGTATATGAAATTTAACCGTAGCAAATGAGTCAATGTGTGGAGGATATACCACACGGCGGGCACAACCGTGGCGATCCCCATCGTCTAGCTCCATGTCACTGTCATAGTCCTTGTGCAACGCCGTGATCGACGTGGACCACGCATCGAATCGTGCCACGATGCCGTTGACGTCTCCTGACATGATTAGCGCAAACACAAAAACAAATCCTAGGACAGCAAAGGTGTGTATGTGTGTGTATGAGATGCTCACAAAGATGCTGCGATCAAATTCTTATCCGTTCTTACCAAGCAACAGGGGCGACCTGCAAGCAACAAGTAGCACCTGCGAAAGATTGGAGCAGCGATTGCCTGGAGAAACAAAGTCGGCTCGTCGTAGAAATATGTGGAGTTCTGGGTAGGCTGCACTCAAGTCAAGGATTAGCACAATCAAACAATAATGCAAAGATGAATTATAGTGCTAAATACGTAACTATGCTGCTGGAAACAAGTGCAACGCGATATGGAGCAAGCAAAGGTAACAATGAATTGGGTACGCAGAAACCAAAAATCTCCCAGGCTTCGGTACGCTGTCTAGGCGATATTTTTTAGCCTCGAAACCAATGCCACCAAAGGTGCACCACATAGGAAATTTTGTAAGCTTTCTAGGAAAAAAAAGAACACTGAAATCGGAGATCTGAGCGAAAAGTTATGGCCGTTTTCGTGAAGGTGTCCGAACGGCAGAAAACTTCCAAACGAAACCGAGCGAGATTAGGCAACTTTTGCTGTTTCCTTTTTTTATTCTTTCCTTTTCTTTCTTTTCCAAACTTTCCTTTTCTTTTATTTCCCTTTTTTGCTTTCCTTTTTTTTCTTTTTTTGATTGCTTCCCCTTTTTGTGTTTTGACTTGCCAAACAACAAAAAAGGAAGGGGGCTGGTTTGTGGCAGGGAGGGGGAGGGGGTGCGTGAGGAAGGATGGGGGAGGGTGGCGATGTGGTGGGAAAGGGTGGTTCTGGAGGAGAAAGAAAAATGGCGGCACGGCAAGAACACAAGTAACCAGTAACAGTTGGACGCGTAAAGCACATAAATTCAACAATGTAAATTATTGAAAGAAAGTGCAAGGCTAAAATGGATGCTGGGACAAGGATCTAACCTGATAAATCTTTTTTTTTGGTTTTGTGGAATGTAGGTAATGAAAAACACTCGATAAACTCACCGATCAACCTGGATTTTTGATACCACTTGATAGAGCTTAAGTGCCCGATCTTTCGGTGAGTGGAGATAATTTCGACTTGGTGGAAGTAGACCCTCACGATCCGACTACGACGAGCAAACCCGAAGCGCCAATGCAATCGCTGAACCAACTCCCTGTGGTTACCGACCTTGTTGAAGCAAGATCAGCCTGATCACGAAGATCAATTCCTGTACGCAATCGAAGAACGAACAAGAAAAAGAGGCGAGCAATCTTAATATCACTCGAAGGTGGAGTTCTGAATCACACGAGGACAACACGTATTTGTGCGTGTTCGGTGTAGCTAAAGCTAGACGTAAAACAAAACTCAAGTGTTCTTGGCGGTGGCTCGGGGGTATATGAGATGTGGAGCACGACCAAAGGGGTGCTGGGGTCGTGCTCCAACCCTAGGACGCGTTCCTAATGGACCCAACTTGATACACGGCCCGTGGGCCAAAATAAGGTGTCGCAGCACCTGGACAGAAAAACCTTCCGTCAATGATTTGACGGTTTCAGCCGCCTCGGGACAGATATGGACATGAGTCCGGATCCATATGAAAGTAGACTTATAAGCTTTCCATCAAGTACTTGAACGCTCCAAACGGAGTCCGGATGAGGTCGTGGCGGCCGTCGAAAGTCAGGACTTCCCTGCAGTCCGAATCCAGCGTTTCCAAAACGTGTTGGATTCAATCTCTTTATTTCCTTAGGCCAAAAGTGACGTGATAGCCTTGTGGAGAACGTGAGAACACTTGGACTTGGTCCCCAATCAACCTCTTTGGTCCTCCATGCCTTCCATGTGTGTTTAACACCCTTCATGTGTGTCATCTCCTCATCACCATTACCATAGCGTCGTGGTGCTGATATGTATAAGGCTCTTCTGGTATGTCCTAAACTGAAGTAGTCTTTTGATTCTTTATAAGGATACCTAATGCCTTTTTCAGCGTATAACATTCTTTAGTGAAGTGCTTTTGATTTGGGTGCAAAGTGCATCTTTTGTTAAGCGCTTCCTTGAATGCTGCTGAATTGGATTTGACTTTAGCTGCTGAATTCTAGTCTAATTCGAGTAGTAACCCGGGCAAGCCTCACTATGCGACTGCTTTCCTTATGTCGACTAGTTTCCCAACTTCGTAGAGTCCTGTGTTGCCTTGCGCCACGGCCTCTACTCATTGCCATATCCTCCTTTGGAGTATCTCCTGCGTCCGTGTGGGCCCTAGGCCTCTATGTCCGACAATTAGATCAAAGTCATCCTATAACTAAGAGATACAATAGCCCTACCCAAGCTCAAAGGAAACCTAGAACCTGAATAGAGCTACTCTAACCCACTCCACTAAGCCTAAAGCCTATGAAAGAGAGTGAATTGCCTAAGAGTTGTGTGTCTTCATTTGGAAACCCCTCCCTCTTATTTATAGACCTCAAGCAACAACATCTCGAGCGAATATTCCCTGGAGCACCTCAGAAGACGATGATATTTTCTTTGTGTAACTTGCAGTTGCAAAGTTTATTACTTCATGAACAAATTACATTTATGAATAACCTGTCATATATGTGTCAGGCTTTTGTGTGTGAGGTGTACTGCATGGAGATGCTGATAGAGCTGAAGTGCCCGATCTTTCGGTGAGTGGAGGATAATTTTGATTTGGTGGAAGTCGACCCTCACGATCCGACTATGACGAGCGAACCCGAAGCGCCAATGCAATCGCTGAACCAACTCCCTGTGGTTACCGACCCTGTTGCAATCAAGATCAGAACTTCCTGTACGCAATCAAAGAACGAACAAGAAAAAGAAGGCGAGCAATCTTAATATCACTCGAAGGTGGAGTTCTGAATCACGAGGACAGCACGTATTTGTGCGGCCGTGAATGTAGCTAAAAGCTAGATGTAAAACAAAACTCGAGGATGCTAATGACGGCTATAGGGTTTAATAGCACGGCCACAAGGGAGTTGGGGTCGTGCTACAACCCTAGGACGCGTCCCTAATGGACCCAACTCGATACACGGCCCATTGGGCCAAAATAAGGTGGCGCAGCACCTTGGACAGAAAACAGTCCGACTCAAAATGACGATTGCGGCCGCCTCGGTGAAGATATGAAGGTGAGTCCGGATCCATCTGAAAGTAGACTTGATAAGCTTTCCATCAAGTACTTGATCGCCCAAAACGGAGTCCGGATGAAGTCGTGGCGGCCGTCACAAGTTGACGTTCGTGCGCAGTCCGAATCCAGCCACATATCCTTCATTCTTTAGCACCATGACGTAGTTCAACTCTCTTGCACGAGCCCGAGTGATCGGCCCTGAAGGTGGTGCTTGGGGTGAAGTTGCTGCTGGTGTAGATGTACCGGTGATGTCCTCATCATCCTCCCCTTCTTGAACTAAAGTCGTCCTCGACGGCAACTCCTCATCCTCGCCCGCATATGGTTTCAAATCTGCAACATTAAAACTAGTGGAAACACCAAACTCCACAGGCAGGTCAAGGACATAAGCATTATCATTAATCTTGGTTAGCACTTTAAAAGGACCAGCAGCACGAGGCATTAATTTAGAACGACGCAAAGTAGGAAAACGATCCTTCCTCAAATGCAACCAAACCATATCACCGGGTTCAAAAGTAACATGTTTTCTTCCTTTACTACCAGCAACTTGATACTTAGCATTAGTAGCAGCAATGGTTTGTTGTGTTTGTTCATGTAGGTTAATCATATGATCAACATGTTCAACGGCATCAATATGTGGGGCGTCCACAGCATCAAGCGAAAATAAATCAATAGGCGCCCGAGGAATATAACCATAAACAATCTGAAAAGGGCACATCTTTGTAGAAGAATGTGTTGCATGATTATAAGCAAACTCAACATGAGGTAAACAATCTTCCCAACGGTTCAGATTTTTATCCAAAACAGCCCTAAGAATGGTTGACAAAGTTCTATTGACCACTTCAGTTTGTCCATCAGTTTGTGGGTGACAAGTTGTGCTAAACAGCAATTTAGTGCCTAATTTGTTCCAAAGAGATCTCCAAAAGTGACTTAGAAACTTAGCATCACGATCAGACACAATTGTTTTAGGAACACCATGTAAACGAATAATCTCCCTAAAGAACAATTCAGCAACATTACTAGCATCATCAGTTTTATGACAAGGAATGAAATGAGCCATTTTAGAGAATCTATCAACAACCACAAAAATGCTATCCCTCCCCTTCTTAGTTCTAGGCAATCCCAAAACAAAGTCCATAGAAATATCAAGCCAAGGTAAAGTAGGGACAGGCAAAGGCATATACAAACCATGGTTGTTCAAACGTGACTTAGCCTTTTGACATGTAGTGCATCGTGCAACCAAGCGCTCAACATCAGGACGCATCCGAGGCCAAAAGAAGTGGGTGGCCAGCACCTCAAGCGTTTTGTAAACGCCAAAATGTCCTATTAGTCCGCCTCCATGAGCTTCCTGTAACAACAAAAGACGAACCGAGCTAGCTGGAATACACAGCTTGTTAGTGCGAAACAGGAACCCATCCTGCATATGAAATTTCCCCCATGGTTTACCAGTCATACAATGTTTATAAGCATCTTTAAAATCATTATCATCGACATATTGATCCTTCATAGTGTGTAAACCAAAAATTTTAAAATCCAATTGTGACAGCATATTATATCGGCGAGACAAAGCATCAGCAATCACATTGCCCTTCCCGTTCTTGTGTTTAATGATGTAAGGAAAAGACTCAATGAATTCTACCCAATTAGCATGACGACGGTTCAGATTAGTTTGGGTACGAATATGTTTTAAAGCCTCATGATCAGAATGGATTATAAACTCACGATGCCAGAGATAGTGCTGCCACGTTTGCAAAGTACGCACTAAAGCATAAAGTTCTTTATCATAAGTAGAATATTTCCAACTAGCACCGCTTAATTTTTCACTGAAATAAGCAACCGGTTTTCCTTCTTGTAACAGAACAGCACCTAACCCAATACCACTGGCATCACATTCGAGCTCAAATATTTTACCAAAATCAGGCAATTGCAAAAGAGGAGCATGTGTTAACTTATCTTTCAATGTAGTGAAGGCGAGCTCCTGGGAATCAGTCCAAGTAAAAGGCACACCTTTCTTTGTAAGCTCCTGTAGAGGTGCTGCAATAGAGCTAAAATCTCGTACGAATCGACGGTAGAAACCTGCAAGCCCAAGAAAACTCCGAATCTGCGTAACCGTCGTCGGTGTAGGCCATTCCCGAATTGCATCAATCTTGCTGCTATCCACCTCAATACCCTGTGGAGTAACAACATAACCAAGAAACGAAACACGTTGTGTGCAGAAGATGCATTTTTCCATGTTAGCAAACAAGTGAGCTGCACGCAACGCATTAAAAACAGCACGCAAATGTTCAAAATGCTCTTCCATAGACTTGCTGTAAATCAAGATATCATCAAAATATACAACAACAAACAAACCTATGAAAGGCCTGAGGACTTCATTCATCAAACGCATAAAAGTGCTGGGAGCATTAGTCAAACCAAACGGCATAACCAACCATTCATATAAACCAAATTTAGTTTTAAAAGCCGTTTTCCATTCATCGCCCAATTTCATTCGAATCTGATGGTAACCACTACGCAAATCAATCTTAGTAAAAATAATGGCACCACTAAGCTCATCTAGCATATCATCAAGGCGTGGTATAGGATATCGATAACGAATAGTGATGTTATTAATAGCACGACAATCTACACACATACGCCACGTTCCATCCTTCTTTGGAACAAGTAACACTGGAACGGAGCAAGGACTAAGAGACTCACGAATGTACCCTTTGTCAAGCAACGCCTGGACCTGGCGCTGAATCTCTTTCGTCTCGTCGGGATTGGTGCGGTACGGGGCACGATTCGGAAGCTGTGCGCCGGGAATGAAGTCGATCTGGTGCTCAATGCCACGAAGTGGAGGTAGTCCCGATGGTAAATCTTTGGGGAAAACATCAGCGTACTCCTGCAAAATGTTAGCAACCGCAGGGGGAATATCCAAAGATGGTAGATCATCAAGTGAAACGAGCACACTAGAACATACAAGTGCATAACAAGGTAGCTCATCAACACAAAGATCATCAAAATCAGCACGTGTAGCAAATAAAACAGGCGCATTCAACTTGATTTCAGAAGGTGATGGTACAAGTTGTTTAGCATTTTTAGCGGCTCGAGCAAGGTCATCTTTAACAATTTGTTCAGGTGTCATGGGATGTATAATTATTTTCTGACCTTTAAACATGAGAGAATAATGATTCGAACGACCATGATGCAAGCTATCAGTATCATATTGCCAAGGTCTACCAAGTAACAAAGAACATGCCTCCATAGGAATAACATCACAATCAACAAAATCAGAATAGGCACCTATGGAGAACGGAACACGTACCGACTGTGTTACTTTAATCTTTCCACCATCATTAAGCCACTGAATATGATAGGGATGCGGATGCTTACGGGTGGGTAAGGACAACTTCTCCACCAGCGCTGTACTCGCCAAGTTGTTGCAGCTACCACTGTCAATGATGATGCGAATCGACCGCTCCTGCACAACACCCTTTGTATGGAAAAGAGTGTGTCGCTGATTTTTCTCTGGCGGAGCGACCTGTGTACTAAGAACACGCTGCACAACAAGACTTTCATACCTATCTGCGTCACTAGGAGTAGCATGGACCGCCTCATTATCTGCATGGTTAGTGGCAATCATAGTATGGTGAGATTCATCGGAATCACTAGCAGAAGAGTACTCACCATCGTCACGTATGATCAAAGCACGGGTGTTGGGACAGTCCCGAATCATGTGCCCAAAGCCTTGGCAACGAAAACACCGAACATCTCGTGTACGTCCCGAGGAAGAAGCTGCGCCTGGTGTAGGTTTCGTCGAAGGTGCTGCAAGTTTCGTCGTCTTCTCACGCGGCGTAGTGCTAGGTGTAGAAGGTGCTGGAGTGGAAGGTGTAGAGCTGGACGACGGGCTTCTTCCTGCAAAAGGGTTAGTATATGTTTTCGAACGGCGTCCCTGCACTTCACGTTCAGCTTTGCAAGCATATTCAAATAACGTGGTCATATCATTATACTCCTTATAATCAAGTATATCCTGAATTTCCCTGTTCAATCCACCACGAAATCGTGCCATGGCAGCATCATCCTGTTCAAATAAACCACAACGAATCATACCCTTTTGTAACTCTTGGTAATACTCCTCAACGGATCGTTGGCCTTGCTGGAATCGTTGCATGGTGTTAAGCAAATCTCGGGCATAATAAGAAGGAACAAAACGATGTCGCATAGCGGCTTTTAATTGAGCCCAAGTAGATGGAACAGCAGTGGGATGTTTGAGTTTATATTCACGCCACCAAATTAAAGCAAACTCAGTAAATTCACTAATAGCAGCCTTAACTTGAGACGTAGCAGGGATATCATGACATGAAAATTTTTGTTCTACCTCTAACTCCCAATCAAGATATGCAGCAGGATCATACTTGCCATTAAAGGTAGGAATCTTAAATTTAATCTTCGCAAATGAATCATTAACCGGATTACGTACCACACGGCGGGCACGAGGTTGACGGTCTCCATCCTCATATTCCGTGTCACCACCATAGCCCCTCTGCAAGTCCGTGAGCGTCGCGTTCATCGTCGTGAGCGTCGTGTTCATCGCATCAAGCCGGGCCGTCAAGGCGTCAAATGTACACTTGGCGGCTGTCTGAGCAAGGTCCTGCTGGTCGAGACGCTCATTGGATGAAGAGAGCGCGGAATCAACCTTCTCGTGAAGCGTCTTTATGTCGTCTTTAAGTCCATCAAGATCTGCTCGCATGCCTTGCAGCTTGGAGTCCATCTTGTCGTCGTCTCCTGACATGGTTAGCGCAAACACAAGAAAAACAGATCCTACGACAACAAAGGTGTGGGTGGAAAGCTCACAAAGATGCTGCGATCAAGTTCTTATCCATTCTTACCAAGCAACAGGGGCGATCGCAGACAACAAGTGGCACCTGTGAAAGATTGGAGCAGCGATTGCCTGGAGAAACAAAAGTCTGCTCGTCGTAGGAATATGTGTAGTTCTGGGTAGGCTGCACTCAAGTCAAGGATTAGCACAATCAAACAATAAATGCAAAGCTAAAAATAGTGCTAAACACGTAACAAAGCTGCTGGTAACAAGTGTCACCCGCGATGGATCAAGGGAAGGCAACAAGGAAGTGGGCTGCAGAAACGGAAAATCTCTCGGGCCGCATTACGCTGTGTAAACGGCGTTTTTTGGCCTCGAAACTGGCTTCACCTGGCGCTACGCAGGGTGCCCTGTATAGGAAATTTCGTAAGCTTTCCGGGAAAAAAAAGAACGCTGAAATCGGAGATCCGAGCGAAAAGTTATGGCCGTTACAAAACGGGTGTTCGTAACGACACAAAACTGCCAAACGAAAAACCGAACTTTCCAAAAACGAACTGCTCTTTCCTTTTTATTTTTAATTCTTTCCTTTGTCTTTCTTCTCAGAACTTTCCTTTTTTTTTCTTTCCTTTCTTTTTTTTCTTTCCTTTTTTTTTCTTTCCTCAAACAGAAACACGAAACCGAGTAGGGTTCGGTTGGATCGGCGGCGCGTGGAGTGCGGCTTGGGGAAGGAACGAAACCGAGTAGGGTTCGGTTGGAGGGGGTAACGGTGCTGGTGATGATGATTGCGGCGGCGGTGGTGCTGGTGGCAAGGTAGGACAGCGTCGGCGGCGGCGGTGGAAATGGAAAGCGGCGGAAGCACAAAGTGACCAGCAACAAATTAACGCGAAGCACACAAATTCAACAACGCAAATTATTGAAAGAAAGTGCAAGGCGAAGAAAGGTTTTGGGACAATGGTCTAACCTGAATTTTTTTTTGGGTTTTTGTGGACTGTAGGTAATGGAACAACACTCGATAAAAACTCACCGATCAACCTGGAAAGCTGATACCACTTGATAGAGCTGAAGTGCCCGATCTTTCGGTGAGTGGAGGATAATTTTGATTTGGTGGAAGTCGACCCTCACGATCCGACTACGACGAGCGAACCCGAAGCGCCAATGCAATCGCTGAACCAACTCCCTGTGGTTACCGACCCTGTTGCAATCAAGATCAGAACTTCCTGTACGCAATCAAAGAACGAACAAGAAAAAGAAGGCGAGCAATCTTAATATCACTCGAAGGTGGAGTTCTGAATCACGAGGACAGCACGTATTTGTGCGGTCCGTGAATGTAGCTAAAGCTAGATGTAAAACAAAACTCGAGGATGCTAATGACGGCTATAGGGTTTAATAGCACGGCCACAAGGGAGTTGGGGTCGTGCTACAACCCTAGGACGCGTCCCTAATGGACCCAACTCGATACACGGCCCATTGGGCCAAAATAAGGTGGCGCAGCACCTTGGACAGAAAACAGTCCGACTCAAAATGACGATTGCGGCCGCCTCGGTGAAGATATGAAGGTGAGTCCGGATCCATCTGAAAGTAGACTTGATAAGCTTTCCATCAAGTACTTGATCGCCCAAAACGGAGTCCGGATGAAGTCGTGGCGGCCGTCACAAGTTGACGTTCGTGCGCAGTCCGAATCCAGCCACATATCCTTCATTCTTTAGCACCATGACGTAGTTCAACTCTCTTGCACGAGCCCGAGTGATCGGCCCTGAAGGTGGTGCTTGGGGTGAAGTTGCTGCTGGTGTAGATGTACCGGTGATGTCCTCATCAGATGCCGGCTGTGTCCCTGTATCGAATTTAGTAGTAGTGTACTGCTCTACCTTACCATATATATGCATGCTACCCTACGAACAATTTTTTTTGCTTTCAATTAAAAATGAGTAAACCAAATCTGTGTGCTTATCTTAATAAGGTAGCATCGTACTCCCAACATCTGTGTGCAACCTCAACAGCAAAAGCAACAGACAAAAGACAAAGAAGAAGATATCCTATATACTTCTTCAGTTCAGATAGCTTCATCTTCATCTTCCGTCCTCATTAGATTCTTGAGTGAAGAACTCACCCCTCTGATGCTTCCGCTTGACTGCAACGCGAAGATCTTCCATCATTTGAAAATCTGACATTTTACAAGGGCGTCAGAGAGTAAGCATTTTCTGAAAAATATGTTTTCAGGTAATCTCATAGTGATGTTTAACTTAAAGAATAGGAACAACACCTCACGAAGAGACATAATAGGTCCATCGTATTCATCTTCTTCGATGTCTTCATTTAGAATCATCTTGCATTTCATCTTTGGGAAACACAACTCATACTTCTTGGGTCTTCAAATGTGCATTGGGCACATTCGTTGTGAAAAAATTTCTGAAAGTTCCGTCGCCTAGAATGGTGCATTCACACTTCATCACCCGAGCGGAACTCATAGCGGTCATTTTCAAAGTAACGAAATGGTACAAAACACATCCAAACATAAGTCTTGGGTCTAATAAGGTGCATTGGGCGCGTTCGTTGCAAAAAATTTTTGGAAGTTCCGTCGCCCAGAATGGTGCATATATACACTTGATCACCTGAGCGAAACTCGTACCACTCATTTTCGAAGTAACGAAATGGTACAAAATGCGTCCAAACATGAGTCTTGGGTCTAATAAGGTGCATTCGGCACATTCGTTGCAAAAATATTTCCGGAAGTTCTATCGCCTTGAATGGTGCATTCACACTTCATCACCGAGCGAAAGTCGTACCTGTCATTTTTGAACTAATGAAATGGTACGAAACTCATCCAAACATGAGTCTTGGATCTAATAAGGTGCATTGGATATGTTCCTTGTGAAAAAAATTCCAGAAGTTTCGTCGCCCACATTGGTGCATACACAATGCATCACCTGAGCGGAACTCGTACCGATCATTTTCAAAGCAACGGAATGGTAAGAAACACATCCAAACATGAGTCTTGGGGGTAATAATGTGCATTGGGCACCTTCGGTGTGAAAAAATTTCTGAAAGTTCGGTCACCCAGAATCGTGCATTCACAATGCATCACCCAAGCAGAATTCGTAACGGTCATTTTCGAAGTAACGAAATGGTATGAAACGCATCCAAACATGAGTCTTAGGTCTAATAAGGTGCATTGGGTACGTTCGTTTGGAAAAAATTTCCGGAAGTTCCATTGCCCACAATGTTGCATACATAATGCATCACACGAGCGGAACTCTTACCAGTCATTTTCAAAGTAACGAAATGGTACGAAACACATCAAAACATGAGTCTTGGGCCTAATAATGCGCATTGGGCACCTTCGATGTGAAAAAATTTCCAGAAGTTCAATCACCCAGAATGGTGCATTCACAATGCATCACCGAGTGAAACTCGTACAAGTCATTTTTGAAGTAACAAAATGGTAAGAAACACATCCAAACATGAGTTTTGGGTCTAATGAGGTGTATTGGGCACGTTCGTTGCGAAAAAAAATTCCAGAAGTTCCATCGCACAGAATGGTGCATTCACACTTCATCACCCGAGCGAAACTCGTACCGGTCATTTTTGAAGTAATGAAATGGTACGAAACACATCCAAACATGGGTCTTGAGTCTTCAAATGTGCATTGGGCACCTTCATTGTGAAAAAATTTCTGAAAGTTTCGTCGCCCAGAATGGTGCATTCACACTTCGTCACCCAAGCGGAACTCGTAGCGGTCATTTTCGAACTAACGAAATTGTACAAAACACATCCAAACATAAGTCTTGTGTCTAATAAGGTGCTTTGGGCACGTTCGTTGCGAAAAAATTTCTGGAAGTTCTGTCGCCTAGAATGGTGCATATACACTAGATCACCCGAGCGAAACTCGTACCAGTCATTTTCGAAGTAACGAAATGGTACGAAACACATCCAAACATGAGTCTTGAGTCTAATAAAGTGCATTGGGCATGTTCGTTGCGAAATTTTTTTTGGAAGTTCCGTTGCCCAGAATGGTGCATACACACTGCATGACCCGAGCGAAACTCATACCTGTCGTTTTTCGAAGTAACAAAATGGTATGAAATGCACCCAAACATGAGTCGTGGGTCTAATAAGGTGCACTCGGCACATTCATGTTGGCGGCAGTTAAGTACCAAAATAACCGCCAACATTGTCTACTAAAGTGAAGGATTTGCAATGTTAACACGCATATTTCCCTTCAAATAATGTAGTTCCACATGTCCTTGGAGAATATTTGGTTGTAGGTGTTTTGCTGCAGAAAATAAAGGAAATTGAAGGAGAATCCACCTCATGGATCCAAGTGACAACTTCTCGACGAATCAGACGCCGCCACATGTGCATCACATGGATTGAGGGGCCCACCAGGGACCAAACCACCTCAACTCAGTGTGTGCACGTGCACACAACACTTGAGACCCACTTGTCAGGCACCCTGAAGAAGCACAATCTGAGGGAGGCTAGGGATGGGTCGGTCGAACCACTAGATCGGCCGAACCGCCTCTGGCTCCTCTCATCTGTTGCTTCCACGTGTCAGCTCCTGGTGCTCTCCCAAGGTCGGTTCTGAGGTGGTTCAGGGAAAATTCGCTCGAGATGCTGCTGTTTGGAGCCTATAAATAAGAGGGAGGGGGCTCCAAATGAAGACACACAACTCTTGGGCAATTCACTCTCTTCCATAGGCTCTATGCTTAGTGGAGTAGGCTAGAGTAGCTCTATTCAGGTACTAGGTCTCCTTTGAGCTTAGGTAAGACTATTATATCTTTTAGTTTTAGGATGACTTTGATCTACTTTGATTATTTATCTTTTCCATACAATGTTTGTCTTGGTCATGATATGATTGAGCTGTGTTCATGTTCTTGCTATCATGATATGCTTGGCTTATATGCTAGATTAGTCTTATGCCCTTGCATAGGTAGTAAAGTTATGAGTGCCCTGTAGGAGTTCTGAAATGAGTAACAACCAGTCTTTGCTTAAGCAGCGAGGGAGGTTATCTCCCCTTGCCTGGGTGCTTTGATCTATTTCATGATGATGTATAACCTGTATCTCTAATCTGACCTGTGCATGTATGTGAAGTGTTTAGAACCTAGATGCTAACTCTTAGTCCTTTCCCTAGTCTAGATGTCCTTGAGATGAACCCCAGTGTGTGTCACACTACCCATATCACATTATTATTCTTACCCTTGTCCTTTGTATATGATCTATCCATGCTATCACTATATTCATGATCGCAATAGTAATCTTTTACCAACCCTACCTTCCTTTAGGAAATACGATACCCTTGGAATGCTCATGGGTGAAATGCTACAATGGTTTATCCGTGCGCTTGCGGATCTTTTTGCAACTATTAGATTACCACTTGGTATTTCTAGCGGTACTACTAGGCAACTAGTGGTGACGTTAGCAAGTGTCAACAAGCATTTCTGGCGCCGTTGCCGGGGAAGGTACTAGTTAAAAGAATTACTTTGCACATATCTATATAAGTAGATGGTAGATCTTTACTTAGGCATGCTAATGTTAGATATGTCTTCTTTATCTTTGATGCTGAAGACATGTACTGTATGACTGGTTTTGAGTTGCCAACAAATTTCATTGAAGATCCTGAGTCATTGGTGAGAAGGGTGCGATCTCGCGTCGTTCCTCCTCAGATCACTCTTTCGGCAACCTAACCAGCTTTCTTTGTGCCATCCACATAAAATCTTATGGCTCAGAAGACCCTCAACGAGTACTCGATTCCCTCTACTACCTAGGTGCCGCGAGGCCCTGCTGGGGATATTGGGAACGAGAACTTTGAGATCAAGACAGGCTGAATTACGATGCTACAGGCCAGCCCGTTATGCGGCAAGGCCAATGAAGATGTAAGCGCCTATCTGCAACAGTTTCAGGAGTTGTGCATGACCTTCACTATAAGAGGAGCAAGTGAAGACTGAAAGGACCAACACTAGGCCTAGAGGGGGGGGGGGGGTGAATAGGGCCTGTTAAAAATTCCTGAAAATTCTTCACGAAACTGTCAGATGGTCGGATGATCCAACGCAGTCTCGGATCTTCCGGGCCCCCGGAAGATCCGACACTGTGTAGGATCTTCCGACACAGAGAGGAGACTAACTTCGAGATTCAAAATCTAACAAGCTATTCAAGATTCTATTTGAATACAAAGTTGCTAAATGAAGTAACTAAGCACCTAAGTATGATCTTTAAGGTCGAACAACACCTAGCACATAGATCGGGCACAAATAAAGTGATGAACAACAAGAACAATAGCAAGAACAATGAGACACAAGATTTGTTCCCGAGGTTCACTCCACAAAGGAGCTACGTCCTCGTTGAGGGGTTCACAAAGAACCGGGTTGTCACTAACCTCTTGCCTCCCTCAACCAACCACAAAGGAAAGTTGAGTCACTTACTATTGCTCTCACAAAGAGAGGGGAAATACAAACTCTCCGGTGCTCAAACCACAAAGGAATGGGAGCCACCGGCGACGCCTAACCGTCTAGGAGCAAAGCTCCAAGAGTAACAAACGAGGATGACGAATCAAGCTTGCTTCAAGTGCTTCTTGAGATGAACGAATCAAAGCTTATGCGTGCTCAAAGCTCACACACTCAATCTTTTCCTCTCACTCAACCCTAGATGAATCAAGGCTAGAATCAAGCTTTTGGGTGGAGTAGAGGAGTGCAATGAGTGCTCTTGGAGTGTTTGTGGGCGTGGGAGCAGCAGCATTCAATGTGGGGGGTGAGGGGGTATAAATACCCAACCCCCAAAAACTAGCCGTTATGTGTTCTGCGAAGGGGTACCGGATCTTCCGGCCTAGGGCCGGATCTTCCGAGATTTGAATTTCGCAAGGCAGAAACACTGAAATATGGCTAAGTCATGAAAGTTCCGATACAAGGTCCGGATGATCCGGTGAGAAAAATAATAGAGACAGAGCCGCCCGGAACTTGTGGGTCGGATCTTCCGATGGAAGTTCCGACGCCTGAGGGAGAAACACTGAAATGGCTAAGTGTTGGAAGTTCCGGTGTATGGGCTGGATCTTCCGGTGAAAAATAAATTCAGACAGAGCCGCCCGGAACTTGTGGGCCGGATCTTCCGGTGGAAGTTCCGGCGCCTGGAGAGAAGACACAAAAACTGGCTAAGTGTTGGAAGTTCCGGTGTGTGGGCCGGATCTTCCGGTGAAAAATTAATTCCAGACAGAGCCGCCCGGAACTTCCGGGCCGGATCTTCCGGCCTAAGTTCCGACACACAGAGAACTTGTGAATGGGAGGTTTTTGTGCGTTTGTGTCTCTCGTGTGTATATGTCATCTCAAGTATAAGCACTTTAACAATCTAAACTCATCAAGCACGTCCCCCTTGATAGTACGGTGATCCTATACTCAAATTCGAAATATAAAATAAATTTAAATCGTCCGATAAACTTCGTCACCATACGAATAAGGATTGGGGACCTTCCTTTCATCTTTCTTTTCTTTTCTTTTGATTTTATTCCTGCACAACTCATGCAAAGCATTATATCCAAATTTACATTGTCATTAATTACCAAAATTAGATTAAGTGCCTAGATGCACTTTCAATCTCCCCCTTTTTGGTAATTGATGACAACACAAATTTGGCTCACAAGATAGAAATAAAATTCATATTTTTCATCCAAATAGAATTAGCGAAGCTCCCCCTAAACATGAGCATATATAA
Organism: Urochloa ruziziensis; assembly: GCA_015476505.1. Lineage (NCBI taxonomy): Eukaryota > Viridiplantae > Streptophyta > Magnoliopsida > Poales > Poaceae > Urochloa > Urochloa ruziziensis. Next base: position 32,163,149 of record CM027123.1, on the reverse strand, counting down.
CACAAATGGCCTCAAATGCCAAAGCTCATGTTCATGTAAGAACTCCCCCTTAATCATTGCATACATGTGCATAAGTGTGATAAAAACAACGTGATGCATATGACAAGATATTCACTTCAACAAAAGTGAGAAATAACAATTCACCAAACATAAGCATCACAACCAAATAATTAACCAAGTTCAACATCACACTAACATCACAACCACGATTAAGTCTTACAAATAAAAGTTCTCGCTTGGCACACATCAAGCATAACACAAATCACAAATAAGTTCTTACATGTCCATTAACTAAAACATAAATAGAGATAAAAGATGGTGAGGGCCTCCCAAAGGCCAAATTCACTCCCCCTTTGTCATCAAAGACCAAAAAGGGAGCTACTCGTCGTCTTCATCACCATCGTCCTCCTCATCATCGTCGTCCTCATCATCCTCTTCCTCATCCTCCTCGGCTTCTTCTTCGGCTTCTTCTTCTTCCTCTTCCTCTTCCTCATCTTGCTCTTCTTCTTCCTCAACTTGAGAATCTCCAAAGGTATGGCCTTGAGACGATCCCTCCCAAGGGAGTATAGAAAGATGGTGGTGGAGGAAACTCTCTAGGTGCACGAACGGGAGAGTGAGGGAGATTGTCCTTAGCCATGATCTCCTTTTGCCGACGCTCAAACTTAAGCATTTCTTCATCCAAGAACTGACGAGTGTCGCGAATGTCTTGAGAGTTTTGCTTGCACATGTTGAAGCAAGCAAAGACTCCCTGAAGAATGGAGTCAAGCTTCCCTTTCTTCCCGGTGCCACTAGAGGATGGAGCAAAGGAAGGAGATGGAGCCGATGGTGCTTGTGCTTGAGCTTGTGAAGATGAAGCTCACCGAGATGGTGAGGATGGGGCTTGAACCGGCACATAGGGCTTGTTCTTGAGCTTTAGGAGTTGTGCAATTTTGCCCGGGGAGGAATGATATGGTGAATGCACTCGATCGGCTAGGATGTTGACACCACTAACATTCTTGATCATGTGAAAGATGTAGGGTGCATAGTGGCAACCACTAGTGGCATCATGAGAGCAATAGATGATTTCATTCCAAATGAAATTGAATACCTTGAACTTGGGCTTGCCGGGAGCCATTTGGAAGAGCAAATTCTTGGCCCTCTTGGAAATATTATCCGCATCTCCGGCTCTAGGATACAAAGTGCCTCGGAAGAGTTGGTTGAGCAACTTGTAAAAGGGTGAAAGACCATGATATTTGCCAAGCTGCACATCTCCATAATCTCCATCATACATAAACATCATCTTTGTCTCAGCAAGCTCCAAGCCACGGTGGAGATCCACTTTGGTACGGTCATTCCTAGTGTGAGCATAAGCGGTCTCCTCCGCTAATCCAAACAAACCGGCAAACTCAAACAAAGTCACTGAGAACCGTTTGCCGTTGGTCGTCCAATGCATCTCATCTCTAGCCTGATCAATCCAAAGCGTAGCATAAAGCTGAGCCACTACCTCCTCATTGTATGGACACTGAAATCCCATGATGTTGGCCACATCCATCTCAATACACCTCCTGTGCACATCCCTTATCACCGGTTCAAGGGGACCGGTGATGCCATCCATGTAGTGCCAGTCAACCCACTTCATGGGTGTGCAAATGTGACCAATATGGAGAATCACTGACTCATACCAGTCTGCCTGATGCGGAAGCCAAAATCTAGGATCCCCCTTAAGCTGCTTGTGTGGAATGGATCTGGGGTCCTCATGCTCACTGAACCTCAGGGGCTTCATGCTATTTGCCGCTAGCCGAAAATTGACCAATGGTGGATCATCATGGGCACGGCTGGGAATCCCAACACTGATAATGTTCTGAACAAGAAAGGACAGATCGATGTTGTCATTGTATAGCGACCCTTCTTGTCTTCGCTGCGTGCCTGACTTGGTTCGGCTATAGGTACGGAGCTCCTTGCTCTTTCCCTTAGCGGCACCCCTGCCGCGTACACTCCGAGAAGAGGATCCCTCGGAAGCTCTCTTGCTCTTCCCAACTTCCCTAATCTCTTCGTCGGACTCGGTCTCCGATTCTTGGGTGTTGTGCTTCTTCAAGGCTGCGGGGGGCGGAGGCTTCTTGCCGGAAACCTTGGTACGACCCATCTGGACAGATAAAAGAAGATAGGATCAAAAGATGGATCAAAGTTGAATGACTAGAATGAATTGTTATGCTCTCAGCCCTGTCGGATCTTCCGGCTATGCGTCGGAAGATCCGACGAGGCGGAACTTCCGGCGCATAGTCGGATGATCCGACAGACCCCGAGCACAAACAAAAATCCATGGAATCGAAGTTCTAGCCCACCAACTGAGATAAGATTCTAGGCATGAGTTCTAGGCATGTATTCAAGATGATTCACCGAAGGAAATCCACTAGAACATCCCACATTGGTAGATCGGGTAATAGAAAGTTTGAATGAAAACCTAGGGTTCATGGAATTGAAGTTCTAGCCAACCAATCGAGATAAGATTCTAGACATATGTTCTAGGCATGTATTCATGATGATTCACCAAAGGAAATCAACTAGAACTTCATACATTGATAGATCAGGCAAAAGGGGTTTGAACGAGGTTTGAATGAGATACCTTTGAGATTTCCCGCGAAAACTCCGGAAGATCCGATGGGAATCGAACCTCCGATGCTTGGGGAGTCCAAGGTGCTTGAAGATCGAGATTCCGTTGGGTGGAACTCAAAATCGCCTAGAACAGTGGAGGGAGGCAAGGAGCGGGCGCGTCGGTGGAATAAAAGAACTTCTGGGCGCTGAACCGTTAAGTCCCAGTATTTATAGTCGACGCACTTGCCGGATGATCCGACGTAGGGTCGGATCTTCCGACGGGACTGGAATTTCCGGAAGATGCCGCATAAGATCCGGCGGGCTGATGCTGACCGGATGATCCGGCCAAGGGTCGGATGATCCGCGAGATGAATTTCACCGGAAGATGCTGGGTAAGATCCGGCTGGCTTATATGGACCGGATGATCCGACTAAGGATCGGAAGATCCGGTGGACAGGAAAACAGAAAGTTTCTAGATGAGATTCGAACGATGATTTTGAGAGATTTAGCTTATGGACATATAAGAACACTTGCCCCAAATTGATCAGCCACAATCATCATTACATAACCATGACCAATTTGAGACAAGAAATGATCCAACGATCACAAATCCAAATATTTTGAAAAACTCACACAAAAATCCTGTTTTAATTCTATTCTAGGCAACAATCAAGGTGCATGCAACATGTCAAGCCAAGTAACGAGAATCCAAGATATTTAGCTCACTCCTTAGAGAACAAAACCTTTGCTCATCAAGAGGCTTTGTGAAGATATCGGCTAGTTGACTTTCGGTCCCTACATGACTTAGGGCGATATCTCCTTTGGCTTCATGATCTCTAAGGAAATGGTGTCTAATGTCAATGTGCTTGGTTCTTGAATGTTGGACGGGATTGTTGGCTAGTTTTATGGCACTCTCATTGTCACACAAGAGTGGAATATTTGTGAACTCACAACCAAAGTCTCTCAAAGTTTGTCTCATCCATAGGAGTTGGGCACAACAAGCACCGGCCGCAACATACTCGGCCTCGGCGGTGGATAGCGCAACGGAATTTTGTTTCTTAGAGCTCCATGACACCAAAGACCGACCAAGAAATTGGCAAGTCCGGTAGTACTCTTTCGATCTACCTTGCAACCGGCACAATCCGAATCGGAATAGCCAAGTAAATCAAAAGTGGAGCCCTTGGGATACCACAAGCCAAGGTTAGGAGTATGCACTAAGTATCTAAAAATTCTCTTTACGGCCATTAAATGACATTCCTTAGGATTGGCTTGAAATCTTGCACACATGCACACACTAAGCATTATATCGGGCCTAGATGCACAAAGATAAAGCAAAGAACCAATCATGGAGCGATATACCTTTTGATCAACCGATTTTCCTTCTTCATTGAGATCGAGATGTCCATTCACCGGCATTGGAGTTTTGATAGCTTTAGCTTCGGCCATGTCAAACTTCTTGAGCATATCACTTGTATATTTAGTTTGACATATGAATGTTCCGTTCTTCAATTGTTTGATTTGAAATCCGAGAAAGAACTTTAATTCACCCATCATAGACATCTCAAATCTTTTTGTCATGATCCTACTAAACTCTCCACAAAACTTTTCATTAGTAGAACCAAAGATAATATCATCAACATATATTTGACATACAAACAAGTCTTTGTCTACTTTTTGAGTAAAGAGAGTAGAATCGGCTTTGCCCATTACAAATCCGTTCTTGAGAAGAAAATCCTTAAGGCATTCATACCATGCTCTAGGAGCTTGCTTAAGCCCATAGAGCGCCTTATGGAGCTTGTACACATAGTCGGGGTGGTCAAGATCTTCAAATCCCGGTGGTTGCTCCACATATACTAATTCCGAGAGAGGCCCATTCAAGAATGCACTCTTGACATCCATTTGATAAAGCTTGAAATCATGATGTGTGGCATAGGCTAGAAGAATGCGAATGGACTCAAGCCTTGCCACGGGAGCATAAGTTTCACCAAAATCTAGACCTTCAATTTGAGTATATCCTTGAGCAACCAATCTAGCCTTGTTTCTTGTGACAATGCCATGTTCATCTTGTTTGTTCCGAAAAACCCACTTGGTGCCAATCACATTTTGCTTGGGCCTTGGAACTAACTCCCAAACTTCATTTCTTGTGAAATTGTTTAGTTCTTCTTGCATGGCTACAATCCAATCCGCATCACCAAGAGCATCTTCTACCTTAAGAGGTTCCAAAGAGGAAACAAACGAGTAACATGCACAAAAATTTGCTAAACGTGAACGAGTGGTTACCCCTCTTCGGATACTCCCAAGGATATTGTCAACGGGATGATCCCGTTGTATACTTTGATGTACTCTTGGGTGTGATGATGTTGATTGGCGTTGAATGAATCCATCATCATCTTGGTCATGAGAATCATCAACTTGAGCTTCATCACCTTGAACTCCCCCTTGATCATTGCCATGATCATGATCGTCACCATGAACTTGATCTTGATCTTGAAGAGAGCTTGGTGCTTCAACTCTTGTTGAAGGCGATGGATCAACATTTGTATTTGTCGGAACTTGATCCTTGTCTTGAGCTTCTTGAGGTCGCACTTCACCTATACCCATTCTCATAGTAGATTCGCTTGGAGGCTCTTCATTTTCTACAAAGTCATTCTCAACTTGCTCTACTTGAGAGCCGTTTGTTTCATCAAATTTCACATCTACCGTGACCTCAACACAACCAGAGGTTTTGTTGAAGACACGATAGGCATGTTCATGAGTGCCATAACCAAGTAAGAAACCTTCATCTACTTTAGGTGCAAATTTAGAGCTCTTGGTTTTCTTATTAAGAATATAACATTTGCATCCAAAAACTCTAAAGTAATGCACTTTGTGTTTGTTACCGGTGAGTGCTTCATATGGAGTCTTGCTCAAGTACTTGTTTAGAAAGAGACGGTTAGAGGCATGGCAAGCTGTGTTAACCGCCTCGGCCCAAAATATATCCGGAGTCTTGTATTCATCAAGCATTGTTCTTACCATCTCAATCAATGTCCGATTCTTCCTCTCAACAATGCCATTTTGTTGAGGGGTATATGGAGCGGAAAGTTCATGCTTGATCCCTTCTTCATTAAGTAGTTCTTCAACATTTGTATTTCTAAACTCCGAACCATTGTCACTTCTCATGTGCTTGACCTTCAACTCAAATTCATTTTGAGCTCTTCTAATAAATTTCTTGATAATCCCTTGAGCTTCACTCTTCTCCCTCTAGAAAAATACCCAAGTGAATCTTGAGTGATTATCCACAATCACTAGACCATATTTGTTTCCACCAATACTAATATAAGCAATTGGTCCAAATAAATCCATATGAATCAACTTCAATGGTCTAGAGGTGGTCAATATAGTCTTGGGTGGATGAGAAGCACCAACTTGTTTCCCGGCTTGACAAGCGCTACACAACCTATCTTTCTCAAACAAAACATTTGTTAATCCTAGAATGTGTTCATCCTTTTGAAGTTTGGCCAAGTTCCTCATGCCAACATGAGCTAGCCGGCGATGCCAAAGCCAACCCAAGCTAGATTTTGCCACTAAACAAGTCTTCGGTTCCACTTTAGTGGTTGTGAAATCAACCAAATAAAGCTTTCCCTTAAGTTGACCCGTAAAAGCAATAGAGGAATCCTCCCTTCTAAGAATGTTCACACCCTCATTAGTAAAGAGACAATTGTAGCCTTTCTCACAAAGTTGTGAAACCGACAACAAGTTGTATCCCAAAGAATCAACTAAATAAACATTTGAAAGAGATGAATCGTTTGAGATAGCAATGTCACCTTGACCAACAACATCTCCATGATTGTTATCACCAAATGTAATTCTTTCAATGGGTGAGTCATATTCTTCTAACTTGGTAAACATACTCTTTTCTCTGGTCATATGATTTGAACAACCACTATCAAGCAACCATGAAGAACCACCGGAGGAATATGCCTACAAAACAAGTTAAGCTTTGTGTTTAGGTACCCAAACGAGCTTGGGTCCTTGGGTGTTAGAACTAGGCAACTTTGGCACCCAAACACTCTTCATCATCTTCTTGGCATGAATACCAACATACTTGACCACCATTCTCCCATTGTGGTCCCACATGACCGAATAATCAATAGTGTAGTTTGGAGATGGCTTGAGCTCATTGATCTTCTCACTTGTCTTCCCCGAAGTTGAGCCCTTCGCACCCTTGCTAGGGGTCACAACAACGGGCTTTGCTATTGGGGTGGTCTCCCTTGACACACCATGAGCAAAGTTCATCAAATCACAAAGGTTTGCACCTTGAGTGAACAATGGCACATCTTTTCCTTGGATCCTTTTCGTGCCATTTGCTTTTCCTCCTCTAGAGTATCCAAGTCCATCCTTGATATTAGGATATCTCTCGGCATGATAAGCCGGATGGGACTCAAATACACTTTTCTCTTGAGCCTTTCCTTTGCCCTTGCCAATAACCTTGTTCAACTCTTTGAGTTGAATGTCTTTTGCCTTGATCTCTTTCTCTAGCTTGGCAAGGTTAGCAACACAAGAATCCAGATTTATTTTATAACATCTTGAGCAACCTTTGCTAGTGGAGGCATCGGAGTCAAGAGTGACTTTGGAGTCGGTCTTGATGCTTTTCCGAAGAATATCATATTTAGCTTCACGGTCTTTGTACTTGACCTCAAGGCTTGAATGCCTTTGTTGAAGCTCACTATGAACATTCTTTAGATTAGCTAGAGAGTCATTTGCCTTGGTCATTTCCTTAGACATCCTCTCATTTGAGTCCTTAGCCAATGACAAGTCAACGGCCAATTTCTCCACCTTAACCTTCTCCTCATCTAAAGCTTTCTCAAGGGCAAGGTTTCTCTCCTTTTCAAGGATGAGCAAGTCTTCTTGCCTATCAAGAGTAGCTTCCCTCTTATCCAATTTCTCCATAAGCTTTTTAATATGCTTAGCACCTTTCTTGCCAAAAGCATTTACTAAGTTTTTGTCATGTTTAGCTTCTTCCTCATCTAGGTTTTCTATGTCACTAGATGTTGGGGGAGTAGATGATGGAGGAGTAGAATCGATTAGTACCTTAGTCCCTTGTGCCATGAGGCACATGGGAGCTTCATCATCATCATCACTATCAAGGTTCTTGAAGAGTCTTGGTGTTGGTGAAGAATCATGAATGGCAAGAGTTGCCACACCTTCATTGTCGGAGTCATCACTAGAATCCCAACCTTCACCAACATGAGCATGTCCACTTTTCTTCTTGTAGTCTTTGCTCTTCTCCTTGTACTTCTTGTCATAGGATTTGTCCTTAGACCTCTTGTCTTCCTTGCCTTCCTTCTTGTGAGGGCAATCCGCAATGTAATGCCCTCTCTCACCACACTCATAGCATCTTCGTTGTGAGACCGGCTTCTTAACACCTTTTCTCTTGATGAAGTTCTTGTACTCTCTCACCATCATAGCGGTTTCTTCATCGGTGGTTGCTTCATCACTAGAGTCTTCCTTCTTGCGAGACTTGGAGGGCTTTGAAGATTTGTCCTTGATATCACTCCTCTTGCTAGGCTCGGCCTTGAATGCAATAGCCTTGACTTCTTGAGGCTCACTAGGCTTGGTTTTGACTTTCTCTACTCTATGTGACTCATGATATTGCAACTTGTTGTATAGGTCAATGGGAGTCATGAGCTTGAACTTCCTCTTGTCTCTAATCATGGTAGCAAGATGTGGGTCTCTTGGGGCATATGCTCTAAGCATCTTCTTTGTGACCTTGTGCTCATCCCAATCATCACTACCAAGATGTCTAATAGCGGACACAAGAAGCTTCAACCGATTGTACATGGCTTCCAAGTCTTCATCATCTTTCATTGTGAAAGCCTCGAGTTCTCCTTGAAGTGCGTCCATCTTTCCTTCCTTGATGATCTCATCACCTTCATGTGACCTTCTAAGCTCATCCCAAATTTCTTTGGCCACTTCAATTCCCCTAACCTTGTTGTACTCATATGTACTCAAGCAACTCCTAAGAATAATGACGGCTTGAGCATTGCGGTAGTTGTCATGTTCTTGTTCTCTTGTGAGGGGTGGCTTGGCTTTCTTGTCAATGCCCACACATGTCACGGTCCAAAGATGTGGATGAAGACCATACAGGTACATCTTCATGTCATCCTTCCATCGAGAATAATCATTGCCATCAAAGTGCGGAAACTTGCCCAATTGAACCGATGAGAATGAAAGTGAATCCGGATCTTTCTTGGATGAGGATGAAGTAGTATCATCATACTTGTGAGGAACATTGTGAAAGCTTGCAAGAACTTCCTTTTCTTTCATCTTTTCTTTCACCATCTTGAGAGCTCTTCTTTCAACTTTTTCATCAAACTTCTTCTTGAGCTTCTCTTTCCTCTTCTTGTTCTTCTCGACCTCATCCAAGGTCTCTTCAACATCGCTCACATCAAAATCATCGTCGCTTGACACAATCACTTCATGAGTGTCATCTTTGTTTGAACCGCCAACACCGGAACCATCCCCGGAAGGAGCCATAGTGTTTTCTCTTAGGTGATTAAACCTTAATCAAGAGAACCTGCTCTGATACCAATTGAAAGGACCAACACTAGGCCTAGAGGGGGGGTGAATAGGGCCTGTTAAAAATTCCTGAAAATTCTTCACGAAACTGTCAGATGGTCGGATGATCCGACGCAGTCTCGGATCTTCCGGGCCCCCGGAAGATCCGACACTGTGTAGGATCTTCCGACACAGAGAGGAGACTAACTTCGAGATTCAAAATCTAACAAGCTATTCAAGATTCTATTTGAATACAAAGTTGCTAAATGAAGTAACTAAGCACCTAAGTATGATCTCTAAGGTCGAACAACACCTAGCACATAGATCGGGCACAAATAAAGTGATGAACAACAAGAACAATAGCAAGAACAATGAGACACAAGATTTGTTCCCGAGGTTCACTCCACAAAGGAGCTACGTCCTCGTTGAAGGGTTCACAAAGAACCGGGTTGTCACTAACCCCTTGCCTCCCTCAACCAACCACAAAGGAAAGTTGAGTCACTTACTATTGCTCTCACAAAGAGAGGGGAAATACAAACTCTCCGGTGCTCAAACCACAAAGGAATGGGAGCCACCGGCGACGCCTAACCGTCTAGGAGCAAAGCTCCAAGAGTAACAAACGAGGATGACGAATCAAGCTTGCTTCAAGTGCTTCTTGAGATGAACGAATCAAAGCTTATGCGTGCTCAAAGCTCACACACTCAATCTTTTCCTCTCACTCAACCCTAGATGAATCAAGGCTAGAATCAAGCTTTTGGGTGGAGTAGAGGAGTGCAATGAATGCTCTTGGAGTGTTTGTGGGCATGGGAGCAGCAGCATTCAATGTGGGGGGTGAGGGGGTATAAATACCCAACCCCCAAAAACTAGCCGTTATGTGTTCTGCGAAGGGGTACCGGATCTTCCGGCCTACGGCCGGATCTTCCGAGATTTGAATTTCGCAAGGCAGAAACACTGAAATATGGCTAAGTCATGAAAGTTCCGATACAAGGTCCGGATGATCCGGTGAGAAAAATAATAGAGACAGAGCCGCCCGGAACTTGTGGGTCGGATCTTCCGATGGAAGTTCCGACGCCTGAGGGAGAAACACTGAAATGGCTAAGTGTTGGAAGTTCCGGTGTATGGGCCGGATCTTCCGGTGAAAAATAAATTCAGACAGAGCCGCCCGGAACTTGTGGGCCGGATCTTCCGGTGGAAGTTCCGGCGCCTGGAGAGAAGACACAAAAACTGGCTAAGTGTTGGAAGTTCCGGTGTATGGGCCGGATCTTCCGGTGATAAATTAATTCCAGACAGAGCCGCCCGGAACTTCCGGGCCGGATCTTCCGGCCTAAGTTCCGACACACAGAGAACTTGTGAATGGGAGGTTTTTGTGCGTTTGTGTCTCTCGTGTGTATATGTCATCTCAAGTATAAGCACTTTAACAATCTAAACTCATCAAGCACGTCCCCCTTGATAGTACGGTGATCCTATACTCAAATTCGAAATATAAAATAAATTTAAATCGTCCGATAAACTTCGTCACCATACGAATAAGGATTGGGGACCTTCCTTTCATCTTTCTTTTCTTTTCTTTTGATTTTATTCCTGCACAACTCATGCAAAGCATTATATCCAAATTTACATTGTCATTAATTACCAAAATTAGATTAAGTGCCTAGATGCACTTTCAAAGACGCTATTCGTCTTCACCTGTTTCCGTTCTCTTTGCTTGGGAGAGCGAAGCAATGGTTTTATGCGAACTGGGAGAAGATTGGTACGTGGAAAAATTGTGCCACTGCATTCCTCGTTAAGTTCTTTCCAATGGGCAAAACCAATGCCTTGCGAGGAAGGATTTCAAGTTTTCAGCAAGCAGCATCAGAATTTATTCCTGAGGCGTGGGAAAGGCTACAGAAGTACGTCTTGGCCTGTCCTCACCATGGGATGGGTAACTGGCTTATTTTGCAGAGTTTCTATAACGGGTTGACTTCGACATCCCGAGGCCATGTTGATGCCGCTGCTGGAGGTGCTTTCTTCTCACTGACCCCTGAGCTGCTACAACTTTGATTGAGAAGATGGTGACCAACCAAGGATGCGATGAACGACTCCAATCCCGTGAAAGAAGTACGCATACCGTCAAGGAAGCGAATGTGCTTACGGAAAAGCTAGACCTCCTCATGAAGAAGGTGGATGATATCACTCAAGAAAAAGATGCAATGTCTAGCATGGTGTTTCCCATGGACTCTCACATGACTTGTGAAGTTTGTGGCAATACTAGGCACTCAGGGAACTACTGCCCTGCGACATAGGAAGATGTGATGTACATGAACGACAACAACAAATTGCGTCCACAAGGAGGCCAAGGGTGGAATTCACAACGCCCTTATCAAGGAGGCGGCTATGGGAACTCTTTCGCCCCTAGCCAGCTGTACTTCAAGGATCTCGTTCTCGGGCAAGCCAAGATCAACGAAGGATTCAATAAGAAGTTGGCTGCCCATGACAAGTCCTTGGAAGGTCTTAATATCAAGCTTGATGGTCTTTCTTCTGCTCTAACGAGCCAGTTGAGTTTCAACAAGATGTTGGAGACTCAGCTATCCCAACTAGCGGCTGCTCTGCCACTAGCTGAAAATGGGAGGATTCTGGGGCAACCCGAAGCTTCTCATAATGTGTATACCGTAACTGCAAGATGGCACTATGCATTTCCTCCCACTCACACGAGAAGGCCCGTACATCAGCTATGGGATGAGCCAGTGACCAGGGATGGAAGAGACCCAGGCTATCCGGTAATGAAATGCTCAATTTATGATTGTCACTTCAAGGAGGCACTATGTGACCATGGGGCCAGCGTGAATATCATGCCCAAGGCTATATATTTGAGAAATTGAATTATCCTGCTCTCTCTCTCTCCAACCATGGTGAGGCTTCAACTAGCCGATTCGACAATCCGATATCCAGAAGGCATAGTATATAATCTCCCGGTGAAAGTCAGGAATCACTACGTCTTTGCGGATTTCATAGTGTTGGATATGGAAGGTGATAGGGAGATGTCGCTCATCCTTGGGCGACCCTTCCTATATGATGAGAAGGCAAGGATCGATGTAGGAGCCAGAGTGATCCGTTTCCGCATTGGGAGAAAGAAATGACATTCAAGTTCCAGCCTCAAGAAGAGCAATGCTACATGATTAACCCAGATAATGAATGGATTTGGGAGTGGGTAAAACCACAGCCCCGTCTACAAGACCAGCGACCGCACCTAGTAAGAAGAAGAACAAGAAGGTGTGGAACAAAAAAGATCGATTAACCCCATCCACTTTTCCAGAATGGGGGTGACGAGTGGAATTAAAACGCCGGAGAAGAGTCCCGCTTGTCGGACTTTAAAATGGGTAAGCCCTTCGCCGGAAGGTAAATTCGGTAGTTATCTCATATTTCCCTTTTCAAAACTTAGATTTCCAATCATTTGATTTTCCCCATTGCATGTTTGAATTTTTCAAACCACCATTTGCATGCAAGAATTATTTCTAGCCTTTCCCTTTTTTGAATTTCTGAAAATGATTTCTGGATTTGGATTTCTTTGAAAAATCTTTTGAGCAAATTTCTGGATCAACTTTAGTCCACGCATCATGGCATGACATCATGTAGCCGTTGGTGAGTGACATGGCAAAAGGTGGGACCGGTGGGCCCGACCGGTGGGTTGGCCGTTGGTCGAACCAACGGTTCGACCGAACCCGACCGTTGGTCGGTGGGCCCCAGCCGGCGCCAACGGCTCCTAGCCGTTGGGGCTTGGCTCCCCCATGGTGCACCGACCCTTTGCTCTATAAATAGAGGCCGAGAGGGGGTGTGTTTCATCCATACACACTTCCACTCTTTCATCCCCTCTTCACTCTTTGTTCTTGGGTTTTCCATTGGAGTTTTGATCAGGTCAAGTGCAAAAATCTGTTCTCTCTATCTTCTTCTTGCAAGAAAGTTGTTTGGTGCTCATGAGTGTTGGCAAGCATGAAGGGTGCATGCCAGAAGGCTGCCGGATTTATTAGGAAGATGGGGGGATCATGCTCATCCTGTTCACGGGGTAGCGCTAGTTCCTCTCACCCTTCCGAACCGAATACGGAGCACACAGCTATGGAGTACTGTTCGCACCCAAATTTGGCAGTTCTAGGCAGGGGCGGTTAAACCTGATGCCTAGGGCGGTTAAACCGGCCTGGTGTTGGCACTACATAGCATCACGTTGTAGCAACGCTTTAAGAGCGCGAAGATATATCGATGTATGCAAAAGGATTCTGCAAGCGCACATAATATATCTCGTTGTAGCACTTCACCTAGGAAGTTATCCCAGGGTATCGTATTTATATTTCCACAGGGAAGCAGAATGGTTAAAGTGTATTGAAGAATGAAATGATATATCTTGCCAGAAATATCAAGCCACAAAACCCAGGGGCATAAACTCTAAGGTTTGGGGATAATGGTCAAATGAATGACCGGATAGAAGGTCTAAAAGACCAGCGACACAGGAGCACCTAATTCTAAAGAAAAGGAAAGACGTTGGGAGAGACCGGACCTAGACGCTTCCAAACTCAGAGCAAAAGGCACTCTAACCTTAACCTAGACTCTAGCTTAGATACCGGGGATAGAGCTCGCTTCGACGGCTAGAACGGGAGAACCTCAGAACGGGATGAGAGAGGGGGTTCTCCGGGCTCAGCACTACTGTTATGAGTACACCCGAACGTGGTGGACTACGAAGGACGGACAGGGCTGTCACCACCTGCCGCCTACCACTGCAGTTCCGTGGGGTGCAACACACTTCCTAGTTAATCAATAAGCCAGACACCACGTTTGCACTCGGTGATTAAGATTTCTCTTGAGGCCTATCAAGAGAAATCCCCGTCTTCTCTAAGGCGTCTTGCGGCCCGATCAAGGCGAGCAAACCCGCGAGATAAAGTCCGGCAGAACTTTACTCTAAAGAGAGCAAGATCTTTACTCTAAAAGAAGAGCAAGACAGAAAGATAAAAGATAAACTTAAGCTCTGAAATAAGAAAGGAATTGTATTGATAAACTCTTCAAATGAAGGAAAGGATACAAGAGCTTTACCAGAACTCCGAAGACATCGAAGATCCGAGCTAAGCTCGACTCGACTCTACTCCCAACTCTAATCCTAATCTAAGAAATGGAAAAGATACAAGAGCTCCCTTCAAGTATAGACTTGAGAAGTGTGGTGTGTGTCTCCCAAGGTGGATGAGCTCTCCTTTTATAGTCTTCAGGGGCGAAGCTCAGCGTCATTAGCAAGCTAAGCACTTGCTTAAGCTTCATGCAGAGGGGGGCACGTGGCGGCCACAGGGGAGGCCGATCGGCCTCCCTCAGGCCGGCCGGCCCGGCTCTAGTGCCAAGTGGCACCGCCTTTTGTAGGGACGGTCCTGATGCTCTCCAGAGGTCGGTAACGGTTGCGTTCAGTTGAGGCTGTCCGAGAATCCTAGGTTGTGGGCTCTTCAATCATGTGTCTCCCACTCTAGGCCTTTCGGGTCCTTGGATCAAACCGACATCAAATGCACGTCTCTTGATCATCTAGGATACTTGGCTCAGCTTGTGGATCAGTGACGTGGCCAGAGGTGGTCAGGGTAGGCCGGTCGGCCTAGGATAGGCCGGCCGGCCTGGCTCTGTGCCAGGTTTGGCCCTGATTTCTCCTGATTTGTCTTGCAAGCACAACTCATCCAAAACTTGTGGAATTTGTCAATAAAAACATATTTATGTATGAAACATGGTATGATCATCCTCATTTTACCGAAATGTTGACGGTCACTATGAAAGTGCATCTAGGCCCCTAAATGTGTTTTGGTAATTAATGACAATCATCATGGACTAACAATTCTATTGAGATGATGAGATTAGGTTAGTTCGGATGAATGGATGAGCTTCAATGATTGATTACGATATATCACCGTATATTGAAGCAAGTGGATGCTAAAGGAAAAGGTAAAAGATAGGTCGTTTTCTTTTACCGGTCCTAAGGAGTTTTAGAGAAAAATTTGACCGGATTGATAGGCTAGATAGTCGTACTATTAAGAGGGGTCAATTCTGGTTGGTTGTTATGATTCTAGTGCCAACTTACTCAAATAGTATAAGTGCATGCATGAGAGCTAACTTCGTTTTAGAAAGTTGAAGGGAATTCAACCATGCTGATTTTGGTTAGGCGGACGGTCCGCCCATGGGGTGGCGGACGGTCTGCCTCACATTTGATTGACGGAAAATTGGCTAAGTATTGGATAAAGGGGCCCTGCCGTTTTTCTTAGGCGGACGGTCCGCCTGGCATAGGAGGACGGTCCGCAGGCTAAATCTGTATGCGGCGGACCCTTTCGCGGACCGTTCACGCAGAGACGGTTTCTGGGGGTTCCAGGACACTTTTATAAGGCGGACGGTCTGCCTTTGTGAAACATGGTCCTTAGTCGCGTGGTGACCTTTTTCTAACTGTTGGGCGGACGGTCCGCCCCTGTTGGGCGGACGGTCCGCCAACCCTGTAACGGTCACTTCTGAGACGTTTGGCCACCTTTCTTGATCTAGTAAAATATTGGGCTCTGGCGGACAGTCCTTCCCCTCTTACGGTCCGCCAGTATTCTGTTTTCACGAGTTTTACACATAACGGCTAGTTGGAAAAGTGGGGAGTATATATACTCATCCCACAGGTTTGGGGAGGATCTCTTGGCCATTCTGAAAGCTCACTTGACCCAAGAGTCCCCTTTCTCATTCCTCTCTCACTCATTTGCTAAGGGATTATATTCTTGTGAGTGTGAGGAGTTCTAGTGCAGTGCTTTGGATTGCATTGAGCATTGAGGCACTAGGAGAACATCAAGCAAGCGTCATTGGCTTGTTACTCTTGGAGGTTGCCGCCTCCTAGACGGCTTGGTGTGTGATTTCCATTGAGCTCTTCAAGAAGATTGTGAAGAAGCCTTGGAAGATTGTGAGAGGTCTTGTGCTCACCTCACCGGAGCGGTAAAGGGCAACTCTAGTGGAATCGAGGTTTGGAGAGGTTCATTGCATTCAAGCCGGCTTACACATCAAGTGTGACTTGATAGAGAAGCGGTTGAAGCTTAGAATCCACCTCAACGTGGATTAGGGGTGACCGGCAAGTCATCGACACCACGGTAAAAAATTCGGTCTCTCGTGTGATTGTTTATTCCTTTGCTCATTTACATTTGGCTATTTATCTTGAGCATTAACATTCATAGAGATTGAATCATACTTGTCACCCTAGGTTGCAAACCTTGACCTAGTATAGAATTGAGTAGAAATAGGATTTCTCTTGTGTTACAAATAATATTTTATTAGTGCTTTGATTTTAGTTAAAACCGCCTATTCACCCCCCCTCTAGTCGGTATCCTAAACCCTACAAGTGGTATCAGAGCCGTGGTCTCCGTTTTACAAGGATTTAATCATTTTGGAGTAGGATAAATGGCTAGTGATAGCAAGAATCATGCGGGGAAACCACCCTTCTTTGATGGAAGCAATTATGACTATTTGAAGACTAGAATGATGGTCTATATCAAGTCAACTAGCAAGAAGGTGTGGGAAATCATAGAGGAAGGATATGTCATACTTGATCCCAAGGATCCTTCCCCATCGGATAGTGAAAAAGACAATCTAAATGATCAAGCATTGAATTTGCTCTATAGTTGTCTTAGTGTGAATGAGTTCAATCGGATCATGAACCTCAATACGGCCTTTGAAGTTTGGGAAAGATTCAAGGAAATTTATGAGGGAACCACCACCGTGAAGGGAGCAAAACTCTTTGTATACAAAGGAAAATTTAGTGAGTTTGCTATGATGAAAGATGAAAGTGTTGATGAAATGTTTGATCGATTGAAC
Source organism: Urochloa ruziziensis (assembly GCA_015476505.1). Lineage (NCBI taxonomy): Eukaryota > Viridiplantae > Streptophyta > Magnoliopsida > Poales > Poaceae > Urochloa > Urochloa ruziziensis. The sequence continues at coordinate 32,146,220 of CM027123.1, read as the reverse complement.
AACATTGTCAATGAGCTCAAGTCCCTCAACTTTGATGTGCCGGATCAAGATTTCTCTCACAAATTTCTTAGGTGTCTCCGGAGAAGTACGAAACTATTGTGACTCTCTTGGTGAGGGAGGACTTGAGCAAGATCACCCCAAGTGAAGTTCTTGGTGAAGTGCAAACACATGACATATTCAAGAAGTCACAACAAGAAGCCTGTGGTTTGGCTAATGGTGATGAGAAGAAAAGCATAGCCCTCAAGGCAAAATCTATTAAGGAAGACAATTGTGATGAGGGAAATGAAGTTGGTGAAGGCTCAATGGAAGAGATGGCCCTCATTGTCAAAAAGCTAAACCGAATGATGAAGGACAAGAACTTTGGCAAGAAAGGGCAATCTTCAAGCAAGAATCCATTCGAAGACAAGAAGTGCTATGAGTGTGGTGAAATGGGTCACATCATCATAAATTGTCCAAACAAGAAGGACAAGTATAAGAAGAATGATGACAAGAAGAAGAAAAGGAGGAAGTTCTTCAAGAAGAAGAAGAATGGTCAAGCTTACTATGTTGAGTGGGATTCCGATGCTAGCTCCGACTCCGATGATGATGATGATGATGAGGATAACAAGCCATCAAAGGGAGTAGCGGGCATCGCCATCAAGAAGGCTCCATCACTCTTCTCTTCTCCTTTTTGTCTTATGGCAAAGGGTGAAGCCAAGGTATCATATGATGATGATGATGATGATTTACTTGATGATGATGATGAACTAGATGATATTCCTTCATACGATGATCTTGTTAGAATGCTTAACAAGTTTAATGACTACATGTGCAATGAGAAGAGAAAGTTGATGGATTTGGAGAGAAAATACTCATCTCTTCAAAGTTCCTATGAGGAGCTAAAGACCACTCATAGAATCTAAAAGAAACTCATGAGAAGCTTAAGGAAGCTCACAACATCTCTCTTGCACAAGAAGTCAAAAGTCATGTGAGCATAGGTGTTGGTTGTGATATCTTGAATGATAGATCATGTGCTCCTAGTTCGTCTAACCCATCTTGTAGCTCAAGCAATACATCTTTCATGAATGATGGATTCACATGTGATGCCTATCTTATGATTGAGAATGAATTGCTTAAGGAGGAAGTTGATAAGTTGACCAAGAAATTCACCAAATGGTTGGAGAGTCATTCGGATTTCACTAAGTGTGTGGAAACCCAAAAGGTTCCAATCAACAAGAATGGGATTGATTACACTCCTAAGAAAGGGAAAAAGGCTTTCATTCCCAATAACTCTACCTTTGGGAAGGCTCACGTACAATATGAAGAGGAGAGTTCATTCAAGTTTTGTCAAATTTGCAAGACTAGAGTTGAGCCATCTCACAAGTGCAAGGGCAAGAAAGATGTATCCTTTGATGCTTCATATGTGCTTAAGAGAAATGTTAAGGGTGAAGTGTTTGCTAAGTTTGTTGGTAATCCTAAGAACAACACTAGAAAGATAGCTATATGGGTACCTAAGGCCTTGGTTACTAACATGCAAGGACGCAAGCAAGTTTGGGTACCTAAAAACTAGTAATCTTCTTATGTAGGTGGATTACAAGTCCGGAGGAAGACATTGGGTACTTGATAGCGGGTGCTCTCAACATATGACCGGAGAGGCTAAAATGTTTACTTCTATTGATGATGAAGCCGCCGGTTATGATAATATCATATTTGGTGATAATGGTAAAGGTGAAGTGAAAGGGCTAGGCAAAATTGCTATTTCAAATGATTACACTCTCTCAAATGTCTTGTTGGTCAACTCTCTCAAGTATAATCTCTTGTCTATTACTCAACTTTGTGATCTTGGCTACAAATGCACTTTTAATAGTGATGGTGTTGAGTTGACCACCCTTGATGGAAAGAATTGCATTTTCAAGGGATTTAGGCATGAAAATTTATATCTTGTGGATTTCTCATCAGGTCATGCAAAAGGTTGGTTGTGGCATAGAAGGCTTGCTCATGTTGGCATGAAACAACTCAACTGATTATTGAAATATGATCTAGTTGTTGAATTGAAAGATGTGAAGTTTGAGAAGGATAAACTTTGTAGTGCTTGTCAAGCCGGAAAGCAAGTTGCTAGCCCTCACTCATCCAAAAGCATCATGTCTACCTCAAGAGCTTTGGAATTATTGCATATGGATTTGTTTGGACCAACCACATATAGAAGTATTGGTGGAAATTGCTATTGTCTTGTGATCGTTGATGATTTCACAAGATACACTTGGGTATTGTTTCTTCATGACAAGGCCGACACATGTGATATCTTCAAGAAATTTGTGACAAGGGCCGAAAATGAATTTGAGCTCAAATTGAAGAAAGTGAGGAGTGACAATGGTAGTGAATTTAGAAACACAAGAGTTGATGAATATTGTGATGAAAAGGGTGTCAAGCATGAGTTCTCATCCAAGTACACTCCGGAACAAAATGGTCTTGTGGAGAGAAAGAATAAAACTTTGATTGATATGACAAGGTCAATGCTCTCGGAATACAATGTGTCGGATTCTTTTTGGGCCGAAGCCATCAACACCGCTTGTCATGCATCAAATAGACTCTATTACCATCGATTCTTGAATAAGACTCCATATGAGCTACTCATTGGAAGAAAGCCAAATATTTCATATTTTCGGGTCTTGGTTGCAAATGCTATATTCTTAGGAAAGGCTCACGGTTATCAAAATTTCAAAGTAAATGTGATGAAGGATTTCTTCTTGGGTATTCATCTTGTAGCAAGGCTCACAGAGTATACAACAAGACTCATGGCATAGTAGAGGAAACATGTGATGTCAACTTTGATGAATCAAGTAAGTGTCAAGATGAACTAGATAAATCAAGTGATGTAAGAGATGCTATCAAGAATATATCAATTGGTGATGTGAGACCAAGAGAGGAAGATGAGGATGAGGATATGGATCCAAATATTTCTATTAGAGTGAATCCATCAACCTCTATACAAAATGATCAAGTTGAACAATCAATTGAACCTAGACATGAAGATGCAACAAATGATATTGCTCAACCGGAACCAATTACATCTCCATCTACATCAACTCAAGAGCCGGCTGTTGAAACACGGGTTCCTCATGCCATTGCAAAGGATCACCCCATTGATCAAATTGTTGGAGATATAAGAAAAGGTGTTCAAACTCGATCTCGTGTTGCTTCATTTTGTGAACACTACTCTTTTGTGTCTTTTCTTGAGCCAAATAAGATAGATGAAGCACTTCAAGATCCGGATTGGGTGAATGCTATGCATGAAGAACTAAATAATTTCACCCGGAATGAAGTTTGGGAATTAGTTGAAAGGCCCAAGAATTACAATGTGATAGGCACTAAATGGGTGTTTAGAAACAAACAAAATGAGGATGGCATAGTGGTGAGAAACAAGGCTAGATTGGTTGCACAAGGCTATACTCAAGTTGAAGGGTTGGACTTTGGTGAGACATTTGCTCCGGTAGCTAGATTGGAAGCCATTAGAACTCTATTGGCATATGCTTGCTCTCACAACATAAAGCTCTATCAAATGGATGTGAAGAGTGCCTTCTTGAACGGCAAAATTAGTGAACTTGTCTATGTTGAGCAACCTCCCGGTTTTGAGGACCCAATGAAGCCAAATCATGTGTACAAGCTCTCCAAGGCTCTCTATGGACTCAAACAAGCCCCTAGGGCATGGTATGAGAGGCTAAGGAATTTTCTCATCTCACAAGGCTTCAAGATTGGGAAAGTTGATACTACCTTGTTCACTAAATGCATTGGCAAGGATTTATTTGTATGCCAAGTTTATGTGGATGATATCATCTTTGGGTCAACCAATCAAGACTTTTGTGAAGAATTTGGAGAAATGATGTCTAATGAGTTCGAAATGTCTATGATTGGTGAATTGAATTACTTTCTCGGCCTTCAAATCAAGCAACTCAAGGAAGGCACATTTGTTTGCCAATCAAATTATGTGAAGGACTTATTGAAGAAATTTGGCATGGATGATGCTAAGCCAATCAAGACCCCCATGGCTACAAATGGACATCTAGATCTTGATGAGGGAGGTAAACCGGTAGATTTAAAGCTTTACAGATCTATGATAGGTAGCTTGCTTTATCTTACCGCATCTAGGCCCGATATCATGTTTAGTGTATGCATGTGTGCAAGGTTTCAAGCCTCACCTAGAGAATGTCATTTGACCGCCGTCAAACGTATATTGAGGTATTTGAAGTTCTCACCCAATATTGGTCTTTGATATCCCAAGGGTGCTCAATTTGAGTTAGTTGGATATTCGGACTCGGATTATGCCGGTTGCAAGGTTGATAGGAAGAGCACTTCCGGTGGTTGTCAATTTCTTGGAAGGTCACTTGTTTCATGGTCTTCAAAGAAACAAAATTCGGTGGCTCTTTCTACCGCCGAAGCGGAATATATTTCGGCCGGAAGTTGTTGTGCTCAATTGTTATGGATGAAGCAAACTCTTCTTGTTTATGGTGTGAATTTCAAAGAAGTGCCTCTCTTATGTGATAATGAAAGTGCCGTAAAGATTGCAAATAACCCGGTTCAACATTCAAGAACAAAGCATATTGATATTCAGCATCATTTTCTTAGAGATCATGTGAGAAAGGCGATATTAAGATTTATGGAATTAGTACAAATGATCAATTGGCGGATATATTCACCAAGCCATTAGATGAGCAACGGTTTTGCAAGCTAAGGAATGAACTCAATGTCATTGACTTATCTAATGTGGCTTGAAACTTAGCTTTTTTATCATATCTAATTTTTCATGCATTTACTTGCTTATTTTCATAAGTACATTCATATCATTGCATTCATTCCATGAATTTTGGTTCTATGATCACTCAAGGACAATTGAAAAGTCTTAAAATTCCCAGAAGAATTAGTGCTAAAAGATACATGAAGAAATCAAAGAAAGAAGTTCAGAAAAACAGAAATACAAGGAAATATTTTATGGTAAGGCGGACCGTCCGCGAGTGTACAGGCGGACCGTCCGCGGGTGCCTGACCGTCCGCGGATGCAGTGGCGGACCGTCCGCGGGACCTGAGATGAAATTGGAACCGAGAAATTGGCTAAGTCTCAGGCGGACTGTCCGCGTGTAAGAGGCGGACCGTCCGCGGCGGGCTAGAAAAGGCGGGCCCACATGGTTTTTGGATCTAATCTCCCAGGGCACCAGACCCCTCACCCCACGCCCAACCAGAGTGCCGCCACCCTCTCTCTCACGGTCTCTCTCAAGGGAAGAAGGAAGAAGAAGCCATTCATCTAGGGGGAGGATTTGGTGACTCACGGACCGTCCGTGATCATCCCCGGACTGCTCAAGAGCTCCTCCACCATGTCCTCTCGGTATTTCATTGATTCATCCATTGGTTTTCTTGGATTTCACTCATGAACTAGGTTAGGGTTCGAGATGGGGATTTCATTTTCAACCATGGATTCTTGCAAATGCTTATGGGATTAAGTTGGTAGAGTCAAGGGCAACATATTGTAGTGATTTGATGCAGTTTGGTGGGGTAGAAACTGAGATCGATCGATGGATTGAAGGGAAGTTACTGTTCCTGTTCGTGGGCGCAGTGTAACGGCGGACCGTCCGCGCCCTACTGGCGGACAGTCCGCCGCTCACTGTCGATTCTGAACAGGACAGTGACCTATTGTGGTTGATTTAATCTCAGTTGTTTCTCAATGATTATTGCTTATACATATCATTTATTCATGACAGCAACACCCGCACCAAGAAGGGCATGTCAAAGCCTAGCTCATCAAAGAGGGCACGAATTGTTGATTCAGATGAGGATTTTGAACTCAGTGACTCAATGGTAGCACAAAGTGACACCGAGGTTGAGGAAGAGGAAAGTGAGGATGAACTCATTGATGTGACCATCAACTATCAAGGTAGAAGGTGGAATGCTGCTACCTTTGCATCATTGAGAACACCATATCAGTATGGATTACCACGTGACACTAATAACCTATTTTTCCATACCCGTGTGCAAGAAGATGCATTTTTTGGTCATATGCTCAAGAAGAATGTGTTCAGACATCAGAAGATTGATTTCTACTATATGGCAACTCAACCAGTGATGAGTGGAGTGGTGCAGAACTTTGATAACATAGAGCTGCGAGCTTTTTTTGAGAATCATTGTGATTGGAATGACACCATCATCCGCCAATTCTATGCCACTGTGGAAGTTGACTTGACTGAGAAGACCCTTGAGTGGATGACGGGTAAAAGAAGATATCAAGCCACATTTGCTGAGTTTGCAGCAGCTAATGAGCTAGACTATGCATCTCTCACTGACAATACAAGTTTTGATGTGGTTGAGGAAAATTTCTTTGAGCTTCATGACATCACCGGGTTCTATGAGCCAAATAGAACTGGGATTGCTAGAGTCTACACCACTATCACAGGATTGAGACACCATCCTGCTCTTATCAACAAGATAATTCGTGCCACTATTCTCCCAAAGAGTGGGTACAAAGAAAAATTCATTGGATGGGCTCCAAACATTGTGCATCATGTCACGAGCAATGAGAAGATGGATGTAGTTAATCTTATAATGTGGCAGATCTTGGAGAAGAAGACCAACATTGAATATAACTTGTACTTTGCTCCATATATCATGGCTCTCATCCTCACCAAGACTAAGTTCAAAGGGCAGTGCAATGAGAGGCATCTTGTGTACAAGCCTTTCCGAAATGACAGAGACTTCCTTGAAAGGCCATTGACTCCATATCTTCCAGGCGATGAGAATGAGGCATATGCAAATGTCGAAGTGGGAGCAGCCGCAGCAGCTGCAGGGGGAGCAGCCCTAGAGGGCACAGAGAATGCAGAGGCAAAGGATGCAGATTGATAGAGCTGGAGTGCCCGATCTTTCGGTGAGTGGAGGATAATTTTGATTTGGTGGAAGTCGACCCTCACGATCCGACTACGACGAGCGAACCCGAAGCGCCAATGCAATCGCTGAACCAACTCCCTGTGGTTACCGACCCTGTTGCAATCAAGATCAGAACTTCCTGTACGCAATCAAAGAACGAACAAGAAAAAGAAGGCGAGCAATCTTAATATCACTCGAAGGTGGGGTTCTGAATCACACGAGGACAGCACGTGTTTGTGCGTGTTCGGTGTAGCTAAAGCTAGATGTAAAACAAAACCCAAGTGTTTTTGGCGGCGGCTAGGGGGTATATGATAGGGGGAGGACGTCCACAGGGGTGCTGGGGTCGTGCTCCAACCCTAGGACGCGTCCCTAATGGACCCAACTTGATACACGGCCCGTGGGCCAAAATAAGGTGTCGCAGCACCTGGACAGAAAAACCTTCGGTCAATGATTTGACGATTGCGGCCGCCTCGGGACAGATATGGATATGAGTCCGGATCCATATGAAAGTAGACTTCATAAGCTTTCCATCAAGTACTTGAACGCCCCAAACGGAGTCCGGATGAAGTCGTGGCGGCCGTTGAAAGTCAGGACTTTCCTGCAGTCCGAATCCAGCTTTTCCAAAACGTGTTGGATTCAATCTCTTTATTTCCTTAGACCAAAAGTGACGTGATAGCCTGGTGTAAAACGTGGGAATACTTTGACTTGGTCCCCAATCGACCTCTTTGGTCCTCCATGCCTTCCATGTGTGTTTAACACGCTTCATGTATTTCATGTCCTCATCACAGATGCTCAAGCCATGCCACCACCACCTCCTCCTGAGCGTCAGCAGTATCAGTGGGCACCTCCCGCCGGGTATTTTGACCCATATTTTGCCTCATTGCAGCAGTCCATGACTTCACAGATTCAGCAGATGCAGCTTGGGTACACTTCTCACCTTGAGGCTTTTGGGCAGCAAATGCATAACTCCCTTCAGACCATGCAGCAGGGATTTCAGCAGCAGCTCGATACTCGCCTAACTCAGTTTGGCACTCACTTTCAGCAGAATGTGTACACGCCCATGATAAATAGGATGACTACCATGAGCAACAATCTCGACAGTGCGATAGATGCACTCAACGAAAGGTTTGATGGGATTACAACTCATGAAGAGTTTCAGACTGTGATTGAGAGGCAGGAGCATCTTCAGCAGGATTTCGAGGCTTTTCGGGGTCACTTCCACTCCTACTTCCCGGCACCTGCACCGCCGCCAGAGTTCTCCCTCACCAGCCATATTTTCCTCCTCCACCGCCGCCTGAGCAGTAGCTCCCCTCTTTCGGTTCTTGATGACAAAGGGGGAGAGATCATTTGGAGGAGTGATCATGGAACTTTGCATTTTTTATTAGCATGGCATGCATGTGTGGTTTATTCTTGCATTTGTGATAAAAACTATGTTGGCTTGTAATAACTCCAGTACTTGTGTGGCTTGTGGTTGTGGAACTAGAACCCAGTTGAACTTGGTTGAACTTGTTACGCTCTAGTTAAAAATCCTTTGTGTTATTTGTTCTAGTTCCTATGTTTTCTTGAGGCTAATCTTCAAATGTTATCATTCTATGAGCATAAACATATATATCTTGTGTAGCTTCGGTTGCCTTTTGTAGGGGAGACTCCGTCAAAATTTCCATCTATACATATATGAGAAGAGAAAATTCAAAATTATATGCATATATGTAGGGGAGTCATTTCCTACAATGAATTTTGAGATCATTTATTCAATCTTCTATCATGATTCTATTGAGATAAGTAAGTGTTTTCAAAACTCAAAAATCTCTCATATCACTCCTTTAAAATGGTTGTCATCAATTACCAAAAAGGGGGAGATTGAAAGTGCATCTAGGCCCCTAAATGTGTTTTGGTAATTAATGACAATCATCGTGGACTAACAATTCTGTTGAGATGATGAGATTAGGTTAGTCTGGATGAATGGATGAGCTTCAATGATTGATTACGATATATCGCCGTATATTGAAGCAAGTGGATGCTAAAGGAAAAGGTAAAAGATAGGTCATTTTCTTTTACCGGTCCTAAGGAGTTTTAGAGAAGAAATTTGACCGGATTGATAGGCTAGATAGCCGTACTATTAAGAGGGGTCAATTCTGGTTGTTTGTTATGATTCTAGTGCCAACTTGCTCAAATAGTATAAGTGCATGCATGAGAGCTAACTTCGTTTTAGAAAGTTGAAGGGAATTCAACCATGCTGATTTTGGTTAGGCAGACGGTCCGCCCATGGGGTGGCGGACAGTCTGCCTCACATTTGATTGACGGAAAATCGGCTAAGTGTTGGATAAAGGGGCCCTGCCGTTTTTCTTAGGCGGACGGTCCGCCTAGCACAGGCGGACGGTCCGCAGGCTAAACCTGTATGCGGCGGACCCTTTCGCAGACCGTTCACGCAGAGACGGTTTCTGGGGGTGCCAGGACACTTTTATAAGGCGGACGGTCTGCCGTTGTGAAACATGGTCCTTAGTCGCGTGGTGACCTTTTTCTAACTGTGAGGCGAACGGTCCGCCCCTGTTGGGCAGACGGTCCGCCAACCCCGTAACGGTCACTTCTGACACGTTTGACTTTTTGAAATAGTAGCCGTTGGGCTCTGGCGGACGGTCCGCCCCCACTTAGGCGGACGGTCCGCCAGTACTCTGTTTTCATGAGTTTTACACATAACGGCTAGTTGGAAAGGTGGGGAGTATATATACTCATCCCATAGGTTTGGGGAGGATATCTTGGCCATTCTGAAAGCTCATTTGACTCAAGAGTCCCCTCTCTCATTCCTCTCTCACTCATTTGCTAAGGGATTGCATTCTTGTGAGTGTGAGGAGTTCTAATGCAGTGCTTTGGATTGCATTGAGCATTGAGGCACTAGGAGAACATCAAGCAAGCGTCATTGGCTTGTTACTCTTGGAGGTTGCCGCCTCCTAGACGGCTTGGTGTGTGATTTCCATTGAGCTCTTCAAGAAGATTGTGAAGAAGACTTGAAAGATTGTGAGAGGTCTTGTGCTCACCTCACCGGAGCGGTAAAGGGCAACTCTAGTGGAATCGAGGTTTGGAGAGGTTCATTGCATTCAAGCCGGCTTACACATCAAGTGTGACTTGATAGAGAAGCGGTTGAAGCTTTGAATGCACCTCAACGTGGATTAGGGGTGACCGGCAAGTCATCGACACCACGGGAAAAAATCCGCGTCTCTCGTGTGATTGTTTATTCCTTTGCTCATTTACATTTGGCTATTTATCTTGAGCATTTACATTCATAGAGATTGAATCATACTTGTCACTCTAGGTTGCAAACCTTGACCTAGTATAGAATTGAGTAGAAATAGGATTTCTCTTGTGTTACTAATAATATTTTATTAGTGCTTTGATTTTAGTTAAAACCGCCTATTCACCCCCCCTCTAGTCGGTATCCTAGATCCTACACGCTACAAGGTTATAATGGCCGTCAACACACCCCCAAGCTTAAACTCTTGCTCGTCCTCGAGCAAGGCTAAAACTCTAGGTTCGGCGGGTCAGGAGTTGCTTCAATGTGTATACCCTTTAGGTACCTTGTGCTCAAGGCAAAACTCAACGAATCATTTGAATAAGTTGGCATAAAAGAGAACTCATACCATGATGCAATGTGGGGCTGCATAAGTTCACGTCTTAGGCTGTTGAGAGCCTGAACGGTCATTTTCAAAGTATTTCCTGCAGCTTTTCAGGTTCCACCTCGGAGAGATGAATTTTTTCAAAAGATGGTTTGAATCATTCCTCGATGGTACTCTCGACTCACTCAAGGTGTTTAATCCTCACTTTTGGTGAAGAATGACCGACTCCTTCTATTCTATGGCTGAAGTGGAGTTTATAGGAAGGGTCAAAGAGGCATACCTTGGTCACTTGTGTTGTCGAGTCGAAGAGTGGTTCGCAAGCGATGGCACTCGTCAAATTCCGGTCCTTGGAATTCATGGGTTTTCAGGTAGAGAGGGAGAAGATGTTTATGCTCAAAGGTCTTGGGACTCCTTCTTCTCTCTCTCATAGTTTTGAGATGCTATTTTTTTCCTTGTTGGAGCATTGTCTCCAACTTCTTTCTCTCTCTCTCTCTCTTTTTCTAATGCATCTCTTCTCTCATTTGGTAATAGTGAGGATTTCAACTTTGCATGGAGTATTTGCGGACCTTTGGGATGAGCTTGGTGATGGAGATGTTGCGAGTGTATGTCAGCGACGGTGGACATCAACCCCGGAGCGGGAAATTGATTAGTCGGACATCTTTGAGGCTATTAATGAGGTGGATGGAAAGACCGGTAGACGACAAGTGCCTTCTGCGAGCGGACTTCACCATTAGAGAAGACTCAAAGCAACTCCAGATAGCATATGGTAGCTCATGAGATATAACCATTTAGGCTCTGGATAGGACATTTAAACCGTCGGGGAAGATTTACCATGTAAAATTTTTATTAAAACTTCCAAAACGTTTCTTACTAAGCATACAGTTATACTTCGAAGCAAACCATATCTAAACTCACAACAACTTAGACAATGAACATGTGCTCTACTCCCACAGTTTAATCATGATGGATCCTTAAATGCCAACGAACTCAAATACTCGAAAAGCTACGGATTAAGCACGAGGCACTTAGAGGGCATAAACAGAGCAACCATTCATCATTCCCAAGGTTATCAACCATATTTCCATACATAAGGACTTTTTGGAGCTTTTATTCAACATTTATTTATTATTGCTATATATAAATATTTATTATTATTATTATTATTTTGTATTATTATTATTATCACGACAAGGCAAGGCAAGGCAAGGCAAGTGGGGGTACTTTCGAACTTACCAAGGACTCCCCCAAGCTTCGATGAAGCTCACTGGTAGTACTGGTTGGGGTCGTAGTGCATGTAGCTGAAGAAGCCGTCGAGGTCGGTCTGGAGGGATGTGGTCATCCCCCAGTTCTGCTAGGTGAGGTCGGTGTTATGAGCGAGGTTGTCGCGTATCTCCTACTGTTGTAAGCTCACAGTGTCCAACCTGGCATTGAGCTCCGAGATTCCCCGGGCGACCGGGTTCTCGTAGTCATACCTGGCGGACGCAGATGGTCCGACTTGCGGTCCTGTCTCCTGGTAGTAGTTGAACATTTTCTCAAAGTTCATATGGGCAGTGGGATACTCGGCCTGCTGCTGCTGGTGGTACTCGGGCTGCTGCTGCTGGTGGTACTCAGGTTGAGGTGCGGTAGATGTTCCGGCTTCGCTATCGTGCTTGGCGCACCTGCCACGTGTCATGGGTCCTGCGACACAGTGGCGAGTAGGTTCCCTTCTCCTTAGCTGCAAGGTTAGACTTTTCACCGATTTCAACGAACGAGCCGGACATGGAAGCTCGACTTCATCGATGAAACCGGGGTAGCACATAAGAAGAGTATGGCCAGGGCCTTCACGAATCAAGTGGCCCTGGGCAAAATGGTCTAAACCGATGCAAGATTGATACTCCTGTGAAGTGGGTAGGAAGGAAATTTGAGCGCCCTGCAAAGCACCAACATGGGTGGCAATGCGAGTGACCAGCGAGGTTATGTCAATCGTGGCTCTGCCAGTGACTAACCTTTGCCAGTCATCGAGCATGCTCATGACAGGCGAGAAACGAATTTTCTTCACCATGGCATAAAGGCACTCTAAATCAGGCCAAAGGCAAAGACGCAAATCAGCGCGCGGGTGGACCACCATGGCAATCCATTTTGCCAGAAAGCGAAGCGTGGGGTTATGGATAGAAGTGATGTTGTTTTTCCCAGAGAGAGGCTCACTTGTGATGCTATCCCACCATTGGGCACGGTTGTACCGGTGGTTAGTCACCAAAAGGTTAGTGTCAATGATGCATCTCTTGTAGAAACCAAGAGCCTCACTGAGCTGTTTCGGACTCAAGATAAAGTCCTCATTGAAAAACCGAAAATGGATGTTCGTCTCATTAAGAAGAACATCAACTTTCAAACTCATCAGAAACTCCATAGTCAAAAAATGCAAACCTGTTTCTGAGTCGGGGTAGAAGTTTTGCCATCCGGCATTGTTCAACGCCCATTCCATGTCTCCCCCGAGACCGGTCTTGATTAGCAGCATGGCGTCGAAGTACTTAGCGTGGCTGAAGACGCGGTTCTGGAGCTTGTCAAGAGCCGCTCTCTCTTCTTCGGTCTTGGCGATGATGTGCTCAACCCGGGTCATGATCCGGATACGGAGCCTGTTTCGGGGCACTTCTTACCTCTCACTCTCCTAGGACACTGTGTCCTGTTGACATGAATCAACGGACATAGTTTTCCGGGAAGCAGAGGAGCTTCGGGATCGCCCTGAACTTGATGAACCTAGCTTGGTCACCACTCCCCGTGCCGTTGCTTTCGCCTTAGTCCACATGATTCCTGCAAAAAGATTAGCTCTACAATACTTGAAGGAAATCAAGGGTTAGGCAGTCAGCGGTTAGGCGTTCTTGTGGGAGGTTAATCACCACAACTCGGTTAGTCATTCTTGTGGGGAATCAACCACCACAAACGTTATCGTTCAGCCGGAAGGGCTTTGCTCTCACAAGAATTTAAAGATTAATTTCAGCAGAGTTTTCTTGTGGTTGCACTGTAATCTTGCTTAGAGATTTTCGAGATTTTAGAGCAAGGAAGAAGTGCAGCGCTAAGGATGCTTGCATACCTGCACTTGGGGCGAGTTGCCCGACGTGCTGGACTCTGGCTTTTATAAAGGGGTGCCAAGGGCAGGCCGGCCGGCCTGGATGGGGCCGATCGGCCCCTATCTGGCACGGCTGGTGCCCATCTTGTGCGTTGGTGGTCTATTTCTTGTGCAACGTGCTCTGGTAGGTGAAGATGGGACAGAACGGAGGAGAGAGGCCTACCGGCCTGCATGGGGCCGCTCAGCCTGGTGCTGGCTCCAATTCGCTCCATCATCCCCGTGTTGTGCCCATGCACGATTGCTGGTTGCCTGCTGTGGTGATCTGGCCATAGTTGATGACAAGTGGAGCCTACCAGCCTAGGTGGGGCCGGTCGGCCTGGAATTTTGGCCGAAAATATTTTTTTCTTTTTTTATATGCTAAGCAATGCATAATCAAAATATGGATGCAAGTTTCAAAATTAAACATTCCATGCTAAATGAAAGAACTGAAATGAAAAGTAAGGGAAAAAACTATTCTATATGCAATGCATGGATACGTACCATATACCTTATGGCGAGGGCTCGAGTTTTATGTGCTGAGCGGAACTCTCTGATTCTTCGTTCGGGACTGCTTTTACCCACCATTCCTTTCGGACCGGATGGGGCTTGGATTCAACCTCTTTATCGTGCTTTGCTTGCTCTTCCAGAACTTTGGCTCTCGATATCCTTCATCGTGCATGATAACGGTCATGCGTTTTCTTTTCTTTGGCGGCGAAGGCTTGCACCATCTTCATGAGTGATTCTATAGTTGGTATCCTGGGATTTCTGGGTACTATTTCTCCGACCATATTGACTTGTTGAGGAGTCTCTTTAGGACGGAAGGAGAAATTTTTGGTCTCTCCATTGATCCTGAGTTGAATGGTCCCTTTCCCCACGTCAATGTTTGCATTCGCAGTACTCAAGAACGGTGTCCCAAGAATGAGTGAGTTCTTTGTTTCGGCTTCCATGTCAAGAACAACGAAATCCACATGGACAAAGAAATCCCTTATCTTGACCGGATCATTTTCTGCGACTCCGTGGGGGTAGCAGACCGATTGATCCGCTAGCTGCAAACACATGGGCGTAGAGACAAGCGAATTGTTTTTAAGGTGGTCAAAAACTACCTTAGGCATCACGCTGATGCTCGCCCCCAAGTCACATAGGGCGTGATGAGGACATCCTCCACTATTACCCGCTGGCAAAGACGCAACAAGATGGGCCGAGTGGCCCAGTTGTAGTCGGGCGGCGACTGTGTGAGCCTCTGAATAATCCCACCTTGCTTAGCTTGGCAGGAGGAAGCCACCTTAAAAGGGAGAGCCACCCTTCCCCTATTTGACTAGTCTTTTGGGGTGATTGGGCCTTTCCTGAAGGGGGCCACCAGAGTTGCGGTTCAGCGATTGCATTGGCGCTTCGGGCTTGCTCGTCGTAGTCGGATCATGAGGGTCGTCTAACCTGGTGTGCGATGCTAAACTGCGTAATCGGTGCATCGGGCTTCCCATAATCCAATCCTTGCCTGGGCCGGACTCATCATTTGGTATCAGAGCTGGGCCCTTGTTAAGAAGGGGAGAATGATGAGGACATCCTCCACTATTACCCGCTGGCAAAGACGCAACAAGATGGGCCGAGTGTGGTCCGCATGATCTATGGCGGACCAGAATTCGAGTCGAAGCGCCAGCAGAAGCTCACCCATCGCCAGGTCATGCACGCGAGGGAGCCACCGGTACCTGAGTACCTCAAGTGGTCGGAAGTACCGATCACATTCACCCGGGAGGATCATCCAAACTTCATACCGAAGCCCGGGTCCCATGCCTTGGTGGTAGCCCCGACGATCCGCAACGTTCGGCTCACCAAGGTACTAGTCGACGGTGGCAGTGGCCTGAACATCCTCTTTACTAACACATTGAAGGAGCTCGGCCTGACCACTCTCGACCTGAGTTCCCCCCAATCCGCATTCTACGGTTTGATACCGGGAGAGGGGGCAGAACCACTCGGGCACATCACGCTGCCCGTCACCTTCGGAGACCAGAATAATTACCGGACCGAGCACATGCAGTTCACGGTGGCGAACTTTGAAACTGCATACCACGCCATCCTTGGGAGGCCGGCACTCGCCAAGTTCATGGCGATTCCTCACTACGTCTACTTGCAGGTCAAAATGCCAGGACCGAAAGGCGTAATCACCGTCTTGGGAGACGTCCGAGTCGCATACACATGCGAGCAGGAAACTCTCAACGCGGCAGCCGCCCTGGACATGTCCAAGCGCATGGAACAAGTATTGGCTGCATCACAGGAGGTGGACAAGGACGCTCTAGAGATCCCCACCAAGAAGCCAGCAAGAGAAGCCATCGCGCCAAGCAAGGAGACGGAGCTGAAGAGGATCTCTTTGGACCTGGACGACCCAAAGAAGACGGCCATCATCGGGGCAGAATTGGACCCCAAATAGGAAGAAGTGCTCGTCAAATTCCTAAGGGAAAACGCCGACATATTCGCGTGGAAACCATCCGATATGCCAGGTGTCCCAAGGGAACTTGCCGAGCACTCCTTGAAGGTCAATCCGACTGCCAAACCGATCAAGCAAAGGCTTCGTCGATTCGCGCAGGACCGCAAGGAGGCAATTAGGGCAGAGATTACAAAGCTGTTAGCAGCCGGATTCATTCAGGAGGTGTTCCACCCCGACTGGTTAGCTAATCCAGTTCTTGTAAGAAAAAAGAATAATAATGATTGGAGAATGTGCGTTGATTATACAGATCTCAACAAAGCTTGCCCTAAAGACCCCTTCGTTCCCCCCCGCATCGATCAAGTCGTTGACTCCACGGCAGGTTCCGCCCTGCTCTGCTTTCTCGATTGCTACTCAGGATATCACCAGATAGGCCTGAAGCTGGAAGACCAGATAAAGACCGCGTTCATCACACTGTTCGGTGCCTTTTGTTACAACACAATGGCCTTCGGTCTGAAGAACGCAGGTGCAACCTATCAAAGGACAATTCAAGCATGTCTGGATCAATTGATCCCAGACATAGTAGAAGCTTACATCGACGACATCGTGGTCAAGATCATGAACCCCGAGGACATGATAGGGAATCTGACAAAGGTCTTCGAACGCCTACGCGTATTCTGGTGGAAGCTCAACCCGGAAAAGTGTGTCTTCGGAGTACCCTCAGGTAAACTACTCGGCTTCATGGTCAGCAACCGCGGGATCGAGGCAAATCGCGAGAAGATCACGGCCATCACCAAGATGCTACCACCAACCTGTCAGAAGGATGTGCAGAAGCTTACTGGATGCATGGCAGCGCTCGGTCGTTTCATATCACGACTCGGCGTTCGCGGATTGCCGTTTTTCAAACTGCTCAAGAAGCAGGACAAGTTCGTGTGGGATGACGAGGCGAAGCGATCTTTCCAGGAACTCAAAGATTACCTGCAGAGTCCTCCCATCCTCGTCCCACCTCAACCAAGAGAACAGCTCTACCTCTACATCTCTGCTACTCCCCGAGTGGTTAGCACGGTACTAGTGGTCGAGCGTCCTGAAGAAGGACACGCATATGGAGTTCAGCGACCAGTCTACTTCATCAGCGAGGTTCTGACCGTATCTAAGGTACGCTACCCCCATGTGCAGAAATTATTATATGGAGTTCTTATCTCAGCAAGAAAGCTGAAGCACTACTTTGAGGCCCATCCAATCTCGGTGGTGAGCGAAAATCCTTTAGGGGAAATTCTCCATAACCGAGATGCCAGCGGCCGAATCGTCAAGTGGTCAATAGAATTGGCTGCCCATCACATAAACTTTGTTCCACGTACTGCAATCAAGTCTCAGGTCTTGGCCGACTTCGTAGCAGACTGGACAGAAAACCAAGCTCCGGCTGACGACGAGGTAGTTGAGTACTGGGAGATGTACTTTGATGGCTCCCTCCAGATAAAAGGAGGCGGCGCAGGCGTACTCCTGATCTCCCCAAGTGGACAGGAACTAAAATACGTCCTTCAAATCATGTTTCCAGTATCCAACAACGCAGCTGAGTATGAAGCAGCCTTGCACGGTCTCCGCATTGCAGTATCTTTGGGTATCAAACGCCTGATGGTACGCGGGGACTCTGCCCTGGTCATAAACCAGGTAAACAAGGACTGGTCCAGGACCAACGAAAAGATGGACGCATACTGCGAGGAAATTAGGAAGCTGGAAGGGAAATTCTATGGCTTAGAGTTCCATCACGTGGTGCGCGACCATAACAAGGCAGCAGATGAGCTCGCTAAGATGGGGTCCACCCGTGAAGGCGTCCCACCCGGAGTTTTCATACAAGATCTTATCAAACCATCCATCAAGATAAACCCGGATGGCACTGTCGCGGAGCAACAAGTCGGAGAATCCCCAGAGTCGGCCACATTAGTGGTAGACGAACCGTTGGACTGGAGGACACAGATCATCGATTATCTGGATAGCGGCATATTACCCGCAGAAGTCGCGGAAGACAAAGATCTAAACTCGCTCCACGAACAAATCGTGCGGCGCAGCAAAAACTACGTCATCATCGGAGACAAGTTGTATCGTCGATCTGGAGCTTCCCAAATCCTACAAAAGTGCGTGAGTCGCACTGAGGGTATAGAGCTCTTGACTGACATACATAAAGGAATTTGTGGCAATCACGCCGGAGCTAGAACCATTGTCGGTAAAGCTTTCCGGTCTGGTTTTTACTGGCCGACTGCTGTAGCAGACTCAGAGAACATTGTGCGGCACTGCAAAGGGTGTCAGTATTTTGCAAGGCAAATACATGCACCTGCACAACAGCTGCAAACCATACCAGCGTCCTGGCCCTTCGCTTGTTGGTGCTTGGATATGATTGGTCCATTTAAGAAGGCTCCTGGTGGTTTTGACCATGTCCTTGTAGCTATTGACAAGTTTACCAAGTGGATTGAGGTGAAACCAGTCAGAAAGCACACGGCAGCCAAGACCATCGAGTTCTTCACCGACATCACCCATCACTTCGGAGTCCCAAATCGTATCATCACAGATAATGGTACGAACTTCGTGGCGCAGGAGTTTAAAGACTGGTGCAGCGAGAGGAGCATCAAGCTATGCCCCGCATCCGTGGCACACCCAAGGGCCAATGGCCAAGTCGAAAGAGCCAATGGCGAAATAATCAAGGCGCTCAGGGCCCGGATATTCAAGCAGCTGAAGCAACATGAC
This sequence comes from Urochloa ruziziensis, assembly GCA_015476505.1. NCBI lineage: Eukaryota > Viridiplantae > Streptophyta > Magnoliopsida > Poales > Poaceae > Urochloa > Urochloa ruziziensis. The sequence continues at coordinate 32,127,488 of CM027123.1, read as the reverse complement.
GGACGATGGATCAAGGAGTTGCCGGCTGTAGTCTGGGGGCTACGCACACAGCCGAGTCGTGCCACGAAGCAAACTCCGTTCTTTCTAGTTTACGGCTCGGAAGCTATCCTACCAACGGACCTCACATATGGCTCCCCCCGAGTGGAGTTCTATGATGAATACGACGCGCAAGTAGCGCGCATTGAAGACCTCGACAGCATCGAGGAAAAGAGATTGGCTGCCCAGATCCAAGCCGCGCGTTACGCTCAGGTCCTGCGATGCTATCACGATCGATCAGTTAAGCAGAGGTCCTTTGAAGCAGGCGATTTGGTTCTGAGAAGGAAGCAAGACACCAAGGGCGCGCACAAGCTTGCGTCCCCCTGGGAAGGTCCATATATTATCAAGTCAGTAAGTCGCCCAGGCTCATATCGACTCATGACGGAAGACGGCGTAGACATCCCAAATCCGTGGAACATCGAGCACTTACAGCGTTTCTACGCCTAATCCAGTTATGTATTTATCTTTTTTATTTTTAGATTTATTTTTTCTGAGTGATTTTGGAGGGTAGTCACCCCCAGTTACGACTCGGCATGTTCACAATGAGTTATCAATAAAGTTGATTTCATCTTTCATCTATTTCTACTACTCGCATTTCCTCTTTCGCGTCACGCACATAAAGTATGAGTGGAACAAACCTTAAATCGAGAGGGAAAGTACTCGCCAAGTCAAAGCTCTAAACGTACGACAAAGACTCTGCGGCATGAGACTGAGACCAACGAGGCTAATCTACTCCGTAACAGGTCAACCACTCAGAAATTAAGGCTAGCGCAGAAAGAAAGGGAGTTGTAGACCAATAAAACCTTATATACAAAAGTGACAATTCAAACATTGTTCAAAAACAGTACTGGTTCGACCAAATACTACAAATACTTTGTTTACATTGCAGGGTCACCAGCACCAGACGGGGCTGCTTCGTCCGAGTCATCAACAACGTCCTTGGACAGGACATTGGCGATGGGCTCGACTTCATGGAGCAGTCTGCCCACATCGTCTTCAGAGGTACCGGCAGCATACCCGCGGCCGAGTGGCTCCAGGTCTGACGCCAGGAACAGAGACTTCAGCACCGCCAGGACATGGCCACAGCTGGCCTGGCTGATGGAGCAGAGCTGCCGCCGGAAGTAGCGTGGGAGCGCCCGAACGCGGTCGAGGATAGAAGCTGAAGACGATGACGCCTCCGGCTCGATCTCCTCCGCCACCACTCGGATAGCATCCTCCAGCGCTATCTTCTCAGTGCGCAGCGCCTCAGCCTCACCTTGCAGCCGGGCCACCTTGGCAGTGAGCTCTGCGAATTGGGACATAGTCCGATATCGATAATCTAAAGAAGGTTAGATCTGAATAAAATTTTCACGTCTGACAGAAAAACAAATAAGGAAGAACATACCTCTGAGCTCGTGCACGGCCTGGGCCTCGTTGAGCTTAGCCTGCTCTACCTCCCCGCATAAATCACGGGTGGTACGCTGGGCTTCCTCCAACTCAGCCTGGCGCTCGACCGCAGCAGCCTCGAGCTCAGCCACTCGGACCACCAAGGAGTCGGCCTTAGCAACTGCAGAAGATAATTCTTGAATAACCGAGGCTTTGGCCTCGGCATCAGCAGCTAAGTTCTGCAAAAACAAGTCAGATGACAATACGAATCAATATACCACTCGGTATTCGATATCAACAAGATAAGTAGCTCGGGAAGTACCTTGGCTATGTGGCCCATGCGACGATGGAGTGACAGGAACTCCTCCAGAGGAGTCAGGGGAGCACCACCACTCATAACGCCGACCGCCGCAGAAGCAATCTCGACCGCCGCAGTCTGGGGCTCCTCCACTGCTGCAGTCGGTTCAACCGCAGGAGCATGCTGGGGGCTGCCTTGAGGAACTGGCGGAGGGGTCGGCGACGCCGGTGCAGGACTCGGCGGTGGCGGGGTTGGCTCCCGCTGTGACTCGGGTAGCGGACCCACAGGCTGATCGCTGAGAAGATCAGCCGAGTGGATCGGCACCTCTGGAGTTTGGATTGTTGGGGCTTCGGTCTCAACCGCCGACTGAGGCGGAGGACCCGAGAAGGGGACCTCAGACGGCGTGCTACAGGATAAAGCATATATGGATCACTAACAAAAGAGCATAAAGGAAATCAAGAGATGATAAGGATACTTACAGAGTAGAAATGCGCATTCTCAGGCGCTTTCCTTTCCGAGTAGGGGAAGGGAGGTCCCTCGGACTTGCAGCACTCAGAGGCATTACTGCAAGGGGAGACTGCTCCGAGCTCGTGATTGGCGGGTGGAGTGACGACTCGGCGATGCCAGCTTCATCTTTCTCCGAGTCAGACGACTCAGAGATAAGGAGTTGCCGGCGGCTGGGCGCATCCCTGAACACGATCCCAGTGGAGATCTTCCGCTTCTTCAGAGCAGGAGCAGCCTTCCCACCACTCGGAGATTGCACATCGGGAGAAGGAGAGGATGACAGAGTGATATCCGAGTCGCGCAGATCACTCTCACTTTCCCCGACTGCTTCTTCAGATCCAACGGCCCTGCGTCGACGAGGTTGATCCACTCCCTTTGGCATCTCAGGCAAAGGAGGGAGGGATACAAAGGCAACTCGACCCTGCAAAAATTGGGTTCAGTTCTGAGATTACACCCAATGGGTGGAATTGAAATAAAAACAAGAACAGATTGACTAAATACCTCAGGGCGTGGATTTCCCAAGTTGAACGCCGGAGGACAGTCAGTGGTCCTCAGGGACGTTCCGGGTGCGAAGAATTTGCCAAGCCTAGCGGCGGCTTGGACTTTGTCGACGCGCTCGGGGGCTTCGCGCGTGTTGTCCCCCTCGGCGTAATACTCATACGCCGGGTGAGCCCGCTGCTTGAGTGGCTGGACCCGGCGCAGAACGAAGTTGGCTGCCACACCAACGGCAGACAGCCCATTGTCCTTCAACTGGGAAATAAGACCCAGGAGCTCCCGAACCTGATCCATTTCACTCTCCTTGGGAAGAGCGGTCCAGGATTGGGAGGGAACAGGACGAGAATCAATTTCTGGAGAGATGGCAGGCGAGTGGTTTCCTACGTAAAACCACTCGGACTGTCACCCCTTATTGGAGGTAAGGAAAGGGATATCAAAATACTCCCGAGTTCGACCCTCGCGGAGTTGGAGTCCGGCGCCCCCGACTACTTGTGGGCAGTCGGTTCGGGGATAAGGCTTAAGAAGAAAAAGATGAATGAAAAGATTGAAGTGAGGCTCTATCCCAAGATAGGCCTCACAGAGGTTGATGAAAATGGCGATGTGAAGGATGGAGTTGTGATTCAATGCGCAGAGGCAGATCCCATAGTAATGCAGCAGCCCGCGGAGGAAAGAATGCGCGGGCACGCCAAAACCACGGAGAAAGAAGGATTCAAACACCACCAAATCAGAGAAGTTTGGGGTGGGGAAAGACTCACCGGCGGCGGCGCGCCACTCGGCGGTTTGCTGGTCAGGGAGGACGCCGTCGACGACGTGCTGCTCGAGGCGCCTGGTGGTGGTGATGGATTCCCTCCACTCGGCGGCGCGATCCACGGCGACCTCGGCGGTGCCCTTGGCCTTGGACGACCGGGCCCTGGCCGGCGACTTCTCCTTTCGCTTCGAGGCTTCCTTCCTCTTGGGCGCCATGGCTACGAGCGGTGCTGAAGAGCGAGGAAGAAAGCTGCGGGAGCAGATCTAGGGTTTGTTCTGGCGCAAAGAGAACTGGAGCGTCGGGGAAGGCAAATGGCAAGTAAAGGAAGAAGAATGCGGCGGGGATGGCTTATAAAGGAATAAACCGTTCCTCCCGCGCACGGCGCGGCGCTTGTCTCGGGAACTCAACCGACGCAGGCACGTCCCGTCGCTTTGAATTCAAAGATGCGGCAGGGAATCGCGATATCTCGCGATATCTCGCCTTCCGTAAAGCGACCGTTAGGGACGCAACGGACTTTTAGGAATAATGGGCCTAAATGGGCTGAAATATAGCACGACCTTTCGGTTCTGTTACGATAATAAATTTGTGGGTTCCTGAGCTAGGGTTCAGGGGCAGAAACCACTCGGTCGTGAGGCTAAAATTAGTCGACGACCAGACTCGATTTTGCAATTAATATTGCATCCTTGCAATTGATTTTTACGTAAGGCATGCGATACTATCGCTAAATTGACTCAGAAATCTGGGTCAAATGCTGACAAGTATAAATCTTGTGAGAAGATGGCTTACCATATGGTCAAGCTGAGTCGTGGGACACGACTCGGGAGTCATGCCGAGTTCAAAGAACTTGAGGACAAAATCCTTATAAAGGGGAAACAAAAAAGCCCCTGAAGGAAAAGATTATCTAAAATCCATGTCCAGAGGCATGGGGGCTAAAAAAAATCAGTCGGAATTCATGGCTTTCAGAGTCTTGACACGATCATGCTGAGTCGTAACAAGACTCGGGGGCTACACCCAATGGGTGCACCTGGAGGTGCACACCATTGATGGATCAAGTTCAAAAAGAGATTCATAATATTTATTTTTGACCCTCGACCAGAATATTCTATTCTACTCAAGGCTCGGGGGCTACACCCAATGGGTGCACCTGGAGGTGCACACCATTGAAGATCAAGATACAGATGGATAAAAGTTGAAGACCTTTGGCCAATTTCATACTAAAATTGCCCAAAGCCCGGGGGCTAAGTGTATTCACTTCGCTGTCGCGTCGTGAAAAAGAGCACTCCTTCCCCTCATTTTGACTGTAATTGAAGAGTTATTTTCAGGAACGTCCGAGCAGGCACTCGGATCTTCCTTGAAGCCATTCGGATCTTCCTTGAAACCACTCGGATCTTCTTCGAAACCGCTCGGATGAGATCTTAAACAACTTGGAGCACTCGAATCATGCAAGAAAAGATGGAACAATTACAGCCAACGATCGGCCAAGAAGTGCTCGGGGGCTACTGTGGGGGATATAGTACCCGGGTACCTCACGAGCAAGCCTGGCAGCCCACCAAAAGGGGGCAGCCCAGCCCACCGTTCCGGACCTGAAGACGTGCGGGACAAGTCGGCGCACGGAAGAAGGATCTGGAAAGAGAAGTCCTAGTTAGAATAGGAATTATTGTAAAGAAGGAAAGGATTCTTAGAGATAGGATCGGATACAAACCGACTTGTAACCCTGCCCCCCGATATATAAGGCGGGCAGGGACCCCCTCCAAAACAACTAGACAGCAACGACACCACATCTCATCTCACAATTTACGCAATACAACACCCCAAAACAGGACGTAGGGTATTACGTCTAGTCGACGGCCCGAACCTGTATAAACCCTTGTGTCTGTCCATCCTAACCATCTTGCTTCCGATCTTTGCGATCTTCCCTACATTATAAATCACTTCCGTGGGCTACCCCGTGGAAGACTGCCGGAGATAATATCACCGACACCGAGTGGCCCAGTTGTAGTCGGGCGGCGACCGTGTGAGCCTCTGAATAATCCCACCTTGCTTAGCTTGGGAGGAGGAAGCCACCTTAAAAGGGAGAGCCACCCTTCCCCTATTGGACTAGTCTTTTGGGGTGATTGGGCCTTTCCCCAAGGGGGCCACCAGAGTTGCGGTTCAGCAATTGCATTGGCGCTTCAGGCTTGCTCGTCGTAGTCGGATCGTGAGGGTCGTCTAACCTGGTGTGCGATGCTAAACTGCGTAATCGGTGCATCGGGCTTGCCATAATCCAATCCTTGCCTAGGCCGGACTCATCAGGGCGTTGTCGAAATCTTGGCCACCAATTGAGCATGAAATCGTGGGGCAGCTAAGATCTTTCTTCTTCATAAGGTGGGGCCCGAATATAGCGGAACTGCACTCCTCGGTTAGCTGTACCGTCTCCCACGTGAGTAGAGTCCTCTTATTGCTAAGTATATCGTTGATGTACTTGTCATATGTCGGGACCTGTAAAGCATCAAGAAGTGGCATATTGATGTATACCTTCTTGATTACCTCGACGAACTTGTCAAATTGCTCGTCGGCCACCGGTCTTCTCGTCCGTTCTGGAAACGGGAGGAAAGTGGGATCATGGCTGTCGCTAGAGGCTTTTGGTGCCTCGTTCCCCTCCTTCGAGACAGGGATGGGTTCCTCGTCGTCTTCCTCTTCGGCGGCTAGCTCGGTGTCACTAGCTTTCTTCTGTTGGGTACCTGCATCTTGAGGATTGGGTGGATCCCACGTGGACTTACCAGTCCGCGTGGTCATCGCACTCACATTTTCCTTGAAGGGAACCTCCGGTTGCCCGGGTAGCTTCCCCGCGTTGGGGTTAGGACAAGATGCGGCCAACTGAGCTACTTGAGTTTCAATCATTTTGTTGAAACTAAGCTGGTTCTTAACAACTGAATTAAAAGCTTGTATCTGGGAGGCCATCGATTCCATAACCTTACCATTAGCGAGAAATTTCTTGCTAATGCTATCGTTAATTTGCTTTTGGCCATACCAGATATCTTTTAACGGTGGCTGAAAACCGTTGTTAGAGTTATTACCTTGTTGTTGGCCGAAGGGGAAGTTGGGCTTGGAATTCCAATCTTGTTGAGGATGGAAGCCTGAATTGTTGTTGTTTCCGATAAATTGGGCTTCCTCTTGCGTCATCGGGCAACTGTCACCCGAGTGTCCTGCTTCTCCACATGTTTCACATGTGATTCTTTCCTCTATGATTTGATCCATCTTAGCTGCCAGCATATTGACGGCGTCAATCTGATGTACTCCCTTTGTGCGGGGAGCTTGTCTCTCTCCCACCCAACTCTGGTGAGAGGATATCTTTTCGATCAATGCTTTCGCTACGTCTACATCAAGCGAGAGAAAAGCTCCTCTCCCAGCTGCATCCAAGAGCTCTTGCAATCGACGACTCAGGCTGTGAAAGAAGTTTTGAGTGATCAACCAATCTTCCACACCATGGTGGGGGCAAGCTGCAATGTACTCTTGCAGTCGCTCCCAAGCTTCTGGGACTGACTCTCCATCTAGCTGCTGAAAACCAGTGATTTTTCCTCGAAGGGCGTTGGTCTTGCCTACCGGAAAGTACTTGGTCAGAAATGCGTCTGCGCAAGTCTGCCAGCGTCCTTCAAAAGATGCTTTGTTGGCATAGAACCATTCCTTGGCTTTCCCAAGCAAGGAGAATGGGAAGAGTTGTAGGCGGATGTTGTTGATCGATGTGCCATTGGGATTAATAGTGCTGCACACCTTTAGGAAGTTCTGAAGGTAAGCGTTGGCGTCCTCAATCGCCTTTCCGCAGAAGGGACTGGCCTGAACCATGTTGACAAGGCCAGATCTGAGCTCAAATGCGCCTTCCTGTGCATTCGACAGTCCCGGGAAGTTACTGCTTGACTGGGGCTGAGAACTCACGGAGTGTCTTCTTCGGCTGAGCCATTATCTCTGGTGACTCTGGAGCTGAAGAGTATGATGAGCCTGAATCTGGTTTGGACTCGGAGTCAGTTGACGACTCAAATGTGTTGCTTAAGCTGAGTGAAATTTGAGGAGGAATGTATCTCCTTCGCACTACTCTTCAAATGCGTACTGGATTAGGATCAAAGTTTGATGGTAGGTTGAAACCAGTCATGCACTACCCTGCAAACACATCAAAGATAGACGGATATTTTAGTGGTGAGGTCACTAAGGTTAGTGGTTGGGAAATCTGTAAAGATTATCAAATAATTCAACAATAACTTTAGCCAATTGCTTCCCCGGCAAAGGTGCCAGAAATGCTTGTTGGGACTCCTTAGCGTCACGTTGTAGCAAGCGCTTTAAGAGCGCGAAGATATATCGATGTATGCAAAAGGATTCTGCAAACACACAAAATATATCTCGTTGTAGCACTTCACCTACGAAGTTATCCCAGGGTATCGTATTTATATTTCTGCAGGGAAGCAGAATGGTCAAAGTGTATTGAAGAATGAAATGATATATCTTGCCAGAAATATCAAGCCACAAAACCTAGGGGCACAAAGTCTAAGGTTTGGGGATAATGGTCAAATGAATGACCGGATAGAAGGTCTAAAAGACCAACGACACAAGAGCACCTAATTCTAAAGAAAAGGAAAGACGTTGGGAGAGACCGGACCTAGACGCTTCCTAACTCAGAGCAAAAGGCATTCTAACCTTAACCAAGACTCTAGCTTAGATACCGGGGACAGAGCTCGCTTCGATGGCTAGAACGGGAGAACCTTAGAACGGGATGAGAGAGGGGGTTCTCCTGGCTGAGCACTACTGTTATGAGTACACCCGAACGTGGTGGACTATGAAGGACGGAAAGGCTGTCACCACCTGCCGCCTACAACTGCAGTTCCGTGAGGTGCAACACACTTCCTAGTTAATCAGCAAGCCAGACACCACATCTGCACTCGGTGATTAAGATTTCTCTTGAGGCCTGTCAAGAGAAATGATAGAACTGGAGTGCCCGATCTTTCGGTGAGTGGAGATAATTTCGATTTGGTGGAAGTCGACCCTCACGATCCGACTACGACGAGTGAACCCGAAGCGCCAATGCAATCGTTGAACCAACTCCCTGTGGTTACTGACCTTGTTGAAGCAAGATCAGCCTGATCACGAAGATCAATTCCTGTACGCAATCGAAGAACGAACAAGAACGAGAGGCGAGCAATCTTATTATCACTCGAAGGTGGAGTTCTGAATCACGAGGACAGCACGTATTTGTGCGGCCGTGAATGTAGCTAAAAGCTAGATGTAAAACAAAACTCAAGGATGCTAATGACGGCTATAGGGTTTAATAGCACGGCCACAAGAGAGTTGGGGTCGTGCTACAACCCTAGGACGCGTCCCTAATGTACCCAACTCGATACACGGCCCATTGGGCCAAAATAAGGTGGCGCAGCACCTTGGACAGAAAATAGTCCGACTCAAAATGACGATTGCGGCCGCCTCGGTGAAGATATGAAGGTGATTCAGGATCCATCTGAAAGTAGACTTGATAAGCTTTCCATCAAGTACTTGATCGCCCAAAACGGAGTCCGGATGAAGTCGTGGCGGCCGTCACAAGTTGACGTTCGTGCGCAGTCCGAATCCAGCCACATATCCTTCATTCTTTAGCACCATGACGTAGTTCAACTCTCTTGCACGAGCCCGAGTGATTGGCCCTGAAGGTGGTGCTTGGGGTGAAGGTGCTGCTGGTGTAGATGTACCGGTGATGTCCTCATCATCCTCCCCTTCTTGAACTGAAGTCGTCCTCGACGGCAACTCCTCATCCTCGCCCGCATATGGTTTCAAATCTGCAACATTAAAACTAGTGGAAACACCAAACTCCGCAGGCAGGTCAAGGACATAAGCATTATCATTAATCTTGGTTAGCACTTTAAAAGGACCAGCAGCACGAGGCATTAATTTAGAACGACGCAAAGTAGGAAAACGATCCTTCCTCAAATGCAACCAAACCATATCACCGGGTTCAAAAGTAACATGTTTTCTTCCTTTACTACCAGCAACTTGATACTTAGCATTAGTAGCAGCAATGGTTTGTTGTGTTTGTTCATGTAGGTTAATCATATGGTCAACATGTTCAACGGCATCAATATGTGGGGCGTCCACAGCATCAAGCGAAAATAAATCAATAGGCGCCCGAGGAATATAACCATAAACAATCTGAAAAGGGCACATCTTTGTAGAAGAATGTGTTGCATGATTATAAGCAAACTCAACATGAGGTAAACAATCTTCCCAACGGTTCAGATTTTTATCCAAAACAGCCCTAAGCATGGTTGACAAAGTTCTATTGACCACTTCAGTTTGTCCATCAGTTTGTGGGTGACAAGTTGTGCTAAACAGCAATTTAGTGCCTAATTTGTTCCAAAGATATCTCCAAAAGTGACTTCGAAACTTAGCATCACGATCAGACACAATTGTTTTAGGAACACCATGTAAACGAATAATCTCCCTAAAGAACAATTCAGCAACATGACTAGCATCATCAGTTTTATGACAAGGAATGAAATGAGCCATTTTAGAGAATCTATCAACAACCATAAAAATGCTATCCCTCCCCTTCTTAGTTCTAGGCAATCCCAAAACAAAGTCCATAGAAATATCAAGCCAAGGTAAAGTAGGGACAGGCAATGGCATATACAAACCATGGTTGTTCAAATGTGACTTAGCCTTTTGACATGTAGTGCATCGTGCAACCAAGCGCTCAACATCAGGACGCATCCGAGGCCAAAAGAAGTGGGCGGCCAGCACCTCAAGCGTTTTGTAAACGCCAAAATGTCCCATTAGTCCGCCTCATGAGCTTCCTGTAACAACAAAAGACGAACCGAGCTAGCTGGAATACACAGCTTGTTAGCGCGAAACAGGAACCCATCCTGCATGTGAAATTTCCCCCATGGTTTACCAGTCATACAATGTTTATAAGCATCTTTAAAATCATTATCATCAACATATTGATCCTTCATAGTGTCTAAACCAAAAATTTTAAAATCCAATTGTGACAGCATATTATATCGGCGAGACAAAGCATCAGCAATCACATTGTCCTTCCCGTTCTTGTGTTTAATGATGTAAGGAAAAGACTCAATGAATTCTACCCAATTAGCATGACGACGGTTCAGATTAGTTTGGTTACGAATATGTTTTAATGCCTCATGATCAGAATGGATTATAAACTCACGATGCCAGAGATAGTGCTGCCACGTTTGCAAAGTACGCACTAAAGCATAAAGTTCTTTATCATAAGTAGAATATTTCAAACTAGCACCGCTTAATTTTTCACTGAAATAAGCAACCGGTTTTCCTTCTTGTAACAGAACAGCACCTAACCCAATACCACTGGCATCACATTCGAGCTCAAATATTTTACCAAAATCAGGCAATTGCAAAAGAGGAGCATGTGTTAACTTATCTTTCAAAGTAGTGAAGGCGAGCTCCTGGGAATCAGTCCAAGTAAAAGGCACACCTTTCTTTGTAAGCTCATGTAGAGGTGCTGCAATAGAGCTAAAATCTCGTACGAATCGACGGTAGAAACCTGCAAGCCCAAGAAAACTCCGAATCTGCGTAAGCGTCGTCGGTGTAGGCCATTCCCGAATTGCATCAATCTTGCTGCTATCCACCTCAATACCCTGTGGAGTAACAACATAACCAAGAAACGAAACACGTTGTGTGCAGAAGATGCATTTTTCCATGTTAGCAAACAAGTGAGCAGCACGCAACGCATTAAAAACAGCACGCAAATGTTCTAAATGCTCTTCCATAGACTTGCTGTAAATCAAGATATCATCAAAATATACAACAACAAACAAACCTATGAAAGGCCTGAGAACTTCATTCATCAAACGCATAAAAGTGCTGGGAGCATTAGTCAAACCAAACGGCATAACCAACCATTCATATAAGCCAAATTTAGTTTTAAAAGCCGTTTTCCATTCATCTCCCAATTTCATTCGAATCTGATGGTAACCACTACGCAAATCAATCTTAGTAAAAATAATGGCACCACTAAGCTCATCTAGCATATCATCAAGGCGTGGTATAGGATATCGATAACGAATGGTGATGTTATTAATAGCACGACAATCTACACACATATGCCACGATCCATCCTTCTTTGGAACAAGTAATACTGGAACGGAGCAAGGACTAAGAGACTCACGAATGTACCCTTTGTCAAGCAACGCCTGGACCTGGCGCTGAATCTCTTTCGTCTCGTCGGGATTTGTGCGGTACGGGGCACGATTCGGAAGCTGTGCGCCGGGAATGAAGTCGATCTGGTGCTCAATGCCACGAAGTGGAGGTAGTCCCGATGGTAAATCTTTGGGAAAACATCAGCGTACTCCTGCAAAATGTTAGCAACCGCAGGGGGAATATCCAAAGATGGTACATCATCAAGTGAAACGAGCACACTAGAACATACAAGTGCATAACAAGGTAGCTCATCAACACAAAGATCAACAAAATCAGCACGTGTAGCAAATAAAACAGGCGCATTCAACTTGATTTCAGAAGGTGATGGTACAAGTTGTTTAGCATTTTTAGCGGCTCGAGCAAGGTCATCTTTAACAATTTGTTCAGGTGTCATGGGATGTATAATTATTTTCTGACCTTTAAACATGAGAGAATAATGATTCAAACGACCATGATGCAAGCTATCACTATCATATTGCCAAGGTCCACCAAGTAACAAAGAACATGCCTCCATAGGAATAACATCACAATCAACAAAATCAGAATAGGCACCTATGGAGAACGGAACACGTACCGACTGTGTTACTTTAATCTTTCCACCATCATTAAGCCACTGAATATGATAGGGATGCGGATGCTTACGGGTGGGTAAAGACAACTTCTCTACTAGCGTTGTACTCGCCAAGTTGTTGCAGCTACCACTGTCAATGATGATGCGAATCGACCGGTCCTGCACAACACCCTTTGTATGGAAAAGAGTGTGTCGCTGATTTTTCTCTGACGGGGCGACCTGTGTACTAAGAACACGCTGCACAACAAGACTTTCATACCTATCTGCGTCACTAGGAGTAGCATGGACTGCCTCATTATCTGCATGGTTAGTGGCAATCATAGTATGGTGAGGTTCATCGGAATCACTAGCAGAAGAGTACTCACCATCGTCACGTATGATCAAAGCACGGGTGTTGGGGCAGTCCCGAATCATGTGCCCAAAGCCTTGGGAACGAAAACACCGAACATCTCGTGTACGTCCCGAGGAAGAAGCTGCGCCTGGTGCAGGGGGTGCTGCAGGTTTCGTCGTCTTCTCACGCGGCGTAGTGCTAGGTGTAGAAGTCGTCTTCTCACGCGGCGTAGTGCTAGGTGTAGAAGGTACTGGAGTGGAAGACGTAGAACTGGACGACGGGCTTCTTCCTGCAAAAGGGTTAGTATATGTCTTCGAACGGTGTCCCTGCACTTCACGTTCAGCTTTGCAAGCATATTCAAATAACGTGGTCATATCATTATACTCCTTATAATCAAGTATATCTGAATTTCCCTGTTCAACCCACCACGAAATCGTGCCATAGCAGCACCATCCTGTTCAAATAAACCACAACGAATCATACCCTTTTGTAACTCTTGGTAATACTCCTCAACGGATCGTTGGCCTTGCTGGAATCGCTGCATGGTGTTAAGCAAATCTCGGGCATAATAAGAAGGAACAAAACGATGTCGCATAGCAGCTTTTAATTGAGCCCAAGTAGATGGAACAGCAGTGGGATGTTTGAGTTTATATTCATGCCACCAAATTAAAGCAAACTCAGTAAATTCACTAATAGCAGCCTTAACTTGAGACGTAGCAGGGATATCATGGCATGAAAATTTTTGTTCTACCTCTAACTCCCAATCAAGATATGCAGCAGGATCATACTTGCCATTAAAAGTAGGAATCTTAAATTTAATCTTCGCAAATGAGTCATTAACCGGATTACGTACCACACGGCGGGCACGAGGTTGGCGGTCTCCATCCTCATATTCCGTGTCACCACCATAGCCCTTCTGCAATTCCGTGAGCGTCGCGTTCATCGTCGTGAGCGTCGTGTTCATCGCATCAAGTCGGGTCGTCAAGGTGTCAAATGTACACTTGGCGGCTGTCTGAGCAAGGTCCTGCTGGTCGAGACGCTCGTTGGATGAAGAGAGCGCGGAATCAACCTTCTCGTGCAGCGTCTTTATGTCGTCTTTAAGTCCATCAAGGTCGGCCCTGCATGCTTTGCAGCTTGGATTCCATCTTGTCGTCGTGTCCTGACATGGTTAGCGCAAACACAAGAAAAACAGATCCTACGACAACAAAGGTGTGGGTGGAAAGCTCACAAAGATGCTGCGATCAAGGTCTTATCCGTTCTTACAAAGCAACAGGGGCGATCGCAGACAACAAGTAGCACCTGTGAAAGATTGGAGCAGCGATTGCCTCGAGAAACAAAAGTCTGCTCGTCGTAGGAATATGTGTAGTTCTGGGTAGGCTGCACTCAAGTCAAGGATTAGCACAATCAAACAATAAATGCAAAGCTGAATAATAGTGCTAAACACGTAACAAAGCTGCTGGAAACAAGTGCCACCCGCGATGGATCAAGTGAAGGCAACAAGGAAGTGGGGTGCAGAAACGGAAAATCTCCCGAGCCGCGTTACGCTGTGTAAACGGCGTTTTTTGGCCTCGAAACCGACTCCACCTGGCGCTACGTAGGGTGCCTCGTATAGGAAATTTCGTAAGCTTTCCGAAAAAAAAGAACGCTGAAATCAGAGATCCGAGCGAAAAGTTATGGCCGTTACAAAACAGGTGTTCGTAATGACACAAAACTGCCAAACGAAAAACCGAACTTTCCGAAAACGAACTGCTCTTTCCTTTTTTTTAATTCTTTCCTTTGTCTTTCTTCTCAGAACTTTCCTTTCTTTTATTTTCTTTTTTGTCTTTCCTTTTTTTTCTTTCCTTTTTTTTCTCTCTTTCCTCAAACAGAAACACGAAACCGAGTAGGGTTCGGTTGGATCGGCGGCGCGTGGAGTGCGGCTTGGGGAAGGAAAACGAAACCGAGTAGGGTTCGGTTGGAGGGGGGAACGGCGTGGTAATTGGCGTGGTGACGGCGGCATGGTTTTGTAGGGTTTGTGGTGATGCAAACGGCGGCGACGGCGCTGGTGATGATGATGATTGCGGCGGCAGTGGCGCTGGTGGCGAGGTAGGACGGCGGCGGCGGCGGCGGTGGAGATGGAAAGCGGCGGAAGCACAAAGTGACCAGCAACAAATTAACGCGAAGCACACAAATTCAACAACGCAAATTATTGAAAGAAAGTGCAAGGCGAAGAAAGGTTTTGGGACAATGGTCTAACCTGAATTTTTTTTTGGTTTTGTGGACTGTAGGTAATGGAACAACACTCGATAAAAACTCACCGATCAACCTGGAAAGCTGATACCACTTGATAGATCTGGAGTGCCCGATCTTTCGGTGAGTGGAGATAATTTCGATTTGGTGGAAGTCGACCCTCACGATCCGACTACGACGAGCGAACCCGAAGCGCCAATGCAATCGCTGAACCAACTCCCTGTGGTTACTGACCTTGTTGAAGCAAGATCAGCCTGATCACGAAGATCAATTCCTATACGCAATCGAAGAACGAACAAGAACGAGAGGCGAGCAATCTTATTATCACTCGAAGGTGGAGTTCTGAATCACGAGGACAGCACGTATTTGTGCGGCCGTGAATGTAGCTAAAAGCTAGATGTAAAACAAAACTCAAGGATGCTAATGAAGGCTATAGGGTTTAATAGCACGGTCACAAGGGAGTTGGGGTCGTGCTACAACCCTAGGACGCGTCCCTAATGGATCCAACTCGATACACGGCCCATTGGGCCAAAATAAGGTGGCGCAGCACCTTAGACAGAAAACAGTCCGACTCCAAATGACAATTGCGGCCGCCTCGGTGAAGATATGAAGGTGATTCCGGATCCATCTGAAAGTAGACTTGATAAGCTTTCCATCAAGTACTTGATCGCCCAAAACGGAGTCCGGATGAAGTCGTGGCGGCCGTCACAAGTTGACGTTCGTGCGCAGTCGGAATCCAGCCACATATCCTTCATTCTTTAGCACCATGACGTAGTTCAACTCTCTTGCACGAGCCCGAGTGATTGGCCCTGAAGGTGGTGCTTGGGGTGAAGGTGCTGCTGGTGTAGATGTACCGGTGATGTCCTCATCAAGAAATCCCCGTCTTCTCTAAGGCGTCTTGCGGCCCGGTCAAGGCGAGCAAACCCGCGAGATAAAGCCCGACAGAGCTAAACTAAACTCTACACTAAGACTAAAGAGGGATAGAACTTTACTCTAAAGAGAGCAAGATCTTTACTCTAAAAGAAGAGCAAGACAGAAAGATAAAAGATAAACTTAAGCTCTGAAATAAGAAAGTAATTGTATTGATAAACTCTTCAAATGAAGGAAAGGATACAAGAGCTTTACCAGAACTCCAAAGACTCCAAAGATCCGAGCTAAGCTCGACTCGACTCTACTCCCAACTCTAATCCTAATCTAAGAAATGGAAAAGATACAAGAGCTCCCTTCAAGTATAGACTTGAGAAGTATGGTGTGTGTCTCCCAAGGTGGATGAGCTGTCCTTTTATAGTCTTCAGGGGCGAAGCTCGGTGTCATTAGCAAGCTAAGCACTTGCTTAAGCTTCACGCAGAGGGGGGCACGTGGCGGCCATAGGGGGAGGCCGATCGGCCTCCCTCAGGCCGGCTGGCCCGGCTCTGGTGCCAAGTGGCACCGCCTTTCGCAGGGACGGTCCTGATGCTCTCCAGAGGTCGGTAACGGCTGCGTTCGGTTGAGGCTGTCCGAGAATCCTAGGTTGTGGGCCCTTCAATCATGTGTCTCCCACTCTATGTCTTTCGGGTCCTTGGATCAAACCGACATCAAATGCACGTCTCTTGATCATCTAGGATACTTGGCTCATCTTGTGGATCAATGACGTGGCCAGAGATGGCCAGGGGAGGCCGGTCGGCCTCCCCCTATGGCCGCCACGTTGACGGTCACTACAAGGTTATAATGACCATCAACACCTAGGTAAAGTTCTCAAAAGTGGAATTGGACTGCACCATCATCTTCCTCTCGTCGAGCTGATCAAAATACATATGTGGATCGCCTAATTTGGAGTTTGGATGAAGGAGATATGACCTCAGGAAGATCTACACCTGCCAGGGGCGGTTAAACCGGGTCCCAGGGGCGGTTTAACCAGGTTTGATAGCCAAATCCGAGTTAGGAGTTGTAATTTGACACATGATTTATGTAATCTTCGACTTCTAATGGGGCAAGACCTCCCCTCCCTATAAATATAAAGGGTCACGACCGATTGAGGGCATCCAATCGATCAAAAACACTTCTATCTATTATTTTGCATCTTTTACCTTTCTCTTTTGCCCTAGCCTTCCCAACCCCTCTTGCTGTTCTTCCTTCGTCTCTACAGCGTTTGAGGACGTTCTAGGTGGCCTGCCAACCCTAGAACACCCCTGCCTGCGCTTGCCCTGACGGGGTTCCTCCCGCGCGCGCGTTCGTTGGTTTCTCGTCGGGCTGTCCGGTGAAACCCGGTCTAACCGCCTCACCATAGCGGTTAAACCTCCCTAGTGCAGAGGTGCTGCAAGGTGCGCTTCTGCCTGCTACACGATCGTGCCCGTTCGTGTGTTGGCTCGTTTTAGCGCCAACATATTTTGGCGACTCCGCTGGGGAAGAAGAAGAAGGGATCTATCACTATGCTAAATCTTGGTGAAGTTGATCCTGATAATATTCAAAGGCCGGCTATTGAGAAATTGTCAGCTGAGGATCGTCAAGCATACGAAGCCTTCGTGAAGCAACGTGAGGAAGAGAATGCATGACTCAAAGCAAAGCAAGAAGAAAAAGATCGTCAATGGTTCCTCTCCCACTTCACGATAGATCAAAAGGGCGTTGTCTGCAAGGAAAAGGAGGTGGTCATCGTTTCAAGCAAGGTAACAACCAATGTAAGTTCTTCATCGCAACCCATTACTCTTGAGCAAGTTAGTGGTCTAATCATTGAAAATCAAAAACAAATGCATGAGACTTTTCAGAATATGCTCAATAAATCTTTAGACAGTCTGAAAAAACAACCTTTGGCTAGTGATGGTAGCACTCCTGTTTTTGACATTGCTGGTACTTCGCAACATAGAGTTGTGTCTCATGATTCATTGGCTACATTCATACCTCAATATGGCATGCCGTTGAATCTTTTTCCAGGACAAACTATTCCGGGGCAGCACAATGTGACAAAGGCGGTCACACCGGTGCAGGAAACCGGTCAAACCGGCCTAGGTCCTATTGTTGCATATCAGTCGTCTCCTGAGCCAATAGCTAGTATACATCCAGTTCAGGCTGATTTTAGCTGGAGTGGTGGAATTTCTGGTTATTATTTGCATCCACATACTGCTATGGCTTATAATACAAATCCTATTGCTCCCCAAGGTTCAGGTTTTTCATATGGTCCAGCACCGTATACACAACCGAATCATACACCACAACAAATATCGAATCCTAGTACTTTTAATATGCAAAAGCCAGTTGATCCTCATTATGAGCGTGTTCTTGAAAAACATAAAAATGAATTGGCTGCTATGTTTAAAGAGAGTTTCGGTATAGAGCTTAAAAGCATAACTCTAATTTGTCAAAAACCTTATCTTGAAAGCTATGATGCTATGTCATATCCACAAGGTTTTAGAGTGCCAGAGTTTGCTAAGTTTACTGGGGAGGACAATAGGACTACATGGGAGCATGTTAATTTAGTGCACCAACTGGCGCTTATGGTAATTATGATTATTTAAAAATGAGAATGTTCCCTTTGTCATTATCTGTTACTGCTTTCTCATGGCTTTCAGCATTATCCCCAAATTCTATTCATACATGGTCTCAATTAGAGCATAAGTTCCATGAGCACTTTTATAGTGGTGATAATGAATTGAGGTTGTCTCATTTAACATCGGTTAGGCAAAAGAGTGATGAATCTGTTGCTGAACATATTAGAAGATTTAGAGAAATAAAAAACCGATTTTATAGTTTGTTTATTTCCGAAAAGGATCTTTCTGAATTAGCATTTAATGGTTTGAGATCTCATATTAAGGAAAAATTAGAAGGATACGAATTTCTTACCGTTAGTCCATAAGAATTGACAAGATGAAATTAAGTTTACTTTTGACATATCCAAGTGTGATAGGATCTTTGATGAGCTAATGAAGCTTGAAAAAATTAGAATATCTCATACTATGCCACCACTTGAGGAATTGAAGAAGCATGCTTATTGTAAATTTCATCATTCCTATTCTCATGCTACCAATGTGTTCCGTCGCCAAATACAGTCGGCCATTAATGAAGGCCATTTAGTTTTTCATGATATGCAAGTGGATCATAATCCTTTTCCTGTAAACACTCTTGAGTTGACAAATCCCAAGGTGTTAATTCGGCCGGATCAAGCTGAAAAGGCCAAAGGGAAGAATGTGATCATTGGTGAAGAGAGGCCAAAGAAGAAAGTCCCTCATATTATATCAAAGACTTCAACACTCGGGGGGCAAGGCAGAAGCAAGAAGGCCGGCCGTGCACTGACCGGTTTTACCGGCCCTCAACCCGGTTTAACCGGTATGACCTGCAATGCCAGAAATTCTTCCAGGACCAAGAAGAAGGCAAGGCTGAGATTTGAGGAACTCCTAGCCAAATATAAAAAGGAAGGAGTTGCTCGAAAGCAAAAGAGTCGGCTAGGCAATAATGAAAGAACAAGATCACCGCCAAGACATCAAGGGCGACATGAACTTCATCAACAACAAGGTAATAGTGTTGCTGCACCACATCCTTTTGTTGGGCCATATATGCCATTGTCTTGGTGATATCCTTATTATTATACATCTAGTGATTATGGTAGTCTATACGTGCAACCATTTATTATTTCCTACTCGAATTGTGGTGCAATACAACAACCGATTGCTTGCAATATTAATCTGGTTAAAGGCAATGCATGTGCTGCTGTTAAACAACATGAGAAAGGCTGCAAGCAGGATTCTAAATATTTACAGCCGAGGTGGTGCCCCTCAGGCTTATCTCACACCCAAATAAGGAAATTACAGCGGAAGCGGAAGCAAGAGTTGATGAAGCAACAAACTGATGAGAAGCCAGTAAGATTAGCAACAATCAAGCAGGTATGGCGACCAAAGCAAAGTGCTTCATCATCAACTTAAGTTGAAGCAAGTTCCATGGCCGACAACATGTTGTCGCCCTTAGAAAAAAATTATATATGGCTGATGTTTTGTTTGTCATCGTCCTTAGGAGATTTTAGACCAGAGGAATGTTTTCTAGTACGCATGCTTTACTAGAAAACAGGGTGGGCATATGTTCGCACCCAAATTTGGCAGTTCTGGGCAGGGGCGGTTTAACCTGGTGCATAGGGCGGTTAAACCAGCCTGTGTAAATTTCTCAAAAGTGGAATTGGACTGCACCATCATCGTACTCTTGTCGAGCTGATCAAAATGCATATGTGGATCGCCTAATTTAGAGTCCAGATGAATGAGATATGACCTCGGAAAGATCTACACCTGCCAGGGGGGTTAAACCGGGTCCCAGGGGCTGTTTAACCGGGTTTGACAGCGAAATCCGAGTTAGGAGTTGTAATCTGACACATGATTTATGTAATCTTTGACTCCTAATGGGGCAAGATCTCCCCTCCCTATAAATATAAAGGGTCACAACTGATTGAGGGCATCCAATCGATCAAAAACACTTCTATCTATTATTTTGCATCTTTTACCTTTCTCTTTTGCCCTAGCTTTTCCAACCCCTCTTGTTGTTCTTCCTTCGTCTCTACGGCGTTTGAGGATGTTCTAGGTGGCCTGCCGACCCTAGAACACCCCTGCGTGCGCTTGCCCTGGCGGGGCCCCTCCTGGGCGAGCATTCGTTGGTTTCTTGTCGGGCTGTCCGGCGAAACCCGGTCTAACCGCCTCACCATAGCGGTTAAACCGCCCTAGTGCAGAGGTGCTGCAAGGTGCGCTTCTGCCTGCTGCACGATCGTGCGCGTTCGTGTGTTGGCTCGTTTTAGCGCCAACAAGTACGGAGAGGAGCAAGAAGAGCAAGTTACGGGGGTGTATCTCATTGATGCACCTTTCATGGACTTGCAAGATGATCGGGGGAGACCAGCCTACGCTCTCCTCAAGGACCGAGACTTCGCCCACACTAGGGACTTTGACTCGGGCCTCCTAAAATGCAGAGGTATAGATTATGAGTTCATCACCATTTGGCATGTTGTTGGTTGGGGAGGTTTCGCGCATGTTTTCGAGCAAGGCTCTAGGCCTCTCACTCTCCAGTTTCTTTGCACTCTTCAGGAGGTCGCTGACGGTATCACGTTTCGGTTTTTCGGAACATCTTACCATCTTACTTGGAAATCTTTGAGTAGCGTCCTCGGTTTCAACCCTCGTCTCTCTCTTGAGATAGTAAAGGCTTGCCGTGATTTTTCTCGACAGGGTTTTTGGGAGGAGATCTCTGGTTTGACCGCCGTTGGCAAACTTACACCTTGGTGTAATGACATTCAGGACCCGACTCTTCGCTTGATGCACAAGTGGATCGCCGTCACTCTCTTCCCAAGAGAGGACATTCGTCCTATGCACAACGATGAGCTGGTTATTCTATATGTCATGGTGAAAAGAATCAAGATCGCTCCCATTGTCGCTATCGTTAGACAGTGGTTGGAGAATATTAGGATGGCGGGTCCTATTGAGTGTACTTCCTTGATCACACGGATCATCGTGGGAAGTGGAGTTACCATAGGGGGTGATATCCCCTACATTGCTACACCCTGCTCCCTCATCGATGAGAAGTACTTGATCCATGGCCATATACTCAAGAAATACCCGGATGACGCCTTAGTTTTCTTTTACCCTGGCTATACGAATGAGATTCCGTTACCTAACCCGGAGTTTCATTTGTATAATTGTCAGTCTCTGATCATGCCTCTTGTACCACAAGAGGAAGCTTGCAGGCATAGTGTTTCTGGCAGGTCCACCAGGAGCGCAACGAGGAGAGCCGCCGCACAGCAGCTGACACCGACACCACAACCTCAGCCTTCACCACTGACCCCGTTCGCTGAGCCTTCTACGGGATACGGAGGCTACGTCACGCCCGGCTACATGCCTGGACTAGCACCTGGGTATGTCTCCGGATGGGACCAGCCACCTCACCCGCACGAGGCCGGGATTTTGGCGTGGCAGGACTCCTCAGCTCAGGCTTGGAGACAACTAAGCCGTAGGGAGAGGACCACCAGCTCCAGCTCTGGTGCTCCCCCAACTGACGAGATTTCGCCGCTCTACTTCCACTCGGGACCACGACTCCCTCGCCCAGCGATTGGGTGAGCTCACCGTGTGCACCGGTGACTTGGAGGAGGTCATCCACTAGCACGCACAGTCTTCAACGGGCTGGCATCGGATGATCGACGAGAGGATCCTCGCCATGCAGCAGGCACAACAGCTTCACCACGAGCAAATGATGGTCTATTGGCACTCTAGGGGTATTACCCTAACCAACAGCAGTAGCCAGATTCTAGCTTGGGGGAGGACACCGACAGAGGAGGTAACTTGTATCTTTATCGCTTTTAGAATCTTGCATGATAAAAAAACTAAAAACTTAAAAAGACTAAAACTGTTTACTGCTTTCCTATGCGCGGTTAGAATGTTTATCCTTCATGGCTAGAATGATGAATAGTTGCTGTGTTTATTCTTTCCTTATGCCCTTATATAACTTAGTATCCTACCTAAGTCTTAAGTTGGTTGGCTTGTTTGATCAAACCTTAGCCTTGAAACTTGTGGGTAGCGATAGCTTGATCCATTCCTAGGTTGTTGTGAGGTGTGATATGGTAGAATAGAGCGCTAAGATCTTGTTTATGTGAAACTTGATATCCTGAGTCTTTTTCTTTTCAAAACGTAAAACCACTAAGTTACTCAATGATGAAAAAATTTTATCCAAGGCCATATGTTGATCCTATGTTACATAGCCTCCACATATGCTAATTGTTCTCTCATTGAGCTTTGTCAAATTGTTGTGACCCTTAGCGAGAAGTTTGTCATGCTCCCATGGTCAAGAATCACGTACATACACATTCATCACATATGCAAAACTTCAATCTGAAGTAATGCACTCCATCCATTCATTCCACCGCCATAGAAAGCTCCTCAATGTTTCATGACCTCTCTCTCCAAAGTACTTGAAAGATAAGTCTTGGGCTATGAAAAAATAATAATAATAAGAGATGCATACCCAAAGAAGGTATGCCACATGCCTTAAACAAGCATGTTAAAAAAGAAAGAGAAAAATAAAGAGATAGCCCAAGTCTCCAAAAGAAAGAAACAAGGAGAGAGAAGGGCCATTCACAAAGGAGTTCCACATATACCCATCCACCATTCTTGATCAAGGTGTATGACTTGCTTCTCCAAAGGATCCGGTCTTTGACTCAGCAACATATGAGAAACAGGTATGCTTTCATTTCCCTACCTACAGAGCCTATTAGGAGTAGGTTGAGAAAAGAAAGACATTCTAAGCCTTGATGAGGAATCATACACATTTGAGTGATCCGAGAGAATCATTTAAGGAACTAGTTTTTCTTTTCAAAAATTTGCAAAACCCTTCGGATTGATTGTTGATCATGAATGAGTGAATGGTTTTCTATATAACTGTTCCACCTCTCAACCGCCCAAGGCAGATGAAGCTACATGCCCCATAGTTAAGTGAAGGTATGGTCAATGCCGACTTATTTAATCCTTGGCAGAGTACATTGTTGTAAAAGAGGCATAAGTTAAGAATACAACATCATAGCAACTCTTGATTAGTCTTAAACCTAAGTCCAAGTGCTGGCTCGGGACGAGCAAGAGGCTAGCTTGGGGGACTTGTTGGCGGCTGTTAAGTACCAAAATAGCCGCTAACATTCTCTACTAAAGTGAAGGATTTGCAATGCTAACGTGCATATTTCCCGTCGAATAATGTAGTTCCACATGTCCGTGGAGAATATTTGGTTGTAGGTGTTTTGCTGCAAAAAATAAAGGAAATTGAAGGAGAATCCACCTCATGGATCCAAGTGACAACATCTCGATGAATCAGACGCCGCCACGTGTGCCCACCAGGGACCAAACCACCTCAACTCAGTGTGTGCACGTGCAGACAACACTTGGGACACACTTGTCAGCCACCATGAATAAGCACAATCTGAGGGAGGCCAGGGAGGGGTCGGTCGAACCACTGGATCGACCGAACCACCTCTAGCTCCTCTCATCCGCTGCTTCCACGTGTAAGCTCCTGGTGCTCTCTCAAGGTCGGTTCTAAGGTGCTCTGGGGAATATTCGCTCGAGATGCTGATGTTTGGAGCCTATAAATAAGAGGGAGGGGGCTCCTAATTAAGACACACAACTCTTGAGCAATTCACTCTCTTCCATAGGCTCTAGGCTTAGTGGAGTATGCTAGAGTAGCTCTATTCAGGTTCTAGGTCTCCATTGAGCTTGGGTAAGGCTATTGTATCTCTTAGTTCTAGGACGACTTTGATCTACTTTGATTATTTATGTTTTCCATACAATGTTTGCCTTGGTCATGATGTGATTGAGCTGTGTTCATGTTATGCTATCATGATATACTTGGCTTATATGCTAGATTAGTCTTATACCCTTGCATAGGTAGTAACGTTATGAGTGCCTTCTCTCGTATTAGACTTTGCTCTAGTTCAATTAGAATAAGGTTGCATGTCTTGCATGATCTTCATGATCAAAGCCATGGTATAGGTTCCCGGCTATTCTTATTATAGCGGCATCAATCCAAGTCCCGATAGTTCGGAACGGTCGATGTGTTTTGAACAATGCGAGCATGGAGCTCGGGTTGGAATGAACGGTTGATTATGAGTGTTCCCCACAGTTTGGCCGGGGTAGGCGGCGGGTGGTGACAGCCCCGTTGGACCCTCTGAAATCCCCCACATTCGGGTTCCCTGTAGGAGTTTTAAAATGAGTAACAACCTAGCTGTGCTTAAGCAGCAAGGGAGGTTATCACCCCTTGCCTGGGTGCTTTGATCTATTTCATGATGATGTATAACTTGTATCTCTAATCTGACTTGTGCATGTATGTGAAGTGTTTAGAACCTAGATGCTAACTCTTAGTCCTTTCCGTAGTCTGGATGTCCTTGAGATGAACCCCAATGTGTGTCACACTACCCATACTGATAGAGCTGAAGTGCCCGATCTTTCGGTGAGTGGAGATAATTTCGACTTGGACGGAAGTAGACCCTCACGATCCGACTACGACGAGCGAACCCGAAGCGCCAATGCAATCGCTGAACCAACTCCCTGTGGTTACCGACCTTGTTGAAGCAAGATCAGCCTAATCACGAAGATCAATTCCTATGCGCAATCGAAGAACGAACAAGAACGAGAGGCGAGCAATCTTATTATCACTCGAAGGTGGAGTTCTGAATCACGAAGACAGCACGTATTTGTGCGGCCGTGAATGTAGCTACAAGCTAGATGTAAAACAAAACTTAAGTGTTCTTGGCGGTGGCTAGGGGGTATATGATAGGGGTAGGACGTCCACAGGGGTGCTGGGGTCGTGCTCCAACCCTAGGACACGTCCCTAATGGACCCAACTTGATACACGGCCCGTGGCCCAAAATAAGGTGTCGCAGCACCTGGACGGAAAAACCTTCGGTCAATGCTTTAATGATTGCGACCGCCTCAGGATAGATATGGACATGAGTCCGGATCCATATGAAAGTAGACTTCATAAGTTTTCCATCAAGTACTTGAACGCCGCAAACGGAGTTCGGATGAAGTCGTGGTGGCCGTTGAAATTCAGGACTTTCCTGCAGTCCAAATCCAGCGTTTCCAAAACGTGTTGGATTCAATCTCTTTATTTCCTTAGACCAAAAGTGACGTGATAGCCTGATGTAAAACGTGGGAATACTTTGACTTGGTCCCTAATCAACCTCTTTGGTCCTCCATGCCTTCCATGTGTGTTTAACACTCTTCATGTATGTCATGTCCTCATCATCCTCCCCTTCTTGACGAAAAGCCGTCCTCGGCGTCAATTGTACTTGAAACCGATCCTGCACAATGCAAAGGAGAACGGGGTTGCGAAAACAAAAGAAACCAAATGTAATGGGAGTAGGAGGGTCACCATGCTTCGAATTGTCAAATGTGTCATCTCGCATAGACATTTCAGCAGGAATGTAGACTTCTGGATCGGACTACACAATATGGTTGCCAACATGATCCTGCACAAGATTAGTACCAACAAAAGACAAAGCAGGCATAGGTAGCAACCAGCAAGGCTCCCCTTCTTTGGATTGAACATGTTTCTTTAAAACAAAGCTAGAGAAATTGGATGTGACATGATTATTCTTAGTGCAGCTCTTAACTTATCACATTGTTGTCCAACCAGATTTGAACAAATATAAACTCGATGCACCATATATTCTCCATTCTGATTATATTTGCCAATGAAGTGATATGTGTTCCTAGATAAGCATGGCAATTTGAGATATGCAAGAAATCTCTCCTCCAAACAATTTAGATTACATAGAACAGCAAAGTCAATATAACCTAAAGTATTTAAAGAAGATAGCAATTTTTGTTCATCATTTGCACAAGTAATTGGAACAAACATTTGATTTTCAGCATAATTATATGGCTCCAAAGCATGTGTATCATCATGATTAAGTAATTGTGGCAGAGGAATAAAAGAATCACTATCACACAACTCTTCTTCATCACAAGGTACATCAAGCAAATGATCTTGTGACAAAGGCAAAATTAGTAAGGGTTCTACCGATAGTTGCTCTATGTTATCATGTTTAATTTTCAGCACAAGGGTGTGATTTTAAAACATGTACAACAGAAGCATTGTCACATAAATCATCTTTATCACAAGGAACAATAAGCACATCATCATGTGACAAAGGTTCGTCAAGAGATGGTTCCACTAATAATTGCTCTATGATAGCATGAGGTGTGGAAAAAATCAGCACAGTAGAAGTGGTCTCACCTTCCGTGAGTGGAGCACCTGTGGTCGACGACGCTGTTGTGGCCGTCCTCTCGCGCGGTGTAGTGCTAGACGTGGATGGCGTAGGGAGAGCAGGATCTGCGCTGGATGCCGAGCTTCGTCCTGCAAAAGAGTTAGTATATGTCGTCGAGCGGCGTCCCTGCACTTCACGTTCAGCTTTGCAAGCATATTCAAACAATGTGGTCATATCAGCATAAGTATTAGAATCAAGTATGTCCTGAATGTCGTGGTTCAAGCCACCGCGAAAACGTGCCATAGCAGCGGCATCCGTCTCAAATAAACCACAACGGATCATACCCTTTTGTAATTCCTGGTAATACTCCTCAACAGATTGTTGCCCTTGCTGAAACCGCTGCATTTGTTTAAGCAAATCTCGGGCATAATATGAAGGTACAAAGCGATGACGCATAGCAAATTTTAATTGAGCCCAAGTGGTGGGAATGGCAGTGGGGTGTCTTTGTTTATAATCACGCCACCAAATTAAAGCAATATCAGTAAATGCACTAATAGCAGCTGTAACTTGTACACTAGCAGGAATATCATGGCATGAAAAATTCTGTTGGACCTCTAATTCCCAATCAAGATATGCAGCAGGATCATATTTGCCATTATAAGAGGGTATATTAAATTTAATCGTAGCAAATGATTCAATGTGTGGATGACATACCACACGGCGGGTACAACCGTGGCGATCTCCATCGTCTAGCTCCATGTCACTGTTATAGTCCTTGTGCAACGCCGTGACCGACGTAGACCACGCATCGAATCGTGCCACGATGTCGTTGAGGTCTCCTGACATGATTAGCGCAAACACAGAAAAAAAATACTAGGACAGCAGAGGTGTGTATGTGTGTGTATGAGATGCTCACAAAGATGCTGCGGTCAAATTCTTATCCGTTCTTACCAAGCAACAGGGGCGAACTGCAAGCAACAAGTAGCACCTGTGAAAGATTGGAGCAGCGATTGCCTGGAGAAACAAAGTTGTCTCGTCGTAGGAATATGTGTAGTTCTAGGTAGGCTGCACTCAAGTCAAGGATTAGCACAATCAAACAATAAATGCAAAGCTGAATAATAGTGCTAAACACGTAACAAAGCTGCTGGAAACAAGTGCAACGCGCTATGGAGCAAGCAAAGGTAACAAGGAAGTGGGTATGCAGAAACGGAAAATCTCCCGGAGCCCGGTACGCTGTGTAAACGGCGTTTTTTGGCTTCGAAACCGAATTCACCTAGGCATAGCCAGGTGGACCATATAGGAGAATTTCGTAAGCTTTTCGACAAAAAAAAGAACGCTGAAAACGGAGATCCGAGCGAAAAGTTATGGCCGTTTTCGTGAAGGTGTTCGAAACTGTACAAAACTTCCAAACGTAAACCGAGCAAGATTAGGCAACTTTGTTGTTTCCCTTTTTTTATTCTTTGCTTTTTCTTTCTTTTCCTTTTTTTATATTTCCCTTTTTGTTTCTTTCCTTTTTGTTTCTTTTTTTTCCAAACTTCGAACACTGCGGCCGAGTAGGACTCGGTGTGGGAGGCGCGGCCGAGGTAAAGCGGCGGCGGCGAGGAAGGACGGGCGGCGGTGAGGCAAAACTGCGGCGGTGAGGTGGGGCGGCGGCGGTGATGGAAAAGCGGCGGAAGCACAAAGTGACCAGCAACAATTGAACGAGAAGCACACAAATTCAACAATGCAAATTATTGAAAGAAAGTGCAAGGCGAATAAAGGTGTTGGGACAATGATCTAACCTGAATGTTTTTTTTGGTTTTTGTGGACTGTAGGTAAAGGAACAACACTCGATAAAACTCACCGATCAACCTGGACTTTTGATACCACTTGATAGAGCTGAAGTGCCCGATCTTTCGGTGAGTGGAGATAATTTCGACTTGGACGGAAGTAGACCCTCACGATCCGACTACGACGAGCGAACCCGAAGCGCCAATGCAATCGCTGAACCAACTCCCTGTGGTTACCGACCTTGTTGAAGCAAGATCAGCCTGATCACGAAGATCAATTCTTATGCGCAATCGAAGAACGAACAAGAACGAGAGGCGAGCAATCTTATTATCACTCGAAGGTGGAGTTCTGAATCACGAGGACATCACGTATTTGTGCGGCCGTGAATGGAGCTAAAAGCTAGATGTAAAACAAAACTCAAGTGTTCTTGGCGGCAGCTAGGGGGTATATGATAGGGGTAGGATGTCCACAGGGGTGCTGGGGTCGTGCTCCAACCCTAGGACACGTCCCTAATGGACCCAACTTGATACACGGCCCGTGGCCCAAAATAAGTTGTCGCAGCACTTGGACAGAAAAACCTTCGGTCAATGATTTGACGATTGCGGCCGCCTCAGGACAGATATGGACATGAGTCCAGATCCATATGAAAGTAGACTTCATAATCTTTCCATCAAGTAATTGAACGCCCCAAACGGAGTCCGGATGAAGTCGTGGTGGCCGTTGAAAGTCAGGACTTTCCTGCAGTCCGAATCCAGCGTTTCCAAAACGTGTTGGATTCAATCTCTTTATTTCCTTAGACCAAAAGTGACGTGATACCCTGATGTAAAATGTGGGAATACTTTGACTTGGTCCCCAATCAACCTCTTTGGTCCTCCATGCCTTCCATGTGTGTTTAACACTCTTCATGTATGTCATGTCCTCATCACATATCACATTATTATTCTTTACCTTGTCCTTTGTATATGATCTATCCATGCTATCGCTATATTCATGATGGCAATAGTAATCTTTTACCAACCTTGCCTTCCTTTGGAAAATATGATACCCTTGGGAATACTCATGTGTGAAATGCTACAATGTATATCCGTGCGCTTGCGGATCTTTTCGCAACTGTTAGATTACCACTTGGTATTTCTAGCGGTACTATTAGGCAACTAGTAGTGACGTTAGCAAGTGTATACAGTTTATTGCGAAAATATTTCTGGAAGATCCATCACCTAGAATGGTGCATTCACACTTCATCACCGAGTGAAAGTCGTACCGGTCATTTTTGAAGTAATGAAATGGTACGAAATACATCCAAACATGAGTCTTGGGTCTAATAAGGTGCATTGGACGCGTTCGTTGTGATAAATTTTTGGAAGTTCGGTCGTCTAGAACATCCAAACATGAGTCTTGGGTCTTAAAATGTGCATTCGGCACCTTTGTTGTGAATTTGTTTTTGAAAGTTCGGTCACCCAGAATGCGTGTCCATAGAAAACATATTTGTATGTGAAAGATCACTTACAAGTATTCTATGGTTCGTTGCCATTCCATTAACCTTTCTGCCATCGTTGAAAGCCTCTCTTTAGTGCCAAAATACACATGATTGGGACAATCAATTATTAAAAGGCCTACTTGCAATATTTTCACCCACATAACCTCACACAATGTGTGCTAGCAGGTCAAAATTTTGCCCGCTTGTCATGTTCTGAGTAAGTAACACATAGCTGCAAAATTACTACACTCAAATAAGAAATGAGAGAATTCCTTATATGACATCACTAGACTTGACTCTTCCTTTCTTGGCTCTAAAATTTTCAAAGTTCCCTATATAACCATATTCTAAAGTTTTATGCCTTATTTGACACTACCGTCACATCTGTTAGTGCCTGTCGTCAAACAAGTGGATGGAAATTTTGGATTGGACAAAACTACCCTTAGGGAAAAATTACAAGGCGCAGGCTTCATCTTCTCCACTCGAGTCGAGCTGTCCCTGTCGCCTCTGTACCCCTCACCTTCGAGTGGTAGGCGCTGGCAGCGGAGGGAATCGGCCGGCTATGGATGGAGAGAATGCGGATCCGGAGTCTCTTGGGCTTGGCGGCCATGCGGGCATGGAGGCCACGAGCCCTATCCGCTGTGCAAGGCTGGCGACGTGCGGCGCCTCCTCCAGCGCATCCGCGGGATTGGGTCTGGCCCAACCCTTGGTCGAGACGCCCCTCGCGTCGGGCCTTGATGGTGCTGCATAGGGACGGTTGGGGTCGGGCCTTGATGGCTGCACCGCGAGTCCGGGCGGCGGGCCATAACCATGGCGGGCGGAGCTCGGCTAGAGTCCGGCGGCTTAGCGCACGTACGGGGGCGGCCGACCGGTGGTGGCGACACATGGCCACGACGGGAAGAGTTCGGTCAGAGTCGGCTCGGCGTGATGTGGATTGGACGGGGGTGCTTGGGGTCAGCCGGCAGCGACGGCGGCGCTTGGCCATGGCGGGTGAAGCTTGGACAGAATCGGCTCGCCGCGGTGAGCGTCGGACAAGGGTGCCTAGTGACAGCAGCGACGACGTAAGAAACCCAGCCTGGAAGGAAAGCAAGCGGGGAAAGGAAGAGGAGGGGAGAGCAAGGAGCTAGTGGCGGTGCAAGAGCCAAACCTGGTAGGAAATCAAGCGGGTAGAGGAAGAAAAGGGGAGAGAGAGGAAGGAGAGCGATGGCTGCAGTGGGACCCGCATCTGGGGCACATTTATCTTTTCACATGTCAATTAACACCGTTAGTCCAGAAAAGTCACAGTAGTGTCATATAGGGCATAAAACTTGATAGAGTTGGAGTGCCCGATCTTTCGGTGAGTGGAGGATAATTTCGACTTGGGCGGAAGTAGACCCTCACGATCCGACTACGACGAGCGAACCCGAAGCGCCAATGCAATCGCTGAACCAAGTCCCTGTGGTTACCGACCCTGTTGAAGCAAGATCAGCCTGATCACGAAGATCAATTCCTGTATGCAATCGAAGAACGAACAAGAACGAGAGGCGAGCAATCTTATTATCACTCGAAGGTGGAGTTCTGAATCACGAGGACAGCACGTATTTGTGCGGCCGTGAATGTAGCTAAATGCTAGATGTAAAACAAAACTCAAGGATGCTAATGACGGCTATAGGGTTTAATAGCACGGCCACAAGGGAGTTGGGGTCGTGCTACAACCCTAGGACGCGTCCCTAATGGACCCAACTCGATACACGGCCCATTGGGCCAAAATAAGGTGGCACAGCACCTTGGACAGAAAACAATTCGATTCAAAATGATGGTTGCGGCCGCCTCGGTGAAGATATGGAGGTGATTCCAGATCCATCTGAAAGTAGACTTGATAAGCTTTCCATCAAGTACTTGATCGCCCAAAACGGAGTCCGGATGAAGTCGTGGCAGCCGTCACAAGTTGACGTTCGTGCGCAGTCCGAATCCAGCCACATATCCTTCATTCTTTAGCACCATGACGTAGTTCAACTCTCTTGCACGAGCCCGAGTGATTGGCCCTGAAGGTGGTGCTTGGGGTGAAGGTGCTGCTGGTGTAGATGTACCGGTGATGTCCTCATCATCCTCCCCTTCTTGAACTGAAGTCGTCCTCGACGGCAACTCCTCATCCTCGCCCGCATATGGTTTCAAATCTGCAACATTAAAACTAGTGGAAACACCAAACTCCGCAGGCAGGTCAAGGACATAAGCATTATCATTAATCTTGGTTAGCACTTTAAAAGGACCAGCAGCACGAGGCATTAATTTAGAACGACGCAAAGTAGGAAAACGATCCTTCCTCAAATGCAACCAAACCATATCACCGGGTTCAAAAGTAACATGTTTTCTTCCTTTACTACCAGCAACTTGATACTTAGCATTAGTAGCAGCAATGGTTTGTTGTGTTTGTTCATGTAGGTTAATCATATGGTCAACATGTTCAACGGCATCAATATGTGGGGCGTCCACAGCATCAAGCTAAAATAAATCAATAGGCGCCCGAGGAATATAACCATAAACAATCTGAAAAGGGCACATCTTCGTAGAAGAATGTGTTGCATGATTATAAGCAAACTCAACATGAGGTAAACAATCTTCCCAACGGTTCAGATTTTTATCCAAAACAGCCCTAAGCATGGTTGACAAAGTTCTATTGACCACTTCATGTTTGTCCATCAGTTTGTGGGTGACAAGTTGTGCTAAACAGCAATTTAGTGCCTAATTTGTTCCAAAGAGATCTCCAAAAGTGACTTAGAAACTTAGCATCACGATCAGACACAATTGTTTTAGGAACACCATGTAAACGTAATAATCTCCCTAAAGAACAATTCAGCAACATGACTAGCATCATCAGTTTTATGACAAGGAATGAAATGAGCCATTTTAGAGAATCTATCAACAACCACAAAAATGCTATCCCTCCCCTTCTTAGTTCTAGGCAATCCCAAAACAAAGTCCATAGAAATATCAAGCCAAGGTAAAGTAGGGACAGGTAAAGGCATATACAAACCATGGTTGTTCAAACGTGACTTAGCCTTTTGACATGTAGTGCATCGTGCAACCAAGCGCTCAACATCAGGACGCATCCGAGGCCAAAAGAAGTGGGCGGCCAGCACCTCAAGCGTTTTGTAAACGCCAAAATGTCCCATTAGTCCGTCTCCATGAGCTTCCTGTAACAACAAAAGACGAACCGAGCTAGCTGGAATACACAGCTTGTTAGCGCGAAACAGGAACCCATCCTGCATGTGAAATTTCTCCCATGGTTTACCAGTAATACAATGTTTATAAGCATCTTTAAAATCATTATCATCAACATATTGATCCTTCATAGTGTGTAAACCAAAAATTTAAAATCCAATTGTGATAGCATATTATATCGGCGAGACAAGGCATCAGCAATCACATTGTCCTTCCCGTTCTTGTGTTTAATGATGTAAGGAAAAGACTCAATGAATTCTACCCAATTAGCATGACGACGGTTCAGATTAGTTTGGTTACGAATATGTTTTAATGCCTCATGATCAGAATGGATTATAAACTCACGATGCCAGAGATAGTGCTGCCACGTTTGCAAAGTACGCACTAAAGCATAAAGTTCTTTATCATAAGTAGAATATTTCAAACTAGCACCGCTTAATTTTTCACTGAAATAAGCAACCGGTTTTCCTTCTTGTAACAGAACAGCACCTAACCCAATACCACTGGCATCACATTCGAGCTCAAATATTTTACCAAAATCAGGCAATTGCAAAAGAGGAGCATGTGTTAACTTATCTTTCAAAGTAGTGAAGGCGAGCTCCTGGGAATCAGTCCAAGTAAAAGGCACACCTTTCTTTGTAAGCTCATGTAGAGGTGCTGCAATAGAGCTAAAATCTCGTACGAATCGACGGTAGAAACCTGCAAGCCCAAGAAAACTCCGAATCTGCGTAACCGTCGTCGGTGTAGGCCATTCCCGAATTGCATCAATCTTGCTGCTATCCACCTCAATACCCTGTGGAGTAACAACACAACCAAGAAACGAAACACGTTGTGTGCAGAAGATGCATTTTTCCATGTTAGCAAACAAGTGAGCAGCACGCAACGCATTAAAAACAGCACGCAAATGTTCTAATGCTCTTCCATAGACTTGTTGTAAATCAAGATATCATCAAAATATACAACAACAAACAAACCTATGAAAGGCCTGAGAACTTCATTCATCAAACGCATAGAAGTGCTGGGAGCATTAGTCAAACCAAACGGCATAACCAACCATTCATATAAGCCAAATTTAGTTTTAAAAGCCGTTTTCCATTCATCTCCCAATTTCATTCGAATCTGATGGCAACCACTACGCAAATCAATCTTAGTAAAAATAATGGCACCACTAAGCTCATCTAGCATATCATCAAGGCGTGGTATAGGATATCGATAACGAATGGTGATGTTATTAATAGCACGACAATCTACACACATACGCCACGATCCATCCTTCTTTGGAACAAGTAATACTGGAACGGAGCAAGGACTAAGAGACACACGAATGTACCCTTTGTCAAGCAACGCCTGGACCTGGCGCTGAATCTCTTTCGTCTCGTCGGGATTTGTGCGGTATGGGGCGCGGTTCGGAAGCTGTGCGCCGGGAATGAAGTCGATCTGGTGCTCAATGCCACGAAGTGGAGGTAGTCCCGATGGTAAATCTTTGGGAAAAACATCAGCGTACTCCTGCAAAATGTTAGCAACCGCAGGGGGAATATCCAAAGATGGTACATCATCAAGTGAAACGAGCACACTAGAACATACAAGTGCATAACAAGGTAGCTCATCAACACAAAGATCAACAAAATCAGCATGTGTAGCAAATAAAACAGGCGCATTCAACTTGATTTCAGAAGTTGATGGTACAAGTTGTTTAGCATTTTTAGCGGCTCGAGCAAGGTCATCTTTAACAATTTGTTCAGGTGTCATGGGTTGTATAATTATTTTCTGACCTTTAAACATGAGAGAATAATGATTCAAACGACCATGATGCAAGCTATCAGTATCATATTGCCAAGGTCTACCAAGTAACAAAGAACATGCCTCCATAAGAATAACATCACATTCAACAAAATCAGAATAGGCACCTATAGAGAACGGAACACGTACCGACTGTGTTACTTTAATCTTTCCACCATCATTAAGCCACTGAATATGATAGGGATGCGGATGCTTACGGGTGGGTTAAAGACAACTTCTCTACCAGCGTTGTACTCGCCAAGTTGTTGCAGCTACCACTGTCAATGATGATGCGAATCGACCGGTCCTGCACAACACCCTTTGTATGGAAAAGAGTGTGTCGCTGATTTTTCTCTGGCGGGGCGACCTGTGTACTAAGAACACACTGCACAACAAGACTTTCATACCTATCTGCGTCACTAGGAGTAGCATGGACCGCCTCATTATCTGCATGGTTAGTGGCAATCATAGTATGGTGAGGTTCATCGGAATCACTAGCAGAAGAGTACTCACCATCGTCACGTATGATCAAAGCACGGGTGTTGGGGCAGTCCCGAATCATGTGCCCAAAGCCTTGGCAACGAAAACACCGAACATCTCGTGTACGTCGCGAGGAAGAAGCTGCGCCTGGTGCAGGGGGTGCTGCAGGTTTCGTCGTCTTCTCACGCGGCGTAGTGCTAGGTGTAGAAGTCGTCTTCTCACGCGGCATAGTGCTAGGTGTAGAAGGTACTGGAGTGGAAGACGTAGAACTGGACGACGGGCTTCTTCCTACAAAAGGGTTAGTATATGTCTTCGAACGGCGTCCCTGCACTTCACGTTCAGCTTTGCAAGCATATTCAAATAACGTGGTCATATCATTATACTCCTTATAATCAAGTATATCCTGAATTTCCCTGTTCAACCCACCACGAAATCGTGCCATAGCAGCATCATCCTGTTCAAATAAACCACAACGAATCATACCCTTTTGTAACTCTTGGTAATACTTCCTCAACGGATCGTTGGCCTTGCTGGAATCGCTGCATGGTGTTAAGCAAATCTCGGGCATAATAAGAAGGAACAAAACGATGTCGCATAGCAGCTTTTAATTGAGCCCTAAGTAGATGGAACAGCATGGGATGTTTGAGTTTATATTCACGCCACCAAATTAAAGCAAACTCAGTAAATTCACTAATAGCAGCCTTAACTTGAGACGTAGCAGGGATATCATGACATGAAAATTTTTGTTCTACCTCTAACTCCCAATCAAGATATGCAGCAGGATCATACTTGCCATTAAAAGTAGGAATCTTAAATTTAATCTTTGCAAATGAGTCATTAACCGGATTACGTACCACACGGCGGGCACGAGGTTGGCGGTCTCCATCCTCATATTCCGTGTCACCACCATAGCCCTTCTGCAATTCTGTGAGCGTCGCGTTCATCGTCGTGAGCGTCGTGTTCATCGCATCAAGCCGGGCCGTCAAGGTGTCAAATGTACACTTGGCGGCTGTCTGAGCAAGGTCCTGCTGGTCGAGACGCTCGTTGGATGAAGAGAGCGCGGAATCAACCTTCTCGTGCAGCGTCTTTATGTCGTCTTTAAGTCCATCAAGGTCTGCCCGCATGCCTTGCAGCTTGGAGTCCATCTTGTCGTCGTCTCCTGACATGGTTAGCGCAAACACAAGAAAAACAGATCCTACGACAACAAAGGTGTGGGTGGAAAGCTCACAAAGATGATGCGATCAAGTTCTTATCCGTTCTTACCAAGCAACAGGGGTGATCGCAAACAACAAGTAGCACCTGTGAGAGATTGGAGCAGCGATTGCCTGGAGAAACAAAAGTCTGCTCGTCGTAGGAATATGTGTAGTTCTAGGTAGGCTGCACTCAAGTCAAGGATTAGCACAATCAACAATAAATGCAAAGCTGAATAATAGTGCTAAACACGTAACAAAGCTGCTGGAAACAAGTGCCACCCGCGATGGATCAAAGGAAGGCAACAAGGAAGTGGGGTGCAGAAACGGAAAATCTCCCGGGCCGCGTTACGCTGTTTAAACGGCATTTTTTGGCCTCGAAACCAGCTTCACCTGGCGTTACGCCGGGTGCCCTGTATAGGAAATTTCGTAAGCTTTCCGGAAAAAAAAAGAACGCTGAAATCGGAGATCCGAGCGAAAAGTTATGGCCGTTACAAAACAGGTGTTCGTAATGACACAAAACTGCCAAACGAAAAACCGAACTTCCCAAAAACGAACTGCTGTTTCCTTTTTTAATTCTTTCCTTTGTCTTTCTTCTCAGAACTTTCATTTTTTATTTCCTTTTTTGTCTTTCCTTTTTTTTCTTTCCTTTTTTTTCTCTTTCCTCAAACAGAAACACGAAACCGAGTAGGATTCGGTTGGATCGGCGGTGCGTGGAGTGCGGCTTGGGGAAGGAAAACGAAACCGAGTAGGGTTCAGTTGGAGGGGGGTAACGGCGTGGTAACTCGGCGCGGTGGCGGCGGCGTGGTTTTGTAGGGTTTATGGTGATGCAAACGGCGGCGAAGGCGCTGGTGGTGATGATGATTGCGGTGGCGGTGGCGCTGGTGGCGAGGTAGGACGGCGGCGGCGGCGGCGGTGGAGATGGAAAACAGCGGAAGCACAAAGTGACCAGCAACAAATTAATGCGAAGCACACAAATTCAACAACGCAAATTATTGAAAGAAAGTGCAAGGCGAAGAAAGGTTTTGGGACAATGGTCTAACCTGAATTTTTTTTTGGTGTTGTGGACTGTAGGTAATGGAACAACACTCGATAAAAACTCACCAATCAACCTGGAAAGCTCATACCACTTGATAGAGTTGGAGTGCCCGATCTTTCGGTGAGTGGAGGATAATTTCGACTTGGGCTGAAGTAGACCCTCACGATCCGACTACGACGAGCGAACCCGAAGCGCCAATGCAATCGCTGAACCAACTCCCTGTGGTTACCGACCCTGTTGAAGCAAGATCAGCCTGATCACGAAGATCAATTCCTGTACGCAATCGAAGAACGAACAAGAACGAGAGGCGAGCAATCTTATTATCACTCGAAGGTGGAGTTCTGAATCACGAGGACAGCACGTATTTGTGCGGCCGTGAATGTAGCTAAAAGCTAGATGTAAAACAAAATTCAAGGATGCTAATTGATAGAGCTGAAGTGCCCGATCTTTCGATGAGTGGAGGATAATTTTGATTTGGTGGAAGTCGACCCTCACGATCCGACTACGACGAGCGAACCCGAAGCGCCAATGCAATCGCTGAACCAACTCCCTGTGGTTACCGACCCTGTTGCAATCAAGATCAGAACTTCCTGTACGCAATCAAAGAACGAACAAGAAAAAGAAGGCGAGCAATCTTAATATCACTCGAAGGTGGAGTTCTGAATCACACGAGGACAGCACGTATTTGTGCGTGTTCGGTGTAGCTAAAGCTAGATGTAAAACAAAACTCGAGGATGCTAATGACGGCTATAGGGTTTAATAGCACGGCCACAAGGGAGTTGGGGTCGTGCTACAACCTTAGGACGCGTCCCTAATGGACCCAACTCGATACACGGCCCATTGGGCCAAAATAAGGTGGCGCAGCACCTTGGACAGAAAACAGTCCAATTCAAAATGACGATTGCGGCCGCCTCGGTGAAGATATGAAGGTGAGTCCAGATCCATCTGAAAGTAGACTTGATAAGCTTTCCATCAAGTACTTGATCGCCCAAAACGGAGTCCGGATGAAGTCGTGGCGGCCGTCACAAGTTGACGTTCGTGCGCAGTCCGAATCCAGCCACATATCCTTCATTCTTTAGCACCATGACGTAGTTCAACTCTCTTGCACGAGCCCGAGTGATCGGCCCTGAAGGTGGTGCTTGGGGTGAAGGTGCTGCTGGTGTACATGTACCGGTGATGTCCTCATCACTAATGATGGCTATAGGGTTTAATAGCACGGCCACAAGGGAGTTGGGGTCGTGCTACAACCCTAGGACGCGTCCCTAATGGACCCAACTCGATACACGGCCCATTGGGCCAAAATAAGGTGGCGCAGCACCTTGGACAGAAAACAGTTCGACTCAAAATGACAGTTGCGGCCGCCTCGGTGAAGATACGATGGTGATTCCGGATCCATCTGAAAGTAGACTTGATAAGCTTTCCATCAAGTACTTGATCGCCCAAAACGGAGTCCGGATGAAGTCGTGGCGGCCGTCACAAGTTGACGTTCGTGCGCAGTCCGAATCCAGCCACATATCCTTCATTCTTTAGCACCATGACGTAGTTCAACTCTCTTGCACGAGCCCGAGTGATTGGCCCTGAAGGTGGTGCTTCGGGTGAAGGTGCTGCTGGTGTAGATGTACCGGTGATGTCCTCATCAAAACTTAGAACTGGGTCATATAGGGAACTTTGAAAATTCTAAGGCCAAGAAAGGAATAATCGAGTTTAGCAGTGTCATATAAGGAATTCTCTCATAAGAAATTAGAAAATGATGTACCTATATGCACCAGGCTGTCAAGTTAATCCAAATGAGTAATTTGAGAGGTATTGTACCTATTTGCACCCACATGGCAAGTTATTGTATCCGAAAGAGCAATTAGAGAGATGATGTACCTAAGTGCACCTTTGTGCCAAGTTTTTGTACTAATGGTGCATTTAACTCTTTTTTAAAAGGTTAATTTAGACAGTTTTGACCTTTGAGGGTTCGAGATTAGGCTAATAGTACAAGGTTAAATGTCAATTAGAGACCAACTTTTGTGGTTGAAAATGGAAATATTTTAATCAATTAGAGACCAAGGGCAGTGTTGCATGATAAGTTAACTATGCCACGATAATTTGAGGGCTTATCTCATTTAAGCTAGGTCACTCTAGGTCCACTTCCTTCATAGAGCTCCAATGTACTGCCACTTTGCTCCAACAAAATGTTGTGGGCAATGGTCTCAAACATAGCCTTGCTCACACTGACACTTGAGATTCCGTTACAGCTGCTACCTAGTTGATGCAAGGTTGACCTTACAATAAATATGGCATGCTCACCATGAGCAGTGTAATATTCCTCAACCACATTTAAGCACTAGTTGTAGCATGTATTCTACAGTGAAAGGTTAATACACATAGGGATCAAATTACCAAAAAAACAAAAACAACTAAATTTAACTCTGCCATAACATGATATCCCTCAACAGTTGTTTTTGCTAGATGCCATATATAGAAATAAGTCACAAAGAAAAATGCAGATTTAGCTTTTCACCAGTCTTTTTTCCTTTCTCGCTGGGTACCTCCCAAGCCTGCGCGATCCAGGTCCCAAGCCTCCCAAGCCTGCGCAATCCAGATCCAACGGTCATATCTTCCTTTCTCGCTTGCCCCTAATCAAATCCTCACCTCCAAAGTATATAAAAAAATTCCTCACCTCCAACAAAACAGATTGCAGCGCATCTCCTCCCCTCCCCGTGGTCACCACCACCACCATCACGAGACCGCCCAACTCAAGTTAGCAGCCATTACCACCGCTGCGGGCCACCCATCCGCCCTCCCCCTCCTCCTCCCCCCTCCTCCACGCCGTCGCTGCGCGATGGAAGAGGATCCTCCTGCCGCCTCCTCATCGGCGCCGGCGTGGAAGACGACGTCCGCGACTTCATCATCCCCTGCTACACTGCCGACCGCCAGAGCAACTTCGCTGTCGCCTAATGAACGTATGCGCCGCGTGCGTCCAGTCCAGTCCCTACCTCTTCCTCTCTCTCTTTCTCCCGCAGATCTCGATCGGTGCCCTTGCTCAATTTCTCATCAAGGTTGCCTTTTGTTGTGGTGGTGCGGAGGAAAACGCGGCGGCAGCGGCAACGGTGGCATGAGCTCTGGATTATGGGAGGCAAGGGAGATCTCGCTGCCATGGATGAGGAGGAGCATGAGGTGTACGGTCAGGAGATCCTGGAGAACAGAGACATGGACGGCGCCGACGTCGATATGGTCTCCGGCGGGGACGATGCGGCTACGGTACCGTAGCTGACCCTGACACTAGGTCCTTGTGTCTCACGCAAAACCCTAACCCTAGGTCACGCAAAACCCTAACCCTAGCTAACATCCTTGGGCTTCGTCCAACTGCAGGAGCTCAACGAGATGAAGCGCAGGCAGAAGGCAATGGAGGAGGTGGCTGCCGCCCTCCGCGATATGCAGGCCAAGGTCGCCAAGGAGATGCAAGGTCGTCTTCCTTATGTGCCCACCTATCTCAACTTTATGATGCTTCATTTGCGATGTGTTTTGTTTATGTTAGAGAGAGTTATTCGATATGCTTTGTTGTATAATTGTGGCGATCTATGCCTGCAAGAGGATTTAAAACTGTTCAAGCCAATTAAGACCAATGCCTGTAACTATGGCCGGATTCATTATTGGGTCGACTCATAAAATTGTGAGCTAGTGACTAATTTGCTCAGTTCGCTTGCTTTAACCTGATTACATGTTCTACTCGATATTCATGAAGTATGCAATCATGCCATCGATATTTTCAACACAACCTGGAATTCCAATTCTCAGTGGTGTACATGTTCTACATGTAACATGGATTTGTGTGTTCTGACTGTAATTATAATCCAATCTGACACACAAATCCATGACTGAAAACACATCAGGTAGTAGGGAAATATAAAATAGTGGTCACCCATTTATTCTTCAATGCCCTGTCGAGCTCTGTAATTGACATTGATCTTTCTGTAGCACACGAAATCCCAAGAAGATCCTGCCACCACCATCAGGACTGCGACAACGGAGCAGCCAGTGGCAACAAATTCTGCTACACTATCAGCTCTGCAGTCCCATTAATCTGGTATGCTCTCCATACCTAATGCTGCTCCTGTGTCTGACGCCTCCATGTTTTCCTACTACAATTGTCCTTAAGTGGTTGTTTCACTACAACGTTTTTCCCCTAATGCCACGAGTCTTTTATTGCAAAGGGCGACTTTAGTTGCAATAAATAGGTGTTATTGCGACAACCATATTTTTTCGTTGCGATAGGGGTGCATATTGCCACCAGTTTTCTACCGTTGCAATAATGACTTAGATCGTCGCGAAAGGTAGGCTATATCGCAATGAAGATATGTTTATTGTAATAGCGACGACGTTATCGCCACGCTACTTTGTCGTCATTGCAAATAGCTGCCCATATTGCAACGACTAGAAGGCGTTGTGATAATTACTATGGTATGTTGCAAAAGAGTCTTAGATATAGTAACGAAAATGGTGTTGTTGCAAAAGAAATCCTGGTTAAAGCAACGAAACTAGTGTTGTTGCAAAAGGAAGCTTGGGTATAGCAATGAAACTCGACATTGTTGCAACTAGTCATAGATATAGCAACGGTAGTGGCATTGTTGCAAAAAACAAGCTTGGTTATCGCAACGAACACTAGAATCGTTGCTTCACGGAAGGTGATATTGCAACAATGTATAGTCGTTGCAATGTAAATGTACTAATGGTTGCAATAAAGATGAGTGTTTCTGGGTGGATCACCGGCTTGGTTATGTTCGTGGGCCTTTATGTTGGCCCACAAATATGCTTTCATGAGCTGAGAGAGGCCTAATCCTCATTATCTATGCTGCACCACCTCCCCTTCTTCGTTGAAACACCTCCCCTTTTCGCTCGACGCCGCCTGCCGTCGATCATTGTCGCCTGCCGTCGATCATCGCCGCCTGCCGTTGACTTCCCTTCCTTGCACTCCCCCCACATGATATCGACGGGCGCGGGACGCGACAAGGGCTACTCATCCAATCCCCCTAATAATAAGGTATAAAATTATCATTAGATTTAGATCTTTCAATTACTGTATTCATTCAGTTTTTAATAATGGCCCTGTTTGGATACTCCAACTCGGTTAGAGTTAGAGTTATACTTAAACAAAATCTAACCCAAGTGGTGTTTGGATGAGAGTTAGATTGGCAATAAATACAGTGGGGTAGGGATCCCATGCGGTATGGATGAGAGTTAGATTGTCAATAAATAGCTAGCTCATTCGCTAGCTATTTTTTGCTAGCCTACCTCACTAGCCATCTTTACATAATTTGTTGGATTAGTCAGTTATTTGTTAGTCAAATCTATTTTTGAGAGTAGCTAAATCAGTAGATTTGACTAGTGTTTTTAGCTAATCTCTTGGAGATGCTCTAATCTAACTCTAACCCATAGATCCAAACAGAGCCAATGTACTTGTTGATATCAATTTGACTAGAGTTAGATTGGCAATTAATGCTTTAATTATTATAGTTGGGATTCTGGCAATATGGCACATGAGAATGAGGATCATAGTTGGATGCATTTGACGCCTTCGGATCCTACTTGGCGGTTGGAATTGCTAAATTCATTACAGATATCTTTGAAGAAGGCAGGTTTGCAAGAGTGACTGCGCCTTGTCCATATAGAGCTTGTCGTCGCATGGCATTTCAAAACAAAGGAACGTTTGAGTTTCACTTGAATTCCAAAGGGTTTGATCTGTATTACATAAAACAACATCATACTGGTGGCAGATCTGCAGGTAACCGTACTGTTGTGGTGGATGATGCTGTTCAGGACGTTTGTGAAGGTGGTGGTGGTGATCCTGTTCAGGACATTTGTGAAGCTGGTGGTGGTGATCCTGATGATGATGGTGTCTGAGCAGATCATATGCTCTCGATTCTAATCAGTGGTGCCATAGCTGGTGAAATTAAAGATGGCAGTGGTGAGGAGCCAAATGGGCCAGCAAAGCAATTTTTCAAATTGATGGAAGAAGCCAAGACCGCACAATATCCAGATTGCAAGGAGGCTACCAAAAGATCTTTTATTGTGAGGTTATATCAGATTAAGTGCATGTGTGGTATTAGCAACAAAGGTATAGAGCAATTACTGAATTTATTCTGCCGTGTGCTCCCTGATAATCATTGTGTCCCAACAACCTTTGAACAAGTTCGAAAGGTAGTAAGGGACCTTGGCTTGCACTACCAAAAGATTCATGCCTGTGTTAATGATTGTGTCTTATTCCGTGGAGAAGAGTACGAGAACTTGAACAAATGTCCAAAATGTGGAGAGAGTAGGTGGAAAGGTGATTTGGATGGTGGTGGTGATGGTAGCACTAATGGTAGATCTAGAAAGAAGCCGGTACCTCGTAAAATACTGAGGTATTTTCCAGTTACACCTCGACTGAAAGATTGTATATGAACGAGACCACTTGAAGCATATATGTTGGCACAAGGAAGAATTGGTGTGATAGAGCTGAAGTGCCCGATCTTTCGGTGAGTGGAGGATAATTTTGATTTGGTGGAAGTCGACCCTCACGATCCGACTACGACGAGCGAACCCGAAGCGCCAATGCAATCGCTGAACCAACTCCCTGTGGTTACCGACCCTGTTGCAATCAAGATCAGAACTTCCTGTACGCAATCAAAGAACGAACAAGAAAAAGAAGGCGAGCAATCTTAATATCACTCGAAGGTGGAGTTCTGAATCACGAGGACAGCACGTATTTGTGCGGCCGTGAATGTAGCTAAAAGCTAGATGTAAAACAAAACTCGAGGATGCTAATGACGGCTATAGGGTTTAATAGCACGGCCACAAGGGAGTTGGGGTCGTGCTACAACCCTAGGACGCGTCCCTAATGGACCCAACTCGATACACG
This sequence comes from Urochloa ruziziensis, assembly GCA_015476505.1. Lineage (NCBI taxonomy): Eukaryota > Viridiplantae > Streptophyta > Magnoliopsida > Poales > Poaceae > Urochloa > Urochloa ruziziensis. Next base: position 32,083,222 of record CM027123.1, on the reverse strand, counting down.
GCCCATTGGGCCAAAATAAGGTGGCGCAGCACCTTGGACAGAAAACAGTCCGACTCAAAATGACGATTGCGGCCGCCTCGGTGAAGATATGAAGGTGAGTCCGGATCCATCTGAAAGTAGACTTGATAAGATTTCCATCAAGTACTTGATCGCCCAAAACGGAGTCCGGATGAAGTCGTGGCGGCCGTCACAAGTTGACGTTCGTGCGCAGTCCGAATCCAGCCACATATCCTTCATTCTTTAGCACCATGACGTAGTTCAACTCTCTTGCACGAGCCCGAGTGATCGGCCCTGAAGGTGTTGCTTGGGGTGAAGGTGCTGCTGGTGTGGATGTACTGGTGATGTCCTCATCATCCTCCCCTTCTTGAACTGAAGTCGTCCTCGACGGCAACTCCTCATCCTCGCCCGCATATGGTTTCAAATCTGCAACATTAAAACTAGTGGAAACACCAAACTCCGCAGGCAGGTCAAGGACATAAGCATTATCATTAATCTTGGTTAGCACTTTAAAAGGACCAGCAGCACGAGGCATTAATTTAGAACGACGCAAAGTAGGAAAACGATCCTTCCTCAAATGCAACCAAACCATATCACCGGGTTCAAAAGTAACATGTTTTCTTCCTTTACTACCAGCAACTTGATACTTAGCATTAGTAGCAGCAATGGTTTGTTGTGTTTGTTCATGTAGGTTAATCATATGGTCAACATGTTCAACGGCATCAATATGTGGGGCGTCCACAGCATCAAGCGAAAATAAATCAATAGGCGCCCGAGGAATATAACCATAAACAATCTGAAAAGGGCACATCTTTGTAGAAGAATGTGTTGCATGATTATAAGCAAACTCAACATGAGGTAAACAATCTTCCCAACGGTTCAGATTTTTATCCAAAACAGCCCTAAGCATGGTTGACAAAGTTCTATTGACCACTTCAGTTTGTCCATCAGTTTGTGGGTGACAAGTTGTGCTAAACAGCAATTTAGTGCCTAATTTGTTCCAAAGAGATCTCCAAAAGTGACTTAGAAACTTAGCATCACGATCAGACACAATTGTTTTAGGAACACCATGTAAACGAATAATCTCCCTAAAGAACAATTCAGCAACATTACTAGCATCATCAGTTTTATGACAAGGAATGAAATGAGCCATTTTAGAGAAAGTGCAAGGCGAAGAAAGGTTTTGGGACAATGGTCTAACCTGAATTTTTTTTTGGGTTTTGTGGACTGTAGGTAATGGAACAACACTCGATAAAAACTCACCGATCAACCTGGAAAGCTGATACCACTTGATAGAGCTGAAGTGCCCGATCTTTCGGTGAGTGGAGGATAATTTTGATTTGGTGGAAGTCGACCCACACGATCCGACTACGACGAGCGAACCCGAAGCGCCAATGCAATCGCTGAACCAACTCCCTGTGGTTACCGACCCTGTTGCAATCAAGATCAGAACTTCCTGTACGCAATCAAAGAACGAACAAGAAAAAGAAGGCGAGCAATCTTAATATCACTCGAAGGTGGAGTTCTGAATCACGAGGACAGCACGTATTTGTGCGGCCGTGAATGTAGCTAAAAGCTAGATGTAAAACAAAACTCGAGGATGCTAATGACGGCTATAGGGTTTAATAGCACGGCCACAAGGGAGTTGGGGTCGTGCTACAACCCTAGGACGCGTCCCTAATGGACCCAACTCGATACACGGCCCATTGGGCCAAAATAAGGTGGCGCAGCACCTTGGACAGAAAACAGTCCGACTCAAAATGACGATTGCGGCCGCCTCGGTGAAGATATGAAGGTGAGTCCGGATCCATCTGAAAGTAGACTTGATAAGCTTTCCATCAAGTACTTGATCGCCCAAAACGGAGTCCGGATGAAGTCGTGGCGGCCGTCACAAGTTGACGTTCGTGCGCAGTCCGAATCCAGCCACATATCCTTCATTCTTTAGCACCATGACGTAGTTCAACTCTCTTGCACGAGCCCGAGTGATCGGCCCTGAAGGTGGTGCTTGGGGTGAAGGTGCTGCTGGTGTAGATGTACTGGTGATGTCCTCATCATGGTGGAAGATGGGAAAGTGCGGCACCCAGCTAACTCAAGGGCATGGAAGCACATAGATCAGAAGTATAAGGCATTTGCTGATGATCCACGTAGTGCTAGGCTCGGACTTGCATCTGATGGCTTCAATCCATTTGGGATGTTGAATGTGACTTACACTACATGGCCAGTGATCCTAATTCCGTACAACCTGCCTCCTTGGTTGTGCTTCAAACAATCATATTGGATGATGTCAATGCTAATTCCTGGGCCTAAATCTCCAGGAATTAACAATGATGTATATTTGCAGCCTTTGATTGATGAGCTGAAAGACCTATGGGACAATGGAGTTACTACTTGGGATGCAAAAAAGAGGAAAATTTCACTCTGCGTGCAATGCTTCTTTGGACAATCAATGATTTTCCTGCATATGCAATGTTGTCTGGTTGGAGCACAAAAAGCAGGTTTGCTTGTCCATACTGTCACAAGGATACTGATTACTTGTGGTTAAAATATGGTAGTAAGCATTGCTACATGGGCCATCGTCGTTTCCTGCCTACGAACCACAGGTGGCGGAGGAATAAGGTCAGCTTCAATAACCAGGTTGAAACAAGGGAGACTCCAGTGCCCCTCACTGGTGCACAAGTCCTGGAGCAGTACCAGAGTTTTCAGCAAGTCACATTTGGAGCGGCTAGATCGAGGAAGAGGAAGCAGAGAGATGAAGATAATAGATGGCACAACTGGAGGAAGAAGAGTATTTTCTTTGAGCTTCCTTACTGGCAGCATCTGCTTATATGCCATAATCTCGATGTTATGCATACTGAGAAGGATATATGTGAGAGCTTGATAGGGACTTTGCTCGAATTGGCTAAAAATAAGGACAGTGAGAAGGCTAGACTGGATATGAAAGATTTGGGTATAAGAAAGGATCAACACCCAGTGTTGGACAATAAAGGAAAATACACTTTGCCACCAGCGTTATACAAGCTAGGGAATGATCAGAAGGATATCCTATGCAATTTTCTTCATGGTGTGAAGATGCCCGATGCTTGTGCCTCAAATATCAAGAGATGTGTTGATGTCAATGCTCGCAAGGTTTCTAGGACTTAAAAGTCATGACTACCATATTATATTACAGAAACTGTTACCCTTGGTGGCGTGCCATATATTGCCTGAAGAAGTAGTGATCCCCATCATCGAGCTCAACAGGTTTTTCAGTAAGGTATGTTCAAAGGAACTTGATGAAACTGAGATGAATGAACTTACCCAATCGATTGGAGAGACCCTTTGCCGGCTTGAGATGATATTCCCTCCAGCATTTTTTGATATTATGATGCACTTACCAGTTCATATTGCTTGGGAGGCTGAACTCGGGGGGCCTGTTTCATATAGATGGATGTATCCAGTTGAGAGGTACCTACGTACCCTAAAAGGCTATGTGAGGAACAAAGCGTGCCCAGAGGGTTCGATAGCAGAGGGATACCTCTCGGAGGAGTGCCTTACATTCTGTTCTCGGTTCTATGAAGGTGTTAGTACAAAGCTGAATAGGCCTGATCATCAAGAAAGCACCACTGTTAGTGAACCACCTGCTGGTCTAAGTGTATTTGCGAGCACGGACTGCACTAGGAAAAAAAGTAGTCATAAGCATAATATGGAGATACCGTCTCGTGATCAGATGCTCAAGATGATGCACTACATAATAACCAACTGTGATGAGGCCGCTCCATGGATAAAGTAAGCTACATTTATTAATCTTTTCATTTGGTTCTTTAATTGTACGTGTTCACTATCTAAACTGAGATAAGTTTATTGTTTCGTTTTTGCTGTAGTGAGCACATGGACGAATTGAGCAAGACCAACCCCAGTACTGCTGCTGCAAGGCACAAGCAACTTTTTGTACCATGGTTCGAGCATAAAGTGAGTCATATATATTCTGTTCCGTATAAATTAATCACAATTGAGTATGTCTGTAACATTATTATATTCACAAACATTTATGATTGTAGATAAGGAAGCTACATGAAGAGAAAAAAGCAGATGATATGATATATTCACTAGCTATGAATAGATGTTCCATCAATGGGTTTTTCTTTCGGACAACAGATGTAGAGAAGCATCTATCAACCCAGAACAGTGGTGTAGTCGTCAATAATGGAGAAGGCATGGAATGTTTTGGAGTGATCGAGAAAGTCATATGCCTTTAATTTCTAAGCAGCAGGAGGTCACATTGTTCTAGTGTGCCTGGTTTGATGTACCGGCACCAAGTCTGAGCAAATCCAGAAGGTACAAAAAAGATAAATTTGGGATTATCGATATTGATACTGGTCGTTGTCGATATTCTAGTGAACCATACATCATGGCAACACAAGCGGAGCAGGTGTGTTATATAAAAAACGGGAAAAACAAAGGTAGTAGTACATGGTGTAGTGTCCTCAGAATGAAACCGAGAACATTGTTTGCCATACCTGAAGTAGAGGACAATGATGATAATAATGTCGTTGGTGACACAAATAATGTGATGGACTCGGTTATCACAGGTGTGGAATATAGTACTGTTGAGGAGGACCAGCAGGAGGATTTGACAAACTAGGTTAGGCTAGGCGTGGAAGGGATAGGTGGTGATGCATCTGACATTGAAAATGCGGTGCCCATGGATGAACTGGATAATGACTCATTACCAGATGATCCTGATGAAGATGACACCTACATTGGTGATGGAGTGGTTGCTAGGCTCGATGGAGAAGATGATGATGATGACGATTTCTTTGTGTAATTTGTAGTTGCAAAGTTTATTAGTTCATGAACAAATTAAATTTTCTTTTGCTAGTGGTTTGTGATGTATGAACGCTTCCTACTATAATAGTCTCAAGAACGGACGCGCCCGAGAGGAATACGCTTCCTACTACAACCGCCGCGCGCGTGCGGACGTGGCCCATCGGGGAGTTTCGGCCCACATTGTATGGGTGTTCTTTGTCTGTCGACTGGGCCCTATCCCTTGCAGCCCGAAACGTCAGTGCCTCCGACGGGTGGGACCAATGGACTTGTGGACCGGCGGTTTCCTCCACTGGCGGCACCACGCGAGCAACAAGCGATAACGAGGAAGCGTATTCCAATTGAGCGTGTTCGGGTCATGTGGCAGACAGGTGGGGCCGCGGTGCCCAGCCTGGCCGCCGCGCCGCCGACCTACCTCGATCTGCCTGCGTCTCGTGTGCCCCGCCGGAGCCCTGCCCCGCCTGGAGCACCGCTCAGCCGCGGCGCGTGCCCTTGAGCATGGCCCCGCCCGGCGGCCCCTCCGTCTATGCCTCGCCGGCTGCGCGACCGCCGGCCGGCCGTCCCACGCGCCGGGCCTCCAATGTCATGGTCGTGTGTGCTGTGTTGTGTTGCAATGGGAGAAAAGAAAGAAACAGAGAGGAGGAAAGGTAAGGATAGGAGGAAGAAGATGGTACCCATTGACATGTGGGTCCCATTTTTGTCAGGTGGAGGAAAGGGAAAGGGGAAAGGGGAAAGGGAGAACTGATTTTACCACTTCTCCCAAAAACAGTGAAATTGTGAAAGGGGATTCAGGGGAAAGGGAAAAGGGAAACCTTTGGAGATGCTCTTATCCATCTCAATTCAATTTCCACATCAAAAATGTATGCTGGAAAACAAAGCCGCAAATCGAGATGCATCCTCTCAGAAAAAATTACCCAATCCTGGAACGCCTCTCCGGCTGCGGGGAGGACCTCGACCTCCGGTGCGGGTGCGGGTGCGGGCACCATCTCCACTTCGTCCTCTTGGACATCGACCTCCGGTGCGGTGCGTATCCGGTTCATCGTCCTCCGATTGCGCCTCGGGTTCCTCGTCCTCCAGTGCGCGGTGTTGTCGATGAAGCCGTTGACGAATCTTCCTCGTGGGTTGCGCTTCTGCTTGGTGGAGTGGTGCTCTGGTGCCGCATCAATGGCAGCTGCAGGGTTCCTCGTCCTCCGGTGCGCGGTGTTGTTGATGAAGCCCTTGATGAATCTTCTGTGTGGGCTGCGCTTCTGCTTGGTGGAGTGGTGCTCCGGTATCGCATCAATGTCAGTCGCATCAACGGCAGCCGCAGGAGGGGAGGTGCGACCCTGAAACCTGCGGGCCTCTCCACCCGTGATGGAGTTGGCGGCGGCGGAGTAGCGAGAGCGAGATGAGGAAGCCATTCTGGCAATGCGGAAGCGCGGCGGTGGGAGGGCGGCTGAGATAGCGAGGAGGCGAGCAGTTGATGCGACAGATTGGGAAGAAATCTCGGGGACTCGTGTGGAGAACCTTGCTTCACTCTAGGAGTGCTAGTATGGAGAGCAAAACGATCTGGCTTGTGGAGGAATCTAGGGAGACGGCGGTTACTTTTACAAGAGGAAATAAGCTACCATTTCTATATATGGAATTATTTTTTTACTTCACACAAATGTTGAAGTGGAGTCGTGGTAGTTAGATGTAGTTGCATTTGCCAGGTCTCATGTAACATGAATACCGGATCACATGGCCCTGTTTGGATTGAAGGGGTAAATATTTACCCTAAGGCAAATGTTTTGCCTCTTTTATTTGCCCCTAACAAATTTGCCCCAAGGGGTGTTTGGATTGAGGGAAAAAAGTTGCCCCAATTTGACACTCTTTAGGGGTAAATGAAATTTGGGGGCAAAACATTTGCCCCACCCCATTTACCCTTACATGTTTGGCACCTTTGGGGTAAATTGGAGCAAATTTGCCCCATTTACTCCATTTACCCCTGCATCCAAACATGCCCATATATAAGCAGGATCATATAAAAGCTAGCACGATCATAGCATTAACCAAAGTAGTAGCAGTTCAGGCACGCACACAAACAGTTATATATACATCCCTTTGCTTCTTGCCCAGATTGGCAAAGCAAAGGGTAGCAAAAGATTCAGATGTTTCCAACAAAACCGACCACAACCAAGATCAACAAACAACTTTGGTTGTCGCCGTCCTCGCGAGCACCAGCAGACTCCTCCTCCCCCCTACTCCTGAGAATCCCCAAGCTACGCCAGCTCCACAAGCCTGTCATGCTTTGTGGCGATGCTCATGGCGTGGATGATCACTTTAGTCTTGCTGTCCATCTCCACGTGATTGGGGCAGATGGGGCACTTGAACCACGTTTTGCCGCTGGGCATGGTCCATGATCGGATCCGCAGGTCCTCCTCCGCTGCTGCTCCCTGCGGTGGAGGCGAGGGAGCCCGACGTCTTGGCCCGGTGCCATCACCGCCTTGTGGTGGCGGCGACGGCGGAACAGCCGAGGACGCCGGGTCTCCGCCACTGCAATGCCGCTTCACGGGCGGCGAGGCAGAACCGCTACGCCACGGAGACCTTGCTGGCGGCGCACCTTCGATTGACTACAAACGAACAATGAACAATAATCAAGAACACAGAAGTCAAATCGATCTCACCATTGAATAAAATACATCTCGGCATTCAGCAATCAAATGTAACCCTACTACAAACCGCATTATAACCGATATTTGAGTACCACACATAGACATTCAAGATTTGCATTGATCTAGATTTCTTGTCTTAACCACACACTTGGGGTTTTTTTTTGCTAAGATTCAGTAGAGCCTAAAAAAACTAACTAAGAGGAGGAGAGCTTGGGGGTCATCCTTACCTTTTCATTCCCCTTGGAGTCCATGGCGTCGGACGACGGAGGCGGCGAGTGTAGAGGAAGCGGGAAGAAGGAGAGGGATATGTCGAGGTAGACGAAGCGCTCTAGGTGCCGTGAAATGTGAATGGGGGAAGGAGGGCAACTACCGTCGATCGATTAATAACGATGGGACGCACAGGAAGAGGCACCACACGTTCAAGTAGCTGCACCCGCTGACCGGCTGGCCCCATGTCAACCTGGTCCCGCATGCAGTGCATGAGTGCGTGGTAATAGTTCATCTTCACAAACTTGGGGCAAGTTTGGATCCTTTGCTAGCCTTTGCCTTGCCTGGCTAGCTAGGCAAAAATCTATTATAATTTGGTTCTCTTGCTACTTGCCTCGGTGCTTGTGTTGTCAAGCTTTTTCTTCATCAAGCTAGGCAAGGCCAAATCCTCTCTCCGGCTCTGGCAAGACTAACCTTGCTCGGCAAGGAGAGGCAAGGCAAGTGGGCAAAGAAACCAAACTTGCCCTTGATCAACACAAATGAACGGCTCACAATCATTTACTCCTTCCGTATGGAATCTGTGTCGGTCAAATGGGTTCAAATTTGACCAAATTTATAGCAAATAATATTAGCTATCATGTCTCTGAATAAATTTATTATGAAAGTATATTCTATAACTAATCTAATGATACTTATTTTGTATTATGAATGTTAGCAATGCTTTAGCATAACTTTAGTCAAAGTTTAAATTGGTTGACTCCATCGACAAAAGAATGCAATTCTCACTTTTCGAGGAGTCAACCAATTTAAACTTTGACTAAAGTTATGCTAAAACATTGCTAACATTCATAATACAAAATAAGTATCATTAGATTAGTTATAGAATATACTTTAATAACAAATTTATCCGGAGACAAGAGAGCTAATACTATTTGCTATAAATTTGGTCAAATTTGAACTCGTTTGACCGACATGGATCTCATAGTTGCATTCTTATGTGGACGGAAGGGGTAACAAAGCTCAACATAGAAACTACCTATGGACATCATGGGTTGGGACTACCCTAACTCCCCAATTTACTTGTATTATTGCAATGTGTTGTTTGTGTGTAAGCACAACCTACACTTCCATCCACACAAGAGTAAAGTTGCACGTTAACATGGATTCCACAGTTGTGTATGGTGGTCTACCCTATAGTTTCACTTGAGTGACCATGTATATGTTGTTGAGATGGTAGCTAGTGCTCCCACCCACACACTCACGAATACAATAATTCACTATAATTTGTACAAGGGGTGTGCATATGCAGGTTGGATTTGTAAAATAACTCAATGTCACCAACGCATGAGTTCAAATTCGCAAAGAAAACATTCAAATTTGTGACCAGTGGACCTGAGGGTCGGGGGTTTTCTCCTCCGGCGGCACACAGGAGGATTTGACAAAAATGTTACCGAGCCGGACAACGATGATTTTTGCGCGTAACGTGAAGAAGCTAGGAGAAGGTAAAAAACGGAAGCCAATTGGGCGTATCGATTGTTTCGTGCGGCATCAAAGGGCCTGTTTGCTTGTAGCCCTAGCAAAGCTGCTTGGCGCAGGCAGCGATCTCATGCGCTCGATCTCATCTGCCTGGTGCAGATCGCTGCCTGGCGATCTCATGCGCTCGATTTCGTCGGCCTAGGGTGGAGATCGCGGCCTGGGCGCTGCATCTGCCTGCCACCCCATCTCATTTCTTGCGCCATATATTAATCTCATACCACTGGGCGCTCCTTCCTGCCTCCTGCACTTGTTCCATCCCCATGCATCGCCAAGTGCTCTAGACTCTGAACCGTCGCCTCCTATCGCGTAGTCTCCGCTCCCCCTCCCGGCCACGCCTCGGCAACTAAGCCACACACTATCACTGTGTGCGGGACCAGGCTGAGATGGGGCCAGCCGGCCAGTAGCTGCAAGTAACTAAACGCGTGGTGCCTCTTCTTGTGCGTCCCATCATTATAAATTTAGGGCAGTTGCCCTCCTTTCCCAACTCACTTGTACTCTGATTTTGCATGTGTGATGAGTTGATGAGTTGGTGATGAGTTGGAGGCCAACTCCATGTTTTTCCTAGGCCAACTCCATCGTGGTACTGCAGCGTCATAAAAAAAATGGAAACAACCTGGTAGCTCATGGTAATGTAGAATCGCGGTACTATAGCGTCCATAAAAATTCCGTTCCTTCAGCAGGGCATGAAAGTCATTCCCCACCTAAACTCTCCCTTTTCTATAGTTGAATACACGAATTTGCCAAACATGTATAAGGATTTCTAGAGTTAGTGATCTTAGAGCATTTCCAAGAGCTCTTCTATATGGACTTCTCTTGGCTAAAAAAAGAAAAAAGTCAATAAAACTGCATCCTCTAACAACTCCTCTATATATGCTTGGTCATATATTGAGGCTTGTTATCTTGCCATCCTCCCTAGCCATTTTTCCCCAAGGCTGCCCACTTGCTATCCCTTTTTGAATATATACAGCTAGCATCTTGGAATACTCCATTAATAAATTAGATGGTCTTCTATTTTTACAAAGGGATACTATCATCATATTTAGCAAGCAAAATACAAGAGCTCTTTGGAGATGCTTGAGTTGCAAATATTAGATTTGCTGATCCTAAAGTTGTTTTTCTAGAGTTGGAGTGCTCCCACACACGCCCTAAAAGTGAGACTCGAAACAAATTTCCCTCCCAACTCCCATTCCCTTCCTCTAATAATTAATTACCTGCAACCAAACGAGGCGTAGGGTTATGGTGATTATTGCAATGTTTTCTTTATGTGAGTAAGCACAACCTACGTACACCTTCATCCACACAAGAGTTAAGTTGCGCATTAACATGGATAGTCCCACAGTTGGGTATGATGGTTTCACTCGAGTGACCATGCATGTATATGTTGAGATGGTAGTGCTCCCACCCACACTCATGAATACAATTCAGTATAATTTGTACAAGGGGTGTGCACATGCAGGTTGGATTTGTAAAAAAACTCAATGACACCAAAGCATGGGTTCAAATTCGCAAAGAAAACATTCAAATTCGCCAAAATTGCAAAAAATGCACTTATTACGTCATCTCTGTATGAAAGCGTAAAGCTATGTGCCTCCGACGGGTGGGAACAGTGGACCTGTGGACCGGCGGTTTCCTCCACCGGCGGCACCTCACGCGCGACGCGCGATAACGAGGAAGCATATTCCAATCGAGGGCGTTCGGTCGTGTGGCAGACACGTGGGACCCATGTGTTGGCGCCGATCCCATGATCAGTTGTTGCTCAGATCTTCATTCAACTTCTATTTTTGTATTTAAATCCTTAATAAAAACTTCCAACATGTACAAATTTTACATATGGTGTCCAAAGCTGGTGTTTCTTTTTTTCCGAATTCGTACGAAAACAATACCTACCACATGCACTCAATTGCATCGTCGTAATAGAATCTGATTTTCTAGCGTTTTATAAACTCATGTACCTTTTATTGTTCACAAACTTATAACTCCCCAATTTACCTGTATTATTGCAATGTGTTGTTTGTGTGTAAGCACAACCTACACCTCCATCCACACAAGAGTTAAGTTGCGCATTAACATGGATCCCACAGTTCGGTATGATGGTATTCCCTTTAGTTTCACTTGAGTGATCATGTAGATATGTTGATCGATGGTAGCTAGTGCTCCCACCCACACACTCATGGATATAATTCACTACAAATTGTACAAGGGGTGTGCATATGTAGGTTAGATTTGTAAAATAACTCAATGACACCAAAGCATGAGTTCAAATTCGCGAAGAAAACATTCAAATTCGCCAAAAATGCAAAAAATTTGCACATCTTACGTCATCTCTGTATGAAAGCGTAAAGCTTTGTGCCTCCGACGGGTGGGGCCAGTGGAACAGGGGCACCGCCCGTAAATATCACTCAATTGACCAGAGGGCCAACGGCCAACGACCCAGAAGGGGCCAGGAATACCCTAGCGGATAAAAGGGGTCACCTAGGCTGGCACCTGGCTTTACCGAGGGGATAAACGGACTATAGCCAGGTGCCCGTCTGTCGCCACCACCTCACACGATACGGGCAGGGGGCTTGTGAACAGATGGACGTGACAGAGGGGCTGCCATCCCTCTAACGGAGAGTAAGAGCACGCGCAACCTACGGGATCAGGACTCGAACTAGGATTAGGCGTACATTAACTCGTAGCTCATGGTAATGTAGAATTGCGGTACTATAGCGTCCATAAAAATTCCGTTCCTTCAGCAGGGCATGAAAGTCATTCCCTACCTAAACTCTCCCTTTTCTATAGTTGAATACACAAATTTTCCAAACATGTATAAGGAATCCTAGAGTTAGTGATCTTAGAGCATCTTCAAGAGCTCTTCTATATGGACTTCTCATCTAATTAATGATTTTGATCAAACAGATTATTCTCGTCTTGCCTTTCCACATATGCCTTCCTTGTAGTAAAAAAAGTTGTCTCTCTTTTAGGTTTTTACCTTTGTTTTCTACAAGGATTTGGCATAATTCCATAAAAAATTCGAGGATATTACAAGACAAGAAATCAAATTGAAAATAAATTAGGGAATATGAATTAGGAAATAGGGCTTGTTTACATTGATTTGAGTTGGAGGAGAAATATTAGGAGAAGGATTGTCAGCCAGAGGAAATAGGGCTTGTTTAAATTGATGTTGACCATGTGTTGACAATGGGGTAGTACAAAAAAGTCATATTGTTGGGGGTGGCCATGGTCGCCACTGGCCACCCCCAGCTCCGCCAGTGAGTCTACCGTGCATCTGCACTTGCCTGTTCGATTTCTTGCGCCATTAATCTCATACTACTGGGCGCTCCTTCCTGCCTCCTGCACTTGTTCCATCCCCATGCGTCATCGAGTGCTCTAGACTCTGAACCGTCACCTCCTATTGCGTAGTCTCCACTCCCCCTCCCAGCCACGCCTCAGCAACTAACGCCATGCACTATCACTGCGTGCGGGACCAGGCTGAGATGGGGCCAGCCGGCCAGCGGCTGCAAGTAACTAAACGCGTGGTGCCTCTTCCTGTGCCGCTATGCGTCCCATCGTTATAAATTTAGGGCAGTTGCCCTCCTTCCCCCATTCACATTTCCTCTTCCTCTACACCTTCATCCCCGGCCTTCTCCTCGCTTCCTCTGCACTCGCTGCCGCTGCCGACCGATCGACTCCAAGGTAATATCTGCCCCAAAGCTCTCCTCCTCGCATCACCAGCGAAGGCGCACCACCACCAGCGATCGACTCCAAGGTGATGGCAAAGGCAATATGTCCCCCTCAAGCTCTCCTTGTGTTCTTGACACACTATTCATTGTTCTTATTTACTGTTCACTGTTCGGTTGCAATCAAGCGAAGGCGCGCCACCAGCGTCGTCGTATGCACGGCGCAGCGGGTCTTCCTCGCCGCCGGCAAAGCGCCATTGCGGTTGATGAGTCCGGCCCAGGCAAGGACTGGATTATGGCAAGCCCGATGCACCGATTAAACAGTTTAGCATCGCACACCAGGTTAGACGACCCTCACGGTCCGACTACGACGAGCAAGCCCGAAGCGCCAATGCAATCGCTGAACCGCAACTCTGGTGGCCCCCTTGGGGAAAGGCCCAATCACCCCAAAAGACTAGTCCAATAGGGGAAGGGTGGCTCTCCCTTTTAAGGTGGCTTCCTCCTCCCAAGCTAAGCAAGGTAGGATTATTCAGAGGCTCACACGGTCGCCGCCCGACTACAACTGGGCCACTCGGCCCATCTTGTTGCGTCTTTGCCAGCGGGTAATAGTGGAGGATGTCCTCATCATTCTCCCCTTCTTAACAAGGGCCCAGCTCTGATACCAAATGATGAGTCCGGCCCAGGCAAGGATTGGATTATGGCAAGCCCGATGCACCGATTACGCAGTTTACCATCGCACACCTGGTTAGACGACCCTCACGATCCGACTACGACGAGCAAGCCCGAAGCGCCAATGCAATCACTGAACCGCAACTCTGGTGGCCCCCTTGGGGAAAGGCCCAATCACCCCAAAAGACTAGTCCAATAAGGGAAGGGTGGCTCTCCCTTTTAAGGTGGCTTCCTCCTCCCAAGCTAAGCAAGGTGGGATTATTCAGAGGCTCACACGGTCGCCGCCCGACTACAACTGGGCCACTCGACCCATCTTGTTGCGTCTTTGCCAGCGGGTAATAGTGGAAGATGTCCTCATCAGCGGTGGCACCGACCCGGCGTCCTCATCGGTGGTTCTGCCACCATCACCACCACAGGGTGGTGATGGAACCGGCTCCAGCCGTCGGTCACCCTCGCCTCCGCCGCAGGGACCAGCAGAGGATAAGCCCCTGTGGGTCTTGTGTAGGACGACGCCGAGCGGCAAAATGTGGTGGCGATGCCCCCTCTGCCCCCTCTTCGAGGAAGTGAACACCAGAATCAAGGTGATCCTGCACGCCATGAGCACCCCGAGGAGCAGCATCAAAGGCTTCTTCGCGAGGAGGAGGAGGAGGCTGATGGTGCCGGCGAGTACTCCCAGCACAAGTGATGTTGTTTGTTGATGATGTTTTGTGGTCGGTTGTGTTGGAAACATTGAAATCTTTTGCTAGCCTTGTGCTTTGCCAATCTGGACAAGAATCAAATGGATGTATATATATCTAACTGTTTGTGTCTATGCATGCCTGAACTAGTACTACTTTGATTTAGTTAATGCTAGTGATCGCCTTCTCCATAGCCGCCGCCACCGAATCATCCACCTTCCCCGGAATCCACCGGCCAATCTGGGCATGAGATTGGAACGACCTCATCTCGCTTTTGCTCTGCGAGAGATTTGGAACGTAAAAGTGCAACTTTTTTGCATTTTTGGCGAACATGTATATGCACACCCCTGTTTACAAATTTTAGTGAACTGTGCACCTCCGGTTCATAATATTTGACGTTTCAGACATCTCATTTAGCCTGCAGGCAGTTCATTTCACTTGTCAGAAACGTCAAATAAAAAGAACCGGAGGTAGTATTCATGAGTGTGGGTGGGAGCAGTACCATCTCAACATATACATGGTCACTCAAGTCAAACTAAAGAGTAGACCATCAATACACAAATCCATGTTCACTGCCGTGGACCCACTGAACACACCATGATATATATAACGTATTCACCATCGAAAAGTTTTCGCTACTACAGGTTCTCGCGTGCCTATGAGAGGCGGGACCCACTGCATCCCGCCACTTTGTGCCTCAAATTCTAGTACTAGTGCAATGTTCTCTCCAAAGGTTTTTCCTCATACCTCAATTTTCTCAGCATCGTCCCCACTTGCCCCCAAAACTGCAGCGTCAGGAGCGAAGGAGACCTTTTGTCTACGTGTTGGCGCTATTAAAAGACACACTTTTACCCATGTTTAACTTTGATAATTCCATGAATTTAATATCTAAGCTATTGATCATACCTCATAACCGGTACGTTTTCATGTATGCATGTGTTTTTGGAGGATTTTGGTTTATGCAGGATAAATGATAAATTAGAGACGAATATAGGCTAAATTCGAGACAAGCAAAATACGATGGCCGGAAGCCCGGATGAAGCAGGCCTACTAGGCCCAGGCGCCATGAACATGGACTTGAAGCCCACTCATGCCCGGATGTAGCCCACCAACCTCCAAGATTGCTTAAGGACTAAGCAAATGAAGATAAGATCAAGTCACTTCGGGATGAAGGCAACTCAAATGGAAAGCCATGAAGAGATAATTTTATCCCGAAGCAAACGATGTCCTGGACCCACATGCGGCGAAAGGAAGACTCTAGAAGCATCAAAGAAGCTTGGGGAAAAGGTTGAGCACGAATGGGCCCAAGAATGGGCTTGGCCGCGTGGCCAAGGCCCCCTCTGGCCGCGCCGCCCAAGCCTTTCTTGCACAGCCTCGCCTTCCCCTTTGACCTAGGGTTTGCTAGGACTATAAATATCTCACCTTTCGGCTGGCACCCCATCATTTGAAGCAGAAGCCGAGGAACTTGAGGGACATCCATCTACGGAGAGCTGAGGGCTGTGCAGTTGTCTAGAGGCTAGCTTAGGCTAGGCTCTAGCCGGCGGGATCACCCAGCGAGGAAGATCACGCCGGAGTTCTAGAGCTAGGAGTCACAAGAAGGTATGGCCACAGTTGTGATCTTGTGATGTATAATCATTCATGGTGAAGTAATAGATGAGTTCCGATTCTTTTGCGATCCGTTGCCTCCTTCTATGATTTCATTCTCTCTTGAGTTTTCTTATTCCAATCTATGGTCGACGTAGATTGCATAGGGTGTTCTTGTAGTCATGGTGACTAGAGGTGTGTTCGTGGTCATTACGTTACGATTATACCACCAACATTCCATTACATTTCAGGCTCATCTTGCTCATAACAAAGTGAATTTGGTTATTTCTAATGAGTTCCACAAGTTTTGGATAATTTGTGAGTGAAGGAGCAAACAGGTGAAAGAAGGGCCAATTTGGACACAAAGCCAGGCCGGCCGGCCTAGCATAGGCCGACCGCCCCCCTTTTGTGGCCCCTGACCACGTCATTGATCCAGGAGACCACAGACACAACGCTAAGTATCCTGAGACGTGAGATCAACGTCGGTTTGATCCAAGGACCCGAAAGGCCTAAGCTATGGTTTGCATGGATTGAAGGGCCCACCAACCTTGGATTCTCGGACAGCTTTGATCCAAAGCAACCGTTACCGACCTTAGGATCTAATCCAGAGCGTCCCTGAAGAAGGCGGTACCACGGGGCAGCTAGACCAGGCCGATCGGCCTGGTCTAGGCCGGCCGGCCTCCCCCTGAGGCCACCACGTGCCCCCCTTTGCGTGACATTTAAGCACGAGCTTAGCTTAAGCTTGACGCCAGGAACCGACCCTGAAGACTATAAAAGGGACCCCTCGTCACCATGAGAACACACCATCCATTGGAGAGAGGAGAAGCTTAGTGAAAGTGCTCTCATCTTTAGAGTTAGAGTAGGGAGAGAGAGGGTTAGTTGCTTGGGTGACAGCCAAGCTTTGTAGAGAGAGTCCAGGATTTCTTCTCGGCCTTATCTCAACATTTCCACCCCCGAGGAATATATTTCAAGAGTTATTTTCAGTAAGTCCTCGGTCTCTTGCCTTTAGTATCCTCGCTAGTTCACAACTTACTTTCAGCAATTTATCTTATCTATCGTTTAATCTGCGGGTACCTGAGTCTCCGCGAGTGACAGCGACTCTTGTGTGGGGTTTCCTCTATAGCCCTTCGCGTTGGGTGGAGGACAGTGGCTGAAAGCTTAGGCGTGGTGCCTATGCTAGCTAGCCACCTCAGGTTCTGTTGCACCCCATGGAACTGCAGTGGTAGGCGGCAGGTGGTGACAGCCCTGCCCGTCCTTTGTACTCCACCACGTTCGGGTGTACTCATAACAGAGTGCTGAGCCCGGAAGAACCCCTCTCTCACCCCATTCTGAGTTCTTCCCGTTCTAGCCGTCGAAGCAGATCAGGTTAGGTTTAGATAGATTGTGTGGGGTAACGATTAGCTAGCTAAAGTCAAGCTCTCTACCCACTTACCTTGTTCTCCTTGGTGGGTCCGGTTAGAAAAGTTCTAGTCTAGTCGCGTCTACCGTTCCTTGGATTCGATATCCAGGTTCTTACTCCCCTGGTGAAAGGCTACATCGTACTCCGTGCGCTTGAGGATTTAGTTAGGCTAAGGAGTGCCAACAAGCTTTTCTGGCGCTGTTGTGAGGGAACGGTAGCAACACTAGTGTAGGATCTTTTTAGCCGTACACTTTACCCCCATAACCATCTACAACATGGAGTTTTCTCCTAGTTATCTGACGGTTCCATCTAGCGAGTATTTGGAACTGCCATTATCCTGCCACCCCATACCACCTGATGGCCTCGAGATTCGTCCCAGTCTCGTTGCCATGGTTCGTGCACAATCTTTCAGTGGAACGAAGGACGAAAGTCCCTATGCTCACTTGCAGGTTTTTGAAGAGAATTGCTCTCTTCTTATTATACCCGGCATCAACCAAGACACTATACGATGGAAACTTTTCCCATTTTCTCTGATGGGAAATGCAAAATCTTGGTACGACCGGACTACAAGGGGATTTAGCGGAGATTGGATCAAGTTAAAGGATGAGTTTTGTTTGTTCTTTTACGCTGTCTCCAAGATCTTGAAGCTCAGAGTCGAGCTGATAACATATCAGCAAGGCGATGAGTCACTTGGAGCCACGTGGGAGCGATTCATTCAGTTGGCCAACTCAGGGCCACCGCATAACATTCCAGAGGAAATGCTTATGCAGCATTTTGTTGGTGGATTGAAGCCGGAAAGTGCACAGTTCTTGAACATCACTTCCGCAAGGTCAGTTTTATACAAGACAGTGGATGAGGTACGAGGAATCTTGGAAAAGGTTCTTAGCTCTCCCGAGTACATAGAAGTTTTCGACGACCCTCCAACACTAGCAACAACCCCCACAGACAAGCAGCCAATCCTCGCCCTTACATTGGATCCACCTCCTCCGATCATAGAGGAAGTGCTCGAACACAAGTCCTTAGACCAAGAAATTATTCTTGACGATCTGCCGCACTTCATTCCCGAGCTCTTTACAGAAGAAGAGTAGTTGTAGATCGGTAATACATCACGTATGCCTATGAAACAAGTGTGCGCAAGTTCAAGGTCTAAGACGTTCATTCCAGAAGTCGTACCGCAGATTGAGGGTTTATCTGCGATCATGAGCAAGGAATGGACTGGAGGAAATTGAAAGTTGTGAAGATATCATCCGAACCGCCCACAACTTCAGAGTACTCCATTGCGCTATTGAGGGAACTGACACTCAGGAAGTCGCCTATGATCCGAAGATCGGGAGTAATATCATATCAAGTGCACTCGCATCACGAGTGCAACCAGACGAACCCCGATCCTTCTCTCATAAGTACCTCAAGTGGATCGACGGCCAAATGATGGAATGTGAGGGAATTATCCGTGTTGTGCCTGTGCAAATGGGACGCAACAGGATTTTCCTAGACTTCCACATTTTTTATGTCCCTAGAGGTGACAACTTCTTCCTGACTGGACAGCCAATAGAGCACCTTGCCAACCCGAACCACGATCGAGCAACGTTACAGTTCAAAGTTGGTAAAGAGATCATCCCGGTCAGCCTTGTGCGCTCGGCTAACACCATTGCAGAGGCCCGACCCGAGACAGACCCAGTGGAAGAAGTAGTTAGCTCGGCTCAAGAAGAGCAAGCTTAGTTGTTCCAGGCTGAAGATGCTAACCATTTCATCCAAGAGATAGAAACGGACGGCTATGTCAAGCTCAATGAGGAAGAAAGACCACAACACCCCCCCTGAGTTGAAGCCGTTGCCTCCTGGACTCAGGTACGCTTTCCTCCACAACGACCGACGCTCGCCAGTCGTCATCAGTGATAAACTGATAGAGAATGAGACTCGACAGCTTATTGCAGTCCTAGAGAAACACCGGTCTGTCTTGGGTATTCTCTACAGGACTTGAAGGGGATCAACCCCTGTTTATGCACCCATCCCATACCTATGGAGCCGGACCATACGCCGTCTAGAGAGCATCAACGACGACTGAATGATGTGATGAGGGAGGTAGTCAAGAAAGAAGTGTTGAAGCTTCTGCACGCAGGTATAATCTACCCCGTGCAAGACAGTGAGTGGGTCAGCCCAGTTCAAGTTGTGCTAAAGAAGGGCGGAATGACAGTTATCCAGAACGAAAAGAATGAGCTCATTCCTCAAAGGACCGTTACTGGATGGAGGATGTGTATTGATTATAGGAAGCTCAACAAAGCAACCCGTAAAGATCACTTCCCTCTCCCCTTCATTGACGAGATGCTTAAGCGGTTGGCAAACCACTCATTTTTCTGCTTCCTTGACGGATACTCTGGTTATCATCAAATTCCTATTCATCCCGATGACCAGAGCAAGACTACCTTCACCTGCCCCTACGGAACATTCGCTTATCGATGAATGTCTTTCGGCCTAGGCAATGCACCTGCTTCATTCCAGCAGTGTATGATGGCGATATTCTCTGACTTGATCGAAAAGATCATGGAAGTATTCATGGACGATTTCACCGTCTATGGCAAAACCTTCGACAAATGTCTCGGGAACTTGGAAAGAGTCCTTGAGAGGTGCAAAGAGCATCACCTTATCCTAAATTGGGAAAAGTGCCACTTCATGGTCAGAGAAGGAATTGTGCTGGGACACAAAGTGTCGGAAAGAGGGATAGAAGTCAATAAGGCGAAAATAGAAGTTATCGAGCAACTATCACCCCCGACGAATGTCAAGGGTGTGCGAAGTTTTCTGGGTCATGCTGGCTTCTACCAAAGATTCATCAAGGATTTCTCTCGGGTAGCCAGACCTCTTACAAGCCTCCTGGCTAAAGAAGTCCCATTCAACTTCGACGACGATTGCCTTCTCGCCTTCTACACCCTCAAGAAAGCACTTATCTCAGCTCCCATCATACAACCTCCTGAATGAAATCTTCCATTTGAGATCATGTGCGACGCTAGCGACTATGCAGTCGGGGCAGTGCTTGGTCAATGCAAGGATAAATAGCATTACGCAATATCTTACGCAAGTAAGACATTGACCGGAGCTCAGTTGAAATACGCAACAACGGAGAAGGAACTCCTGGTAGTGGTGTTTGCCATGGATAAGTTCAGGTCTTACTTGGTTGGTGCTAAGGTGATAGTATATACAGACCATGCTACACTAACGTACCTCTTGACCAAGAAAGACGCTAAGCCACGACTCATCCGTTGGATTCTGCTCCTTCAAGAGTTTGATTTAGAAATACGAGACAAGAAGGGGACAACTAATTGTTTGGCGGATCATCTCTCAAGAATGCAAATTCAAGGGTCAGATCTCCCGATCAATGATTATCTCAGAGATGATACTCTCCTCAAGGTCACCACCTCCAGTCCATTGTATGCAAACTCAGTAAATTTCATGGTGACTGGGTACGTGCCTCCAGGAGAAGACAAGAAGAAATTGATTACCTCAGCAGATTTCACCTATGGGATGACCCCTATCTGTTCAAGGTTTGTGCTGATGGATTACTCCGAAGATGCATTCCTCATGAAGAAACACGCAAGATTCTTGATCGCTGCCACTCATCACCGTACGGAGCACATTACAGAATTTTCTGAACCCATGCAAAAGTTTGGCAGAGTGGATTCTTCTGGCCGACTATGTATGGAGACGCTAAGGAGTTCATACGGAGGTGTGCCAGATGCCAGAGACACCGGAATATCAATGCCCGTGATGCCATGCCACTGCAGAGCAATCTCCAGTTGGAAATTTTTGACATGTGGGGAAAAGACTTCATGGGTCCCTTCCCTGCATCCGAGCAGTGCGAATACATCCTGGTGGCAGTTGACTATGTTTCCAAATGGGTGGAAGCACTTCCTTGCATGGCAGCCGACTCGAAAAATTCAAGAAAGATGTTCGAAGAGGTTATCTTTCCCCGTCTCGGAGTACCCCGAGTCGTGATTAGTGATGGAGGATCACACTTCATCGACAAGACATTCCGGAAGTGTTTGAGCGACTTAGGAGTAAATCATCGAGTGGCTACCCCTTATCACCCTCAGACCAGCGGTCAAGCAGAAATATCCAATAAACAAATCAAGAACATTCTGCAGAAGACGGTCAATGCAGTGGGAACAGGGTGGAAGCGAAAGCTACCAGAAGCACTATGGGCTTACAGAACCGCGTACAAGACACCAATAGGGATGATGCCCTACCAACTGGTTTATGGCAAAACATGCCACTTACCAGTTGAGCTTGAATTTAAATCCCATTGGGCTATCAAGAGGTGGAACATGGTTCTCCAGACAGCTGGACTAAAAAGAAGGATGCAATTGGCTGAACTGGATGAATGGAGGGAGAAGGCCTACCACAACGTCAAGCTATACAAGAAAAGAACAAAGAGATGGCATGACAAGCGCATCAAGATCAAGCATTTCAAAGCGGGAGATCAGGTATTGCTCTTCAACTCCCGTATTCGCTTGTCTGGTCATGGTAAGCTTACAAGTAAGTGGGAAGGTCCTTTCAAAGTTTTTGATGCCGCCGATCATGGCGCAATCACCCTCCAGGATAATGACGGAAATACTTTCAAAGCCAATGGCCAAAGGTTGAAAATATTTCTCGAATCCGAAATGCCGGGGCTCAAAGAGATGGACGTCTACGAGCTAACCGAGTTACCTAGTCCAGGTCCGGGCAGGACCTAAAATTGACCCCTATCTAGGATAGATTTCCCTTTTCCATTTTCTTTCCTTTTCTTTAAAGTTTTTCTAGCCAAATCCTAAGAAACTTCTGGAAGGAGGAGTGGAGCAAACACGAAAAATCTCAGGAGCATCCGGGATAGGGCCAGGCCGATCGGCCCAGCCTAGGCTCGTCCCGTGATGCTCCTCTTTAGAAATACTCCTCCCGTTATGCCTTCCGAGAATCCGTAGGGTTTTGGATGAGGAGCGTCATTTTAAAACGAAAGGCTCCCCACTCTTCTTCATCCTCAGAACTCTCGAGCCTCTTTTCTCCAGAAACACCCCCACCTTCGAGATCCCAAGCCATTGCCTCCCAATCCAGCCACCAAGACTCAAACTCGGTGTCTCGAAGCAGCCTTTCTCCGTCCCAATCCTTGAAAGTGATGCTGAGCTCCTACAATGCCAGTAGCGTCCAAATCATCGAGATGGCATCATTCATTAACACCATGATCGCGAAGCCGGAGGCACGACGGCCCCTGATAGAGCTGATGATGAGGACATCACCAGTAAATCTACACCAGCAGCACCTTCACCCCAAGTACCACCTTTAGGGCCAATCACTCGGGCTCGTGCAAGAGAGTTGAACTACGTCATGGTGCTAAAGAATGAAGGATATGTGGCTGGATTCGGACTGCGCACAAACGTCAAATTGTGATGGCTGCCACGACTTCATCCGGACTCCGTTTTGGGCGATCAAGTACTTGATGGAAAGCTTATCAAGTCTACTTTCAGATGGATCTGGAATCACCTTCATATCTTCACCGAGGCGGCCGCAATCGTCATTTTGATTCGGACTGTTTTCTGTCCAAGGTGGCATCATTCATTAACACCATGATCGCGAAGCCGGAGGCACGACGGCCCCTGATAGAGCTGATGATGAGGACATCACCAGTACATCTACACCAGCAACACCTTCACCCCAAGCACCACCTTCAGGGCCAATCGCTCGGGCTCGTGCAAGAGAGTTGAACTATGTCATGGTGCTAAAGAATGAAGGATATGTGGCTGGATTCAGACTGCGCACGAACGTCAAATTGTGATGGCCGCCACGACTTCATTCGGACTCCGTTTCGGGCGATCAAGAACTTGATGGAAAGCTTATCAAGTCTACTTTCAGATGGATCTAGAATCACCTTCATATCTTCACTGAGGCGGCCGAAATCGTCATTTTGATTCGGACTGTTTTCTGTCCAAGGTGCTGCGCCACCTTATTTTGGCCCAATGGGCCGTGTATCGAGTTGGGTCCATTAGGGACGCGTCCTAGGGTTGTAGCACGACCCCAACTCCCTTGTGGCCGTGCTATTAAACCCTATAGCCGTCATTAGCATCCTTGAGTTTTGTTTTACATCTAGCTTTTAGCTACATTCACGGCCGCACAAATACGTGTTGTCCTCGTGATTCAGAACTCCACCTTCGAGTGATAATAAGATTGCTCGCCTCTCGTTCTTGTTCGTTCTTCGATTGCGCACAGGAATTGATCTTCATGATTAGGCTGATCTTGCTTCAACAAGGTCGGTAACCACAGGGAGTTGGTTCAGCGATTGCATTGGCACTTCGGGTTCGCTCGTCGTAGTCGGATCGTGAGGGTCTACTTCCGCCCAAGTCGAAATTATCCTCCACTCACCGAAAGATCGGGCACTCCAGCTCTATCAAGTGGTATCAGTTTTCCAGGTTGATCGGTGAGTTTTTATCGAGTGTTGTTCCATTACCTACAGTCCACAAAACCAAAAAAAAATTCAGGTTAGACCATTGTCCCAAAACCTTTCTTCGCCTTGCACTTTCTTTCAATAATTTGCGTTGTTGAATTTGTGTGCTTCGCGTTAATTTGTTGCTGGTCACTTTGTGCTTCCGCCGCTTTCAATCACCACCAGCGCCGTCGCCGCCGTTTGCATCACCACAAACCCTACAAAACCACGCCGCCGCCACCACGCCGAGTTACCACGCCGTTCCCCCCTCCAACCGAACCCTACTCGGTTTCGTTTTCCTTCCCCAAGCCGCACTCCACGCGCTGCCGATCCAACCGAACCCTACTCGGTTTCGTGTTTCTGTTTGAGGAAAGAGAGAAAAAAACAAAGAAAAAAAGGAAAGACAAAAAAAAGGAAATAAAAAAAAGGAAAGTTCTGAGATGAAAGACAAAGGAAAGAATTAAAAAAAAAGGAAAGAGCAGTTCGTTTTTGGAAAGTCCGGTTTTTCGTTTGGCAGTTTTGTGTCATTACGAACACCTGTTTTGTAACGGCCATAACTTTTCGCTCGGATCTCCGATTTCAGCGTTCTTTTTTTTCCGGAAAGCTTACGAAATTTCCTATACGGTGCAACCCATATAGCGCCAGGTGGAGTCGGTTTCGAGGCCAAAAAATGCCGTTTACACAGCGTAACGCGGCCCAGGAGATTTTCCGTTTCAGCACCCCACTTCCTTTTTGCCTTCACTTGATCCATCGCGGGTGGCACTTGTTTCCAGCAGCTTTGTTACGTGTTTAGCACTATTATTCAGCTTTGCATTTATTTTTGATTGTGCTAATCCTTGACTTGAGTGCAGCCTACCCAGAACTACACATATTCCTACGACGAGCAGACTTTTGTTTCTCCAGGCATTCGCTGCTCCAATCTTTCACAGGTGCTACTTGTTGTCTGCGATCGCCCCTGTTGGTTGGTAAGAACGGATAAGACCTTGATCGCAGCATCTTTGTGAGCTTTCCACCCACACCTTTGTTGTCGTAGGATCTGTTTTTCTTGTGTTTGCGCTAACCATGTCAGGACACGACGACAAGATGGACTCCAAGCTGCAAGGCATGCGGGCCGACCTTGATGGACTTAAAGATGACATAAAGACGCTGCACGAGAAGGTTGATTCTGCGCTCTCTTCATCCAACGAGCGTCTCGACCAGCAGGACCTTGCTCAGACAGCCGCCAAGTGTACATTTGACACCTTGACGGCACGGCATGATGCGATGAACACGACGCTCACGACGATGAACGCGACGCTCACGGAATTGTAGAAGGGCTATGGTGGTGACACGGAATATGAGGATGGAGACCGCCAACGTCGTGCCCGCCGTGTGGTACGTAATCCGGTTAATGACTCATTTGTGAAGATTAAATTTAAGATTCCTACTTTTAATGGCAAGTATGAACCTGCTGCATATCTTGATTGGGAGTTAGAGGTAGAACAAAAATTTTCATGTCATGATATCCCTGCTACGTCTCAAGTTAAGGCTGCTATTAGTGACTTTACTGAGTTTGCTTTAATTTGATGGCGTGAATATAAACTCAAACATCCCACTGCTGTTCCATCTACTTGGGCTCAGTTAAAAGCTGCTATGCGACATCGTTTTGTTCCTTCTTATTATGCCCGAGATTTGCTTAACACCATGCAGCGATCCGTTGAGGAGTATTACCAAGAGTTACAAAAGGGTATGATTCGTTGTGGTTTATTTGAACAGGATGATGCTGCTATGGCACGATTTCGTGGTGGGTTGAACAGGGAAATTCAGGATATACTTGATTATAAGGAGTATAATGATATGACCACGTTATTTGAATATGCTTGCAAAGATGAACGTGAAGTGCAGGGACGCCGTTCGAAGACATATACTAACCCTTTGGCAGGAAGAAGCCCGTCGTCCAGTTCTACGTCTTCCACTCCAGTACCTTCTACACCTAGCACTACGCCGCGTGAGAAGACGACTTCTACACCTAGCACTACGCCGCGTGAGAAGACGACGAAACCTGCAGCACCCCCTGCACCAGGCGCAACTTCTTCCTCGGGACGTACACGAGATGTTCGGTGTTTTCGTTGCCAAGGCTTTGGGCACATGATTCGGGACTACCCCAACACCCGTGCTTTGATCATACGTGACGATGGTGATTACTCTTCTGCTAGTGATTCCGATGAACCTCACCATACGATGATTGCCACTAACCATGCAGATAATCAGGCAGTCCATGCTACTCCTAGTGACGTAGATAGGTATGAAAGTCTTGTTGTGCAGCGTGTTCTTAGTACACAGGTCGCCCCGCCAGAGAAAAATCAGCGACACACTCTTTTCCATACAAAGGGTGTTGTGCAGGACCGGTCGATTCGCATCATCATTGACAGGGGTAGCTGCAACAACTTGGCGAGTACAACGCTGGTAGAGAAGTTGTCTTTACCCACCCGTAAGCATCCGCATCCCTATCATATTCAGTGGCTTAATGATGGTGGAAAGATTAAAGTAACACAGTCGGTACGTGTTCCGTTCTCTATAGGTGCCTATTCTGATTTTGTTGATTGTGATGTTATTCCTATGGAGGCATGTTCTTTGTTACTTGGTAGACCTTGGCAATATGATACTGATAGCTTGCATCATGGTCGTTGGAATCATTATTCTCTCATGTTTAAAGGTCAGAAAATAATTATACATCCCATGAGCAAGGTCATCTTTAACAATTTGTTCGGGTGTCATGGGATGTATAATTATTTTCTGACCTTTAAGCATGCGAGAATAATGATTCAAATGACCATGATGCAAGCTATCAGTATCATATTGCCAAGGTCTACCAAGTAACAAAGAACATGCCTCCATAGGAATAACATCACAATCAACAAAATCAGAATAGGCACCTATGGAGAACGGAACACGTACCGACTGTGTTACTTTAATCTTTCCACCATCATTAAGCCACTGAATATGATAGGGATGCGGATGCTTATGGGTGGGTAAGGACAACTTCTCTACCAGCGTAGTACTCGCCAAGTTGTTGCAGCTACCGCTGTCAATGATGATGCGAATCGATCGCTCCTGCACAACACCCTTTGTATGGAAAAGAGTGTGTCGCTGATTTTTCTCTGGCGGGGCGACCTGTGTACTAAGAACACGCTGCACAACAAGACTTTCATACCTATCTGCGTCACTAGGAGTAGCATGGACTGCCTCATTATCTGCATGGTTAGTGGCAATCATAGTATGGTGAGGTTCATCGGAATCACTAGCAGAAGAGTACTCACCATCGTCACGTATGATCAAAACACGGGTGTTGGGGCAGTCCCGAATCATGGCCCAAAGCCTTGGGAACGAAAACACCGAACATCTCGTGTACGTCCCGAGGAAGAAGCTGCGCCTGGTGCTGGGGGTGCTGTAGGTTTTGTCGTCTTCTCACGCGGCGTAGTGCTAGGTGCAATGTTCGCCTACATGGCCGTGTAGGCCGTGTACACGGCGTTTAAACGCTACTCGATGGCTCATTGTGCAGTTTAGGCCTAAACGGTTAATTACACGGTCAAACACGGTCTTACACAGTGTAAACAGGTTGACTTTAAACGGCGCAAAACAGATTTACACATCGTGTAAACCCGTGTAGGCCACCGTTTAGGCTATATACTACTTGGTACTTGTATGTCATTGTCATGAATTTGAAGGTGTGAATCAGTATTGTTGTCGCATGTTGCCTTTTGGTTATATTTCTATGGTTGCTTACATATGTTTTTGTGACCTATGGTACCTATGACTCGATGAGTGTCTAAGAATTGAGAATTGGTCCCTATATTACTTATCATCTTGTCATTTTTACTGATGTGGTACACTACCGTGTAATCCATGTACACGCCGTGTACACGGCGTTTACACGACCTACACGCTAAATGGTGCTTGACCGAACGACTACCGTTTAGCGTTTAGGCTAACATTGGCTAGGTGTAGAAGGTGCTGGAGTGGAAGACGTGGAGCTGGACGACGGGCTTCTTCCTGCAAAAGGGTTAGTATATGTCTTCGAACGGCGTCCCTGCACTTCACGTTCAGCTTTGCAAGCATATTCAAATAACGTGGTCATATCATTATACTCCTTGTAATCAAGTATATCCTGAATTTCCCTGTTCAACCCACCACGAAATCGTGCCATAGCAGCATTATCCTGTTCAAACAAACCACAACGAATCATACCCTTTTGTAACTCTTGGTAATACTCCTCAACGGATCGTTGGCCAGTGCTGGAATCGCTGCATGGTGTTAAGCAAATCTCGGGCATAATAAGAAGGAACAAAACGATGTCGCATAGCAGCTTTTAATTGAGCCCAAGTAGATGGAACAGCAGTGGGATGTTTGAGTTTATATTCACGCCACCAAATTAAAGCAAACTCAGTAAATTCACTAATAGCAGCCTTAACTTGAGACATAGCAGGAATATCATGACATGAAAATTTTTGTTCTACCTCTAACTCCCAGTCAAGATATGCAGCAGGATCATATTTGCCATTAAAAGTAGGAATCTTAAATTTAATCTTAGCAAATGAATCATTAACCGGATTACGTACCACACGGCGGGCACGAGGGTGGCGGTCTCCATCCTCATATTCCGTGTCACCACCATAGCCCTTCTGCAATTCCGTGAGCGTCGCGTTAATCGTCGTGAGCGTCGTGTTCATCGCGTCAAGCCGGGCCATCAAGGTGTCAAATGTACACTTGGCGGCTGTCTGAGCGAGGTCCTGCTGGTCGAGACGCTCGTTGGATGAAGAGATCGCAGAATCAACCTTCTCGTGCATCATCTTTATGTCGTCTTTAAGTCCATCAAGGTCGGTCCACATGCCTTGCAGCTTGGAGTCCATCTTGTCGTCGTCCCCTGACATGGTTAGCACAAACACAAAAAAAACAGATCCTACGATAACAAAGGTGTGTGTGGAAAGCTCACAAAGATGCTGATGAGGACATGACACACATGAAGAGTGTTAAACATACAAGGAAGGCATGGAAGACCAAAGAGGTTGATTGGGGACCAAGTCCAAGTGTTCCCACATTTTACACTAGGATATCAAATCACTTTTGGTCTAAGGAAATAAAGAGATTGAATCCAACACGTTTTGGAAACACTGGATTCGGACTGCAGGAAAGTTCTGACTTTCAACGGCCGTCACGACTTCATCCGGACTCCGTTTGGGGCGTTCAAGTACTTTATGGAAAGCTTATGAAGTCTACTTTCATATGGAGCTGGCCTCGGGTCTGTATCTATCCTGAGGGAGGCCGCAATTCCTCAAATCATTGACCGAAGGTTTTTCTGTCCAGGTGCTGCGACACCTTATTTTGGCATACGGGCCGTGTATCAAGTTGGGTTCATTAGGGACGCGTCCTAGGGTTGGAGCACGACCCCAGCACCCCTTTGGTCCTCCTCCACCTATCATATACCCCTAGCCGCCACCAAGAAGTCTTGAGTTTTGTTTTACATCTAGCTTTAGCTACACCGATCATGCACAAATACGTGCTGTCCTCGTGTGATTCAGAACTCCACCTTCGAGTGATATTAAGATTGCTCACCGCTTTTTCTTGTTCGTTCTTCGATTGCGTACAGGAATTGACCTTCGTGATCAGGCTGATCTTGCTTCAACAAGGTCGGTAACCTACAGGGAGTTGGTTCAGCGATTGCATTGGCGCTTCGAGTTTGCTCGTCGTAGTCGGATCGTGAGGGTCTACTTCCACCAAGTCGAAATTATCTCCACTCACCGAAAGATCGGGCACTCCAGCTCTATCAAGTGGTATCAAAAGTCCAGGTTGATCGGTGAGTTTTATCGAGTGTTGTTCCATTACTTACAGTCCACAAAAACCAAAAAAAAAATTAGGTTAGATCATTGTCCCAACACCATTCTTCGTCTTGCACTTTCTTTCAATAATCTGCGTTGTTGAATTTGTGTGCTTCGCGTTCAATTGTTGCTGGTTACTTTGTGCTTCCGCCGCCTGCCGCCACCACCACCCGCCGCCGCCGCCGCTCTACGTCTTCACCACAAACCCTACAACCCCACACCGCTCATCTGAGTCCTACTCGGTTCGGCCGCCGCGTGTTCGCAGTTTGGAAAGACATAGAAAAGAAAAAGGAAAGAAAAAAGGAAAGAAAAAAAGGAAATACAAAAAGAAAGTTTTGAAAAGAAAGAAAAAGGAAAGAATAAAAAAAGGAATCAGCAGTTTGGTTTTCGTTTGGAAGTTTCTTTTTGGCAGTTTCGAACACCTTCACTGAAAATGGCCATAACGTTTCGCTCGGATCTCCGATTTCAGCGTTCTTTTTTTTCTGGAAACCTTACAAAATTTCAGTGTCGGGTGCGGTCAGTTTTGAGGCCAAAAAACGCCGTTTACACAGCGTAACGTGGCCCGAGAGATTTTTCGTTTCTGCATACCCACTTCCTTGTTCCCTTTGCTTGCTCCATAGCGCGTTGCACTTGTTTCAGCAGCTTTGTTACGTGTTTAGCACTATAATTCAGCTTTGCATTATTGTTTGATTGTGCTAATCCTTGACTTGAGTGCAAGCCTACTCAGAACTACACATATTCCTACGACGAGCCGACTTTGTTTCTCCAGGCAATCGCTGCTCCATTCTTTCACAGATGCTACTTGTTGCTTGCAGTTCGCCCCTGTTGCTTGGTAAGAACGGATAAGAATCTGATCGCAACATCTTTTTGAGCATCTCATACACACACATACACACCTTTGCTGTCCTAGGATTTGTTTTTGTGTTTGCGCTAATCATGTCAGGAGACGTCAACGGCATCGTGGCACGATTCGATGCGTGGTCCACGTCGGTCACGGCGTTGCACAAGGACTATGACAGTGACATGGAGCTAGACGATGGAGATCGCCATGGTTGTGCCCGCCGTGTGGTATGTCCTCCACACATTGACTCATTTGCTACGGTTAAATTTCAAATTCCATCTTATAATGGCAAATATGATCCTGCTGCATATCTTGATTGGGAGTTAGAGGTAGAACAAAAATTTTCATGCCATGATATTCCTGCTAGTGCACAAGTTAACGCTGCTATTAGTGAATTTACTCTTTTTGCTTTAATGTGGTGGCGTGATTATAAGCTAAAACATCCCACGTCTATTCCAACCACTTGGTCTCAATTAAAAGCTGCTATGCGACATCGATTTGTACCTTCATATTATGCCCGAGATTTGCTTAAACAAATGCAGCGATTTCAGCAAGGCCAAAAATCTGTTGAGGAATATTACCAGGCACTACAAAAGGGTATGATCCGTTGTGGTTTATTTGAGTTGGATACCGCTGCTATGGCACGTTTTCGGGGTGGTTTGAACCACGAAATTCAGGACATACTTGCTAATAAAGATTATGCTAATATGACCACATTGTTTGAATATGCTTGCAAAGCTGAACGTGAAGTGCAGGGACGCCGCTCGACGACATATACTAACTCTTTTGCAGGACGAAGCCCGGCATCCAGCACAGATCCTGCTCTCCCTGCGCCATCCACGCCTAGCACTACACTGTGCGAGAGGACGGCCACACCTACAGCGCCCTCGACCATAGGTGCTCCACTCACGAATGGTGAGACCACTTCTGCTGTGTTGAATTTTTTCACACCTCATGCTATCATAGAGCAATTGTTAGTGGAACCATCTCTTGACGAATCTTCGTCACCTGATGATGTGCTTGTTGTTCCTTGTGATAAAAATGAATTGGTTGATCATGCTTCAGTTCTACATGTTTTGAAACCAACCATTTGTACTGAAAATAAACATGTTATGCATATTGCTAGCGCAAATGATGAGCTAAGATTGTTGTCTTCTTTACATACTTTGGCTTACATTGAAATTGATGATTTGTGTAATCTAAACTGTTTGCAAGAGAGACTTTTTCACAATGCTGATTTTCCTTGGTTTGCTAAACACACTTATCATGTTATTGGCAAATATGATAACAAAAGACAATATATGATACAAAGAGTCTACATTGGTTGCGATATGAGTAATCCTTTTGTTGTGAAAGATTATGATCAATTAGGGGACAGCCATACTACACATCGTAGTTTACATTCCCCTAGTTCTATTTTCATGAAACATGTTCAATCCAAAGAAGGGGAGTCTTGCTGGTTACTATCTATGCTTGCTTTGTCTTTTGTTGGTACTAATCTTGTGCAGGATCGTGTTGAAAAACACGCGTGTTGGCCGATCAAGAAGCGTACATGTTTGCTAAAAGTTCTATACGAGATGACACTTTCGCTGAATCGGAAACATAGTGACATCCCTCCTCTTAATATTTTTGGTTTCCTTGTTTTTTGAAACCCCGTTCTCCTTTGTGTTATGCAGGATTGGTTTCGCGTACAATTGACGCCGAGGACGGCTTTTCGTCAAGAAGGGGAGGATGATGAGGACATGACACACATGAAGAGTGTTAAACATACAAGGAAGGCATGGAGGACCAAAGAGGTTGATTGGGGACCAAGTCCAAGTGTTCCCACGTTCTACAGCAGGCTATCACGTCACTTTTGGTCTAAGGAAATAAAGATATTGAATCCAACACGTTTTGGAAACGCTGGATTCGGACTGCAGGAAAGTCCTGAATTTCAACGGCCGCCACGACTTCATCCGGACTCCGTTTGAGGCGTTGAAGTACTTGATGAAAAGTTTATGAAGTCTACTTTCATATGGATCTGGCCTCGTGTCCATATATATCCTGAGGCGGCCGCAATCGTCAAATCATTGACCGAAGGTTTTTCTGTCCAGGTGCTGCGACACCTTATT
Organism: Urochloa ruziziensis; assembly: GCA_015476505.1. NCBI lineage: Eukaryota > Viridiplantae > Streptophyta > Magnoliopsida > Poales > Poaceae > Urochloa > Urochloa ruziziensis. The sequence goes on along the minus strand of CM027123.1, from coordinate 32,050,812 downwards.
TTGGCCCACGGGCCGTGTATCAAGTTGGGTCCATTAGGGACGCGTCCTAGGGTTGGAGCACGACCCCAGCACCCCTTTGGTCGTCCTCCACCTATCATATACCTCCTAGCCGCTGCCAAGAAGTCTTGAGTTTTGTTTTACATCTAGCTTTAGCTACACCGATCACACACAAATACGTGATGTCCTCGTGTGATTCAGAACTCCACCTTCGAGTGATATTAAGATTGCTCGCCTCTTTTTCTTGTTCGTTCTTCGATTGCGTACAGGATTGATCTTCGTGATCAGGCTGATCTTGCTTCAACAAGGTCGGTAACCACAGGGAGTTGGTTCAGCGATTGCATTGGCGCTTCGGGTTTGCTCGTCGTAGTCGGATCGTGAGGGTCTACTTCCACCAAGTCGAAATTATCTCCACTCACCGAAAGATCGGGCACTCCAGCTCTATCAGATGCTGCGATCAAGTTCTTATCCGTTCTTACCAAGCAACACGGGCGATCACAGACAACAAGTAGCACCTGTGAGAGATTGGAGCAGCGATTGCCTGGAGAAACAAAAGTCTGCTCGTCGTAGGAATATGTGTAGTTCTGGGTAGGCTGCACTCAAGTCAAGGATTAGCACAATCAAACAATAAATGCAAAGCTGAATAGTAGTGCTAAACACGTAACAAAGCTGCTGGAAACAAGTGCCACCCGCAATGGATCAAGCAAGGGCAACAAGGAGGTGGGGTGCAGAAACAGAAAATCTCCCGGGCCGCGTTACGCTGTGTAAACGACGTTTTTTGGCCTCGAAACCGACTTCATCTAGCGCTACGCGAGGTGCCCCATATAGGAAATTTCGTAAGCTTTCCAGAAAAAAAAGAACGCTGAAATCGGAGATCCGAGCGAAAAGTTATGGCCGTTACAAAACAGGTGTTCGTAACGACACAAAACTTCCAAACGAAAAAAAAACCGAACTTTCCAAAAATGAACTGCTCTTTCCTTTTTTTGAATTCTTTCCTTTGTCTTTCTTTTCAGAACTTTCCTTTTTTTATTTCCTTTTTTTCTTTCCTTTTTTTCTCTCTTTCCTCAAACAGAAACAAGAAACCGAGTAGAGTTCGGTTGGATTGGCGGCGCGTGGAGTGCGGCTTGGGGAAGGAAAACGAAACCGAGTAGGGTTCGGTTGGAGGGGGGTAACGGCGTGGTAACTCGGCGTGGTGGCGGCGGCGTGGTTTTCTAGGGTTTGTGGTGATGCAAAATGGCGGCGACGGTGCTGGTGGCGATGATGATTGCGGCGGCGGCGGCGCTGGTGGCGAGGTAGGACGGCGGCGGCGGCGGCGGTGGAGATGGAAAGCGGCGGAAGCACAAAGTGACCAGCAACAGTTGAACGCGAAGCACACAAATTCAACAACGCAAATTATTGAAAGAAAGTGCAAGGCGAAGAAAGGTTTTGGGACAATGGTCTAACCTGAATCTTTTTTTTGGTTTTGTGGACTGTAGGTAATGGAACAACACTCGATAAAAACTCACCGATCAACCTGGAAAGCTGATACCACTTGATAGAGCTGAAGTGCCCGATCTTTCGATGAGTGGAGGTAATTTCGATTTGTTGGAAGTCGACCCTCACGATCGAACTACGACGAGCGAACCCGAAGCGCCAATGCAATCGCTGAACTAACTCCCTGTGGTTACCGACCTTGTTAAAGCAAGATCAGCCTGATCATGAAGATCAATTCCTGTACGCAATCGAAGAACGAACAAGAAAAAGAGGCGAGCAATCTTAATATCACTCGAAGGTGGAGTTCTGAATCACACGAGGACAGCATGTATTTGTGCGTGTTCGGTGTAGCTAAAGCTAGATGTAAAACAAAACTCAAGTCTGAAAATAAAAGAGGGGTCTATCTAAATAGGGGGCGCAGCCCCTAGGGTCAGCGTGGAGGGGGAAACCCACGCCCAAGGGGGGTGGGGGCGCGCCAAGATGGGCCCCACCAGCCAGGCGCCCCCACCTGGGACTCCTGTTGGGCCAGCTTCTATTCTTCTGGGCCTTCGTTCTTCAGCAGCATGACGAAGCTCAATTCTCTCGCACGGGCCCGCGTAATTGGCCTAGGTGGAAGTGGCGCCTGGGCTTCTGGACCTGGAGGTGGCGCTTGGGCTGAAAGTGGCGCCTGGACTGGTGCTGGTGGTGTAGAGTCGCTATTGTTGTCATTGATGTCCTCATCAGCCCCCTTCCCAGGCCGATCGGCCTAAGGAGGGCCGGCCGACCTCCCCTCGTCGTCGTGTCAGCTCGCCTTCAGGCAGAGACTCCCTCCTGATTCGTAAGGAGGAGGGCAGTGGGAGTCCGCGCCCGAAGACACCCTGAAGGCCGACTACGGGACTTTTGTCCCCAAAGGAGGCCATCGGGAAGCGGCTTGTCACGTCTCCGTCCCAGAAGAAGATCGTGCCGCTCTTCATCTCCACCTCGCCGGAGTACTCTCCGCAGTACACGCCGAGTAGTCCTAGCCCTCCACGCCGGAGCAGGCCGGGCATCGGGAAGGGGCTCTTTTCAGCCCCGATGAAGCCCGATGAGGGGAGGAAGCGTTTCATGGTGCCTCCTCCGATCCAAGGACCTCCCAGGCAGATGGTGTGGTCCGACAAGGAGGAGGAGGAGAAGGATGTGGAGGAGCTGAGGAGGAAGCTCGCTGCGCTCCAGATCAAAGTAAACAATATGGATGAGTGCATGGCCGAGGCGGCAATTGGGCAGATGGAGGCCGACGACAAGATCGAGGTCCTCCGCAAGGCGATGGCCTCTAAGGTCAAGCGTCTTGCGAAGGCGACCGGCAATGAGCACCTCTACTACCCGAAGGAGGAGTAGATAGGCTAGTATAGGTTTTGGGTGCTTAGCTTTAATTCCCTTTGATTTGTTTTCTTTCAAAATTTTCCCTTTGTAATCAGCACCCCCATGGATTTATTTGAATAAAATAAAATTTATTTGAAGTTTGGCTCATATAAAAAGAAAATGAAAATGAGTGGTTGGTGCACACTTGTGTACCAACCACACCCTTGGATTGACATTTTGATCAAGCACGCAGAGAATAGCATACTCAGACGGTCTACTGGCCACTACGCGAAACGCAACGATCGGGCACAGAGCCAGGCCGGCCGGCCTAGGCCAGGTCGATCGGCCCCCTGCTGCTGAAACTCGAGGAGAACCCATGCCAGACGCGTAATCAAGGAAATCACAAACGCGCAGAACCTGAATCGGGACGCCTGGCAACAAGGCCAGGCCGGCCGGCCTATACTAGGCCGATCGGCCTGGTCCTGTGGCCAACAACGCCGGCTCAACTCCAGGATACGGTTTGCAACCCCTAACTTTGATCCTTGCATGATTTTGATCCAAATAAAAATTCCTGGCTAAACAATACTAAAATTTGATCAAAATTCATGGAAGTGAACCCCTTCGCATGACATCATGGATATGCTTGTAATATTTCTTGAGCAAGTATTTCATTGCCTTGGAACTTTTAATAGGAGTACCTAATTTCTTGTTAATTGATCCTTATGATATGATGACTTGAGAAGTTGAACCTTCCAATTCAAGGCATTGGAGATTGTTATTGAAAATAAAAACTTGAGGCAACCCTTATTATCATCAACTTGACATGTCCTATCCAAAGCCTTATACAAAGTTCAAGTTGACGCTTCCACATAGCCACCTTCTAAATTTTGAGCTCGCTCGAGTCACTTGCCTTCACATTTGTGCTATCTTGTTTATCTTGGTCATTCATGTACACGGACATCAACAAAGTCCACAGTTATCAAAGCTCTTCATCCCCCTGAAAAAATGTGAAGAAGAGAGTGGTACACACCATATCTTCAGTAAAAAAAGAAGAAGAAAGGGGAAAGATGAAAGATGCTTGAAGTACACATGCACATGTGATAGAGCTGAAGTGCCCGATCTTTCGGTGAGTGGAGATAATTTCGATTTGTGGAAGTCGACCCTCACGATCCGACTACGATGAGTGAACCCAAAGCGCCAATGCAATCGCTGAACCAACTCCCTGTGGTTACCGACCTTGTTGAAGCAAGATCAGCCTGATCATGAAGATCAATTCCTGTACGCAATCGAAGAACGAACAAGAAAAAAGAGGCGAGCAATCTTAATATCACTCGAAGGTGGAGTTCTGAATCAGACGAGGACAACACGTATTTGTGCGTGTTTGAAAGGACCAACACTAGGCCTAGAGGGTGGGGGTGAATGGGGCCTGTTAAAAATCCTGAAAAATTCTTCACGAAATTGTCAGATGGTCGGATGATCCGACGCAGTCTCGGATCTTTCGGCTCCCGGAAGATCCGACACTGTGTAGGATCTTCCGACACAGAGAGGAGACTAACTTCGAGATTCAAAAACTAACAAGCTATTCAAGATTCTATTTGAATACAAAGCTGCTAGATGAAGTAACTGAGCACCTAAGTATGATCTCTAAGGTCGAACAACACCTAGCACATGGATCGGGTACAAATAAGGTGAAGAACAACAAGAACAATAGCAAGAACAAAGAGACACGAGATTTGTTCCCGAGGTTCACTCCACAAAGGAGCTACGTCCCCGTTGAGGGGTTCACAAAGAACCGGGTTGTCACTAACCCCTTGCCTCCTTCAATCAACCACAAAGGAAGATCGAGTCACTTACTATTGCTCTCACAAAGAGAGGGGAAATACAAACTTTCCGATGCTCAAACCACAAAGGAATGGGAGCTACCGGCGACGCCTAACCGTCTAGGAGCAAAGCTCCAAGAGTAACAAACGTGGATGACGAATCAAGCTTGCTTCAAGTGCTTCTTGAGATGAACGAATCAAAGCTCACAAGTGCTCAAAACTCTCACACTCAATCTTTTCCTCTCACTCAAACCCTAGGTGAATCAAGGCAAGAATCAAGCTTTTGGGTGGAGTAGAGGAGTGCAATCAATGCTCTTGGAGTGTGTTTGGTCGTTGGAGGCAGCAGCATTGAATGAGAGGGGTGAGGGGGTATAAATACCCAACCCCCAAAAACTAGCCGTTATGTGTTCTACGAAGGGGTACCGGATCTTTCGGCGTAGGGCTGGATCTTCCGAGATTTGAATTTCATAAGGCTGAAACACTGAAATATAGCTAAGTCATGAAAGTTCCGACACAAGGGCCGGATGATCCGGTGGAAGTTCCGATGTAAGTTCCGACACAAGGTCCAGATCATCCGATGGAAAAATATTAGAGACAGAGCCTCCCGGAACTTTGGGTCGGATCTTCTGGTGGAAGTTCCGACGCCTGAGGGAGAGACGCAGAAACATGAAATTTGGCTAAGTGTTGGAAGTTCCGAAGCAAGGGTCGGATCTTCCGACGGAAAATTAATTTCAGACAGAGCTGCCCGGAACTTTGGGTCGGATCTTCCGGCCTAAGTTCCGACGCCTGAAGAGAAGACACAAAATCTGTCTAAGTGTTGAAAGATCCGGTGCAAGGGTCGGATCTTCCGGCGGAAAATTAATTCCAGACAGAGCCGCCTGGAACTTTGGGTCGGATCTTCCGGCCTAAGTTCCGACGCACATAAAACTTGTGAATGGAGGGTTTTTTGTGTGTTTGTGTCTCTCGTGTGTATATGTCATCTCAAGTATAAGCACTTTAACAACCTAAACTCGTCAAGCACGTCCCCCTTGATAGTACGGTGATCCTATACTCAAATTCGAATTATAAAATAAATTTAAATCGTCCGATAGACTTCGTCACCATACGAATAAGAATTGGGGACCTTCCTTTCACCTTTCTTTTCTTTTCTTTTGATTTTATTCCTGCACAACTCATGCAAAGCATTATATCCAAATTTACATTGTCATTAATTACCAAAACTAGATTAAGTGCCTAGATGCACTTTCAATCTCCCCCTTTTTGGTAATTGATGACAACACAAATTTGGCTCACAAGATAGAAATAAAATTCATGTTTTAATCCAAATAGAATTGGCGAAGCTCCCCCTAAGCATGAGCATGTATAACTCAAATGGCCTCAAATGCCAATGCTCATGTTCATGTAAGAACTCCCCCTTAACCATTGCATACATGTGCATAAGTGTGATAAAATCAACGTGATGCATATGACAAGATATTCACATCAACAAAAGTGAGAAATAACAATTCATCATACATAAGCATCACAACCAAATTATTAACCAAGTTCAACATCACACTAACATCACAACCACGATTAAGTCTTACAAATAAAGGTTCTCGCTTGGCACACATCAAACATAACACAAATCACAAATAAGTTCTTACATGTCCATGAACTAAAACATGAATAAAGATAAAAGATGGTGGTGAGGGTCTACCAAAGCCCAATTCACTCCCCCTTTGTCATCAAAGACCAAAAAGAGAGCTACTCATCGTCTTCATCACCATCGTCCTCCTCATCATCGTCCTCCTCATCGTCCTCTTCCTCTTCTTCTTCCTCGGCTTCTTCTTCGGCTTCTTCTTCATCTTCCTCTTCCTCATCTTCCTCTTCTTCTTCTTCAACTTGAGAAGAACCAAATGTATATCCTTGAGAAGTTCCCTCCCAAGGATTATAGAAAGATGGTGGTGGAGGAAACTGCCTAGGCTCACGAATGGGAGAATGTGGAAGATTGTCCTTGGTCATGATTTCTTTTTGACGACGCTCAAACTTAATCATCTCTTCATCCAAGAATTGGCGAGTCTCACGAATGTCTTGAGCGTTTTGCTTGCACATGTTGAAGCAAGCAAAGACTCCTTGAAGAATAGAGTCAAGCTTGCCCTTCTTCTCGGTGCCGCTAGTAGATGGAGCAAAAGAAGGAGATGGGGCCGGCGGTGCTTGTGCTTGTGCTTGTGAAGAAGAAGCTCCATGAGATGGTGAGGATGGGGCTTGAACCGGCACATAAGGCTTGTTCTTGAGCTTGAGAAGTTGTGCGATCTTGCCCGGGGAGGAGTGATACGGTGAATGCACTCGATCGGCTAGGATGTTGACACCACTGACATTCTTGATCATGTGAAAAATGTATGGTGCATAGTGGCAACCGCTAGTGGCATCATGTGAGCAATAGATGATTTCATTCCAAATTAAATTGAAAACCTTGAACTTGGGCTTGCCGGGAGCCATTTGGAATAGCAAGTTCTTGGCTCTCTTGGAAATGTTGTCCGCATCTCCGGCTCTAGGATATAATGTGCCTCGAAAGAGTTGGTTAAGCAACTTGTAAAAGGGTGAGAGGCCATGATATTTACCAAGTTGCACATCTCCATAATCTCCATCATACATGAACATCATCTTGGTCTCCTCAAGCTCCAAGCCATGGTGAAGGTCAAACAAAGTCACTGAGAAACGTTTGCCGTTAGTCGTCCAATGCATCTCATCTCTAGCTTGATCAATCCAAAGAGTGGCATAGAATTGAGCCACTATTTCCTCGTTGTACGGACACTGAAAACCCATGATGTTTGCCACATCCATCTCCACACATCTCCTATGCACATCCCGTATCACCGGTTCAAGGGGACCAGTGATGCCATTCATGTAGTGCCAGTCAACCCACTTCATGGGTGTGCAAATGTGACCAATGTGCAGAATCACTGACTCATACCAATCGGCCTGATGCGGAAGCCAAAAGCGAGGATCCCCCTTAAGCTGCTTGTGAGGAATGGATCTGGGGTCCTCATGCTCACTGAACCTCAGAGGCTTCATGCTATTGGCCGCTAGCCGAAAGTTCACCAAAGGTGGATCATCAAGAGCACGGCTAGGAATCCCAACACTGATGATGTTCTGAACAAGAAAGGATAGATCAATGTTGTCATTGTAGAGAGGCCCTTCTTGTCTTCGTTGAGTGTTTGATTTGGATCTGCTATAGGTACGGAGCTCCTTGCTCTTTCCCTTAGCGGCACCCCTGCCGCATACACTCCTAGAAGACGATCCTTGAGACGTTCTCTTGCTCTTCCCAACCTCCCTAATCTCCTCATCGGACTCGGTCTCCGACTCTTGAGTATTGTGCCTCTTCAAAGGTGCGGGAGGTGGTGGCTTCTTGCCGGAAACCTTGGTACGACCCATCTGGACAGATATAAGAATCGAGGATCAATAGATGAATCAAAGTTGAAAGACTAGAAAGAATTGTCATGCTCTCAGCCCTATCGGATCTTCCGATTATGCGTCGGATGATCCGATGGGCGGATCTTCCGATGCACAGTCGGATGATCCGACAGGCCCCGAGCAGAAACATAAAGTTCATGGAATCGAAGTTCTAGCCCACCAACTGAGATAAGATTCTAGGCATGAGTTCTCGGCATGTATTCAAGATGATTCACCGAAGGAAATCCACTAGAACATCCTACATTGATAGATCGGGCAAAAGGGAGTTTGAATGAAAACCTAGAGTTCATGGAATCGAAGTTTTAGCCCACCAACCGAGATAAGATTCTAGGCATGAGTTCTAGGCATGTATTCAAGATGATTCACCAAAGGAAATCCACTAGAACCTCATACATTGAGAGATCGAGCGAAAGGAAGTTTGAATGAAGTTTGAATGAGATACCTTCGAGATTTCCCGCGAAAACTTCGGAAGATCCAATGGGAATCGAACCTCCGATGCTTGGGGAGTCCAAAGGTGCTTGAAGATCACGAATCCCTTGGGTGGAACTCAAAATCGCCGTGCGCAGTGGTGGAGAGAGAGGGGAGCGGGCGCCGTCGATGGAAAAAGAAGAAACTGGGGGTGAACGGTTAAGTCTCGATATTTATAGTTGAGGCACTTGTCGGATGATCCAACGTGGGGTCGGATGATCTGACGGAACATGGATTCCCGGAAGATGCCGCGTAAGATCCGGCGGACTAATACGGACCGGATGATCCGACCATGGGTCGGATGATCCGGCGAGGTGATTTTCACCGGAAGATGCTGGGTAAGATCCGGCTGGCTTATATGGACCGGATGATCCGGCTAAGGGCCGGATGATCCGGTGGACAGGAAAACAGAAACTTTCTAGATGAGATTCGAACGATGATTTTGAGAGATTTAGCTTATGGACATATAAGAACACTTGCCCCAAATTGATCAGCCACAATCATCATTACATAACCATGACCAATTTGAGACAAGAAATGATCCAACGATCACAAATCCAAATATTTTTGAAAAACTCACACAAAAATCGTTTTAAATCTATTCTAGGCAAACAATCAAGGTGCATGCAACATGTCAAGCCAAGTAACGAGTATCCAAGATATTTAGCTCACTCCTTAAAGAACAAAACCTTTGCTCATCAAGAGGCTTTGTGAAGATATCGGCTAGTTGACTTTCGGTCCCTACATGGCTTAGGGCGATATCTCCTTTGGCTTCATGATCTCTAAGGAAATGGTGTCTAATGTCAATGTGCTTGGTTCTTGAATGTTGGACGGGATTGTTGGCTAGTTTTATGGCACTCTCATTGTCACACAAGAGTGGAATATTTTTGAACTCACAACCAAAGTCTCTCAAGGTTTGTCTCATCCATAGGAGTTGGGCACAACAAGCACCGGCCGCAACATACTCGGCCTCGGCGGTGGATAGCGCAACGGAATTTTGTTTCTTAGAGCTCCATGACACCAAGGACCGACCAAGAAATTGGCAAGTCCCGGTAGTACTCTTTCGATCTACCTTGCAACCGGCATAATCCGAATCGGAATAGCCAAGTAGATCAAAAGTGGAGCCCTTGGGATACCACAAGCCAAGGTTAGGAGTATGCATCAAATATCTAAAAATTCTCTTTACGGCCATTAAATGACATTCCTTAGTATTGGCTTGAAATCTTGCACACATGCACACACTAAGCATTATATCGGGCCTAGATGCAGAAAGATAAAGCAAAGAACCAATCATGGAGCGATATACCTTTTGATCAACCGATTTTCCTTCTTCATTGAGATCAAGATGTCCATTCACCGGCATTGGAGTTTTGATAGCTTTAGCCTCGGCCATGTCAAACTTCTTGAGCATATCATTGTATATTTGGTTTGACATATGAAAGTTCCGTTCTTCAATTGTTTGATTTGAAATCCGAGAAAGAACTTTAATTCACCCATCATAGACATCTCAAATCTTTTGGTCATGATCCTACTAAACTCCTCACAAAACTTTTCATTAGTAGAACCAAAGATAATATCATCAACGTATATTTGACATACAAACAAATCTTTGTCTACTTTTTGAGTAAAGAGAGTAGAATCGGCTTTGCCCATTACAAATCCGTTTTTGAGAAGAAAATCCTTAAGGCATTCATACCATGCCCTAGGAGCTTGCTTGAGCCCATAGAGCGCCTTATGGAGCTTGTACACATAGTCGGGGTGGTCAAGATCTTCAAATCCTGGTGGTTGCTCCACATATACTAACTCCGAGAGAGGCCCATTCAAGAATGCACTCTTGACATCCATTTGATAAAGCTTGAAATCATGATGTGTGGCATAGGCTAGAAGAATGCGAATGGATTCAAGCCTTGCCACCGGAGCATAAGTTTCACCAATCTAGCCTTGTTTCTTATGACAATGCCATGTTCATCTTGCTTGTTCCGGAAAACCCACTTGGTGCCAATCACATTTTGCTTGTGCCTTGGAACTAACTCCCAAACTTCATTTCTTGTGAAATTGTTTAATTCTTCTTGCATGGCCACAATCCAATCCGCATCACCAAGAGCATCTTCTACCTTAAGAGGTTCCAAAGAGGAAACAAACGAGTAACATGCACAAAAATTTGCTAAATGTGAACGAGTGGTTACCCCTCTTCGGATGCTCCCAAGGATATTATCAACGGGATGATCCCGTTGTACACTTTGATGTACTCTTGGGTGAGAGGATGTTGATTGACGTTGAATGAATCCATCATCATCTTGGTCATGAGAATCATCAACTTGAGCTTCATCACCTTGAACTCCCCCTTGATCATTGCCATGATCATGATCGTCACCATGAACTTGATCTTGATCTTGAAGAGAGCTTGGTGCTTCAACTCTTGTTGATGATGATAGGTCAATATTTGTATTCGCCAGAACTTGATCATTGTCTTGAGCTTCTTGAGGTCGCACTTCACCTATACCCATTCTCATAATAGATTCGCTTGGAGGCTCTTCATTTTCTACAAAGTCATTCTCAACTTGCTCTACTTGAGAGCCGTTTGTTTCATCAAATTTCACATCTACCGTGACCTCAACACAACCGGAGGTTTTGTTGAAGACACGATAGGCGTGTTCATGAGTTCCATAACCAAGTAAGAAACCTTCATCTACTTTAGGTGCAAATTTAGAGCTCTTGGTTTTCTTATTAAGTATATAACATTTGCATCCAAAAACTCTAAAGTAATGCACTTTGGGTTTGTTACCGGTGAGTGCTTCATATGGAGTCTTGCTCAAGTACTTGTTTAGAAAGAGACGGTTAGAGGCATGGCAAGCCGTGTTAACCGCCTCGGCCCAAAATATATCCGGAGTCTTGTATTCATCAAGCATTGTTCTTGCCATCTCAATCAACGTCCGATTCTTCCTCTCAACAATGTCATTTTGTTGAGGAGTATATGGAGCGGAAAGTTCATGCTTGATCCCTTCTTCATCAAGTAGTTCTTCAACATTTGTGTTTCTAAACTCCGAGCCATTGTCACTTCTCATGTGCTTGACTTTCAACTCAAATTCATTTTGAGCTCTTCTAATGAATTTCTTGATAATCCCTTGAGCTTCACTCTTGTCCCTCAAGAAAAATACCCAAGTGAATCTTGAGTAATCATCCACAATCACTAGACCATATTTGTTTCCACCAATACTAATATAAGCAATTGGTCCAAATAAATCCATATGAATCAACTTCAATGGTCTTGAGGTGGTCAATATAGTTTTGGGCGGATGAGAAGCACCAACTTGTTTCCCGGCTTGACAAGCGCTACATAACCTATCTTTCTCAAACAAAACATTTGTTAATCCTAGAATGTGTTCATCCTTTTGAAGTTTGGCCAAGTTCCTCATGCCAACATGAGCTAGCCGGCGATGCCAAAGCTAACCCAAGCTAGATTTTGCCACTAAACAAGTCTTCGGTTCCACTTTAGTGGTTGTGAAATCAACCAAATAAAGCTTTCCCTTAAGTTGACACGTAAAAGCAATAGAGGAATCCTCCCTTCTAAGAATGTTCACATCCTCATTAGTAAAGAGACAATTGTAGCCTTTCTCACAAAGTTGTGAAACCGACAACAAGTTGTATCCCAAAGAATCAACTAAATAAACATTTGAAAGAGATGAATCGTTTGAGATAGCAATGTCACCTTGACCAACAACATCACCATGATTGTTATCACCAAATGTAATTCTTTCAATGGGTGAGTCATATTCTTCTAACTTGGTAAACATACTCCTCTCTCCGGTCATATGATTTGAACAACCACTATCAAGCAACCATGAAGAACCACCGGAGGAATATGCCTACAAAACAAGTTAAGCTTTGTGTTTAGGTATCCAAACGAGCTTGGGTCCTTGGGTGTTAGAACTAGGCAACTTTGGCACCCAAACACTCTTCATCATCTTCTTGGCATGAATACCAACATACTTGACAACTATTCTCCCATTGTGGTCCCACATGACCGAATAATCAATAGTGTAGTTGGGAGATGGCTTGTGCTCATTGATCTTCTCACTTGTCTTCCCCGAAGTTGAGCCTTTCGCACCCTTGCTAGGGGTCACAACAACGGGCTTTGCTATTGGGGTGGTCTCCCTTGACACACCATGATGAGGACATCACCGGTACATCTATACTAGCAGCACCTTCACCCCAAGCACCACCTTCAGGGCCAATCACTCGGGCTCGTGCAAGAGAGCTGAACTACGTCATGGTGCTAAAGAATGAAGGATATGTGGCTGGATTCGGACTGCGCACAAACATCAACTTGTGACAGCCGCCACGACTTCATCCGGACTTCGTTTTGGGCGATCAAGTACTTGATGGAAAGCTTATCAAGTCTACTTTCAGATGGATCCGGACTCACCTTCATATCTTCACCGAGGCGGCCGCAATCGTCATTTTGAGTCGGACTGTTTTCTGTCCAAGGTGCTGCGCCACCTTATTTTGGCCCAATGGGCCGCGTATCGAGTTGGGTCCATTAGGGACGCGTCCTAGGGTTGTAGCACGACCCCAACTCCCTTGTGGCCGTGCTATTAAACCCTATAGCCGTCATTAGCATCCTCGAGTTTTGTTTTACATCTAGCTTTAGCTACACCGAACACGCACAAATACATGTTGTCCTCGTGTGATTCAGAACTCCACCTTCGAGTGATATTAAGATTGCTCGCCTTCTTTTTCTTGTTCGTTCTTTGATTGTGTACAGGAAGTTCTGATCTTGATTGCAACAGGGTCGGTAACCACAGGGAGTTGGTTCAGCGATTGCATTGGCGCTTCGGGTTCGCTCGTCGTAGTCGGATCGTGACGGTCGACTTCCACCAAATCAAAATTATCCTCCACTCACCGAAAGATCGGGCACTTCAGCTCTATCAAGTGGTATCAGCTTTCCAGGTTGATCGGTGAGTTTTTATCGAGTGTTGTTCCATTACCTACAGTCCACAAAACCCAAAAAAAATTCAGGTTAGACCATTGTCCCAAAACCTTTCTTCGCCTTGCACTTTCTTTCAATAATTTGCGTTGTTGAATTTGTGTGCTTCGCGTTAATTTGTTGCTGGTCACTTTGTGCTTCCGCCGCTTTCCATCTCCACCACCGCCGCCGCCGCTGTCCTACCTCGCCACCAGCATCACCGCCGCCGCAATCATCATCACCACCAGCGCCGTTACCCCCTCCAACCGAACCCTACTCGGTTTCGTTTTCCTTCCCCAAGCTGCACTCCCCGCGCAGCCGATCCAACCGAACCCTACTCGGTTTCGTGTTTCTGTTTGAGGAAAGAGAAAAAAAAGGAAAGAAAAAAAGAAAGGAAAGAAAAAAAAGGAAAAAAAGGAAAGTTCTGAGAAGAAAGACAAAGGAAAGAATTATAAAAAAAGGAAAGAGCAGTTCGTTTTTGGAAAGTTCGGTTTTTCGTTTGGCAGTTTTGTGTCGTTACGAACACCCGTTTTGTAACGGCCATAACTTTTCGCTCGGATCTCCGATTTCAGCGTTCTTTTTTTTTCCCGGAAAGTTTACGAAATTTCCTATACAAGGCACCCGGCGTAGCGCCAGGTGAAGCCGGTTTCGAGGCCAAAAAATGCCGTTTACACAGCGTAACGCGGCCCGAGAGATTTTCCGTTTCTGCAGCCCACTTCCTTGTTGCCTTCTCTTGATCCATCGCGGGTGGCACTTGTTACCAGCAGCTTTGTTACGTGTTTAGCACTATTATTCAGCTTTGCATTTATTGTTTGATTGTGCTAATCCTTGACTTGAGTGCAGCCTACCCAGAACTACACATATTCCTACGACGAGAAGACTTTTGTTTCTCCAGGCAATCGCTGCTCCAATCTTTCACAGGTGCCACTTGTTGTCTGCGATCGCCCCTGTTGCTTGGTAAGAACGGATAAGAACTTGGTCGCAGCATCTTTGTGAGCTTTCCACCCACACCTTTGTTGTTGTAGGATCTGTTTTTCTTGTGTTTGCGCTAACCATGTCAGGAGACGACGACAAGATGGACTCCAAGCTGCAAGGCATGCGGGCAGACCTTGATGGACTTAAAGACGACATAAAGACGCTGCACGAGAAGGTTGATTCCGCGCTCTCTTCATCCAATGAGCGTCTCGACCAGCAGGACCTTGCTCAGACAGCCGCCAAGTGTACATTTGACACCTTGACGGCCCGGCTTGATGCGATGAACACGACGCTCACGACGATGAACGCGACGCTCACGGACTTGCAGAAGGGCTATGGTGGTGACACGGAATATGAGGATGGAGACCGCCAACTTCGTGCCCGCCGTGTGGTACGTAATCCGGTTAATGATTCATTTGCGAAGATTAAATTTAAGATTCCTACTTTTAATGGCAAGTATGATCCTGCTGCATATCTTGATTGGGAGTTAGAGGTAGAACAAAAATTTTCATGTCATGATATCCCTGCTACGTCTCAAGTTAAGGCTGCTATTAGTGAATTTACTGAGTTTGCTTTAATTTGGTGGCGTGAATATAAACTCAAACATCCCACTGTTGTTCCATCTACTTGGGCTCAATTAAAAGCCGCTATGCGACATCGTTTTGTTCCTTCTTATTATGCCCGAGATTTGCTTAACACCATGCAGCGATTCCAGCAAGGCCAACGATCCGTTGAGGAGTATTACCAAGAGTTACAAAAGGGTATGATTCGTTGTGGTTTATTTGAATAGGATAATGCTGCTATGGCACGATTTCGTGGTGGATTGAACAGGGAAATTCAGGATATACTTGATTATAAGGAGTATAATGATATGACCACGTTATTTGAATATGCTTGCAAAGCTGAACGTGAAGTGCAGGGACCCCGTTCGAAGACATATACTAACCCTTTTGCAGGAAGAAGCCCGTCGTCCAGCTCTACATCTTCCAGTCCAACACCTTCTACAGCTAGCACTACGCCCCGTGAGAAGACGACGAAACTTGCAGCACCTTCGACGAAACCTACACCAGGCGCAGCTTCTTCCTCGGGACGTACACGAGATGTTCGGTGTTTTCGTTGCCAAGGCTTTGGGCACATGATTCGGGACTGTCCCAACACCCGTGCTTTGATCATACGTGACGATGGTGAGTACTCTTCTGCTAGTGATTCCGATGAACCTCACCATACTATGATTGCCACTAACCATGCAGATAATGAGGCGGTCCATGCTACTCCTAGTGACGCAGATAGGTATGAAAGTCTTGTTGTGCAGCGTGTTCTTAGTACACAGGTCGCCCCGCCAGAGAAAAATCAGCGACACACTCTTTTCCATACAAAGGGTGTTGTGCAGGAGCGGTCGATTCGCATCATCGTTGACAGTGGTAGCTGCAACAACTTGGCGAGTACAGCGCTGGTAGAGAAGTTGTCCTTACCCACCCATAAGCATCCGCATCCCTATCATATTCAGTGGCTTAATGATGGTGGAAAGATTAAAGTAACACAGTCGGTACGTGTTCCGTTCTCCATTGGTGCCTATTCTGATTTTGTTGATTGTGATGTTATTCCTATGGAGGCATGTTCTTTGTTACTTGGTAGACCTTGGCAATATGATACTGATAGCTTGCATCATGGTCGTTCGAATCATTATTCTCTCATATTTAAAGGTCAGAAAATAATTATACATCCCATGACACCTGAACAAATTGTTAAAGATGACCTTGCTCGAGCCGCTAAAAATGCTAAACAACTTGTACCATCACCTTCTGAAATCAAGTTGAATGCGCCTGTTTTATTTGCTACACGTGCTGATTTTGTTGATCTTTGTGTTGATGAGCTACCTTGTTATGCACTTGTATGTTCTAGTGTGCTCGTTTCACTTGATGATGTACCATCTTTGGATATTCCCCCTGCGGTTGCTAACATTTTGCAGGAGTACGCTGATGTTTTTCCCAAAGATTTACCATCGGGACTACCTCCACTTCGTGGCATTGAGCACCAGACCAACTTCATTCCCGGCGCACAGCTTCTGAATCGCGCCCCGTACCGCACAAATCCCGACGAGACGAAAGAGATTCAGCGCCAGGTCCAGGCGTTGCTTGACAAAGGGTACATTCGTGAGTCTCTTAGTCCTTGCTCCGTTCCAGTGTTACTTGTTCCAAAGAAGGATGGATCGTGGCGTATGTGTGTAGATTGTCGTGCTATTAATAACATCACTATTCGTTATCGATATCCTATACCACGCCTTGATGATATGTTAGATGAGCTTAGTGGTGCCATTATTTTTACTAAGATTGATTTGCGTAGTGGTTACCATCAGATTCGAATGAAATTGGGCGATGAATGGAAAACGACTTTTAAAACTAAATTTGGTTTATATGAATGGTTGGTTATGCCGTTTGGTTTGACTAATGCTCCCAGCACTTTTATGCGTTTGATGAATGAAGTTCTCAGGCCTTTCATAGATTTGTTTGTTGTTGTATATTTTGATGATATCTTGATTTACAACAAGTCTATGGAAGAGCATTTAGAACATTTGCGTGCTGTTTTTAATGCGTTGCGTGCAGCTCACTTGTTTGCTAACATGGAAAAATGCATCTTCTGCACACAACGTGTTTCGTTTCTTGGTTATATTGTTACTCCACAGGGTATTGAGGTGGATAGCAGTAAGATTGATGCAATTCGGGAATGGCCTACACCGACGACGGTTACGCAGATTCGAAGTTTTCTTGGGCTTGCAGGTTTCTACCGTCGATTCGTACGAGATTTTAGCTCTATTGCAGCACCTCTACATGAGCTTACAAAGAAAGGTGTGCCTTTTACTTGGACTGATTCCCAGGAGCTCGCCTTCACGACATTGAAAGATAAGTTAACACATGCTCCTCTTTTGCAATTGCCTGATTTTAGTAAAATATTTGAGCTCGAATGTGATGCCAGTGGTATTGGGTTAGGTGTTGTTCTGTTACAAGAAGGAAAACCGGTTGCTTATTTCAGTGAAAAATTAAGCGGTGCTAGTTTGAAATATTCTACTTATGATAAAGAACTTTATGCTTTAGTGCGTACTTTGCAAACGTGGCAGCACTATCTCTGGCATCGTGAGTTTATAATCCATTCTAATCATGAGGCTTTAAAACATATTCGTACCCAAACTAATCTGAACCGTCGTCATGCTAATTGGGTAGAATTCATTGAGTCTTTTCCTTACATCATTAAACACAAGAACGGGAAGGACAATGTGATTGCTGATGCTTTGTCTCGCCGATATAATATGCTGTCACAATTGGATTTTAAAATTTTTGGTTTACACACTATGAAGGATCAATATGTCGATGATAATGATTTTAAAGATGCTTATAAACATTGTATGACTGGTAAACCACTTGAGGTGCTGGCCACCCACTTCTTTTGGCCTCGGATGCGTCCTGATGTTGAGCGCTTGGTTGCACGATGCATTACATGTCAAAAGGCTAAATCACGTTTGAACAACCATGGTTTGTATATGCCTTTGCCTGTCCCTACTTTACCTTGGCTTGATATTTCTATGGACTTTGTTTTGGGATTGCCTAGAACTAAGAAGGGGAGGGATAGCATTTTTGTGGTTGTTGATAGATTCTCTAAATTGGCTCATTTCATTCCTTGTCATAAAACTGATGATGCTAGTCATGTTGCTGAATTGTTCTTTAGGGAGATTATTCGTTTACATGGTGTTCCTAAAACAATTGTGTCTGATCGTGATGCTAAGTTTCTAAGTCACTTTTGGAGATCTCTTTGGAACAAATTAGGCACTAAATTGCTGTTTAGCACAACTTGTCACCCACAAACTGATGGACAAACTGAAGTGGTCAATAGAAGTTTGTCAACCATGCTTAGGGCTGTTTTGGATAAAAATCTGAACCGTTGGGAAGATTGTTTACCTCATGTTGAGTTTGCTTATAATCATGCAACACATTCTTCTACAAAGATGTGCCCTTTTCAGATTGTTTATGGTTATATTCCTCGGGCGCCTATTGATTTATTTTCGCTTGATGCTGTGGACGCCCCACATATTGATGCCGTTGAACATGTTGACCATATGATTAACCTACATGAACAAACACAACAAACCATTGCTGCTACTAATTCTAAGTATCAAGTTGCTGGTAGTAAAGGAAGAAAACATGTTACTTTTGAACCCGGTGATATGGTTTGGTTGCATTTGAGGAAGGATCGTTTTCCTACTTTGCGTCGTTCTAAATTAATGCCTCGTGCTGCTGGTCCTTTTAAAGTGCTAACCAAGATTAATGATAATGCTTATGTCCTTAACCTGCCTGCGGAGTTTGGTGTTTCCACTAGTTTTAATGTTGCAGATTTGAAACCATATGCGGGCGGGGATGAGGAGTTGCCGTCGAGGACGACTTCAGTTCAAGAAGGGGAGGATGATGAGGACATCACCGGTACATCTACACCAGCAGCACCTTCACCCCAAGCACCACCTTCAGGGGCAATCACTCGGGGTCGTGCAAGAGAGCTGAACTACGTCATGGTTCTAAAGAATGAAGGATATGTGGCTGGATTCGGACTGCGCACGAATGTCAACTTGTGACGGCCGCCACGACTTCATCCGGACTCTGTTTTGGGCGATCAAGTACTTGATGGACAGCTTATCAAGTCCACTTTCAGATGGATCTAGACTCACCTTCATATCTTCACCGAGGCGGCCGCAATCGTCATTTTGAGTCGGACTGTTTTCTGTCCAAGGTGCTGCGCCACCTTATTTTGGCCCAATGGGCCGTGTATCGAGTTGGGTCCATTAGGGACGCGTCCTAGGGTTGTAGCACGACCCCAACTCCCTTATGGCCGTGCTATTAAACCCTATAGCCGTCATTAGCATCCTCGAGTTTTGTTTTACATCTAGCTTTAGCTACACCGAACACGCACAAATACATGCTGTCCTCGTGTGATTCAGAACTCCACCTTCGAGTGATATTAAGATTGCTCGCCTTCTTTTTATTTTCCGTTCTTTGATTGCGTACAGGAAGTTCTGATCTTGATTGCAACAGGGTCGGTAACCACAGGGAGTTGGTTCAGCGATTGCATTGGCGCTTCGGGTTCGCTCGTCGTAGTCGGATCGTGAGGGTAGACTTCCACCAAATCAAAATTATCCTCCACTCACCGAAAGATCGGGCACTTCAGCTCTATCACACCATGAGCAAAGTTCATCAAATCACAAAGGTTGGCACCTTGAGTGAACAATGGCACATCTTTTCCTTGGATCCTTTTCGTGCCATTTGCTTTTCCTCCTCTAGTGTATCCAAGTCCATCCTTGATGTTAGGATATCTCTCGGCATGATAAGCCGGATGGGACTCAAATACACTCTTCTCTTGAGCCTTTCCTTTGCCCTTGCCAATGACCTTGTTCAACTCTTTGAGTTGAGTGTCTTTTGCCATGATCTCCTTCTGTAGCTTGGCAAGGTTAGCAACACAAGAATCCACATCTATTTTATAACATCTTGAGCAACCTTTGCTAGTGGAGGCATCAGAGTCAAGAGTGACTTTGGAGTCGGTCTTGATGCTTTTCCGAAGAATGTCATACTTAGCTTCACGGTCTTTGTACTTGACCTCAAGGCTTGAATGCCTTTGTTAAAGCTCACTATGAACATTCTTTAGATTAGCTAGAGAGTCATTTGCCTAGGTCATTTCCTTAGACATCCTCTCATTTGAGTCCTTAGCTAATGACAAGTCAACGGCCAATTTCTCCACCTTAACCTTCTCCTCATCTAGAGCTTTCTCAAGAGCAAGGTTTTTCTCCTTTTCAAGGATGAGCAAGTCTTCTTGCCTATCAAGAGTAGCTTCTCTCTTATCCAATTTCTCCATAAGCTTTTTAATATGCTTAGCACCTTTCTTGCCAAAAGCATTTACTAAGTTCTTATCATGTTTAGCTTCTTCATCTTCTAGATTTTCTATGTCACTAGGTGTTGAGGGAGTAGATGATGGAGGAGTGGGATCGATTAGTACCTTAGTCCCTTGTGCCATGAGACACATGGGAGCTTCATCATCATCATCACTATCAAGGTTCTTGAAGAGTCTTGGTGTTGGTGAAGAATCATGAATGGCAAGAGTTGCCACACCTTCCTTGTCGGAGTCATCACTAGAATCCCAACCTTCACCAACATGAGCATGTCCATTCTTCTTCTTGTAATCATTGCTCTTCTCCTTGTACTTCTTGTCATAGGACTTGTCCTTTGACCTCTTGTCTTCCTTGCCTTCCTTCTTGTGAGGGCAATCCGCAATGTAATGCCCTCTCTCACCACACTCATAGCATCTTCGTTGTGAGACCGGCTTCTTAACACCTTTTCTCTTGATGAAGTTCTTGTATTCTCTCACCATCATAGCAGTTTCTTCATCGGTGGTTGCTTCATCACTAGAGTTTTCCTTCTTGCGAGACTTGGAAGGTTTTGAAGGTTTGTCCTTGATTTCACTCTTCTTGCTAGGCTCGGCCTTGAATGCAATGGCCTTGACTTCTTGAGGCTCACTAGTCTTGACCTTGACTTTCTCCACTCTATGTGACTCATGATATTGCAACTTGTTGTATAGGTCAATGGGAGTCATGAGCTTGAACTTCCTCTTGTCTCTAATCATGGTAGCAAGGTGTGGGTCTCTTGGGGCATATGCTCTAAGCATCTTCTTTGTGACCTTGTGCTCATCCCAATCATCACTACCAAGAAGTCTAATTGCGGACACAAGAAGCTTCAATCGATTGTACATGGCTTCAAAGTCTTCATCATCTTTCATTGTGAAAGCCTCGAGTTCTCTTTGAAGTGCATCCATCTTTCCTTCCTTGATAATCTCATCACCTTCATGTGACCTTCTAAGCTCATCCCAAATTTATTTGGCCACCTCAATTCCCCTAACCTTGTTGTACTCATATGTGCTCAAGCAACTCCTAAGAATGATGATGGCTTGAGCATTGCGGTAGTTGTCATGTTCTTGTTCTCTTGTGAGGGGTGGCTTGGCTTTCTTGTCGATGCCCACACATGTCACGGTCCAAAGATGTGGATGAAGACCATACAAGTACATCTTCATGTCATCCTTCCATCGAGAATAATCATTTCCATCAAAGTGCGGAAACTTGCCCAATTGAACCGATGAGAATGAAATTGCATCCGGATCTTTCTTGGACAAGGATGAGGAAGTATCATCATACTTGTGAGGAACATTGTGAAAGCTTGCAAGAACTTCCTTTTCTTTCATCTTCTCTTTCACAATCTTGAGAGCTCTTCTTTCAACTTTTTCATCAAACTTCTTCTTGAGCTTCTCTTTTCTCTTCTTGTTCTTCTCGACCTCATCCAAGGTCTCTTCAACATCACTCACATCAAAATCATCGTCGCTTGACACGATCACTTCATGAGTGTCTTCCTTGTTTGAACCGCCAACACCGGAACCATCCCCGGAAGGAGCCATACTGTTTTCTCTTAGGTGCTTAAACCTTAATCAAGAGAACCTGCTCTGATACCAATTGAAAGGACCAACACTAGGCCTAGAGGGGGGTGAATAGGGCCTGTTAAAAATCCTGAAAAATTCTTCACGAAATTGTCAGATGGTCGGATGATCCGACGCAGTCTCGGATCTTCCGGCTCCCGGAAGATCCGACACTGTGTAGGATCTTCCGACACAGAGAGGAGACTAACTTCGAGATTCAAAAACTAACAAGCTATTCAAGATTCTATTTGAATACAAAGCTGCTAGATGAAGTAACTGAGCACCTAAGTATGATCTCTAAGGTCGAACAACACCTAGCACATGGATCGGGCACAAATAAGGTGAAGAACGACAAGAACAATAGCAAGAACAAAGAGACACGAGATTTGTTCCCGAGGTTCACTCCACAAAGGAGCTACGTCCCCGTTGAGGGGTTCACAAAGAACCGGGTTGTCACTAACCCCTTGCCTCCCTCAATCAACCACAAAGGAAGATCGAGTCACTTACTATTGCTCTCACAAAGAGAGGGGAAATACAAACTTTTCGGTGCTCAAACCACAAAGGAATGGGAGCTACAGGCGACGCCTAACCGTCTAGGAGCAAAGCTCCAAGAGTAACAAACTTGGATGACGAATCAAGCTTGCTTCAAGTGCTTCTTGAGATGAACGAATCAAAGCTCACAAGTGCTCAAAGCTCTCACACTCAATCATTTCCTCTCACTCAAACCCTAGGTGAATCAAGGCAGAATCAAGCTTTTGGGTGGAGTAGAGGAGTGCAATCAATGCTCTTGGAGTGTGTTTGGTTGTTGGAGGCAGCAGCATTGAATGAGGGGTGTGAGGGGGTATAAATACCCAACCCCCCAAAAC
Organism: Urochloa ruziziensis; assembly: GCA_015476505.1. Lineage (NCBI taxonomy): Eukaryota > Viridiplantae > Streptophyta > Magnoliopsida > Poales > Poaceae > Urochloa > Urochloa ruziziensis. The sequence continues at coordinate 32,027,980 of CM027123.1, read as the reverse complement.
TAGCCGTTATGTGTTCTGCGAAGGGGTACCGGATCTTCCGGCGTAGGGCCGGATCTTCCGAGATTTGAATTTCATAAGGCTGAAACACTGAAATATGGCTAAGTCATGAAAGTTCCGACACAAGGGCCGGATGATCCGGTGGAAGTTCCGATGTAAGTTCCGACACAAGGTCCGGATCATCCGATGGAAAAATATTAGAGACAGAGCCGCCCGAAACTTTGGGTCGGATCTTCCGGTGGAAGTTCTGACGCGTGAGGGAGAGACGCAGAAACATGAAATTTGGCTAAGTGTTGGAAGTTCCGAAGCAAGGGTCGGATCTTCTGACGGAAAATTAATTTCAGACAGAGCTGCCCGGAACTTTGGGTCGGATCTTCCGGCCTAAGTTCCAGCGCCTGAAGAGAAGACACAAAATCTGTCTAAGTGTTGAAAGATCCGGTGTAAGGGTCGGATCTTCCGGCGGAAAATTAATTCCTGACAGAGCCGCCCGAAACTTTGGGTCGGATCTTCCGGCCTAAGTTCCGACGCACAGAAAACTTGTGAATGGAGGGTTTTTTGTGTGTTTGTGTCTCTCGTGTGTATATGTCATCTCAAGTATAAGCACTTTAACAACCTAAACTCGTCAAGCACGTCCCCCTTGATAGTACGGTGATCCTATACTCAAATTCGAATTATAAAATAAATTTAAATCGTTCGATAGACTTCGTCACCATACGAATAAGAATTGGGGACCTTCCTTTCACCTTTCTTTTCTTTTCTTTTGATTTTATTCCTGCACAACTCATGCAAAGCATTATATCCAAATTTACATTGTCATTAATTACCAAAACTAGATTAAGTGTCTAGATGCACTTTCAGTGTTCGGTGTAGCTAAAGCTAGATGTAAAACAAAACTCAAGTCTGAAAATGAAAGAGGGGTCTATCTAAATATGGGGCGCAGCCCCTAGGGTCGGCGTGGAGGGGGAACCCACGCCCAGGGGGGTGGAGGCGCGCCCAAGGTGGGCCCCACCAGCCAGGCGCCCCCACCTGGGACTCCTGTTGGACCAGCTTCTATTCTTCTAGGCCTTCGTTCTTCAGCAGCATGACGAAGCTCAATTCTCTCGCACGGGCCCGAGTAATTGGCCCAGGTGAAAGTGGCGCCTGGGCTTCTGGAACTGGAGGTGGCGCCTAGGCTGAAAGTGGCGCCTGGACTGGTGCTGCTGGTGTAGAATCACTCCTGTTGTCGTTGATGTCCTCATCATCCTCCCCTTCTTGAACTGAAGTCGTCCTCGATGGCAGCTCCTCATCTTCTCCTGCATACGGCTTCAAATCTACAACATTAAAACTAGTGGAAACACCAAACTCCGCAGGCAGGTCAAGGACATAAGCATTATCATTAATCTTGGTTAGCACTTTAAAAGGACCAGCAGCACGAGGCATTAATTTAGAACGACGCAAAGTAGGAAAACGATCCTTTCTCAAATGCAACCAAACCATATCACCCGGTTCAAAAGTAACAAGTTTTCTCCCTTTACTACCAGCAACCTGATATTTAGCATTAGCAGCAGCAATGTTTTGTTGAGTCTGTTCATGCAAATTAATCATATGTTCAACATGTGCAACCGCATCTAAGTGTGGAGCGCCATCAGCATCAAGCGAAAACAAATCAATAGGTGCCCGAGGAATATAACCATAAACAATCTGAAAAGGGCACATCTTTGTAGAGGAATGCGTAGCATGATTATAAGCAAACTCAACATGAGGCAAACAATCCTCCCAACATCTCAAATTTTTATCTAGGACAGCCCTAAGCATAGTTGACAAAGTTCTATTAACCACTTCAGTTTGTCCATCAGTTTGAGGGTGACAAGTTGTGCTAAACAGCAATTTTGTTCCCAATTTATTCCAAAGAGATCTCCAAAAATGACTAAGAAATTTAGCATCACGATCAGAAACAATTGTATTTGGAATACCATGCAAGCGAATAATCTCTCTAAAGAACAATTCAGCAGCACTGCTAGCATCATCGGTCTTATGAGAAGGTATGAAATGAGCCATTTTAGAGAATGGATCAACAACCACAAAAATACTATCCCTCCCCTTCTTAGTTCTAGGCAAACCCAAAACAAAGTCCATAGAAATATCGCGTCAAGGGGAAGTAGGAACAGGCAAAGGCATATACAAACCATGGTTGTTCAATCGGGATTTAGCCTTTTGACATGTAGTACAGCGTGCAACCAAGCGCTCAACATCAAGACGCATCCGAGGCCAAAAGAAGTGGGCGGCCAGCACCTCAAGCATTTTGTAAACGCCAAAATGTCCCATTAGTCCGCCTCCATGAGCTTCCTGTAACAACAAAAGACAAACCGAGCTAGCTGGAATACACAGCTTGTTAGCGCGAAACAGGAACCCATCCTGCATGTGAAATTTCCCCCATGGTTTACCAGTCATACAATGTTTATAAGCATCTTTAAAATCATTATCATCGACATATTGATCTTTCATAGTGTGTAAACCAAAAATTTTAAAATCCAATTGTGACAGCATATTATATCGGCGAGACAAAGCATCAGCAATCACATTGTCCTTCTCGTTCTTGTGTTTAATGATGTAAGGAAAAGACTCAATGAAATCTACCCAATTAGCATGACGACGGTTCAGATTATTTTGGGTACGAATATGTTTTAAAGCCTCATGATCAGAATGGATTATAAACTCACGATGCCAGAGATAGTGATAGAGCTGAAGTGCCCGATCTTTCGGTGAGTGGAGGATAATTTTGATTTGGTGGAAGTCGACCCTCACGATCCGACTACGACGAGCGAACCCGAAGCGCCAATGCAATCGCTGAACCAACTCCCTGTGGTTACCGACCCTGTTGCAATCAAGATCAGAACTTCCTGTACGCAATCAAAGAACGAACAAGAAAAAGAAGGCGAGCAAACTTAATATCACTCGAAGGTGGAGTTCTGAATCACACGAGGACAGCACGTATTTGTGCGTGTTCGGTGTAGCTAAAGCTAGATGTAAAACAAAACTCGAGGATGCTGATGACGGCTATAGGGTTTAATAGCACGGCCACAAGGGAGTTGGGGTCGTGCTACAACCCTAGGACGCGTCCCTAATGGACCCAACTCGATACACGGCCCATTGGGCCAAAATAAGGTGGCGCAGCACCTTGGACAGAAAACAGTCCGACTCAAAATGACGATTGCGGCCGCCTCGGTGAAGATATGAAGGTGAGTCCAGATCCATCTGTGATATGCTTTCCATCAAGTACTTGATCGCCCAAAACGGAGTCCAGATGAAGTCGTGGCGGCCGTCACAAGTTGACGTTCGTGCGCAGTCCGAATCCAGCCCCATATCCTTCATTCTTTAGCACCATGACGTAGTTCAACTCTCTTGCACGAGCCCGAGTGATCGGCCCTGAAGGTGGTGCTTGGGGTGAAGGTGCTGCTGGTGTAGATGTACCGGTGATGTCCTCATCAGATAGTGCTGCCACGTTTGCAAAGTACGCACTAAAGCATAAAGTTCTTTATCATAAGTAGAATATTTCAAACTAGAACCGCTTAATTTTTCACTGAAATAAGAAAACGGTTTTCCTTCTTGTAACAGAACAGCACCTAACCCAATACCACTGGCATCACATTCGAGCTCAAATATTTTAGCAAAATCAGGCAATTGCAAAAGAGGAGCATGTGTTAACTTATCTTTCAAAGTAGTGAAGGCAAGCTCCTGGGAATCAGTCCAAGTAAAAGGCACACCTTTCTTTGTAAGCTCATGTAGAGGTGCTTCAATAGAGCTAAAATCTCGTACGAATCGACGATAGAAACCTGCAAGCCCAAGAAAACTCCGAATCCGCATGACCGTCGTCGGTGTAGGCCATTCCCGAATTGCATCAATCTTGCTGCTATCCACCTCAATACCCTGTGGAGTAACAACATAACCAAGAAACGAAACACGTTGTGTGCAGAAGATGCATTTTTCTATGTTAGCAAACAAGTGAGCAGTACGCAACACATTAAAAATAGCACGCAAATGTTCTAAATGCTCTTCCATAGACTTGCTATAAATCAAGATATCATCAAAATATACAACAACAAACAAATCTATGAAAGGCCTGAGAACTTCATTCATCAAACGCATAAAAGTGCTGGGAGCAGAAGTCAAACCAAACGGCATAACCAACCATTCATATAAGCCAAATTTAGTTTTAAAAGCCGTTTTCCATTCATCCCCCAATTTCATTCGAATCTGATGGTAACCACTACGCAAATCAATCTTAGTAAAAATAATGGCACCACTAAGCTCATCTAGCATATCATCAAGGCGTGGTATAGGATATGGATAACGAATGGTGATGTTATTAATAGCACGACAATCTACACACATACGCCACGATCCATCCTTCTTTGGAACAAGTAACACTGGAACGGAGCAAGGACTAAGAGACTCACGAATGTACCCTTTGTCAAGCAACGCCTGGACCTGGCGCTGAATCTCTTTCGTCTCGTCGGGATTTGTGCGGTACGGGGCGCGATTCGGAAGCTGTGCGTCGGGAATGAAGTCGATCTGGTGCTCAATGCCATGAAGTGGAGGTAGTCCCGATGGTAAATCTTTGGGAAAAACATCAGCGTACTCCTGCAAAAGGTTAGCAACCGCAGGGGAAATATCCAAAGATGGTACATCATCAAGTGAAACGAGCACACTAGAACATACAAGTGCATAGCAAGGTAGCTCATCAACACAAAGATCAACAAAATCAGCATGTGCAGCAAATAAAACAGGCGCATTCAACTTGATTTCAGAAGGTGATGGTACAAGTTGTTTAGCATTTTTAGCGGCTCGAGCAAGGTCATCTTTAACAATTTGTTCAGGTGTCATGGGATGTATAATTATTTTCTGACCTTTAAACATGAGAGAATAATGATTCAAATGACCATGATGCAAGCTATCAGTATCATATTGCCAAGGTCTACCAAGTAACAAAGAACAGGCCTCCATAGGAATAACATCACAATCAACAAAATCAGAATAGGCACCTATGGAGAACAGACTTCACCTGGCGCTACGCAGGGTGCCCCGTATAGGAAATTTCGTAAGCTTTCCGGAAAAAAATAACGCTGAAATCGGAGATCCGAGCGAAAAGTTATGGCCGTTACAAAACGGGTGTTCGTAACGACAGAAAACTTCCAAACGAAAAAAAAACCGAACTTTCCAAAAATGAACTGCTCTTTCCTTTTTTTTTAATTCTTTCCTTTGTCTTTCTTCTCAGAACTTTCCCTTTTTTTATTTCCTTTTTTTATTTCCTTTTTTTTCTTCCCTTTTTTTCTCTCTTTCCTCAAACAGAAACAAGAAACCGAGAATAGTTCGGTTGGATCGGCGGCGCGTGGAGTGCGGCTTGGGGAAGGAAAACGAAACCGAGTAGGGTTCGGTTGGAGGGGAGGTAACGGCATGGTAACTCGGCATGGTGGCGGCGGCGTGGTTTTGTAGGGTTTGTGGTGATGCAAACGGCGGCGACGGCGCTGCTGGTGATGATGATTGCGGCGACGGTGGCGCTGGTGGCGAGGTAGGACGGCGGCGGCGGCGGTGGTGGAGATGGAAAGCGGCGGAAGCACAAAGTGACCAACAACAAATTAACGCGAAGCACACAAATTGAACAACGCAAATTATTGAAAGAAAGTGCAAGGCGAAGAAAGGTTTTGGGACAATGGTCTAACCTGATTTTTTTTTGGTTTTGTGGACTTTAGGTAATGGAACAACACTCGATAAAAACTCACCGATCAACCAGGAAAGCTGATACCACTTGATAGAGCTGAAGTGCCCGATCTTTCGGTGAGTGGAGATAATTTCGATTTGTGGAAGTCGACCCTCACGATCCGACTACGACGAGCGAACCCGAAGCGCCAATGCAATCGCTGAACCAACTCCCTGTGGTTACCGACCTTGTTGAAGCAAGATCAGCCTGATCACGAAGATCAATTCCTGTACGCAATCGAAGAACGAACAAGAAAAAAGAGGCGAGCAATCTTAATATCACTCGAAGGTGGAGTTCTGAATCACACGAGGACAGCACGTATTTGTGCGTTTTCGGTGTAGCTAAAGCTAGATGTAAAACAAAACTCAAGTCTGAAAATAAAAGAGGGGTCTATCTAAATAGGGGGTGCAGCCCCTAGGGTCGGCGTGGAGGGGGAACCCACGCCCAGGGGGGGTGGGGGCGCGCCCAAGGTGGGCCCCACCAGCCAGGCGCCCCCACCTGGGACTCCTGTTGGGCCAGCTTCTGTTCTTCTGGGCCTTCGTTCTTCAGCAGCATGACGAAGCTCAATTCTCTCGCACGGGCCCAAGTAATTGGCCCAGGTGAAAGTGGCGCCTGGGCTTCTGGAACTGGAGGTGGCGCCTGGGCTGAAAGTGGCGCCTGGACTGGTGCTGCTGGTGTAGAATCACTCCTGTTGTCGTTGATGTCCTCATCAACATGGCCAAGGTTTATGAGTGGTGTGAATGACTAGACAAGTTATTCGTTCTTGCAAAATAAATAAAGAAGACTGAGCGATGCCGAAAAACTCCACCTTATAATATTGAAATAGGAGAGGCTTGATTCTAAGTCTAGGTGAGGATCCAAACACTTTGAGTGATTGAGAGATGTTGAAAATAATAAGGGTATGCCTCGCTTTCTTTAAAAATTTATCAAAAACTCCGAACGCCAAGAAGAAGAAGTGATCGACCAATCATCGAGTTGTTCTAAGGCTCAACTGATGAAGATGAAGGTGTTAGCCATCGGAATCCAAGGTATGAAGGAAAACTCAGAGATATGACTTGTGTATTCCTTGAGTTCATGACCCTGATCTTGCTATGTCCTGATAATTTAATTCAATCTTTGCTAAGGGACTAGCAAAGTTTAGGTAGGGGGGCGTGTTGGTGGTCATTACGTTACGATTTTACCACAAACATTCAGTTACATTTCAGGCTCATCTTGCTCATAACAAAGTGAATTTGGTTATTTCTAATAAGTTCCACAAGTTTTGGATAATTTGTGAGTGAAGGAGCAAATAGGTGAAAGAAGGGCCAATTTGGACGTAAAGCCAGGCCAGCCGGCCTAGCATAAGCCGACCAGCCCCCTTCTGTGGCCCCTGACCACGTCACTGATCCAGGAGACCACAGACACAATGCTAAGTATCCTGAGACATGAGATCAACGTCGGTTTGATCCAAGGACCCGAAAGGCCTAAGCTATGGTTTGCATGGATTGAAGGGCCCACCAACCTTGGATTCTCGGACAGCTTTGATCCAAAGCAACCGTTACCGACCTTAGGATCTAATCCAGAGTGTCCCTGAAGAAGGCAGTGCCACGGGGCAGTCTAGGCCGGCCGGCCTCCCCTGAGGCCACCACGTGCCCCCCTTTGCATGACAGTTAAGCACGAGCTTAGCTTAAGCTTGACACCGGGAACCGACCCTGAAAACTATAAAAGGGACCCCTCTTCACCTTGAGAACACACCATCCATTGGAGAGAAGAGAAGCTTAGTGAAAGTGCTCTCATCTTTAGAGTTAGAGTAGGGAGAGAGAGGGAGAGTTGCTTGGGTAACAGCCAAGCTTTGTAGAGAGAGTCCGGGATTTCTTCTCGACCTCATCTCAACATTTCCACCCCCGAGGAATATATTTCAAGAGTTATCTTCAGTAAGTCCTCGGTCTCTTGCCTTTAGTACCTCGCTAGTTCACAACTTACTTTCAGCAATTTATCTTATCTATCGTTTGACCTGCGGGTACCTGAGTCCACGCGAGTGACAGCGACTCTTGTTTGGGGTTTCCTCTATAGCCCTTCGCGTTGGGTGGAGGTCAGTGGCTAAAGCTTAGGTGTGGTGCCTGTGCTGGCTAGCCACCTCAGGTTGTGTTGCACCCCACGAAACTGCAGTGGTAGGCGGCAGGTGGTGACAACCCTGTCCGTCCTTTGTACTCCACCACGTTCAGGTGTACTCATAACAGTAGTGCTGAGCCCGGAAGAACCCCTCTCTCACCCCGTTCTGAGTTCTTCTCATTCTAGCCGTCGAAGCAGATCAGGTTAGGTTTAGATAGATTGTCTGCGGTAATGAGTAGCTAGCTAAAGTCAAGCTCTCTACCCACTTACCTTGTTCTCCCTGGTGGGATCCGGCTTAGAAAAGTTCTAGTCTAGTCGCGTCTACCGTTCCTTGGATTCGATATCCAGGTTCTTACTCCCCTGGTGAAAGGCTACATCGTACTCCGTGCGCTTGCGGATTTAGTTAGGCTAAGGAGTGCCAACAAGGTGCATACTGGATCTATCGAGTAGTATGACACAAACTTGTGTTCGTGCCTGTGTGTTTAGTACACTGATAGGAAGCATCATGACACGGTGTGACCCGTGTAAGGTGGTGATCCTCGGGAGTCAGACCGGAGGGTAGAGATTTAAAGATGCATTGAATGAGAACCATGTTTTGCTTGCCAATCTAGCTAGAACTACAACATATGCATAGGCTAGGCTTTATCCTAGACGAGTTAGCTCTTGTTCATATGTGCTTATGCTTCATCATATATTCACAATCACCTTGCAACCTGATCAATGCTTTCCGATGCATAGTTAATCTAGGGTTTGTGACCTTGTTTCCATGGATTGATAAACCTTGAGGGGGGGGGTACTCTCTTGAGGGAAGAGCTACAACTGATCCATGCACTTGCGGTGGATCTTGGTGTGCGTTTGCGCCGCCAACAAGCTTTTCTGGCGCCGTTGCCGGGGAAACAAGTGATTGAATCTTAGATTGATTTTTGCATCTGTAAATATTTTTCTTGTTCATAATTTTTTGTGAATATTTTTCTTGTATATTCTTGATCTTATATAGTTCTTGTATATGTTTTTCTTTCACTAACCCTAATACGAGATGGACTTGTGCCTCTCGAAAAAATCAAAAATATTTTCTTTTGTCTTTGTGTATGAAAAAATAAAAATTGCAGGCACAATCAAGCAAGTAGCAGCAACAAGGAACATCTGAAGCGAAGGCCAAAAGAATCACCACTTAGCACTCCAAGAAGAAGCCCAGTCAAACATCAACCACAAGTAGTGATGGGAGAACAGCCCGAGCGCAAGATTGGCGAGTTCTGGACCCCGAATGTCGACGATCTGCCGATCTTCAAGCTAGCTGAAGTTGGAAGCCCGTTCGAGATCAAGACTTCAATCATCGAGATGGTGCAAGACAACCCGTTCATTGGTAAGGAGGATCCCAATTCCCATCTACGGTCCTTCATACAATTGTGCAACAATTTTAAGATCGAAGAGGTCGACGACAATCAGCTACGTGCAAGACTTTTCCCGTTCTCATTGATGGGCAAGGCACTTCAATGGTTCTACACGCTGGAGGCATCAACGTTCGAGAAGTGGGAGAGCCTAGTGGAAGCCTTTATCGATCAAGTTCTACTCGCCAGGGAAGACGTAGACTCTTCGTAACCAGATCTTGAGCTTCGCCCAGAGCACCACGAAGACCATCACCGAGGCGTTTGAGCGCTTCAACGACTATGTTCTCGCTTGTCCGCATCACAGGTATTCAAAAGCAGACTTAGTTATGAAGTTCTACGGGGGCTTGCAAGCGACGGACAATCATGGATGCATCCACCGGAGGTTCCATCATCGACATCACTCCCACCGAGGCTTATGCATTATTCAAGAAGGTGGCTGATAACGATGCTTGGGCATCGGTTGGACGCACTCAACTCATTCCATCCATGGGCAAAGCAAGGAGCGTGTAAGAGGAGAAGCATATTGAAGACATGGAGGCCAAGATCGACTTCTTGATGAGAAGGATTGAAGAGCTAGAGATGAGAAGCCAGCTACAAAGCTCAAAGGAGAACGCAAGCCTGTAGAAAAAAAAGAAGAAAAGACTACAGCACCATCACGGGACACTGGTCAGAGCAACAACCTGAAGGTCTAGCTATACACGACAAACAAAGCGCTTGCGGGAGGCAACCCGGATGTTGAGTCAGGTAATAAGCTTTTGGGAGGACAACCCATTTAATTTTCAGAGAGTAATTTGAGTCTCAGAGTTTTGCTACACAGGACACATCTTGATCTTTTGGACGTTTTTGTTGAACACATTTGATACATGATTCTTTGCTTGGTCGTTAACATTTTATGTTTCTTTTTGAACCCTTTAACCACACCAGTACATATACTCACACTTTTTTATTTCATTTACCCACCTGCGAAAAACCAGAACCAGAGGAGCCAAAAACCCCTCTGGCCGCACGACCAGAACCCCTGTTGGCCGGGCGGCCAGGCCCCGTTTTGCGCCATCCAGAGCCCATCTTCGAGTAGAGCCTGCTTTGTATTTTTCATGATCTATCTTTGTAAGTATACACGTGGTAGGCTCGTGAAACATAATTGCCATCGATTCTTGAACAAGACTCCATATGAGCTACTTTGATGAGGACATGACACACATGAAGAGTGTTAAACATACAAGGAAGGCATGGAGGACCAAAGAGGTTGATTGGAGACCAAGTCCAAGTGTTCCCACGTTTTACACCAGGCTATCACGTCACTTTTGGTCTAAGGAAATAAAGAGATTGAATCCAACACGTTTTGGAAACGCTGGATTCGGGCTGCAGGAAAGTCCTGACTTTCAACGGCCGCCACGACTTCATCCGGACTCCGTTTGAGGCGTTCAAGTACTTGATGAAAAGCTTATGAAGTCTACTTTCATATGGATTCGACCTCGTGTCTATATCTATCCTGAGGCCTCCGCAATCATCAAATCATTGACCAAGGTTTTTCTGTCTAGGTGCTGCGACACCTTATTTTGGCCCACGGGCCGTGTATCAAGTTGGATCCATTAGGGACGCGTCCTAGGGTTGGAGCACGACCCCAGCACCCTTTTGGTCGTCCTCCACCTATCATATACCCCCTAGCTGCCGCCAAGAAGTCTTGAGTTTTGTTTTACATCTAGCTTTAGCTACACCAAACACGCACAAATACGTGCTGTCCTCGTGTGATTCAGAACCCCACCTTCGAGTGATATTAAGATTGCTTGCTTTCTTTTTCTTGTTCGTTCTTCGATTGCATACAGGAAGTTGCTGATCTTGATTGCAACAGGTTCGGTAACCCAGGGAGTTGGTTCAGTGATTGCATTGGCGCTTCGGGTTCGCTCGTCGTAGTCGGATCATGAGGGTCTACTTCCACCAAATCGAAATTACCTCCACTCACCGAAAGATCGGACACTTCAGCTCTATCTTGACTCATTTGCTACGGTTAAATTTCATATACCCTCTTATAATGGCAAATATGATCCCGCTGCATATCTTGATTGGGAATTGGAGGTAGAACAGAATTTTACATGCCATGATATTCCTGCTAGTGCTCAAGTTAAAGCTGCTATTAGTGAATTTACTGATTTTGTTTTAATGTGGTGGCGTGATTATAAGCTAAAACATCCCACGTCTATTCCAACCACTTGGACTCAATTAAAGCTGCTATGCGACATCGATTTGTACCTTCATATTATGCCCGAGATTTGCTTAAACAAATGCAGCAATTTCAGCAAGGTCAACAATCTGTTGAGGACTATTACCAGGAGCTACAAAAAGGTATGATTCGTTGTGGTTTGTTTGAGACGGATGACGCTGCTATGGCACGTTTTCGCGGTGGTTTGAACCGTGAAATTCAGGACATACTTGATTATAATGATTATGTTGATATGCCCACATTATTTGAGTATGCTTGCAAAGCTAAACGTGAAATGCAGGGACGCCGCTCGACGACATATACTAACTCTTTTGCAAGACGAAGCCCAACATCCAGCGCAGATCCTGCTCTCCCTACGCCATCCATGCCTAGCACCACACTGCGCGAGAGGACGGCCACACCTACAACGCCGTCGACCATAGGTGCTCCACTCACGGCTGGTGAGACTTCTTCTGATGTGCTGAATTTTTCCACAACCCATGCTATCATGGGGCAATTGTTAGTGGAACTATCTCTTGATTTATCTTTGTCGCATGATGTGTTTGCTGTTTCTTGTGATAAAGATGAATCGTTTGATAATGCAGCAGTGTTACATTTTTTGGAACCAAATATTTCTGCTGCACATAAACATGTTATGCATATTGCTAGTGCCAATGATGAGCTAAAATTGTTGTCTTCTTTACATACTTTGGGTTACATTGAATTTCATGATTTGTGTAATCTAGATTGTTTAGAAGAGAGACTTTTTAAATATGCTGATTTTCCATGCTTTTCTAGACATACATATCATATTATTTGCAAATATAGCAACAAGGGAGCATATAAGATACATCGAGTGTACATTTGTGCAAATCTGAATTATCCTTTCGTTGTGCAAAATTTTAATCCACTAGAGGGCAGCAATACTACAAATATTCTTCCATATTTCTTTAGCTCTATTTTGGTGCACCAATTTTACTCCCAAGAAGGGAAGCATTGCTGGTCACAAACTATGCGCACTTTGTCTTTTGTTAGTACTAATCTTGTGCAGGATCATGTTGATAAACATTGTGTGTCGTCCGATCATGAAACCTACATGCTTGCTAAAATGTCTATGCGAGATGACACATTCGCCAATCGGAAACGAGGTGACAATCCTCCTCTCAATACTTTTGGTTTCCTTTGTTTTCGAAACCCCGTTCTCCTTTGTGTTATTGCAGGATTGGTTTCACGTACAATTGACGCCGAGGACGGCTTTTCGTCAAGAAGGGAAGGATGATGAGGACATGACACACATGAAGAGTGTTAAACATACAAGAAAGGCATAAAGGACCAAATAGGTTGATTGGGGAACCAAGTCCAAGTGTTCTCACGTTTTACACGAGGCTATCACGTCACTTTTGGTCTAAGGAAATAAAGAGATTGAATCCAACACGTTTTGGAAACGCTGGATTCGGACTGCAGGAAAGTCCTGACTTACAACGGCCGCCACGACTTCATCCGGACTCCGTTTGGGGCGTTCAAGTACTTGATGGAAAGTTTATGAAGTCTACTTTCATATGGATCCGGCATAGTGTCCATATCTATCCTGAGGAGGCCGCAATCTTCAAATCATTGACCGAAGGTTTTTCTGTCCAGGTGCTGCGACACCTTATTTTGGCCCACGGGCCGTTTATCAAGTTGGGTCCATTAGGGACGTGTCCTAGGGTTGGAGCACGACCCCAGCACCCCTTTGGTCGTCCTCCAACTATCATATACCCCCTAGCCGCCGCCAAGAAGTCTTGGGTTTTGTTTTACATCTAGCTTTAGCTACACCGAACACGCACAAATACGTGTTGTCCTCGTGTGATTCAGAACCCCACCTTCGAGTGGTATTAAGATTGCTTCGCTTTCTTTTTCTTGTTCGTTCTTCGATTGCATACAGGAAGTTGCTGATCTTGATTGCAACAGGTTCGGTAACCTACGGAGTTGGTTCAGCGATTGCATTGGCGCTTCGAGTTCGCTCGTCGTAGTCGGATCGTGAGGGTCTACTTCCACCAAATCGAAATACCTCCACTCACCGAAAGATCGGGTACTTCAGCTCTATCATACTTATTAGAAGAAAGCCAAATATTTCCTATTTTCGTGTCTTTGGTTGCAAATGCTATATTCTTAGGAAAGGATCTCGATTGTCAAAGTTTCAAAGTAAATGCGATGAAGGTTTTCTCCTCGGATATTCATCTTGTAGCAAGGCTTATAGAGTGTACAACAAGACCCATGGCATAGTAGAGGAAACATGTGATGGCAACTTTGATGAATCCAATGGGTGTCAAGATGAACAAGAGAAGTCTAGTGATGTTAGAGATGCCAATAAGAATGTATCAATTGGTGATGTGAGATCAAGAGAGAAAGATGAGGATGATGATCCCAATATTTCTATTAGAGTAAACTCATCTATCTCAATTCAAAAGGATCAAGTTGAACAATCAATTGAGCCAAGCAATGAAGATGCAACAAATGACATTCTCAACCGGAACCATCTACCTCACCATCTACATCAACTCAAGAGTCGGTTGTTGAACCAAGAATTCCTCATGCCATTGCCAAAGATCACCCCATTGATCAAATTGTGGGAGATATTAGAAAAGGTGTTCAAACTTGATCTCGTGTTGCTTCATTTTGTGAACATTACTCTTTTGTGTCTTTTCTTGATCCAAATCGGATAGATGAAGCACTACGAGATCCGGATTGGGTGAATGCTATGCATGAAGAATTGAATAATTTCACCCGAAATGAAGTATGGGAATTAGTTGAGAGGCCCAAGAATTACAATGTGATAGGCACTAAATGGGTCGTTAGAAACAAGCAAAATGAGGATGGCATTGTGGTGAGAAACAAGGCTAGATTGGTTGCATAAGGCTATACTCAAGTTGAAGGATTGAATTTCGGTGAGATATTTGCACCGGTAGCTAGATTGGAAGGCTATTAGAATTTTATTGGCATATGCTTGCTCTCACAATATAAAGCTTTATCAAATGGATGTGAAGAGTGCTTTCTTGAATGGCAAAATTAGTGAACTTTTTTATGTTGAGCAACCTCCCAGTTTTGAGAATCCCTTGAAGCCAAATCATGTATATAAGCTCTCCAAGGCTCTCTATGGTCTTAAATAAGCCCCTCGGGCATGGTATGAGAGGCTAAGGGGTTTTCTCATCTCTCAAGGCTTCAAGATTGGGAAAGATGATACTACTTTGTTCACTAAATGCATTGGCAAGGATTTATTTGTATGCCAAATATATGTTGATGATATCATCTTTGGGTCAACCAATCAAGACTTTTGTGATTAATTTAGGGAGCTGATGTCAAATGAATTTGAAATGTCTATGATTGGTCAATTGAATTACTTTCTCGGCCTTCAAATCAAGTAACTCAAGGAAGGCACATTTGTTTGCCAATCTAAATATGTGAAGGATTTATTGAAAAAGTTTGGCATGGATGATGCTAAGCCAATCAAGACCCCCATGGCCACAAATGGACATCTTGATCTTGATGAGGGAGGTAAACCGGTAGATTTAAAGCTTTGTAGATCCCTGATAGGTAATTTGCTTTATCTGACCGCATCTAGGCCCGATATCATGTTTAGTGTATGCACGTGTGCAAGGTTTCAAGCCTCGCCTAGAGAATATCACTTGACCGCCGTCAAACGTATATTGAGATATTTGAAGTATTCTCCCAATATTGGTCTTTGGTATCCCAAGGGTGCTTAGTTTGAATTGGTTGGTTATTCAGACTCAGATTATGCCGGTTGCAAGGTTGATAGGAAGAGCACTTCCGGTGGTTGTCAATTTCTTGGAAGATCACTTGTTTCATGGTCTTCAAAAAAACAAAATTTGGTGGCTCTTTCAACTGCCGAGGCGGAATATATTTCCGCCGAAAGTTGTGTGCTCAATTATTATGGATGAAGCAAACTTTTCTTGATTATGGTGTGAATTTCAAAGAAATGCCTCTTCTATGTGATAATGAAAGTGCCGTGAAAATTGCAAATAATCCGGTTCAACATTCAAGAACTAAGCAGATTGATATTCGGCATCATTTTCTTAGAGATCATGTGAGCAACGGTGACATCAAGTTTGATGGAATTAGTACAAATGATCAATTGGCGGATATATTCACCAAGCCATTAGATGAGCAACGCTTTTGCAGCTAAGGAATGAACTCAATGTCATTGACTTGTCTAATATGGCTTGAAACTTAGCAAACATATCATATCTAACTTCTTCCATGTGCATTTACTTGCTTATTTTCATGTATTCATATCGTTGCATTCATTTCCATGGATCTTGGTTCTATGATCACTCAAGAATATTTACAAAGTCCCAAAAATGCCAGAAGAATCAGTGCTAAAAAATATGTGCAGAAATCAAAGAAAGAAGTTCAAAAAAGTAGAAAAACGATAAGACATTTTTTGGTACAGCGAACCGTCCGCGGGTATGTGCGCGGACAGTCCGCGGCAGCAGTGCCTGACCGTCCGTGAGTCCAGAGATAGTTTTCTAGTTCAGAAATTGGCTAAGTCTCTGGTGGACCGTCCGCGCCCAGATGGCGAAATGTTCGCGGCTGGCGAGAAAAAGTGGGCCCGCATGGATTTTGGATCCTATCTCTTAGGGGACCCACCCCTCACCACAAGCTCGACCAGAACCGCCGCCTCCTCTCTCTCTCTCTCATGCTCTTTCTTTCAAGGAAGAAGGGAAGAAGAGGCCACTCATCTAGGGGGAGGATTTGGTGACTCCAGGACCGTCCATGATCATCACCGGACCATTCTCAAGCTCCTCCAACATGTCATCTCGGTATTTCATTGATTCATCCATTGATTTGCTTGGATTTCACTCATGAACTAGATTAGGGTTTGAGATGAGGATTTCGATTTCAACTATGGATTTTTGCAAATGTTTATGGGATTGAGTTGGTAGATTCAAGATCAACATTTTGTCGTGATTTGGTACAGTTTGGTGGGTTAGAAACTGAGATCGATCGATGGATTTGAGAACGGTTACTGTTCCTGTTCGAGGGCGCACAGTGTGGGGCGGACCGTCTGCCCCCTACTGGCAGATAGTCCACTGCTCACTGTCGCCTCTGGCCAGGGCAGCAACCTATTTTGTTGGATTAAACGCGGTATTATCAATCGTCATTGCTTATACCTGTGATTTATTCTTGATAGAAATACTCACTCCAAGAGAGGAAGTTCCAAGGCTAGCTCATCCAAGAGGGCTCGAGTTGTTAATTTAGATGAAGACTTTGAACTTAGTGACTCTATGCAAGTGACAAGTGACACTGAGGTTGAGGAAGAAGACAGTGAAGACGAGCTTATTGATGTGACCATCAACTATCGTGGGAGAAAGTGGAATGCTACCAATTATGCATCGGCACGGGCACCCTATCAATATGCGTTACCACGTGACACCGGTAACCTTTTTTTTCATACCCGTGTACAAGAGGATGCATTTTATGGTCACTTACTCAAAAAGAATGTCTTCAAGCACCAAAAGATTGATTTCTATTACATGGCAAGTCAACAAGTGATGAGTGGAGTGGTGCAAAACTTTACTGCTATAGAACTAAGGGAATTTCTTGAAAATCATTATGATTGGAATGACACTATCATTCGACAGTTCTATGCCACTGTGGAGGTCGACATGTTTGAGAAAACTCTTGAGTGGATGACGGGAAAGAGGAAGTATCAAGCCACATTTGCAGAGTTTGCAACGGCAAATGAGCTAAACTATGCCTCTCTCACTGATGATACGAGTTTTGATGTGGTTGAGGAAAACATCTTTGGGCTCCATGACATCACCGGTTTCTATGAACCAAATAGGATGGGGATTGCTAGAGTATACACCACTATCACCGGGTTGAGGCACCATCCCACAGTCATTAACAAGATCATTCGTGCCACTATTCTTCCAAAAAGTGGTTACAAGGAAAGATTCATTGGATGGGCTCCAAACATTGTACATTATGTCATGAGTAATGAAAAGATGGATGTGGTAAATCTCATTATGTGGCAAATCCAGGAGAAGAAAACAAATATTGAGTATAACTTGTATTTTGCTCCTTATATCATGGCACTCATCCTTACAAAGACCAAGTTTAGAGGGCAGTGCAATGAAAGGCATCTTCTGTACAAGCCATTCCGGAATGATAGAGACTTTCTTGAACGGCCATTGACTGACTATCTCCCAGAGGATGAAAATGAGGCATATGCAAATGCCGAAGGGGGAGCGGCGAATGCACCAGCAGCAGATGATGCTCAAGCCATGCCACCACCACCTCCACCTGAGCCTCAGCAGCATCAGTGGGCACCTCCTCACGGGTACTTTGACCCATACTTTGCCACAATGCAGCAGTCCATGAACTCTCAACTTCAAGAGATGCACTCTCACACTTTGAGGCATTTGGGCAGCACATGCATAACTCCATCCAGACCATGCAACAGGGTCTTCAGCACAGCTTGACACTCGTCTTACCTAGCTTGGCACACACATTCAGCAGAATGTTTATACACCCATCATGGACAGAATGACTACTATGAGTAACAATATTGACAATGATATGGAGGCACTCAAAGAGAGATTTGATGGATTGACAACCCAGGAAGACTTCTAGAACATTGTTGACAGGCAGGGGCACCTCCAGCAGGACTTTGAGGCTTTTATAGGACATTTCCACACCTACTTTCCGGCTCCTACACCGACTGTCAATTTAAATATCTTGTGTAGCCTCGGTTACTTTTGTAGGGGAGACTCTGATAGAGCTGAAGTGCCCGATCTTTCGGTGAGTGAAGGATAATTTTGATTTGGTGGAAGTCGACCCTCACGATCCGACTACGACGAGCGAACCCGAAGCGCCAATGCAATCGCTGAACCAACTCCCTGTGGTTACTGACCCTGTTGCAATCAAGATCAGAACTTCCTGTACGCAATCAAAGAACGAACAAGAAAAAGAAGGCGAGCAATCTTAATATCACTCGAAGGTGGAGTTCTGAATCACACGAGGACAGCACGTATTTGTGCGTGTTCGGTGTAGCTAAAGCTAGATGTAAAACAAAACTCAAGTGTTCTTGGTGGCGGCTAGGGGGTATATGATAGGGGGAGGACGTCCACAGGGGTGCTGGGGTCGTGCTCCAACCCTAGGACGCGTCCCTAATGGACCCAACTTGATACACGGCCCGTGGGCCAAAATAAGGTGTCGCAGCACCTGGACAGAAAAACCTTCGGTCAATGATTTGACGATTGCGGCCTTCTCGGGACAGATATGGACATGAGTCTGGATCCATATGAAAGTAGACTTCATAAGCTTTCCATCAAGTACTTGAACGCCCCAAACGGAGTCCGGATGAAGTCGTGGCGGCCGTTGAAAGTCAGGACTTTCCTGCAGTCCGAATCCAGCGTTTCCAAAACGTGTTGGAATCAATCTCTTTATTTCCTTAGACCAAAAGTGACGTGATAGCCTGGTGTAAAACGTGGGAATACTTTGACTTGGTCCCCAATCGACCTCTTTGGTCCTCCAAGCCTTCCATATGTGTTTAACACTCTTCATATATTTCATGTCCTCATCAGACTCCGTCAAAATTTCTATCTACACATATATGAGAAGAGCAAATTCAAAATTATATGCATATATGTAGGGGGAGTCATTCTCTACAATGAATTTTGAGATCACTTATTCTATCTTACATCATGCTTCTATTGAAATGGGTAAGTGCTTTCAAGACTCAAAAATCTCTTATATCACTCCTTTTAAATGGTTTTTTTACCAAGCACTCCTTTTAAATGGTTGCCATCAATTACCAAAAAGAGGGAGATTGAAAGAGCATCTAGGCCCCTAAATATGTTTTGGTAATTAATGACAATCATCATGGACTAACAATTCTATGAGGATTATGAGATTAGGTTAGTCCAGATGAATGGATGAGCTTCAATGACGAATTACAAGATATCGCCGGATATTGAAGCAAACGGATGCTAGAGGAAAAGGTAAAGATAGGTTGTTTCTTTTACCGGTCACAAGGAGTGTTAGAGAAGAAATTTGACCGGATTAATGGGCTAGATAGCCATACTATTAAGAGGGGTCAATTGTGTTTGAATGATGAAACTCTAGTGCCAACTTGCTCAAATAGTTTTAATGCATGCATGAGAGCTAACTTCGTTTGAGAAAAGCTGGATAGAAAACGAGAAAGATGAAGGGGTTTCAACCCTGCCGATTTTGGTAAGCCGGACAGTCCGCCCATGAGGTGGCGGACAGTCGGCTTCTAACTTTCATGAAGAAAAATCGGCTAAGTGTTGGAATTTGGGTCTGGCCGCTTTTTTTAAGGCGGACACTCCGCCAGCTACTGGCGGATAGTCCGCAGTCGATTTACTGGCCCGGCATACCTAATGGCGGACCCTTTACACAGAAACGTGTTCTGAGGGTTCCAGGGCACTTTTATAGGGCGGACAGTCTGCCTTTGATAAAAGTTGTTCTTAGTCGCGTGGTGACCAAGTTTCCAACTGTTGGGCGGACAGTCCGTCAACCCTGTAACGGTCATCTCTGACACGTTTGACTATTTGAAATAGTAGCCGTTAGGCTGGGGTGGACGGTCCGCCACCTCTGAGGCAGACGGTCCGCCAGTACCCTGTTTTCACGAGTTTTACACATAACGGCTAGTTGGTTGAAGGGGCAGTATATATACTCATCCCACAGGTTTGGAAAGGCTCTCTTGGCCATTCTAAAAGCTCATTTGACCCAAGAGTGTCCTCTTCCATTCCTCTCTCACTCAATTGCTTAGGGATTGCATTCTTGTGAGTGTGAGGCTTTGTAGTGCATTGCTTTGGATTGCATTGAGCATTGAGGCACTAGGAGATCATCAAGCAAGCATCGATTGGCTTGTTACTCTTGGAGGTTGCCGCCTCCTAAACAACTTGGTGTGTGAAGGTTCCATTGAGCTCTTCAAGAAGATTGTGAAGAAGCCTTGGAAGATTGTGAGAGGTTTTGTGCTCACCTCGCCGGAGCAGTGAAGGGCAACTCTAGTGAAATCGAGGTTTGGAAAGGTTCATTGATTCAATCCAGCTTATACATCAAGTGTGACTTGATAAAGAAGCGGTTGAAGCTTTGAATCCACCTCGACGTGGATTAGGGGTGACCGGCAAGTCATCGACACCACGGGATAAATTTGGTCTCTAGTGTGCTTGGTTATTTCTTTGCTCATTTACTTTCTAGCAATTTATCTTAAGCATTTACATTCCTAGAGATTGAATCAATACTTGTCACCCTAGGTTGTAAACCTTTACCTAGTCTAGAGTTGAGTAGAAATAGGCTTTCCCTTGTGTTACTAATAAATTTTATTAGTGCTTTGATTTTAGTTCAAACCGCCTATTCACCCCCCCCCTCTAGTCGGTATCCTGGATCCTACAGCCTGGACACCCACGACTATAGTAAGTAATCGATTCCCTGATTGATTCTCATAGCTATGGTAAGCAATCAAATCCTTAATTGACGTCCACAATTATGGTAAGCAATTAAGTTTTAAAAAGAAGGAGATACCTGATTGTGTAGATGTCATTCCTTTTTTCTAAAAGGAATCATTGACCCTTGATTAACGGACTTTATGGTAACCAATCATGTTTTATAAGGAATGAGGCACCCGATTGCATGGATGTCATTCCTTTTTTCTGAAAGGAAACTTGACCCTTGATTGGAAGACTTTATGGTAAGCAATCGGGTGCGACTTTATGGTAATTAATCGGGTGTGGGTGGGTAAGGAAACGCACGTTGACAAAAAAAGGAGGGGGTGTGGCCGGTCGACCAAAACAACGCGGGAGGACGACCAAATGATTCTCCCCCTGGTCATCCTCAGTTTCCAAATTTGATACTGATTTGTGGGTCCTTTGTGAGGGGTACAGGGGTGGATTGTTGGGTTAAAAATGGTTTCAATTTGCTCATCCTTTATATTCCAACCATTAGGGGAAACTGCCATACAAGGAAAGGTGGACGGCAGATTGAACCTAGATTGGTGGCCGGCGAGGTGCGCCCATTGGCTTCCGGTGCCGTCGCCGCCGGGGGCCCCGTCATCCATAGCCGCACACTAATGACTACGCTGCAGAGAAACAACAAGGTGCATTTCGGGGAAATTGGTCCCAATGCGCCGTGGAGCGGGGCAATGAAAGGCAGCGTTGGGAGTCACCTGAACCGCATCCGCCGGCAACGGAGGAGATGAGTGCGGCGTGTAGAGCAGGGTGAGGGGGGATGGAGCAAGTGGTGGAACTATCGAATGGAGGAGCATCGTGTGGACCCTTTTTCACCGCGCTATCATTATCCCTTTTTTACAGCGGTGCGGGGTGGCAGCTTTGTCTTATCTAGACAAAAAGGAACCGTCCAGACGAACTGTCACGCCGCTTTGCACTCCCACCACCGCACACCCCTTAAGTGCACGTGTGGTATACATACCAATAATGACTAGCATACTGACCCACATTTGATACGGACTGTTCATCCACCCATCTGAGCCCGGTCAAACATTAGTTTAGATGCATACTAACCTAATTAGAAAATCATATAATCCTTTTGGAAAACCATATTTGAGCAAACTCGTGAGACTGCCAGACATAGTACTCTTAATTTTAAAGAAAGATTAAAGGAACTTGGTTGATGCTATGTTCATCAAACTTGTATGCTTAGATTGATAGGTTAGTATGTTGTACGAACTGAGTCTAGGGGCAAGGCCCGCAGCTCAATCGCTTTACTAGCTGGTATGTCTCGTTTTGCACGTTGATATGCACCGTGTCGGGGAGCCCGCTGCCGCGTGGCGGCGTGGGGTGGCTAGCCGGGGCTTGCAATAAGCCATGGAAGCCCTGGGCTCCAATAGTTTTCTCTCTATATATATATAGCTGCATGCTATTCTACACCTTAGGTGTAGATTATTAATCTACACCAAGCACCCGAACCAGCGCAACCGACCGGTCCCCCAGCCAACCCAACCGACTGATCCACCCAATCCCGCACGCCCGTTCCTTGGGGAACGGGCAGCCCACCAACCCACATCCGGACCCACACCCACCACCATCGTCCCCCACCCCACCGATTTACAGTTTCCTCTTTTTCCTGACCGCTTCGGTGGGGCGGCTGTTCGCGTGTGGCGGCAGCAACGACATTGCTGAGCGTCGGCGGTGGGTTGTGAGCGACGGCGGCGGATGTTGACGAGCAGATCGATCACTCCCCTCACGCCTCCAACCCTCACTCATTTGAACCCCTAAAGTCTCCCTCCGCAGCGGCGTCGGGTGAAGCTGTGCGCAGCGGTGCCGTCGGTGGGATGGGGTACCGGAGGTACGCGCGGCTCTCCGGTGAGGATCACCAGCTTGTGCATCGTCCCATACTCAAAATCCCGCCCATGTTTTTCAGTAACTTGATGATGATGAGGATGCAAGTAATTTAGTAATCCATCCAGTAGTCCTATTAATTCATCTTAATCTGACTTTGTTTAATTAATACCCTTTTTGTATGCTCAGCAATACCAACTTGCTCCAGTAACACTTCGATGCTCTTATGTTTTGAATTTGTTGGAGACCTTTTGTATGCTCAGTAATCAATCTCTTGTATCCAGCAGATTCCGAGGTTTCGCCCTACTCGCCAAACATTGCTTCAGGACGCTTCAACAACTCTATGTGTTGTGTCCTTCAATGAGCAACAAGATTGCAAAAGCTAATAGGAAGAGAGTGGATGATGACATCACCATTACATGTGCAAGTGACGTGCAAGATGCAGATGATCGTGTACAAAATCATGTTGATTTTCGTGTGCCATAGGATTCTCTGGATTTATTTTGAAACAAATATGTGTATATATAGTCACTTGTTCTGAATGTTATGATATGAACATAATGTTAGTTAAACCTCGCGCATATGTAGGTAGTCATTTGCATGTTTGATTAAGTCTTGCATGCGCACGAGCTCCAGGTTGTGGCAAGCCGTGCGCGTAGGAGGGCATGCCGAGAATAGCTCGCATGACCCTGGGCGATCCGTAGTTGCCGCATCATCGTGAACGTGGGGATGGACGCGTTCGTGTGCGATATGCGCGCTCTGCCGAGAGCTCTGAACTCTGAATAAAAGGGAGAAAGAAAACAGAAAACGCTGCTAGTTGTTCGCAGCACCAAAACTTCCGTGTTCCAAGTGTTCGCGTGTGTTCGTGTGTGTGCGCTCGATCCTCCGACGAGCTCAAGTCCTCGCCGCCGGCGTACAGCGTCGGGTCGAGGCCTAACAATTGGCATCAGAGCCGGGGAGGCTAGCGCGCCATGGTTTCGCCGCCGGCGAAGTCGCGCGGCCGCACGCCGCCGCCGGAGCCCAGTGGTGACTCGGGGAGCAAGAAGACGACTGGACGCAAGCCGTTCAGCCGCAAGCCCTCGCCGAGCCCGCCTCCCTCCCGGCGCCGTGGTTCACGTCCCCGGGAACGCGTCGTCGAGCGCGTCGTCCGGGAATCCGGGAGCTCCGGCTCCTGGCCCCAACTGACCAAGACCAACTACAACGAGTGGTCGCTGCGCATGAAGTTGAAGCTCCAAGCTCGTGACCTCTGGGACGTCGTCGAGCTCAGCGACGGCGACTACCGCGACGACCGCACCGCGCTCGACGCCATCTGCAGCGCGGTGCCCTCGGAGATGATCCCCACGCTCGCCGTGAAGGACTCGGCATCCGAGGCGTGGGAAGCCATCCGGACTCTCCGCATCGGTGACGAACGCCGGAGAGCGGTGACGGCGCAGACGCTTCGCACCGAGTACGAGAACATCAAGCTCCGCAATGGCGAGGCCATTGAGGATTTCGCGCTGAGGTTCACCGGGATCACCCAACGCCTGGCGGATCTCGGCGACGCGGAGCCAGACGGCAAGGCCATCAAGAAGTACCTGCGCGTCGTTCGATCCAGGTACAAACAGCTCGTTGTTTCCATGGAAGCGTTCGTTGATATCTCGAAGCTGTCGATCGAGGAGATCACCGGGACGCTCAAGTCCTCCGACGATGCCGAGGAGGAGCCCACACCACTGAGCGGCACCGGCACCGAGAAGCTGCTTCTCACCCACGAGGAGTGGGTGGAGAAGTACAAGTCGAACGATGGTGGACGCGGTGGCGCGAGCTCCGGCGGGCGCGGAAAGGGTCGCGGTCGCGGCAAGCCGCGCGGCCGCGGCGGCGGAAACGCCTCCGGCGCCGGTGGTGGCTCAACCTCTGCGAAGCCCAATCCAGGAGACACCTGCAAGCGCTGTGGCAAGGGTGGGCATTGGGCCCAGAATTGCCGCGGCAAACTGAAGACGGAGGAGACGGCCCATGTGGCCCAGGAGGAGGAGCAGACTCTGCTTCTTGCCGTTGGCATCGAGCAGGAGGAGGGGAATCTTCCCCAAATCGATCTGCCCCCCGTTCAGCCCGCCTCGGCGCCCGCTCCGGCGACCCCCACCGACGGCGAGCTCCATCTCCGTGAGGACAAGCTGCTCGCCGCCTTCGACAACTCCGGTGACCGGGACCTGAAGCGATGGGTTCTGGACACAGGAGCATCCAACCACATGTCGGAGTCGAGATCGGCCTTCTCCAGCATCGACGGCGGAGTCACCGGCTCCGTCCGCTTCGGCGATGGCTCCGTCGCCCGCATTGAAGGCATCGGCACCGTCCTGTTCTCCTGCAAGACTGGAGAGCACCGCGCCCTCAACCACGTCTACTATCTGCCTCGACTGACCGCGAACATCCTCTCCGTTGGTCAGCTCGATGAAGGCGGGTACCAGGTGCTGGTGGAAGATGGGGTGATGTGGATCCTGCGATGAAGAGCGCCGCTTGCTCGCCAAGATCAACCGTGATGTGGGCCGGCTCTACGTGCTCGATGTCGACATTGCACAGCCGGTCTGCCTCGCGGTGCGTGGTGAGGAGGAGGCGTGGATCTGGCATGCCAGGTTCGGCCACCTACACTTCGCAGCGCTTCGCAAGATGGGACGCGACGGCCTCGTTAGAGGAATGCCGTTGCTCTCCCAGGTGGAACAGATATGCGAGGCATGTCTCGCCGGCAAGCATCGTCGCGCTCCCTTCCCTCGTCAGGCTCAGGGGCGCTCGACGGAAGTACTGCAGCTGATCCATGGGGACCTCTGTGGCCCCATCACACCACCAACACCCAGTGGCAGCCGGTATTTCCTTCTACTCGTGGATGATTACTCACGGTTCATGTGGATTTCACTGCTGCCCACCAAGACACTGCTGCGGATGCAATCAAGCGCGTGCAAGCGGCTGCAGAGAGGAAGTCCGGGAAGAAGCTGCTGGCGCTGCGCACCGATCGTGGCGGCGAGTTCGCCGCGACGGACTTCGTCAAGTATTGCGCTGAGCTCGGTGTGCATCGCCAACTCACGGCGCCATATTCACCGCAGCAGAACGGCGTTGTGGAGCGACGGAACCAATCCGTCGTGGGGACAGCAAGAAGCATGATGAAGGCAAAGGACCTGCCAGGAGTGTTTTGGGGGGAAGCCGTCACCACGGCGGTGTACCTGCTGAATCGCTCCTCATCCAAGAGCATTGGTGGCAAGACCCCGTACGAGCTCTGGACGGGGTGCACGCCGGGCGTCCAGCATCTCAGGACGTTTGGTTGCGTCGCCCACGTCAAGACGACGACGCCGCACCTCAAGAAGCTGGACGACCGAAGCCGCCGCATGATCTTCGTCGGCTACGAGCCCGGGTCCATGGCGTATCGCGCCTATGATCCCTCGACGGTCCGCGTCCACATCAGCCGCGACGTGGTGTTCGACGAGTCAGCTCAGTGGAGCTGGTCTGATGGCGACGGCGGTGGCGAACGGGACTTCGTCGTCGAGAATCTTTCTTGGTCCAACCCGGAGATCATCACCACCACGACGTCAACGACCGTTCATCCCGGAGTGGCTTCATCCGCTCCATCGACACCGGCACCCTCACCAGGGGGCGCCACGCCGGGCACGCCGCCCCTCACGCCTGGACATGATCCAGCCGAGCTGACGCCTCAGAACACGACGGCGCCCATGTTTGTCTCTCCACCAAGCTCAGGCATATCAGGACTGCTGGATGCTGATCACGGTCAAGAAGCTCCACTTCGGTTCCGGACCATGAATGATCTGTTGGGGCTGGAACCTACACCGGAGCACGCTGCACAGGAGCTGGAGGAGCAGCTTCTCCTGGCCAGTGAGTCTGAACCTGCATCATTTGAGGAGGCACAGAACAGTGAGGAGTGGCGCCTCGCTATGCTTGATGAGATGACGTCGATCGAGTCGAACAATACCTGGGAGCTGGTTGATCGGCCTGCTCATGTACGTCCCATTGGCCTCAAGTGGGTCTACAAGATCAAGAGGGATGAAGCTGGACTCATCACCAAGTACAAGGGCCGCCTCGTCGCTAAAGGGTATGTCCAACGTCCTGGTATTGATTTTGATGAAGTGTTTGCACCTGTGGCACGCCTGGAATCAGTCAGGCTCCTTCTTGCTATTGCTGCTACTGAGGGTTGGGCTGTACATCATATGGATGTCAAAACTGCATTTCTGAATGGTGAACTCCTGGAGGATGTGTATGTAGAACAGCCACCTGGTTTTGTGCTAAAGGGACAGGAGAACAAGGTGCTTCATCTGATCAAGGCATTGTATGGCCTGCGTCAAGCACCCAGGGCATGGTACTCCAAGTTGGATGACTCATTGATCAAGCTGGGATTTCAGAGAAGCACTTCTGAACATGCTGTGTATTTCAGAGGTACAGGGTCACATAGGTTGGTTGTTGGTGTGTATGTGGATGATCTAGTGATTACTGGAGGGGATTCACATGACATTGATCTGTTCAAGGAGGAGATGAAAGCAACCTTCAAGATGAGTGATCTTGGACTCTTGAGGTATTATCTTGGGCTGGAGGTGTCACAGACAAATGAAGGAATTACAATCTGTCAAAGTGCCTATGCAGCCAAGATACTTGAGAATGCTGGACTCAGTGGATGCAATCCAAGTGATACTCCCATGGAGTCAAGACTGAAACTCAGCAAGTTGAGCTCTGCACCAACAGTGGATGCTACAATGTACAGGAGTATTGTGGGGTCCTTGAGATATCTGGTGAACTCAAGGCCAGACCTAGCATATTCAGTGGGCTATGTGAGTAGGTTCATGGAGAATCCTACTGTTGAGCACCTAGTTGCTGTGAAGAGGGTGCTCAGGTATATAGCTGGAACTCTGCATTTCGGCTGCTATTATCAGAGAAGAAAGATGCATTGCTGGAAGGTTACAGTGATAGTGATCTTGCTGGGGATGTTGATACAAGGAAGAGCACATCAGGGGTCTTCTTCTTCCTCGGATCAAGCATCATAACTTGGCAATCGCAGAAGCAGAAGGTAGTGGCGCTATCTTCCTGTGAAGCTGAGTATATCGCCGCTGCAACAGCAGCATGCCAAGGAGTTTGGTTGGCTCGACTTCTGGCTGAGTTGAAGGGCGAAAAGATCAGAGCTTTCACATTGAGCATGGACAGTCAGTCTGCCATTCAGCTAAGTAAAAATCCTGTGTTCCATGATCGCAGTAAGCATATTGATGTTCGGTATCATTTCATTCGTAACTGTGTGGAGCAAAGGAGGGTGAAGCTTAAGTTCGTGGGAACAGCTGAAGAACTGGCTGACATACTGACAAAGGCCTTGGGACGTGATCGTTTTCGCGAGCTGCGTTCCAGGATTGGAGTCATTGATGTACAGAATATGTGCAAGGTTTAGGAGGAGATTTGTTAGTTAAACCTCGCGCATATGTAGGTAGTCATTTGCATGTTTGATTAAGTCTTGCATGCGCACGAGCTCCAGGTTGTGGCAAGCCGTGCGCGTAGGAGGGCATGCCGAGAATAGCTCGCATGACCCTGGGCGATCCGTAGTTGCCGCATCATCGTGAACGTGGGGATGGACGCGTTCGTGTGCGATATGCGCGCTCTGCCGAGAGCTCTGAACTCTGAATAAAAGGGCGAAAGAAAACAGAAAACGCTGCTAGTTGTTCGCAGCACCAAAACTTCCGTGTTCCAAGTGTTCGCGTGTGTTCGTGTGTGTGCGCTCGATCCTCCGACGAGCTCAAGTCCTCGCCGCCGGCGTACAGCGTCGGGTCGAGGCCTAACACATAAGCTATGTTCAATAATATTTTGTTTCTTGTCAATCCCAGTTTAGTGACTCAATTTGAATGGACACAAGCATATATGTTTAGTGAATTTTTGTTTCTTGTCAATCCCTGTTCAGTGACTCACTGTTTGTTAACCCTGATATATGGACACAAGATGTCAAGCTAATATCCTATTCAGCAAACCTTTGCTCAGTAATTCAATGTTTAGCATTTCTTGCTCATAATTCAGTAATACTCTAGTAAATTTTCCTTACTCCTTAAGTGGGTGTCATGTTGTCAATGTTCTTTCTGTTCAGTAATTCTTAAGCAATCACGGACACAAGCAGAATGCCCAGCATCATTTTTTTCAGTAATCTGTCCTATAGTGTTCAATATTTTTTTCAGTAATCTGTGCCTATGGTGCCCGCGCGCTCAAAAGACATTGAGATTGCATCAGTGTACATCACAAAAGAAAGCCGGAGTTGTGTCCAAATCATGACAAACCAACACGAAATATGGGTTTTCCTCCTGCGAGGAATATGATTCCTTCCGTCTATTTCTCTTCAGTAATTTTCTTTTCGTCATTATCTTTATACTATATTCTCCCTTTCAGACTTCCAGTAATTCAAATGTACATGATTGAGTAATTAAGTGGTACAAAATTTCATGTCAGTGATTTGCGAGCAACAACACACATGTATAAGTTCTATGTGTGGCCCGAGGACTTGGGCTTGCATTTTTCATCACCATTCAATAATACAAAGTTAAATTATTCCATTAGTCTAAGTGATATAAACTGTGCTATTCAATTACTGACCAGTTTTAGTAGTTAATCCATCATACCAGTAAAAAATGAACGGATTAAATTTCTGCACCCTGCAGCCTATGCCTGACTATGTTTCTCTGAAGTATCACTGAATTACTATCAATTTTGAGCAAACAACATCAATCCTCACGCATTTTGCTCGAATCACCGGATGCTGGAATCGTCAGGCTTCATCGATTTTGAAGATCCAGTCTGCGAATTGCCGAGCTGGGGGAAGGAGCACCAAGGGGGACAGCGGGCAGGGCAGCTCCTTGCGCTCCTAGCTCGCGTGCTCGAACTTCAGCTGGACACTGTGATGCCCGCCCGCCGACGGTATCCTCCGTTGCTTGACCAGGCACGCGCAGCACCGCTCCCAGCACGCCTCGCACCTACAGCTTTTCGAAAATGGAATTATGTTTGGATGCGTTTTGTACCATTTTGTTACTTCGAAAATGACCCATACGAGTTCCGCTCGAATGATGAAGTGTGAATGCATCATTCTGGACGACGGAACTTCCGTAAATTTTTCACAACGAAGGTTCCCAATGTACCTTATTAGTCCCAAGACTCATGTTTGGATGTGTTTCGTACCATTTCGTTACTTCGAAAATGACCTGTACGACTTTCGCTCGGGTGACGAAGTGTGAATGCACCATTCTGGGCGACAGAACTTCCAGAAATTTTTTCGTAACGAACGTACCCAATGCATCTTATTAGACCCAAGACTCATGTTTGGATGCGTTTCGTACCATTTCGTTACTTCGAAAATGACTGGTACGACTTTCGCTCGGGTGATGCATGGTGAATGCACCATTCTGCGCGACGGAACTTCAAAAAATATTTTCGCAACGAACATACCCAATGAACCTTATTAGACTCAAGACTCATGTTTGGATGCGTTTCGTACCATTTCGTTGCTTCAAAAATGACCGGTATGAGTTCCACTCGGGTGATGCAGTGTGAATGCACCATTCTAGGCGACGGAACATCCGGAATTTTTTCACAACGAACGTACCCAATGCACCTTATTAGACCCAAGACTCATGTTTGGATGTGTTTCGTACCATTTATTTACTTTGAAAACGATCGGTGCGAGTTCTACTCGGGTGATCCATTGTGTATGCACCGTTCTATGCGACAGAACTTCCGTAAATTTTTTCGCAACGAATGTACCCAAGGCACCTTATTAGATTCAAGACTCATGTTTGGATGCGTTTCGAACCATTTCGTTACTTTAAAAATGACCGGTACGAGTTTCGCTCGGTGATGCATTGTGCATGCACCATTCTGGGTGACCGAACTTATGGAAATGTTTTCACACCGAAGGTGCCCAATGCACATTATTAGACCCAAGACTCAAGTTTTGATGTATTTCGTACCATTTCGTTATTTTGAAAATGACTGGTATGAGTTCCGCTCGGGTGATGCATTGTGTATGCGCCATTCTGGGCAACGGACTTCCGGAAATTATTTCGCAACGAACAAACTCAATGCACCTTATTAGACCCAAGACTCATGATTGGATGCGTTTGTTACCATTTCGTTACTTCGAAAATAACCGGTACGAGTTTGCTCCGGTGATGCATAAATTTTTTCGCAATGAACCTGTCGAATGAACCTTATTAGACCCAAGAATCATGTTTGGATGCGTTTCGTACCATTTCGTTACTTCAAAAATGACCGGTACGAGTTTCGCTCGGGTGATGCATTGTGATAGAGCTGGAGTGCCCGATCTTTCGGTGAGTGGAGGATAATTTCGACTTGGGCGGAAGTAGACCCTCACGATCCGACTACGACGAGCGAACCCGAAGCGCCAATGCAATCGCTGAACCAACCCCCTATGGTTACCGACCTTGTTGAAGCAAAATCAGCCTGATCACGAAATCAATTCCTGTGCGCAATCGAAGAACGAACAAGAACGAGAGGCGAGCAATCTTATTATCACTCGAAGGTGGAGTTCTGAATCACAAGAGGACAACACGTATTTGTGCGTGTTCGGTGTAGCTAAAGCTAGATGTAAAACAAAACTCGAGACTTCTTGGCGGTGGCTAGGGGGTATATAATAGGTGGAGGACGACCAAAGGGGTGCTGGGGTCGTGCTCCAACCCTAGGACGCGTCCCTAAGGGACCCAACTTGATACACGGCCTGTGGGCCAAAATAAGGTGTCGCAGCACCTAGATAGAAAAACCTTCGGTCAATGATTTGACGATTGCGGCCGCCTCGGGACAGATATGGACATGAGTCCGGATCCATATGAATGTAGACTTCATAAGCTTTCCATCAAGTACTTTAATGCCCCAAACGGAGTCCGGATGAGGTCGTGGCGTCCATCGAAATTCAGGACTTCCCTGCAGTCCGAATCCAGCTTTTCCAAAACGTGTTGGATTCAATCTCTTTATTTCCTTAGGCCAAAAGTGACGTGATAGCCCTGTGGAGAACGTGAGAACACTTGGACTTGGTCCCCAATCAACCTCTTTGGTCCTCCATGCCTTCCATGTGTGTTTAACACCCTTCATGTGTGTCATGTCCTCATCACATTGTGTATGCACCATTCTGGGCGACGGAACTTCCAGAAATTTTTTTCGTAATGAACGCACCCTTATTAGACTCAAGACTCATGTTTTGATGTGTTTCGTACCATTTCGTTACTTTGAAAATGACCGGTACGAGTTCCACTCGGATGATGCATTGTGTATGCACGACTCTGGGCAATAGGACTTCCAGAAATTATTTCGCAACGAACGTACCCAATGCACCTTATTAGACCCAAGACTCATGTTTGGATGTGTTTGGTACCATTTTGTTACTTCGAAAATGAGCGCTACGAGTTTCACTCGGGTGATGAACTGTGAACGCACCATTCTGGGCGACGGAACTTTCAGAAATTTTTTCACAACAAACGTACCCAAGACTCATTTTTGGATGTTCTGAACGACCGAACTTTAGAAAAATTTATCACAACGAACGCGTCCAATGCACCTTATTAGTCCCAAGACTCATGCTTGGATGTGTTTCGTACCATTTCGTTACTTCGAAAATGACAGAGTTTGCTCGGGTGATGCATGGTGAATGCACCATTCCGGGCGACGGAACTTCCATAAATTTTTTCACAACGAACCTGCCGCATGAACCTTATTAGACCCAACACTCATGTTTGGATGCGTTTGGTACCCTTTTGTTACTTCAAAAATGACTGGTACGAGTTTCGCTCGGGTGGTGCATTGTGTATGCACCGTTCTGGGCGACGGAGCTTCCAGAAATTATTTCGCAACGAATGCACCCAATGCACCTTATTAGACCCAAGACTCATGCTTGATGTGTTTCGTACCAGTTCGTTTCTTCAAAAATGACAAGTACGAGTTTCGCTCGGGTGATAAAGTGTGTATGCACCATTCTGGGCGACGGAACTTTCAGAATTTTTTTCGCAACGAACATGCCCAATGCACTTTATTAGACCCAAGACTCATGTTTGGACGTTCTGAACGACCGAACTTTCGAAAAATTTATCACAACGAACGCGTCCAATGCACCTTATTAGTCCCAAGACTCATGCTTGGATGTGTTTCGTACCATTTCGTTACTTTGAAAATGACAGGTACGAGTTTGCTCGAGTGATGCATGGTGAATGCACCATTCCGGGCGACGGAACTTTCATAAATTTTTTCACAACGAACCTACCGCATGAACCTTATTAGACCCAACACTCATGTTTGGATGCGTTTGGTACCATTTTGTTACTTCAAAAATGACCGGTACGAGTTTCGCTCGGGTGGTGCATTGTGTATGCACCATTCTGGGCGACGGAGCTTCCAGAAATTATTTCGCAACGAATGCACCCAATGCACCTTATTAGACCCAAGACTCATGCTTGAATGTGTTTCGTACCAGTTCGTTTCTTCAAAAATGACAGGTACAAGTTTCTCTCGGGTGATAAAGTGTGTATGCACCATTCTGGGCGACGGAACTTTCAGAATTTTTTTCGCAACGAACATGCCCAATGCACTTTATTAGACCCAAGGCTCATGTTTGGATGTTCTGAACGACCGAACTTTCGAAAAATTTATCACAACGAACGCGTCCAATGCACCTTATTAGTCCCAAGACTCATGCTTGGATGTGTTTCGTACCATTTCGTTACTTCGAAAATGACAGGTACGAGTTTGCTCGGGTGATGCATGGTGAATGCACCATTCCGGGCGACGGAACTTCCATAATTTTTTTCACAACGAACCTGCCGCATGAACTTTATTAGACCCAACACTCATGTTTGGATGCGTTTGGTACCATTTTGTTACTTCAAAAATGACCAGTACGAGTTTCGCTCGGGTGGTGCATTGTGTATGCACCATTCTGGGCGACGGAGCTTCCAGAAATTATTTCGCAACGAATGCACCCAATGCACCTTATTAGACCCAAGACTCATGCTTGGATGCGTTCCGGACCAGTTCGTTTCTTCAAAAATGACAGGTACGAGTTTCGCTCGGGTGATAAAGTGTGTATGCACCATTCTGGGCGACGGAACTTCCAGAATTTTTTTCACAACGAACATGCCCAATGCACTTTATTAGACCCAAGACTCATGTTTGGATGTTCTGAACGACCGAAGTTTCGAAAAATTTATCACAACGAACGCGTCCAATGCACCTTATTAGTCCCAAGACTCATGCTTGGATGTGTTTCGTACCATTTCGTTACTTCGAAAATGACAGGTACGAGTTTGCTCGGGTGATGCATGGTGAATGCACCATTCCGGGCGACGGAACTTCCATAAATTTTTTCACAACGAACCTGCCGCATGAACCTTATTAGACCCAACACTCATGTTTGGATGCGTTTGGTACCCTTTTGTTACTTCAAAAATGACCGGTACGAGTTTCGCTCGGGTGGTGCATTGTGTATGCACCATTCTGGGCGACGGAGCTTCCAGAAATTATTTCGCAACGAATGCACCCAATGCACCTTATTAGACCCAAGACTCATGCTTGGATGCGTTCCGGACCAGTTCGTTTCTTCAAAAATGACAGGTACGAGTTTCGCTCGGGTGATAAAGTGTGTATGCACCATTCTGGGCGACGGAACTTCCAGAATTTTTTTCACAACGAACATGCCCAATGCACTTTATTAGACCCAAGACTCATGTTTGGACGTTCTGAACGACCGAACTTTCGAAAAATTTATCACAACGAACGCGTCCAATGCACCTTATTAGTCCCAAGACTCATGCTTGGATGTGTTTCGTACCATTTCGTTACTTTGAAAATGACAGGTACGAGTTTGCTCGAGTGATGCATGGTGAATGCACCATTCCGGGCGACGGAACTTTCATAAATTTTTTCACAACGAACCTACCGCATGAACCTTATTAGACCCAACACTCATGTTTGGATGCGTTTGGTACCATTTTGTTACTTCAAAAATGACCGGTACGAGTTTCGCTCGGGTGGTGCATTGTGTATGCACCATTCTGGGCGACGGAGCTTCCAGAAATTATTTCGCAACGAATGCACCCAATGCACCTTATTAGACCCAAGACTCATGCTTGAATGTGTTTCGTACCAGTTCGTTTCTTCAAAAATGACAGGTACAAGTTTCTCTCGGGTGATAAAGTGTGTATGCACCATTCTGGGCGACGGAACTTTCAGAATTTTTTTCGCAACGAACATGCCCAATGCACTTTATTAGACCCAAGGCTCATGTTTGGATGTTCTGAACGACCGAACTTTCGAAAAATTTATCACAACGAACGCGTCCAATGCACCTTATTAGTCCCAAGACTCATGCTTGGATGTGTTTCGTACCATTTCGTTACTTCGAAAATGACAGGTACGAGTTTGCTCGGGTGATGCATGGTGAATGCACCATTCCGGGCGACGGAACTTCCATAATTTTTTTCACAACGAACCTGCCGCATGAACTTTATTAGACCCAACACTCATGTTTGGATGCGTTTGGTACCATTTTGTTACTTCAAAAATGACCGGTACGAGTTTCGCTCGGGTGGTGCATTGTGTATGCACCATTCTGGGCGACGGAGCTTCCAGAAATTATTTCGCAACGAATGCACCCAATGCACCTTATTAGACCCAAGACTCATGCTTGAATGTGTTTCGTACCAGTTCGTTTCTTCAAAAATGACAGGTACAAGTTTCTCTCGGGTGATAAAGTGTGTATGCACCATTCTGGGCGACGGAACTTTCAGAATTTTTTTCGCAACGAACATGCCCAATGCACTTTATTAGACCCAAGGCTCATGTTTGGATGTTCTGAACGACCGAACTTTCGAAAAATTTATCACAACGAACGCGTCCAATGCACCTTATTAGTCCCAAGACTCATGCTTGGATGTGTTTCGTACCATTTCGTTACTTCGAAAATGACAGGTACGAGTTTGCTCGGGTGATGCATGGTGAATGCACCATTCCGGGCGACGGAACTTCCATAATTTTTTTCACAACGAACCTGCCGCATGAACTTTATTAGACCCAACACTCATGTTTGGATGCGTTTGGTACCATTTTGTTACTTCAAAAATGACCAGTACGAGTTTCGCTCGGGTGGTGCATTGTGTATGCACCATTCTGGGCGACGGAGCTTCCAGAAATTATTTCGCAACGAATGCACCCAATGCACCTTATTAGACCCAAGACTCATGCTTGGATGCGTTCCGGACCAGTTCGTTTCTTCAAAAATGACAGGTACGAGTTTCGCTCGGGTGATAAAGTGTGTATGCACCATTCTGGGCGACGGAACTTCCAGAATTTTTTTCACAACGAACATGCCCAATGCACTTTATTAGACCCAAGACTCATGTTTGGACGTTCTGAACGACCGAACTTTCGAAAAATTTATCACAACGAACGCGTCCAATGCACCTTATTAGTCCCAAGACTCATGCTTGGATGTGTTTCGTACCATTTCGTTACTTTGAAAATGACAGGTACGAGTTTGCTCGAGTGATGCATGGTGAATGCACCATTCCGGGCGACGGAACTTTCATAAATTTTTTCACAACGAACCTACCGCATGAACCTTATTAGACCCAACACTCATGTTTGGATGCGTTTGGTACCATTTTGTTACTTCAAAAATGACCGGTACGAGTTTCGCTCGGGTGGTGCATTGTGTATGCACCATTCTGGGCGACGGAGCTTCCAGAAATTATTTCGCAACGAATGCACCCAATGCACCTTATTAGACCCAAGACTCATGCTTGAATGTGTTTCGTACCAGTTCGTTTCTTCAAAAATGACAGGTACAAGTTTCTCTCGGGTGATAAAGTGTGTATGCACCATTCTGGGCGACGGAACTTTCAGAATTTTTTTCGCAACGAACATGCCCAATGCACTTTATTAGACCCAAGGCTCATGTTTGGATGTTCTGAACGACCGAACTTTCGAAAAATTTATCACAACGAACGCGTCCAATGCACCTTATTAGTCCCAAGACTCATGCTTGGATGTGTTTCGTACCATTTCGTTACTTCGAAAATGACAGGTACGAGTTTGCTCGGGTGATGCATGGTGAATGCACCATTCCGGGCGACGGAACTTCCATAATTTTTTTCACAACGAACCTGCCGCATGAACTTTATTAGACCCAACACTCATGTTTGGATGCGTTTGGTACCATTTTGTTACTTCAAAAATGACCGGTACGAGTTTCGCTCGGGTGGTGCATTGTGTATGCACCATTCTGGGCGACGGAGCTTCCAGAAATTATTTCGCAACGAATGCACCCAATGCACCTTATTAGACCCAAGACTCATGCTTGAATGTGTTTCGTACCAGTTCGTTTCTTCAAAAATGACAGGTACAAGTTTCTCTCGGGTGATAAAGTGTGTATGCACCATTCTGGGCGACGGAACTTTCAGAATTTTTTTCGCAACGAACATGCCCAATGCACTTTATTAGACCCAAGGCTCATGTTTGGATGTTCTGAACGACCGAACTTTCGAAAAATTTATCACAACGAACGCGTCCAATGCACCTTATTAGTCCCAAGACTCATGCTTGGATGTGTTTCGTACCATTTCGTTACTTCGAAAATGACAGGTACGAGTTTGCTCGGGTGATGCATGGTGAATGCACCATTCCGGGCGACGGAACTTCCATAATTTTTTTCACAACGAACCTGCCGCATGAACTTTATTAGACCCAACACTCATGTTTGGATGCGTTTGGTACCATTTTGTTACTTCAAAAATGACCAGTACGAGTTTCGCTCGGGTGGTGCATTGTGTATGCACCATTCTGGGCGACGGAGCTTCCAGAAATTATTTCGCAACGAATGCACCCAATGCACCTTATTAGACCCAAGACTCATGCTTGGATGCGTTCCGGACCAGTTCGTTTCTTCAAAAATGACAGGTACGAGTTTCGCTCGGGTGATAAAGTGTGTATGCACCATTCTGGGCGACGGAACTTCCAGAATTTTTTTCACAACGAACATGCCCAATGCACTTTATTAGACCCAAGACTCATGTTTGGATGTTCTGAACGACCGAAGTTTCGAAAAATTTATCACAACGAACGCGTCCAATGCACCTTATTAGTCCCAAGACTCATGCTTGGATGTGTTTCGTACCATTTCGTTACTTCGAAAATGACAGGTACGAGTTTGCTCGGGTGATGCATGGTGAATGCACCATTCCGGGCGACGGAACTTCCATAAATTTTTTCACAACGAACCTGCCGCATGAACCTTATTAGACCCAACACTCATGTTTGGATGCGTTTGGTACCCTTTTGTTACTTCAAAAATGACCGGTACGAGTTTCGCTCGGGTGGTGCATTGTGTATGCACCATTCTGGGCGACGGAGCTTCCAGAAATTATTTCGCAACGAATGCACCCAATGCACCTTATTAGACCCAAGACTCATGCTTGGATGCGTTCCGGACCAGTTCGTTTCTTCAAAAATGACAGGTACGAGTTTCGCTCGGGTGATAAAGTGTGTATGCACCATTCTGGGCGACGGAACTTCCAGAATTTTTTTCACAACGAACATGCCCAATGCACTTTATTAGACCCAAGACTCATGTTTGGACGTTCTGAACGACCGAACTTTCGAAAAATTTATCACAACGAACGCGTCCAATGCACCTTATTAGTCCCAAGACTCATGCTTGGATGTGTTTCGTACCATTTCGTTACTTTGAAAATGACAGGTACGAGTTTGCTCGAGTGATGCATGGTGAATGCACCATTCCGGGCGACGGAACTTTCATAAATTTTTTCACAACGAACCTACCGCATGAACCTTATTAGACCCAACACTCATGTTTGGATGCGTTTGGTACCATTTTGTTACTTCAAAAATGACCGGTACGAGTTTCGCTCGGGTGGTGCATTGTGTATGCACCATTCTGGGCGACGGAGCTTCCAGAAATTATTTCGCAACGAATGCACCCAATGCACCTTATTAGACCCAAGACTCATGCTTGAATGTGTTTCGTACCAGTTCGTTTCTTCAAAAATGACAGGTACAAGTTTCTCTCGGGTGATAAAGTGTGTATGCACCATTCTGGGCGACGGAACTTTCAGAATTTTTTTCGCAACGAACATGCCCAATGCACTTTATTAGACCCAAGGCTCATGTTTGGATGTTCTGAACGACCGAACTTTCGAAAAATTTATCACAACGAACGCGTCCAATGCACCTTATTAGTCCCAAGACTCATGCTTGGATGTGTTTCGTACCATTTCGTTACTTCGAAAATGACAGGTACGAGTTTGCTCGGGTGATGCATGGTGAATGCACCATTCCGGGCGACGGAACTTCCATAATTTTTTCACAACGAACCTGCCGCATGAACTTTATTAGACCCAACACTCATGTTTGGATGCGTTTGGTACCATTTTGTTACTTCAAAAATGACCGGTACGAGTTTCGCTCGGGTGGTGCATTGTGTATGCACCATTCTGGGCGACGGAGCTTCCAGAAATTATTTCGCAACGAATGCACCCAATGCACCTTATTAGACCCAAGACTCATGCTTGGATGCGTTCCGTACCAGTTCGTTTCTTCAAAAATGACAGGTACGAGTTTCGCTCGGGTGATAAAGTGTGTATGCACCATTCTGGGCGACGGAACTTCCAGAATTTTTTCACAACGAACATGCCCAATGCACTTTATTAGACCCAAGACTCATGTTTGGATGTTCTGGAGGACCGAACTTTCGAAAAATTTATCACAACGAATGCGTCCAATGCACCTTATTAGACCCAAGACTCATGCTTGGATGTGTTTCGTACCATTTCGTTACTTCGAAAATGACAGGTACGAGTTTGCTCGGGTGATGCATGGTGAATGCACCATTCCGGGGGACGGAACTTCCATAAATTTTTTCACAACGAACCTGCCGCATGAACCTTATTACACCCAACACTCATGTTTGGATGCGTTTGGTACCTTTTTGTTACTTCAAAAATGACCGGTACGAGTTTCGCTCGGGTGGTGCATTGTGTATGCACCATTCTGGGCGACGGAACTTCCAGAAATTATTTCGCAACGAACGCACCCAATGCACGTTATTAGACCCAAGACTCATGCTTGGATGCGTTTCGTACCAGTTCGTTTCTTCAAAAATTACAGGTACGAGTTTCGCTCGGGTGATAAAGTGTGTATGCACCATTCTGGGCGACGGAACTTCCAGAATTTTTTTCGCAATGAACATGCCCAATGCACTTTATTAGAGCCAAGGCTTATGTTTGGATGTTCTGGATGACCGAACTTTCGAAAAATTTATCACAACGAATGCGCCCAATGTACCTTATTAGACCCAAAACTCATGTTTGGATGCGTTTCGTACCATCTCATTACTTCAAAAATGACCGGTACGACTTTCGCTCGGTGATGAAGTGTGAATGCACCATTCTAGGCGATGGAACTTCCGGAAATAGTTTCGCAACGAACGTGTCGAATGCACCTTATTAGACACAAGACTCATTGTTGACGCAAAAATCGGGACTTGACAGATGCGCGAACACACGAGCGAAGGCGTGGCCTTGAAAACCGGGGCATGCCAGTCAATCTGACCTGTTGATTCACAAGGACAAAATCAGACGTTAAGAAACAGCTAGAAAGCCGATTCTCTCGTCAGTGAAATTGGATATTAGAGTACCG
Organism: Urochloa ruziziensis; assembly: GCA_015476505.1. Taxonomy (NCBI): domain Eukaryota; kingdom Viridiplantae; phylum Streptophyta; class Magnoliopsida; order Poales; family Poaceae; genus Urochloa; species Urochloa ruziziensis. The sequence goes on along the minus strand of CM027123.1, from coordinate 31,987,546 downwards.
ATTCCAATATGCAGTGAAACAGCTGAAAAAGGCGATTCTGATAATCAAACAACAAATAGCCGATTGAAGACTAAGCAATAAAAGACAACTATAAAAGCGATCTGATAAAGCTTAGTGTAACAACACTTAGAACAAGTTAAACATCTATTAGATGAAATCGGTGATAAAGCCTTTAACAGAGCCGATTCGATCATGTTCTAAGCTAGATAAGGGGTGATAAAAGCTAAAAATGACAAGAAACTTGTAGATCTAGCTGATATCGATAACTGTCGAATAAATCTAAACGAAGCAACAACGATGTGCCCAGATGCTAAAGCTTAGATGTTAGTTAGTAGGGGTAGAACTTACGAGCAAGCCTTTGGGGATCGAAATCGCCTCAACTTGCCCAGGAGAACTTGAATCCATGCACAAGCCTTGGGGATCGAAATCGCCTCGACTTGCAAGAGAACCCGAAAAAGGAAAAGCTTTGGCCAAGTCGCCGACTTGAAAGTAAATTGCAAGTAGTAAAGGATTTTTTTATTGATGTGTATGAACCTTTTTCACGACTTTCATGGTTTATATTTATACCCTGCAATTACAAATTCCTAGTCGAATACGACATGACTAAACTTGATGTAATAGAAAGAAATCTCTAAAGACCTCGAGCTAAAACTACTACTTAAAATATACATAAAGTGGCCCAATTCGGCCCAATTAAGCCCATGGAGTAACCATCTGAATCGGACATCTTCTGGCTCGCCCACTCCGATTCTGATCCTTGCCTCTCCATCAGTCCGATTTCGATTCATAGTTCCTCCTTTTTCCGTTCTTGACGCCGATCCGAGACGTGTCAAAAAACGGCATCAACAGTCATGTTTGGATGTGTTTCGTACCAATTTGTTACTTCGAAAATGACAGGTACGAGTTTGCTCGGGTGATACATGGTGAATGCACCATTCTGGGCGACGGAACTTCCGTAAATTTTTTCGCAACGAACCTGCCGAATGAACCTTATTAGACCCAAGACTCATGTTTGGATGTATTTGGTACCATTTTGTTACTTGAAAAATGACCGGTACGAGTTTCGCTCGGGTGGTGCATTGTCTACGCACCATTCTGGGCGACGGAACTTTCAGAAATTATTTCGCAACGAACGCACCCAATGCACCTTATTAGACCCAAGACTCATGCTTGGATGCATTTCGTACCATTTCGTTTCTTCAGAAATGACAGGTACAAGTTTCGCTCGGGTGATGCAGTGTGTATGCACCATTCTGGGCGACAGAACTTTCAGAAATTTTTCTGCAACGAACATGCCCAATGCACTTTATTAGACCCAAGACTCATGCTTGGATGTTCTGGACGAGCAAACTTTCAAAAAATTTATCAAAATGAACGCGCCCAATGCACCTTATTAGACCCAAGACTCATGTTTGGATGTGTTTCGTACCATTTCATTACTTTGAAAATGACCGGTACGACTTTCGCTCGGTGATGAAGGGTGAATGCACTACAGCGTTTTGGCACTAACGCCATGCAATTTGTTATGCAACGCTCGGTTTTTGTTGCTATACGTAGGCTTCTTGCGACCAATGTTGATATTGGTTGCAAAAGTGGTGACTATTGCCACCAGATGTGCAGTGTTGCGATATAGATTTTGGTGGTTGTAATAAGTGGCATATATTTCAACAAATATAGTTTTGTTGCGAGTTCAGCGTTGTTCTTGCAACGAGTTTCTTCGATGGATGCAATAGTGTGATATATTGCTACACTTATAGAACGTTGCTATTTGTGATGAAGTTGGTTGCAATATGAAATTGGTTATAGCAACAAAAGGTGGCATGTTGCAAGTGAAAAATTGCATATAGCAACGCAGATTTGTGTCGCTGCTAAGGAGCCTTGAGTACTGCAATGCTAACGTCAACCATTGCAACTTAGAGATAGATATAGCAACGAACATTGATGATGTTGCCAATGAGGCTAAGAAAATGCAACGCGCACATGAAATGTTGCATTAACATGCACTCCACCAGGCCAGGATTAGTCCGTGGGCCAGGTTTGGTTAAAATGAAATATGGATTTAACTGGCCCAACACATACCTTAGAAAAGAGACCAAGTCGGACTCGACAAGGGCTGTGTCGCATAAAGAAGCGCAAGTTTTTCGTATCAGCATTGATCCCATATCGCAACGTACTCCTCCGCTCGGTGTCAATACGATCCGATCTCCAGGAACCCCTAGAGCTCGCGCGATCGCCTGGATCTATCGACGACGCTGACCTAGAGGAAGAATTAATCCACCTGCTTGCATCCTCTAGGTATCATCTCTTTGAAAGCATCCCAATATGGCACGTGAGGATAATAGTTGGATGCTCCTGCCTCAAAAAGATCCTGCTTGGCAACTTGGATATCAAAATTTCATAGATGACACATTTGAAGGCACCTATCCAGGACAGATTGCGCCCTGTCCATGTACTAGGTGTCGTTCCATGGCATATAGAGATAAAGAAGAGGTTCAAGAACACTTGCATATGTTCGGGTTTGACAAGAGTTTCATGAACAAACATACACATCGTCGCCGTGCTACTAAATCTGTCCCTGTGGATGATGATGATGATGATCATGAGTTCCCTGTCGATGATGGTGAAGATCATGATGATGGAGCCTCCACCAACGATCTCATGTCGTCTCTAATCAGTGGTGCGATACATGGCAGTATTGATGAGGAGCCAAATAAGGCAGCAAAGAAAATTTTCAAATTAATGGAAGAAGCTCGGATTGAATTATACCCAGGTTGTAAGGAGGCTACCAAAGTCAGTTTCATTGTCAGGCTTTTCCAGATTAAGTGCATGTTCGGTATTACGAACAATGCAATGGAGCAAATTATTCTCTTATTCTCAATGGTGCTCCCCAAAGGTCATTGTCTGCCAGACACCATGGATAAAGTTCGAAAGGTAATTCGAGACCTTGGCTTGGACTACCAGAAGATTCATGCTTGTGTCAATGATTGTGTGCTATTTCGTGGTGAAAAGTACGAGAAGCACGACTCATGTCCAACATGTGGGCAAAGTAGGTGGAAATATACAGATTCATAGGGCTCTGCTGATGATACTAGTGAAGTAAAGAAGAAACGCTATCCTCGGAAAATTTTGAGGTATTTTCCACTTATTCCTCGACTTCAAAGGTTGTACATGAACGAGACCACATCGAAGTATATGCGTTGGCACAAGGAGGAATTGGTGGAAGATGGGAAAATACGTCACCCAGCGAATTCAGAGGCATGGAAGCATGCAAGTAAGTTGTCAGACACATTTGCAAATGATCCAAGGAATGTCAGGCTGGGACTTGCATCTGATGGCTTCAATCCATTTGGGATGTTGAATGTGAATTACACCACTTGCCAGTTATCCTAATTCCTTATAACCTACCTCCTTGGTTGTGCTTGAAACAATCGTATTGGATGATGTCGATGCTAATTCCTGGACCAAAATCTCCTGGAATTAACATTGATGTATATTTGCAGCCTCTGATCGATGAGCTTAAAGAGCTGTGGGTGAATGGAGCTGAGACTTGGGATGCAAATGTAAAGAAAAATTTTACTCTACGTGCAATGCTACTTTGGACAATTAACGATTTTCCAGCATATGCGATGTTGTCTGGTTGGAGCACAAAAGGCAGGTTTGCTTGTCCTTATTGTCATAAGGATACTGATTACTTGTGGTTAAAGTATGGTTCCAAGCATTGCTATATGGGGCATCGCCGGTTTTTACCTATGGAGCACAGGTGGCGAAAGAATAAGATTAGTTTCAACAACCAGGTTGAAATGAGGGATACTCCAGTGCCGCTTAGTGGAGCACAAGTATTGGAGCAGTATCAGAGTTTTGAACAAGTCACTTTCAGAGTGACTACTTCTAATAAGAGGAAGCAGCGTGACGAAGATAATAGATGGCACAACTGGAGGAAAAAGAGTATTTTCTTTAGTCTTCCTTACTGGGAATCTTTGCTTATACGCCATAATCTAGATGTGATGCATATTGAGAAGAATGTATGTGAGAGCTTGCTAGCGACTTTGCTTGGTTTGGCAGCTAAATGTAAGGACAGTCAGAAGGCTAGACTTGATATGCAGGAAATGGGTATAAGGAAGGATCAACATCCAGTGATCGAGAAAGGAAAATACACTTTGCCACCAGCGTTGTACACGTTAGGTGATTCAGAGAAGAAAATTCTTTGTGAGTTTCTTCAAGGTGTTAAGTTGCCAGACGATTATGCCGAAAATTTAAGGAGATGTGTTGATGTTGATTGTCGCAAGGTTAGTGGACTGAAAAGTCACGATTATCATGTTATATTACAAAAATTGTTACCCTTGGTGGTGCGCGACATATTGCCTAAAGAAGTTGTGATCCCACTGATCGAGCTCAGTAGGTATTTTAGCTCCATATGTTCCAAGGAGCTTGAGGATTCAGAGATGGAAAAACTGAACAAGTCGATTGGAGAGACCCTTTGTCGGCTTGAGATGATATTCCCTTCGGCATTTTTTGACATTATGATGCACTTACGAGTTCACATTGCTCAGGAGGCTAAACTCGGAGGCCCTGTTAGCTATAGATGGATGTATCCAGTTGAGAGATACCTACGTACCCTCAAGGGCTATGTGAGGAACAAAGCTTCTCCTGAGGGTTCAATTGCTGAGGGATACATCTCCGAGGAGTGCCTTACATTTTGTTTGCGATTCTTTGAAGGTATTACTACAAAGTTGAATCGTCCAGAGCGTCAAGAGAAGAGCGCTGTTAGTGAACCTCCTGCTGGTCTAAGTGTATTTGGGAGCATGGACATGAATAATAGAAAGAAATCTTCTAGGCATAATACTGACATGCTATCTCAAGAAGTACTGAAGAAGATGAGGCACTACATAGTAACCAACTGTGATCAGGCCCTTCCATGGATAAAGTAAGCTACATTTAAAAACTTTCGAGTTATTTTTAAACATAAACATTTTTCACTATCTATTGATAGAGTTGAAGTGCCCGATCTTTCGGTGAGTGGAGGTAATTTCGATTTGGTGGAAGTCGACCCTCACGATCCGACTACGATGAGCGAACCCGAAGCGCCAATGCAATCGCTGAACCAACTCCCTGGGTTACCGAACCTGTTGCAATCAAGATCAGCAACTTCCTGTACGCAATCGAAGAACGAACAAGAAAAAGAAGGCGAGCAATCTTAATATCACTCGAAGGTGGGGTTCTGAATCACACAAGGACAGCATGTGTTTATGCGTGTTCGGTGTAGCTAAAGCTAGATGTAAAACAAAACCCAAACCCTAATGTGGCAGCAGCTACTAAATATATGGGGGTTAGGTCGTGGCCTACCCCCTGGTCATGCCCCTATGGGCTCCAACATGATACACGAGCCAACGGCCCAAAAGACGCCGACGCAGCACCTGGACAGAAAAACCTTCGGTCAATAGTTTGACGATTGCGGCCGCCTCAGGACAGATATGAACATGAGTCTGGATCCATATGAAAGTAGACTTCATAAGCTTTCCATCAAGTACTTGAACGCCTCAAACGGAGTCCGGATGAGGTCGTGGCGGCCGTCGAAAGTCAGGACTTCCCTGCAGTCCGAATCCAGCGTTTCCAAAACGTGTTGGATTCAATCTCTTTATTTCCTTAGGCCAAAAGTGACGTGATAGCCTGGTGGATAATGTGAGAAAACTGCGGCGGCGAGGTGGGGCGGCGCCGGTGATGGAAAAGCAGTGGAAGCACAAAGTGACCAGCAACAATTGTACGCGAAGCACACAAATTCAACAACGCAAATTATTGAAAGAAAGTGCAAGGCGAAGAAAGGTGTTGGGACAATGATCTAACCTGAATTTTTTTTATGTTTTTGTGGACTGTAGGTAAAGGAACAAGACTCGATAAAACTCACCAATCAACCTGGACTTTTGATACCACTTGATAGAGCTGAAGTGCCTGATCTTTCGATGAGTGGAGGTAATTTCGATTTGGTGGAAGTCGACCCTCACGATCCGACTACGACGAGCGAACCCGAAGCGCCAATGCAATCGCTGAACCTACTCCCTGGGCTACCGAACCTGTTGCAATCAAGATCAGGAACTTCCTATACACAACTTAACAACGAACAAGAAAAAGAAGGCGAGCAATCTTAATATCACTCGAAGGTGGGGTTCTGAATCACACGAGGACAACACGTGTTTGTGCGTGTTCGGTGTAGCTAAAGCTAGATGTAAAATAAAACCCAAACCCTAATATGGCGGCGGATACTGAATATATGGGGGTTAGGTCGTGGCCTACCCCCTGGTCATGCCCCTATGGGCTCCAACACGATACACGAGCCAACGGCCCAAAAGACGCCGACGCAGCACCTGGACAGAAAAACCTTCAGTAAATAATTTGACGATTGCGGCCGCCTCGGGAGAGATATGGATATGAGTATGGATCCATATGAAAGTAGACTTCATAAGCTTTCCATCAAGTACTTGAACGCCCCAAACGGAGTCCGGATGAGGTCGTGGCGGCCGTCGAAAGTCAGGACTTCCCTGCAGTCCGAATCCAGCGTTTCCGAAACACGTTGGATTCAATCTCTTTATTTCCTTAGGCCAAAAGTGACGTGATAGCCTGGTGGAGAACGTGAGAACACTTGGACTTGGTTCCCAATCAACCTCTTTGGTCCTCCATGACTTCCATGTGTGTTTAACACCCTTCATGTGTGTCATGTTCTCATCATCCATATACTAAGGTTTTTGTTGTATTTTCGATTCGTTGTAGCGAGCATATCGACGAATTGAGGAAAATTGACCGAGACAATGTTGAATCAAGGCACAAGGACCAGTTTGTCTCATGGTTCGAGCGTAAGGTGATTCAATTTTATTTTTGTTTAATTAAATGCATCATGATTTGATTATGTTTGTAATATCCATTTTGTTCGAAACATATATGACTGCAGATCAGGAAGCAACATGCTGAGGGCACCGCAAATGATATGATTTATTCTCTATCTCGTGGTCCGTATCATCGAGTTACTATAATTAACAGATGCTCCATCAATGGATTTTTCTTCCGAACAAGGGATATAGAGAAAAATTTCACTACACAAAACAGTGGTGTTGTTGTCAAGGGCGATGGTATGGAATGGTATGGAGTGATTAAAAAAATCTTCATCCTTGATTTTCCTAATGCGCAGGAAGTCATGATGTTCGAGTGTGACTGGTATGATGTTCCGGCACCTAATAAGAACACATCCAGATGGTATAATAAAGACAAATTTGGGATAATTGATATCGATACGTCTCGGTTTGTTCGCCGTGTCGATGATCCATACATACTGGCGATACAAGCAGAGCAAGTGTGTTATGTGAAAAGTGGTAAGAAACCTAAACGGTGCAGTGTCCTCACAATGAAACCTAGAACCCTCTTTGCCATGCCTAAAGGAGAGGACACTGATGCTGGTACCGATGTGGACTCGGTTGTCACTGGAGTGGAAAATGTTACTCTCGAGGCCGCACACGAGGAGTTGACTGATTGGAGTAGGTCGGGCGTGAATGGGATAAGTAGTGATGCTTCTGTACTTCCTCAACCCATGCCGGAACCCGACCATGATGACATACCCTCAGAAGACGAAGGTGATGACACCTACACTGGTGATGGAGTGGTTGCTCCCGTAGCAGAATATGAAGGGGACGGCGATGATTTTTTTGTGTAACTAAACTAGGATGAGTTATAATTATAGGAACAATTTTGAGGCATGTTTATTTTTTCTGTGTAACTAAACATGGCTTGCACACATTTGTGCATCAGGCACAAGCTTGTGCCTGATGCACAAAATAGGCAAATGTTTGAGATTAGCACAAGGCACAACAACATTAGTACCAAACTGATTATATTAGTTTTAAACTATATACTGGGCACAAACACAAAAGAGTACCAAACTGATTAGATTAGTTATACTGGGCACAAACACAAAAGTAGTACCAAACTGAGTACATTAGTTCATAAGTACTAGCACATCTGTCTAAGCTACCCTAGACACAAACACAAAAGAACCAGAAGGACCCTAGGCGCTCCAGCAGGCCTCCATTATTCATCTGAAGTACTTGCGCTTCAGAAGGACCCGAATACGTTCCGCCTTTTGCTTCAGCTGTTATTTGACAAAGGGACAAGTTAGCATTTATACAATTTGATGAGGACATGACACACATGAAGAGTGTTAAACATACAAGGAAGGCATGGAGGACCAAAGAGGTTGATTGGGGACCAAGTCCAAGTGTTCCCACGTTTTACACCAGGCTATCACGTCACTTTTGGTCTAAGGAAATAAAGAGATTGAATCCAACACGTTTTGGAAACGCTGGATTCGGACTGCAGGAAAGTCCTGACTTTCAACGGCCGCCACGACTTCATCCGGACTCCGTTTGGGGCGTTCAAGTACTTGATGGAAAGAATATGAAGTCTACTTTCATATGGATTCGGCCTCATGTCCATATCTTTCGTGAGGCGGCCGAAATCGTGAAATCATTGACCGAAGGTTTTTCTGTCCAGGTGCTGCGACACCTTATTTTGGCCCACGGGCCGTGTATCAAGTTGGGTCCATTAGGGAAGCGTCCTAGGGTTGGAGCATGACCCCAGCACCCCTTTGGTCGTCCTCCACCTCTCATATACTCCCTAGCTGCCGCCAAGAAGTCTTGAGTTTTGTTTTACATCTAGCTTTAGCTACACCAAACACGCACAAATACGTGCTGTCCTCGTGTGATTCAGAACTCCACCTTCGAGCGATATTAAGATTGCTAGCCTCTTTTTCTTGTTCGTTCTTCGATTGCATACATGAATTGGTCTTCGTGATCAGGCTGACCTTGCTTCAACAAGGTCGGTAACCACAGGAAGTTGGTTCAGCGATTGCATTGGCGCTTCGGGTTTGCTCGTCGTAGTCGGATCGTGAGGGTCTACTTCCACCAAGTCAAAATTATCTCCACTCACTGAAAGATCGAGCACTCCAGCTCTATCACAATTCGAAATTAGCAACCATACAATTTACCATTACTGACCTCCCTTTTCGTCGGGGTCGGCCATTCCTCAGTCTCATCGTCGCTGTCATGAGAAAAGGTGCAATGAATAGACACCTTAGGATTGCACACGATGACAAATTCGTGCTGAGGAATAACCTGCATTAACAAAATCAGAGTCACAATTAGAATATCAAACATGCCTAAATGCAAGTGCTACATTAACCAGAAACAGGTCGGTATTACAATGAATAAATGAAAGTGCTAAATAAATCATGGTGCTATTTATGCAAACTGTACACTAATGGTATGTATAAAAGCAATCCTGCAATACTGCTAGAAGGCCATCATAACTTATAAAGGTGACCATTTATTTTGCCATGTGAGAAGCTGACCATGGTTTTCACTAAATGATATGCAATAACACCAAGTCTGTCTCTACCATATGTGATAGAGCTAAAGTGCCCGATCTTTTGGTGAGTGGAGGATAATTTTGATTTGGTGGAAGTCGACCCTCACGATCCGACTACGACGAGCGAACCCGAAGCGCCAATGCAATCGCTGAACCAACTCCCTGTGGTTATCGAGCCTGTTGCAATCAAGATCAGAACTTCCTGTACGCAATCAAAGAACGAACAAGAAAAAGAAGGCGAGCAATCTTAATATCACTCGAAGGTGGAGTTCTGAATCACACGAGGACATCACGTATTTGTGCGTGTTCGGTGTAGCTAAAGCTAGATGTAAAACAAAACTCGAGGATGCTAATGACGGCTATAGGGTTTAATAGCACGGCCACAAGGGAGTTGGGATCGTGCTCCAACCCTAGGACGCGTCCCTAATGGACCCAACTCGATACACGGCCCATTGGGCCAAAATAAGGTGGCACAGCACCTTGGACAGAAAACAGTCCGAATCAAAATGACGATTGCGGCCGCCTCGGTGAAGATATGAAGGTGAGTCTGGATCCATCTGAAAGTAGTCTTGACAAGCTTTCCACCAAGTACTTGATCGCCCAAAACGGAGTCCGTATGAAGTCGTGGCGGCCGTCACAAGTTGACGTTCGTGCGCAGTCCGAATCCAGCCACATATCCTTCATTCTTTAGCACCATGACGTAGTTCAACTCTCTTGCACGAGCCCGAGTGATTGGCCCTGAAGGTGGTGCTTGGGGTGAAGGTGCTGCTGGTGTAGATGTACCGGTGATGTCCTCATCATCCTCCCCTTCTTGAACTGAAGTCGTCCTCGACGGCAACTCCTCATCCTCGCCCGCATATGGTTTCAAATCTGCAACATTAAAACTAGTGGAAACACCAAACTCTGCAGGCAGGTCAAGGACATAAGCATTATCATTAATCTTGGTTAGCACTTTAAAAGGACCAGCAGCACGAGGCATTAATTTAGAATGACGCAAAGTAGGAAAACGATCCTTCCTCAAATGCAACCAAACCATATCACCGGGTTCAAAAGTAACACGTTTTCTTCCTTTACTACCAGCAACTTGATACTTAGCATTAGTAGCAGCAATGATTTGTTGTGTTTGTTCATGTAGGTTAATCATATGGTCAACATGTTCAACGGCATCAATATGTGGGCGTCCACAGCATCAAGCGAAAATAAATCAATAGGCGCCCGAGGAATATAACCATAAACAATCTGAAAAGGGCACATCTTTGTAGAAGAATGTGTTGCATGATTATAAGCAAACTCAACATGAGGTAAACAATCTTCCCAACGGTTCAGATTTTTATCCAAAACAGCCCTAAGCATGGTTGACAAAGTTCTATTGACCACTTCAGTTTGTCCATCAGTTTGTGGGTGACAAGTTGTGCTAAACAGCAATTTAGTGCCTAATTTGTTCCAAAGAGATCTCCAAAAGTGACTTAGAAACTTAGCATCACGATCAGACACAATTGTTTTAGGAACACCATGTAAACGAATAATCTCCCTAAAGAACAATTCAGCAACATGACTAGCATCATCAGTTTTATGACAAGGAATGAAATGAGCCAATTTAGAGAATCTATCAACAACCACAAAAATGCTATCCCTCCCCTTCTTAGTTCTAGGCAATCCCAAAACAAAGTCCATAGAAATATCAAGCCAAGGTAAAGTAGGGACAGGCAAAGGCATATACAAACCATGGTTGTTCAAACGTGATTTAGCCTTTTGACATGTAATGCATCGTGCAACCAAGCGCTCAACATCAGGACGCATCCGAGGCCAAAAGAAGTGGGTGGCCAGCACCTCAAGCATTTTGTAAACGCCAAAATGTCCCATTAGTCCGCCTCCATGAGCTTCCTGTAACAACAAAAGACGAACCGAGCTAGCTGGAATACACAGCTTGTTAGCGCGAAACAGGAACCCATCCTGCATGTGAAATTTCCCCCATGGTTTACCAGTCATACAATGTTTATAAGCATCTTTAAAATCATTATCATCGACATATTGATCCTTCATAGTGTGTAAACCAAAAATTTTAAAATCCAATTGTGACAGCATATTATATCGGCGAGACAAAGCATCAGCAATCACATTGTCCTTCCCGTTCTTGTGTTTAATGATGTAAGGAAAAGACTCAATGAATTCTACCCAATTAGCATGACGACGGTTCAGATTAGTTTGGGTACGAATATGTTTTAAAGCCTCATGATCAGAATGGATTATAAACTCACGATGCCAGAGATAGTGCTGCCACGTTTGCAAAGTACGCACTAAAGCATAAAGTTCTTTATCATAAGTAGAATATTTCAAACTAGCACCGCTTAATTTTTCACTGAAATAAGCAACCGGTTTTCCTTCTTGTAACAGAACAGCACCTAACCAATACCACTGGCATCACATTCGAGCTCAAATATTTTACCAAAATCAGGCAATTGCAAAAGAGGAGCATGTGTTAACTTATCTTTCAATGTAGTGAAGGCGAGCTCCTGGGAATCAGTCCAAGTAAAAGGCACACCTTTCTTTGTAAGCTCATGTAGAGGTGCTGCAATAGAGCTAAAATCTCGTACGAATCGACGGTAGAAACCTGCAAGCCCAAGAAAACTCCGAATCTGCGTAACCGTCGTCGGTGTAGGCCATTCCCGAATTGCATCAATCTTGCTGCTATCCACCTCAATACCCTGTGGAGTAACAACATAACCAAGAAACAAAACACGTTGTGTGCAGAAGATGCATTTTTCCATGTTAGCAAACAAGTGAGCTGCATGCAACGCATTAAAAATAGCACGCAAGTGTTCTAAATGCTCTTCCATAGACTTGCTGTAAATCAAGATATCATCAAAATATACAACAACAAACAAACCTATGAAAGGCCTGAGAACTTCATTCATCAAACGCATAAAAGTGCTGGGAGCATTAGTCAAACCAAACGGCATAACCAACCATTCATATAAACCAAATTTAGTTTTAAAAGCCGTTTTCCATTCATCGCCCAATTTCATTCGAATCTGATGGTAACCACTACGCAAGTCAATCTTAGTAAAAATAATGGAACCACTAAGCTCATCTAGCATATCATCAAGGCGTGGTATAGGATATTGATAACGAATAGCGATGTTATTAATAGCACGACAATCTACACACATACGCCACGATCCATCCTTCTTTGGAACAAGTAACACTGGAACGGAGCAAGGACTAAGAGACTCACGAATGTACCCTTTGTCAAGCAACGCCTGGACCTGGCGCTGAATCTCTTTCGTCTCGTCGGGATTTGTGCGGTACGGGGCGCGATTCGGAAGCTGTGCGCCGGGAATGAAGTCGATCTGGTGCTCAATGCCACGAAGTGGAGGCAGTCCCGATGGTAAATCTTTGGGAAAAACATCAGCGTACTCCTGCAAAATGTTAGCAACCGCAGGGGGAATATCCAAAGATGGTACATCATCAAGTGAAACGAGCACACTAGAACATACAAGTGCATAACAAGGTAGCTCATCAACACAAAGATCAACAAAATCAGCACGTGTAGCAAATAAAACAGGCGCATTCAACTTGATTTCAGAAGGTGATGGTACAAGTTGTTTAGCATTTTTAGCGGCTCGAGCAAGGTCATCTTTAACAATTTGTTTATGTGTCATGGGATGTATAATTATTTTCTGACCTTTAAACATGAGAGAATAATGATTCGAACGACCATGATGCAAGCTATCCGTATCATATTGCCAAGGTCTACCAAGTAACAAAGAACATGCCTCCATAGGAATAACATCACAATCAACAAAATCAGAATAGGCACCTATGGAGAACGGAACACGTACCGACTGTGTTACTTTAATCTTTCCACCATCATTAAGCCACTGAATATGATAGGGATGCGGATGCTTATGGGTGGGTAAGGACCCTCTACCAGCGCTGTACTCGCCAAGTTGTTGCAGCTACCACTGTCAATGATGATGCGAATCGACCGCTCCTGCACAACACCCTTTGTATGGAAAAGAGTGTGTCGCTGATTTTTCTCTGGCGGGGCGACCTGTGTACTAAGAACACGCTGCACAACAAGACTTTCATACCTATCTGCGTCACTAGGAGTAGCATGGACTGCATCATTATCTGCATGGTTAGTGGCAATCATAGTATGGTGAGGTTCATCGGAATCACTAGCAGAAGAGTACTCACCATCGTCACGTATGATCAAAGCACGGGTGTTGGGACAGTCCCGAATCATGTGCCCAAAGCCTTGGCAACGAAAACACCGAACATCTCGTGTACGTCCCGAGGAAGAAGCTGCGCCTGGTGTAGGTTTCGTCGAAGGTGCTGCAAGTTTCGTCGTCTTCTCACGCGGCGTAGTGCTAGGTGTAGAAGGTGCTGGAGTGGAAGATGTAGAGCTGGACGACGGGCTTCTTCCTACAAAAGGGTTAGTATATGTCTTCGAACGGCGTCCCTGCACTTCACGTTCAGCTTTACAAGCATATTCAAATAACGTGGTCATATCATTATACTCCTAATAATCAAGTATATCCTGAATTTCCCTGTTCAATCCACCACGAAATCGTGCCATAGCAGCATCATCCTGTTCAAATAAACCACAACGAATCATACCCTTTTGTAACTCTTGGTAATACTCCTCAACGGATCGTTGGCCTTGCTGGAATCGCTGCATGGTGTTAAGCAAATCTCGGGCATAATAAGAAGGAACAAAACGATGTCGCATAGCAGCTTTTAATTGAGCCCAAGTAGATGGAACAACAGTGGGATGTTTGAGTTTATATTCACGCCACCAAATTAAAGCAAACTCAGTAAATTCACTAATAGCAGCCTTAACTTGAGATGTAGCAAGGATATCATGACATGAAAAGTTTTGTTCTACCTCTAACTCCCAATCAAGATATGCAGCAGGATCATACTTGCCATTAAAAGTAGGAATCTTAAATTTAATCTTCGCAAATGAATCATTAACTGGATTACGTACCACACGGCGGGCACGAGGTTGGCGGTCTCCATCCTCATATTCCGTGTCACCACCATAGCCCTTCTGCAAGTCCGTGAGCGTCGCGTTCATCGTCGTGAGCGTCGTGTTCATCGCATCAAGCCGGGCCGTCAAGGTGTCAAATGTACACTTGGCGGCGGTCTGAGTAAGGTCTTGCTGGTCGAGACGCTCATTGGATGAAGAGAGCGCGGAATCAACCTTCTCGTGCAGCGTCTTTATGTCGTCTTTAAGTCCATCAAGGTCTGCCCGCATGCCTTGCAGCTTGGAGTCCATCTTGTCGTCGTCTCCTGACATGGTTAGCGCAAACACAAGAAAAACAGATCCTACGACAACAAAGGTGTGGGTGGAAAGCTCACAAAGATGCTGCGATCAAGTTCTTATCTGTTCTTACCAAGCAACAGGGGCGATCGCAGACAACAAGTGGCACCTGTGAAAGATTGGAGCAGCGATTGCCTGGAGAAACAAAAGTCTGCTCGTCGTAGGAATATGTGTAGTTCTGGGTAGGCTGCACTCAAGTCAAGGATTAGCACAATCAAACAATAAATGCAAAGCTGAATAATAGTGCTAAACACGTAACAAAGCTGCTGGTAACAAGTGCCACCCGCGATGGATCAAGGGAAGGCAACAAGGAAGTGGGCTGCAGAAACGGAAAATCTCTCGGGCCGCATTACGCTGTGTAAACGGCGTTTTTTGGCCTCGAAACCGGCTTCACCTGGCGCTACGCAGGGTGCCCCATATAGGAAATTTCGTAAGCTTTCCGGAAAAAAAGGAACGCTGAAATCGGAGATCCGAGCGAAAAGTTATGGCCGCTACAAAACGGGTGTTCGTAACGACACAAAACTGCCAAACGAAAAACTGAACTTTCCAAAAACGAACTGCTCTTTCCTTTTTTTTTTGTAATTCTTTCTTTTGTCTTTCTTCTCAGAACTTTCCTTTTTTCCTTTTTTTTCTTTCCTTTCTTTTTTTCTTTCCTTTTTTTCTCTTTCCTCAAGCAGAAACACGAAACCGAGTAGGGTTTGGTTGGATCGGCGGCGCGTGGAGTGCGGCTTGGGGAAGGAAAACGAAACCGAGTAGGGTTCGGTTGGAGGGGGTAACGGCGCTAGTGGTGATGATGATTGCGGCGGCGGTGGTGCTGGTGGCGAGGTAGGACAGCGGCGGCGGCGGTGGTGGAGATGGAAAGCGGCGGAAGCACAAAGTGACGAGCAACAAATTAACGCGAAGCACACAAATTCAACAACGCAAATTATTGAAAGAAAGTGCAAGGCGAAGAAAGGTTTTGGGACAATGGTCTAACCTGAATTTTTTTTGGGTTTTGTGGACTATAGGTAATGGAACAACACTCGATAAAAACTCACCGATCAACCTGGAAGTCGACCCTCACGATCCGACTACGACGAGCTGAAGTGCCCGATCTTTCGGTGAGTGGAGGATAATTTTGATTTGGTGGAAGTCGACCCTCACGATCCGACTACGACGAGCGAACCCGAAGCGCCAATGCAATCACTGAACCAACTCCCTGTGGTTACCGACCCTGTTGCAATCAAGATCAGAACTTCCTGTACGCAATCAAAGAACGAACAAGAAAAAGAAGGCGAGCAATCTTAATATCACTCGAAGGTGGAGTTCTGAATCACACGAGGACAGCACGTATTTGTGCGTGTTCGGTGTAGCTAAAGCTAGATGTAAAACAAAACTCGAGGATGCTAATGACGGCTATAGGGTTTAATAGCACGGCCACAAGGGAGTTGGGATCGTGCTACAACCCTAGGACGCGTCCCTAATGGACCCAACTCGATACACGGCCCATTGGGCCAAAATAAGGTGGCGCGGCACCTTGGACAGAAAATAGTCCGACTCAAAATGACGATTGCGGCCGCCTCGGTGAAGATATGAAGGTGAGTCTGGATCCATCTGAAAGTAGACTTGATAAGCTTTCCATCAAGTACTTGATCGCCCAAAATGGAGTCCGGATGAAGTTGTGGCGGCCGTCACAAGTTGATGTTCGTGCGCAGTCCGAATCCAGCCACATATCCTTCATTCTTTAGCACCATGACGTAGTTCAACTCTCTTGCACGAGCCTGAATGATTGGCCCTGAAGGTGGTGCTTGGGGTGAAGGTGCTGCTGGTGTAGATGTACCGGTGATGTCCTCATCAATATGGTAATACCCTTACAATATCCAATAGAGCAGACATGAGTTGCTATATATGCTATCTTATGATGTCTGCATATTATTATGCATAAGTGGCAGGCAAGAACAATTGCTCAAATCTAGTGTTAAATACTAAATATGGCAGACATTTAGATTCTCTCTATTTTAACTGTACTCTTTTGAACACAAACATACTTGTGAATAAATGTTCCATCATATATATGTAATATGATCGAGTGACAATTTAAGGAAACATCAATTTCAAGGTTTACGACCGGGCAACTAGATTGTACTAATATATTTAGTGCTACATTTCGAACCACTGCTATATGAAATAATCTGACATCCTCACATGCCAATATCCAGTACCGCTATCTATTTGAATTCAACTTTAACAACTGCTATCTGAAACAATCTGACATTTCGAAACCCATCTACACATACACATGCTAATATCCACACATTTCGAAATCAATCTAAAAAACCCCATTTAGGATTCCACATTTCGAAATCAATATAAAAAACCCCATTTCGGAATCTCACATTGCGAAATCCATCTAAAAAACCCCCCATTTAGGATTCCACATTTCGAAATCAATCTAAAAAACCCCATTTCGGAGTCCACGTTGCGAAATCCATCTAGTGCAAAATCCATCTAGTGCTGCAAATAATCCCTACTCGCAGTAAAAAAACTCGATTCGCAACTAACCTCGTCGACGGTAGCGGGGACAATGGCCTTCTGTACTGGCACCTCCTCATCATCTTCCTCCTAGGTGCGCCTCGGGTTCGTCCTCGCCCTCGACCTCCTCTACTGCGCGTTGCTGGTGCGAGGGCCTTTCATGAATCTTCCTCGCTCATCGCGCTTCTGGGTGGTGGAGTGGTGCTCCACTACAGGCTCTGCGACAATGCGGTCCACCGGAGGGGAGGCGGCAGCGGGAGTGGGAGCGATGGTGCGGGAGCGGGTTGTGGAAACCATCTTGCAAGCGCGTGGAGGAGCGGGTTGAGCGTGGCGGCAAGAGGGCGGCGATGCTAGCGATGAGGCGGAGCAGTTGATGGGACAGATTGGGAAAGAATGCTCATTTGGGGAAGACGGGGCGAGATGGGGGGGCGTTAAATCCGCCGCCGCTGCTTCGTTTCCCGGAAGCGACGCGTCTAGTGCGCTCAGTCGCTGTCACGTGGGCCCCAGCATCAATGGACCCACTAGTCAGTGAGCCTAAGCAGAAGAGGAAGGGGTAAACTCGTGGGAACTGCATTATTTCCCAATCCGAGTTAGATTCTGCTTTTAAATTTTAAATTTGACATTTGAAAAGCTTTAGGGTAACAAATGAACTCAAATGAATAAGTCATGAATACCAAAGTTGTATAACTCATCAAGATCTACAAAGTTTATTTATAACATTAACCCGTGAGACAAAGTACGAATGATCCAAAATTTTAAATTTCAAATTTTGATAACTAAAAGCAAGATTTTTTAAACACTGAATGATGTCAAATGGAAAAGTCATGAATAACAAATTTTCATAATTCATCAAGAACTGCAATTTTTATTTAGGCCATTTCTTCATTTGACAAAGTTGAAGACTACATTGATCATTCATCTTAGATTCACTCACATAGTTTAAGAAACTATGTTAGAGAATAGTCAAATGTGTACTACATGTTATGATCACTTTTCAATATGACATAAATAAAGATTGTTTTGGAATTTCATGCTTGGTTGGTTTGAAAAATATAATTTACCATCTGAGTTAGATATTCAACTCTTTAAAATTGAAATTTGAAAAGCTTTTGGGTAACAAATGAACTCAAATGAAAAAGTCATGAATACCAAAGTTGTAGAACTCATCAAGATCTACAAAGTTTATTTAGATCATTAATCCATGAGACAAAGTACAAATGATCCAAAATTTTAAATTTCAAATTTTGATAACTAAAAGCAAGATTTTTTAACACTAAATGATGTCAAATGGAAAAGTCATGAATAACAATTTTTCATAATTCATCAAGAACTACAACTTTTATTTAGGTCATTTCTTCATTTGACAAAGTTGAAGACTACATTAATCATTCATCTTAGATTCACTCACATAGTTTAAGAAACTATGTTAGAGAATAGTCAAATGTGTACTACATGTTATGATCACTTTTCAATATGACAATATGACCTAAATAAAGATTGTAGAACTCATCAAGATCTACAAAGTTTATTTAGATCATTAATCCATGAGACAAATGGAAAATAATCAAATTTTAAATTTCAAATTTTGATAACTAAAATCAAGAATTTTTAAACACTAAATGATGTCAAATGGAAAAGTCATGAATATAAAATTTCATAATTCAACAAGATCTACAACATTTATTTAGAACAATTTTTCATTTGACAAAGTTAAATTAGACATTGATCATTGATCCTAGATACACTCACATGAAAAGGACATGAAAACCAAACTACAAACTTGTACAACTCATCAAGATCTGTAAAGTTGCACTATGGCATCAGTCAAGTATAGATCTTTCCTAGTTCAAAGTGAATCCATTAGTTTAACGTGACATATGTGTATATTATGTTGATTTTGTTTGTACATGTGTGCCCAGGAAGTCCACAGACACATATAGCGATACAAATATGGTAAAAACAGAGAACACATGCTCGAATTAAAAGGGTTTACATCAGAGTACACAGCAAAGACATAGTCTTACACAACGACACAGCGGAAGTCTATTTATTCAACTCTCTCACGAAAAGGGAAACTAAAGGCGCCGTGCTCCACAGGGACGCCGACTGGTTGACCCCAGCTCAGAAGTACGGAAGATCCTCCGGAAAGTCCGCGAGGGCGGCGTCATTCACTGCTTCTCCATCTGTTACCCGTCCGGGATTTTGTTGATCGTTGACAAGTGTAAGTATTCCATCATACTTAGCAAGTGTAACATAGAGGTATGAAAGGCTTAAAAGGGCTTGACACGGTTGAACTGCATTTAGCATTTTTAGTTGGTTCATTTTATCATTATCCAACTTACTACATGTGTGAGCAACTCCCGGTTGTAAACCCCTGAATAGAGTGTAAGTATAATTACAGGAACAAACATCATCTTCATTATGAGAGCCACTAATCAGAAAGGATCCAGACCGCTCGTGACCGTGAGCACGGCTATCATGATAGATTTACACTCTGCAGAGGTTTCGCCCTTTACCCAACCGTTAGCGTAAAAGCTCAAGGAGCTTTCAACCCAACCACGCACGTACCACACTTCCGAGGTGTGAGTGCATAGGGACGCTACAAGGTTTTTCACAAGACACCCTAACAAGCACAGTAGCCGTTTTGGTCCAACTTGCAGCGCATGGCCCCAAGGCATCGAGATCGACCGTCGCTCAGGGCGCAACGTGAGGGGGGTCAATGGCATCCAGAGCGCGGACCTCAGGGCGCAACGTGAGTCCATCAAGCGCGACGTGTGGGGTATCCAGGGCGCGAACGTGGACACTCCCAACACGGGACTGTGCCTAACGAGACATAGCCAACGGATCTCAGAGCGCAGGTGAGACCGTCCTCGATGGATCAAGTCCATGCTTGCACTGCAGTTCCCCACGTACGCCTTTCGGTAACCACTGGCGAGCTAGAGACGTACGAGCTACTTGACCAAGACCAGAGCCATAATAGTTCCGACGGTGGCGACTGGTTCCTGGGTTGCCGCTTTCCGAACCGGACCTTACGGAGAGACGCTAGAACAAAGCACACAGCACTTGCTCTAGCTCCCTGAGCCAAGTTGCTAAAGAGCAAGTTTTACCATCATGTTGAAGTGAACCTTTAAAATCAATATTAACACTTAAATAAAGATGACAGTAGCTGCGCTTAGCAAGGACTACCCATAAATGCATAAACCCGGGGTATAACAAGGACAGGATAAAAGTAGCTAGGTACAACCTTAAGGCATATCAAGTTAGACACATGCAAATATGAATGAATGATTAAAGGTGAATAGGTTGCAAGGAATTTCCATGTTACACTTGCCTTCCTCGAAGGGTTGCTGCTGCGGGTCCTGCTCCTCGTAGCCCTGGTCGTACGCGAACTCGAACGGGGCGGGCTCGAACGGCTCACCGGCTGCCACACGATTCACCATACAAGCATCCATACAAACCAGTACATGCAAGCAATGATATTCTATTAGAACAGTACACCAAACAGTAGCAAAAAGGTAAAAGAAGGTTACAAAACTATTCTACAGTTCGCTACGAACATAAGAGCGCAAGAATCACTCGAATCGGAGCTATAACGCGAAAACTACGCTAAAAACAAGCCACAGGGACTTGCTGGCAAGGAAACAGGAACTACCAGGGCCTAAACGCGATAAAAAGGACTAAACTGCGAGAAAACTAAAACTGCGTTGGACCTATGCGTGAAACAGAGGAAACTCAAGGGTCTTAGCGCAAAACGGCTGACGGCGGCGGGGCGGCTGACGGCCGGCTGACGCTCGGCTGGCGTCAGCCCGACGCCGTCTGCTGGCGTCAGCAGGGGGGCGGGGCCGGCGCGGCGCACTGTGCCGTGGACCGGCCCGTGGACCGCGCGGCGGCCACGGTCCATGGCCCACGGTGCGCCGGCCGCGTACCGCTTCGGCTGGATTTAATCCAGGCCGTTGCGGTCGGATCCAGCGGCGGGGAGGGGCTGCGGGCGACGGCGGGCGGCGGCGGTCGCCGGCGTGCGGCGACGCCATGGCCGGCGGGGCCGTGGTTGCTCGCGTGAGCGCTGCGGCACGGGGAGATCGAGCAGCTCACCGCAGTGACGATGGAGGCATCGACGGCGAGCTTCGGGGCGTCGGCGGCGAGCGGCGG
The DNA here is from genome assembly GCA_015476505.1 of Urochloa ruziziensis. Lineage (NCBI taxonomy): Eukaryota > Viridiplantae > Streptophyta > Magnoliopsida > Poales > Poaceae > Urochloa > Urochloa ruziziensis. The sequence continues at coordinate 31,966,152 of CM027123.1, read as the reverse complement.
CGCTGCGGCTCGGTCCGGCGGGCGGCGGCGCTAGCGCGGAGGGCGAGGGAGAGGGCTAGGGCGAGCGCAGAGGGGTGGAAAAGGGGGCGGGGCTCGCGGCGACGGGTTTAAAAAGGGGGAAGGGGGCGCAGCGGCCGCGGGGTAACGCCCCTGCCTTCAATGGCAAGCGGCGGCGGCTGCGGCGGTGATCGCGGGCGGCGGCCGCGGGCGGGGACGGGGCTGACAGGCGGGGCCCGCCTGTCGGCGACCGTTGGCGCCGGAAGCCGGAACGGCGCGCGCGCGGCTGCTGGGCCAGCGGCCCAGGCGGGGAGGCACGGCTGCAGCGGGGCGCTGGGCCGGAATGCGCGCGCGGCTATTGGGCCAGCGGCCCAGGTGGGTAGGGAGGCGGGGAGGCGCGGCTGCGACGGGGCGCTGGGCCGGCCCGGTTGCGGAGCGGGCTGCGCGCGCGGGAAGGAGAAGGAAGGGAAGGGGGGGGGGGAAGTGCAGGGGGCAAAGATGGACTTTGAGGAAAAAGAAGGAAAACAAAAAGAGAAACAAAACAACCCAAGCAACCAAAAATTGTGCAGCAGCATGAATGCAACATACATGTTCCTAAACCTTATATTTGATTTTAATTTCTCCGAAAAAGTTTTATTTCCCTATGATTTTTATGAGCAATTGGATAAATACAATTTAATTACTAGAAATTTTACAAAGGCATTTTTAGGGTGTTACAAACCTACCCCCTTAAGATGAATCTCGTCCTCGAGATTCGGATGTGGATGTGGATGCGAAGAGCTGTGGATATTCTGCCTTGAGATCCTCCTCTCTTTCCCAGGTAGCCTCATCCTCTGAGTGCCGGCTCCATTGAACCTTGCACATCCGGATTACCTTATTCCTGGTTACCCTCTCAGATTCTTCCAATATCTTAATTGGATGCTCGTCGTAAGTGAGGTCCTCCTGCACGTTCAGCTCCTCGAGCGGGATTTGTTCCTCGGGTACCCGTAAGCACTTCTTTAGCTGCGATACATGGAACACATTGTGTACTCCGGACAGCTTCTCTGGCAACTCTAGTTGATAGGCCACTTCGCCTTTCCGTTCTAACACCTGGAAGGGGCCGATGTACCGAGGTGCTAGCTTGCCTTTCACATTGAACCTCCGTACTCCTCTCATGGGTGACACTTTGAGGTACACGAAGTCTCCGACTTCGAAGCTGAGGTCCCGCCGTCTGACATCGGCATAGCTCTTCTGTCGAGACTATGCGGCCTTCATGTTCTGCCTGATTATTTGCACTTGTCGCTCTGCCTCTTTCAAAATCTCAGGCCCGAACACTTGACTTTCCCCAGTCTGATTCCAGAACAACGGTGTTCTACACTTCTTCCCATACAACGCCTCGAAAGGTGCCATCTTGATGCTCTGCTGGTAGCTGTTGTTATAAGAGAATTCCGCATAGGGTAGACTCTTATCCCAACTGATGCCATACTGTAGAGCACATGCCCTCAACATGTCCTCCAAAATCTGGTTGGTCCTTTCGGTCTGCCCGTCTGTCTGTGGATGGTAAGCTGAACTAAATTGCAACTTCGTATCCATGGATTCATGTAGTTTATGCCAGAAATGTGAGGTGAACTGGGTACCCCGATCAGACACTATCTTCTTCGGTACCCCGTGCAGGCATACGATCCTCTCCATATATAGCTCTGCTAGTTTGGCCCCCGAATCCGTGGTCTTCACCGGGATGAAGTGGGCCACTTTAGTCAACCGGTCCACGATTACCCATATAGAATCGAACCCTCTCTGTGTGCGAGGCAGTCCTGTGATGAAATCCATTCCTACTTCCTCCCACTTCCACTCGGGTATCCTCAATGGTTGCAGCAGTCCGGCTGGTCTCTGGTGTTCGGCTACGTATGTCGCGACGTCTCTCTTGAGCCCATACCACCAAAACTTTTCCTTGAGGTCCAGATACATCTTGGTGCTCCCCGGGTGTATAGAGTACGCGGAGTCGTGAGCTTCCCTCAAGATTATATCTCTGATGGGCTGTAAATCTGGCACACAGATCCTATCCCCGTACCACAGAGTTCCCTGTTCATCCACTTGGAACTCAGGTGCTTTCCCCAGTTGGACTTGTTGGATCAATTCCTTGATCCTCTCGTCCTTGAGTTGACCCTTTCGGATCTCGTGTTCTAATGTCGGTTCCACTACCATTTCAGTCACATTGGCCACCATACCTAAACTCATCCGTTCAAATTCCATAGCAAGTTCCTCTGGCAAACTAGTACCCGTAACCATATTCACATAGCTCTTCCTACTAAGAGCATCTGCCACTAGGTTCGCCTCTCCTGGATGATAGTGAATCTCCAGATCATAATCCTTGATTAGCTCCAACCACCTGCGTTGCCTCATGTTCAGCTCCGACTGCGTGAACACATACTTGAGACTCTTATGGTCGGTATAGATATCACATTTGTGCCCAATCAAGTAGTGCCTCCAGATCTTCAGAGCATGAATCACTGCTGCCAACTCCAGATCATGGGTCGGGTAGTTCAACTCATGTTTCCTCAGCTGCCTTGAAGCATATGCCACAACCTTACCTTCCTGCATGAGCACACATCCTAACCCTTGCCGGGACGCATCACAGTAAACTGAGAAACTCCTGGTTATGTCTGGTAGTACCAACACTGGTGCAGTGGTCGACCGTTTCTTCAATTCCTCGAAGCTGGCCTGGCACTTCTCGGTCCAAACGAACTTGGCGTCCTTTTCCAACAGAGCTGTCATGGGTTTAGCGATCGCAGAGAATCCCTGAATGAATCTCCGATAATAACCTGCCATTCCCAAGAAACTCCGGATCTCGCTCACATCTTGTGGGGGATTCCAGTTGAGCACATCACTGACCTTCCTTGGATCAACGGCGACTCCTCCATTAGACAAAACATGGCCCAAGAATGATACTTCCTTTAGCCAGAAGTCACACTTGCTCAACTTGGCATACAACTGATGTTCCCTGAGCCTCTGCATCACTAGCCTTAGATGTTCCTCGTGTTCCTCTTCATTCTTCGAGAAGACCAGGATATCATCGATGAACACCACCACGAACTTGTCGAGATAGTCCATGAACACGCTATTCATAAGGTACATGAAGTAGGCCGGGGCATTGGTCAACCCGAAGGACATGACAGTGAACTCGTATAGCCCATACCGGGTAGTGAAGGCGGTCTTAGGGATATCCGTAACTCGGATCCTCATTTGGTGGTAACCTGACCGAAGATCTATCTTAGAGAACACACAAGCTCCCCTCAGTTGGTCAAAGAGATCATCAATCCTTGGCAGAGGGTATTTGTTCCTGATTGTCACTTCATTAAGAGCTCGGTAATCGATACACATCCTCTGTGTCCCGTCCTTTTTATCCACGAACAACACCGGTGCTCCCCAAGGTGAAGAACTTGGACGGATATACCCTTTGGCTAGCAGGGCCCTTAATTCATCCTTTAATTTTTCTAATTCTTTAACCCCCATTCTATATGGCCTCTTGGCTATAGGTGCTGTCCCAGGTTTAAGTTCAATAATAAACTCTACTTCGCGTTCCGGGGGCATACCTGGCAACTCCTCCAGGAACACGTCTGGGAATTCGCTCACCACCCGGATGTCTTCGAGTACCTTGCCCTCAGCTTGGTGGGCCATGCTGTGTTCCAAGGAACTCGTAGCCACATATTCTACTTTCTCACCCGTTCCGGCGGTGATCTGCACCGTCCTCTTGGAACATTGCATCACCGCATCGTGCTTTGCTAACCAGCTCATCCCCAGGATTAGATCCATTCCAATGGAATTCAGGACTATCGTGTGTACAAGGAAGTCTACCCCCCTTATAGTAAGTGGCACTTTAGGACAGTATAATGTAGCTCGTAATTCCCCTCCCGGTGAGTTAACTACCATAGTGTTTTTCATGGGTTGCATGAGCATTGAAGCCTTTTTCACAAACTCGGCAATAAGACTGTTGCAGGGTGTGAGTTGACTGGGAACGTACCGACGATCACATCAGTTGCCTCTTGAGCCGTCTCTGCTCCCATGTGGTTGAGCTTGCCCCTGGCAAGGTTCTGTTGGCCTCGGTTACCTTGGGCTTGCTGTTGATTCCCATTTTGTTGTCCGATCCTCTGATTGTTGGCATTCTAGCCAGCATTCAGAGCTCTCTTGGGACAGTTGTTTGAATAGTGCCCTTGTTCACCACAGGTGTAGCATGCTCTTGCGCCAGTAGGTGCGTTGTTGGCCTGAGGGAGGCGTGGCTGACCGCCCTGCTGTTGATTCTGATAGCGCTGCTGTGGCTGTTGCTGGTTCTGGTCGCGGTACTGCTGCTGCTGCTGTGGGGGTGGATATTGAGGGCGCTGTGGGTTTTGATTGCGATTCAGAAGACTGGACTGACCCTGATAGCGCTGCTGCTGCTGTGGTGGTTGGGGGTTGTAGCGAGGCCGGCTGCTGCTTCCAGACTGCTGGTTCATGTATTTCCTCTTCTTGTCTTCAATTTCCTGACGCTTGTGCTCTATCATCAGGGCTCCATCCACCAGTGCTCCGAAGTTCGGGAAAGTGATGCACATGATTTGAAGCTGTATGGTGTCATGGAGACCATTCCGGAAGCGAGTCTGCCTCTTCCGGTCAGTAGACACATCTTCGGGAGCATAACGGGCTAACTCCAGAAATTTGTCACGGTAGGCGGTGACACTCATGCCTTCTTGTTTTAGTGTCAGGAATTCATTCTTCTTCAGTGTCATTAATCCATCGGGCACGTGGTGCGCTCGGAAGCTGTCGCGAAATTGCTGCAGGTGATCCGGTGGCGGTCAGGCTGAGAGACCTGATATGTCTCCCACCAGTCCAGAGCGACTCCCTGAAGTTGCCCTGACGCGTAGAGAACTTTCTCTCTATCATCGCACTGTGCAATGTCCAGCTGCCTCTCAACTGATTTGAGCCAGTCATCTGCTTGCAGGGGGTTGCTGGCATGGGAGAAGGTAGGCGGGCGACCCTTCATGAATTCTCCCCGCTTGTCCCTGACTGGCACGGGGGGTGGCGCTGCTGGATGCTGCTGGTTCTGTTGCACCACCTGTACTAGCTGTTGCATCAGCTGAGTCTGCATCATAAACATCTGTTCCACCGTAGGTGGTGGTGGTGGTGGTGGCGGATTGGCATTGTTGGTATTGTTTGCATTGTTTCCACCCTGGTTTCCTGTGTTCCCAGTGTTACCAGCAGTCCTCCTGGTGTCGACCATCTGTCATTATAGCATAATTCTCCATTGTTACATTATCGTCCACAATATCATAATCCAAAACTAGTGCAGATAATGCTTAGAGTGAGCATGGTACTGACAAGATAAGGTATGAAGGTAAAAATGAGATAGATAACAGCGGAGAAAAAAGCCCAACTAGTTATTCATTAAACCTTAAGCCTTAATCCAAAACTAGATGGTTACAAGCTGGCGCCCGCGCCCATCACAAACATTACAAAAATCCAACTCAAACATAAGCATAATGATAATCCAACCAAACATTTAAGGACATAGTTCACACACGACTCGACACTAGCACACCAGTTTTGACTCAAAAAGCGTAACGAACGATCCCTATTACATCTCATGGTGGACATCTAGGGGTCGACGGTGGTGCGGACTGAAACGTCGCCATAGCGGGCCCTCTTGCGAGGCAGGGGACTCTCCCGCAAACACCGGACTGCGAGGGGGGGGTGCTCCCATCATGGTCTCCAGATTCTCAATCTTCTCATAAGCAGCCAGGAGCCGGTTCCTCAAGAGTTGGTTCTCATCCAGTGCGGCATCCAACTCGGTGTTGGTGGTAGCCAATGCTGCCACTGCAGCGACCAGCTGGGGGTCTGTCTCCTCTGCAACAGAAGCGATGCGGCAAGCTGCCTCACCACTCCTCCTGCGGGGAAGGTACCTGTCCGACTCGAATTCAATCTCCCCCCAGAGCCTGTCCCTGTAAGCGTAGAGGGCCTGGCGTGCAGCGTCGGCGATCCCTGCTGCCTGAGTGGTCCTATCACTCAAAGCAAAGTGTGAAGTGACCTGCTCTGCTGCCCTCATGGTCCTGTTGGTCACCCGTACGCGCACCTCCGTACTCCAATAGCCAGGATGGTCGGGGTGAGTCCAGAAGGAGCTGTGGTACTCTACCCCAACCCTGCTGGAACCGTAGTGGTCGCAGGAGCATGCTGAGTAGGCGGGTGTGGTAGAAGTGGTCGCCCCCATCTCGAACGAAGACAGTGCTGGTCCACCTCCTCTCTGGCTGAGGTGGCTGTGCTGGTGGAGAAGGTGGCGGCGTTGGCTGCTCACCATCATTATCATCATCTGAGTCATCTGAGTCCACTGGATCATCACCAGATCCATCTCCTCCTGGGGCGACCTGCTGACCAGCTGGGGCCTCCTGCTCTCCTGCTGGAGCCTCCTGATGCTGCCCCTGCTCAGCATCCATCATCTCCACTTCCTCGGGGTCCTCCTCCTCCTCTGACTGCTCCTGCTGCTGCTCTAGCTGTGCTCCTCAACCTCCCTCTGGAGCTGCTCCAAGGCCTGCTCCCGTCTCCTCTCCCACTGCTCGTAGGCGTCCTGGGGGCGGATAACAGCGAGCATGGCCTCATTGACACGAGGCGGAAGGTAACCACACATCCTCTTGCGCGCGGTCAACTTCGTGCGGGCCATCTATAGCAAGGGAGGAAACAGGTAGAAACAAAAGAGTTAAATATTTTCACAATAAAGAAAACAACACCATTTAAATACAATTAAAACCAGTAAAGCAAAAACAGGACATCTTTTTATATAAAGGATTTTAAATAAAACAAGACGGAACATCATTTTGGAATAAAGCTAAATTAGGTAAGACAAGCTGAAAAGAACATCCTTTTTCATCAGAATTTAGATAAAGCAAAACAAGACAGCGGATAGCAACATTTCAAATATTAAGATAAAACAATGCATTTTAACTTAAATTAAATAAAATAAACCAAAAGATAGCAAATAACATCATTTCAAAGAAAATAAGATAAAACAGTGCATTTTAGCTTAAATCAAATAAAATAAACTAAAATAGATAGAGGAGCAAGGATAAAATAAAATCTAATCGTCCGTTCTATCTAGGCTGCGGTCCTACAGTCAGCACGGCTCTGATACCAATCTGTCACACCCGATTTTATACAAAAACCGAATGCGGCCATATGTGTGCCCAGGAAGTCCACAGACACATATAGCGATACAAATATGGTAAAAACAGAGAACACATGCTCGAATTAAAAGGGTTTACATCAGAGTACACAGCAAAGACATAGTCTTACACAACGACACAGCGGAAGTCTATTTATTCAACTCTCTCACGAAAAGGGAAACTAAAGGCGCCGTGCTCCACAGGGACGCCGACTGGTTGACCCCAGCTCAGAAGTACGGAAGATCCTCCGGAAAGTCCGCGAGGGCGGCGTCATTCACTGCTTCTCCATCTGTTACCCGTCCGGGATTTTGTTGATCATTGACAAGTGTAAGTATTCCATCATACTTAGCAAGTGTAACATAGAGGTATGAAAGGCTTAAAAGGGCTTGACACGGTTGAACTGCATTTAGCATTTTTAGTTGGTTCATTTTATCATTATCCAACTTACTACATGTGTGAGCAACTCCCGGTTGTAAACCCCTGAATAGAGTGTAAGTATAATTACAGGAACAAACATCATCTTCATTATGAGAGCCACTAATCAGAAAGGATCCAGACCGCTCGTGACCGTGAGCACGGCTATCATGATAGATTTACACTCTGCAGAGGTTTCGCCCTTTACCCAACCGTTAGCGTAAAAGCTCAAGGAGCTTTCAACCCAACCACGCACGTACCACACTTCCGAGGTGTGAGTGCATAGGGACGCTACAAGGTTTTTCACAAGACACCCTAACAAGCACAGTAGCCGTTTTGGTCCAACTTGCAGCGCATGGCCCCAAGGCATCGAGATCGACCGTCGCTCAGGGCGCAACGTGAGGGGGGTCAATGGCATCCAGAGCGCGGACCTCAGGGCGCAACGTGAGTCCATCAAGCGCGACGTGTGGGGTATCCAGGGCGCGAACGTGGACACTCCCAACACGGGACTGTGCCTAACGAGACATAGCCAACGGATCTCAGAGCGCAGGTGAGACCGTCTTCGATGGATCAAGTCCATGCTTGCACTGCAGTTCCCCACGTACGCCTTTCGGTAACCACTGGCGAGCTAGAGACGTACGAGCTACTTGACCAAGACCAGAGCCATAATAGTTCCGGCGGTGGCGACTGGTTCCTGGGTTGCCGCTTTCCGAACCGGACCTTACGGAGAGACGCTAGAACAAAGCACACAGCACTTACTCTAGCTCCCTGAGCCAAGTTGCTAAAGAGCAAGTTTTACCATCATGTTGAAGTGAACCTTTAAATCAATATTAACACTTAAATAAAGATGACAGTAGCTGCGCTTAGCAAGGACTACCCATAAATGCATAAACCCGGGGTATAACAAGGACAGGATAAAAGTAGCTAGGTACAACCTTAAGGCATATCAAGTTAGACACATGCAAATATGAATGAATGATTAAAGGTGAATAGGTTGCAAGGAATTTCCATGTTACACTTGCCTTCCTCGAAGGGTTGCTGCTGCGGGTCCTGCTCCTCATAGCCCTGGTCGTACGCGAACTCGAACGGGGCGGGCTCGAACGGCTCACCGGCTGCCACACGATTCACCATACAAGCATCCATACAAACCAGTACATGCAAGCAATGATATTCTATTAGAACAGTACACCAAACAGTAGCTACGAACACAAGAGCGCAAGAATCACTCGAATCGGAGCTATAACGCGAAAACTACGCTAAAAACAAGCCACAGGGACTTGCTGGCAAGGAAACAGGAACTACCAGGGCCTAAACGCGATAAAAAGGACTAAACTGCGAGAAAACTAAAACTGCGTTGGACCTATGCGTGAAACAGAGGAAACTCAGGGGCCTTAGCGCAAAACGGCTGACGGCGGCGGGGCGGCTGACGGCCGGCTGACGCTCGGCTGGCGTCAGCCCGACGCCGTCTGCTGGCGTCAGCAGGGGGGGCGGGGCCGGCGTGGCGCACTGTGCCGTGGACCGCGCGGCGGCCACGGTCCATGGCCCACGGTGCGCCGGCCGCGTACCGCTTCGTCTGGATTTAATCCAGGCCGTTGCGGCCGGATCCAGCGGCGGGGAGGGGCTGCGGGCGACGGCGGGCGGCGGCGGTCGCCGGCGTGCGGCGGCGGTCGCCGGCGTGCGGCGGCGCCATGGCCGGCGGGGCCGTGGTTGCTCGCGTGAGCGCTGTGGCTCGCAGGGGTCGACGCGGAGGGCACGGGGAGGTCGAGCAGCTCACCGCGGTGACGATGGAGGCGTCGACGGCGAGCTTCGGGGCGTCGGGGCGTCGGCGGCGAGCGGCGGCGCTGCGGCTCGGTCCGGCGGGCGGCGGCGCTAGCGCGGAGGGCGAGGGAGAGGGCTAGGGCGAGCGCAGAGGGGTGGAAAAGGGGGCGGGGCTCGCAGCGACGGGTTTAAAAAGCGGGAAAGGGGCGCGGCGGCTGCGGCGGTGATCGCGGGCGGCGGCCGCGGGCGGGGACGGGGCTGACAGGCGGGGCCTGCCTGTCGGCGACCGTTGGCGCCGGAAGCCGGAACGGCGCGCGCGCGCGGCTGCTGGGCCAGCGGCCCAGGCGGGGAGGCGCGGCTGCGGCGGGGCGCTGGGCCGGGATGCGCGCGCGGCTATTGGGCCAGCGGCCCAGGTGGGTAGGGAGGCGGGGAGGCGCGGCTGCGGCGGGGCGCTGGGCCGGCCCGGTTGCGGAGCGGGCTGCGCGCGCGGGAAGGAGAAGGAAGGGAAGGGGGGGGGGGGGGAAAGTGCAGGGGGCAAAGATGGACTTTGAGGAAAAAGAAGGAAAACAAAAAGAGAAACAAAACAACCCAAGCAACCAAAAATTGTGCAGCAGCATGAATGCAACATACATGTTCCTAAACCTTATATTTGATTTTAGTTTCTCCGAAAAAGTTTTATTTCCCTATGATTTTTATGAGCAATTGGATAAATACAATTTAATTACTAGAAATTTTACAAAGGCATTTTTAGGGTGTTACATCCCGATCCGGACTCTGGAGTCTCCATCCATGACAACCCTTCCAAGAACAGGATCAGGCGATGCAATGTTGGAGAACCGAGGTCGAGGAGCCCATGGTGACATGCAGGAAGAAGACGATGACGTACTCATTCTTGAACGAAGCAGGTGCGAAGTAGGTGCGTATCCCGCCCCGCCTCTATCAGTAGGGTTTCGACACAAAAATAGCGTGCAATGTGATTCCGCATCTAAGGCCTTCTTAGGTTAATCTGCAATCTGCCAACGTTGATGGTTTTTCGGTGTCTAGGGTTTGTAGCACGACATGCATTCGCAAGGATTTCTTGTTCTCTCCTTGGTTTCAGTTCGTTAGGTTCCATCTATATACGTTCAGTCCGGCCGTGAGGTTAATGTCACCCGGATGAGATTAGTTTTAGCTTTGTCCATGAACGAATGCACTATAGAGTACACAATTGCGCCAAGGACTTATGGTTGACTGCAGCAGAGAAACTGAAGAAGACAACCAAGTATGTGTCGAGATTGACAGGGTTGACCATAACTTTTCCAACCCTGTACGATTCAAAGATCAACTAGGGTTTGGTGTTCGGGACTACTACTACTACCTCAAGAGAAGGGGAAACGAATTAGGCTGCCCTGACGAAATAGATTGCAGTAAAGATGTCGATAACATGATTGCAGATTTGGAATCAAGTGGTGAAAAGATAGTGAGGCTGGTAGTGACCAAAACTGCATTGAATAATGCACCTGTAAACATTACACCCTCAAACGATTGAGGGAGAGAGAGACTGATGACGATGGTAATGATGAAATAGTTGATGAGTACAAAAAATGGCTGCAATCACAAGGCCCTGATTGCGGTACGTCTGATGTTTGTACTACAGTTTCAACTATTATCTATATCTATACTCTTTATCTCACCTAATGTTGTTGGTAACTTGCAGAGCTAAGAGATGACTTCAGGGATGAATCAGTTCAATCTTATACTAAATGGCTTAGGCACAAAGGCCTTCTGAGAAATATTGGTATATCAAAATTCATTTGCACTTCTTACTACTGTGTTGTCATTTGTGAAACTACTAAGTCCATTTTTTAAATTCTTTTTGAGTGTCTTATAATAAAGCTCAAGATAAGGGTACAGGAGCACGAGATGAGAGCAATGGAAGTAATGCAACACCGCCAACAGATTGGCCATGTCATGCAAGGAAAGGAAATAAATCAAAAGGTTCAAAATACTTCACTTAAAGGGACATGTCACTCATAATTGTTCAGCAATTAATCTAAGCTTGAAATTGTTGAATATATGTAGGTTCCAAGAATGGAGGTCGAGGATGCTTGAAGGGGTTTGCTGCATCGGCCAAGAGATCAAAGTCAGGTTCTGGTAAACTAAAAATCCAGTTTTCTCCAAATCTAGGTGGTCCCTGTGGAGAAAATCGACGTACTTTTGTGGATGAAGTTGTTAGGTTCACAAGGATTAAAACTCCTCTAATTGGAGTTAAATGTTGGACTGATGTGAGTGACTGTGTCAAGGAGGATATCGCAGAAGCTATAATGGTATGTTAATTGCAACCTCATGCTCCATTTTAATGTTATATCAAAGTAATCATGCATTAAAAATACCTCGTAACATGTTTTCCTTCACACTAGGATCTATGGGATTTTGATACCATAGAGAATCCGAAGAAAAAGATATGGAAGATTACCGGTGAACGCTACAGGGGTTGGCGATCTACCTTTAGTGCTACATACAGGGCTTACGACAATTATGAGGAGAGAATGAAACATAAGCCTGAAGACCTAGACATTGTTGAGTGGCACTATTTGAACCAATACTTTGCATGTCAAAATTTCAAGGTACACAACATTAGGTAGAATTCATAATGCAAACATGAGTTGAAATTTTATCTGGTAAACATTACTCACTAACTGTGTGCAGGGTAAGAGCTTCATTAACTTTGGCAATCGGAGTCGACTGAAGACCAACCATTCATCGGGTGCCAAATCTTTCTCGCAACGCAGTTGGGAAAAATGTAAGAATCTATCACGAATTCTAGAATTGGACTACAGTAAATAATGATATCTTGATGACCTATAATATTGGTAGAGAGATTCCGAAACTGGTGCCGAGCCTGGAGATTTGGAACTTTGGAAGACTACTCACACGAAGCAAGGAAAATGGTCGACATTTGTGGCTGAGAGTATTTATGTGAGTACTAGTTTCAACACAAGCATGCATGATCTTGCACCTTATAATTTTTTTTCCGGAAACTGAACGTGACCACATATGATTTGATACACTCATTTTTTTCCCTCAGCATCATACAGCCAGGAAATTGCAGATAGAAGAATCAGATGAGGTCGATCAAGAAGGAACAAGTAACACTTCATCAGCTGCCAAGGAAGAACAGATTTTCCAAGAGACATACAAGGAGACAACAGGAGCCAAAGGCACCAAGTCACGCGGCGTAGGGTACTTGGCGAATCAAAAAAGAGAGAAAGTTCTTCAGGAGAGGATGATTCAGAATAGACTCCAGATTCTGGAAGATAGAGAACGTGAGCTAAATGAAAAGGTTCAAAGGCATGAACAAGACAAGGAAGCAGAAAAGGAAGCACTTAAAGCCTCAATTAGACAAGAATTGATGGGGGGAGTTTCAAGCACTTATGGCACAAAATCAAAGTGCAGTGCCAAATGAGGTAACTTTCCTGACATATGGATCATGCTCACAATAATCTACAAATTGGTTATTTGGTGGTTCTTTTTGGTTGCAATTGGATATTTGTCACAGATATTTTACCTGCTGTATTTGTAAATGCACAGACCCCCCCTCAAACCAACAACAATACACAAGAAAGACCTACCACTACTCAGGAAAACACTACTGCAGCAACAGTACTACCGATTCAAGAGACACTGAACAAGGTAACGAATGGCAAATGCTTGTGGTTGACAAAAGATTTATGAGGCTAATTTGATAACAAAATTTATTTATTTTGCATAGGATGCCCCTGCAAACAGCAATGATTCCTTGGAAGTTGAAGCCGGTAACAGGAATGATATCATCCCTACAACACCACAAGTGCATTCTGAAGAAGCAGCAAACCAAGTAAGGACATCGAACAATCATTTCCAATAGTGATGGCTTCATGAATTTAATTTATGTTTATTAACATTGTTCTAATAATTATTTAATTCAAGATATTGATCCAACAAGCACTGTCACAACACAAAAGATGAAAGGCCCCTCACATAATGGCAATGGTAAAGCTAATGGTCCCATTACAAGCAAACTATTCAATGGGGGTCATGCGAAAGGATCTCATGTACCTACAAAGTTCACTACTTCACATCAGTTAGTATCAAGCGTTGCTAAAACACGAGCTGGGTTAAAGAAACAGCAACATGTATGGACTGTATTTATGCTTTAGTAATGCCATTACCATTTTCCAAGGCCAATTGTAATTGGTGTTGCTTCATTCCAAGACCAATTTGAATCACAAAGTTACATAACAAGTAATGCTCTCATTTGTCTGTCTTCACAGGATGCAACTCGATCAACGGCAGAATAAGACTGGCGTATGCACAATGATGTTGCATGGTTGAAAAAGACATTCAACATTTGAGCTCAAGATAAGATGATGGCCATCATGCAAACCAGGAGTGAAGGATGTATGGATAAGAGTCCTTACTTAGATACATTGAATGCTGTGTTACAACATTTGTTACATGATTGTTTTGTATTATGAAAATCCTGTTACATTAAGAATGAGCATGAGCTGCCAGCACAACATTTTTGTTGCCATACATATGATCATATCTCCACGACCAATTTACGCTGTGATGAGTCCGGCCCAGGCAAGGATTGGATTATGGCAAGCCCGATGCACCGATTACGCAGTTTAGCGTCGCATACCAGGTTAGACGACCCTCACGATCCGACTACAACGAGCAAGCCCGAAGCGCCAATACAATCGCTGAACCGCAACTCTGGTGGCCCCCTTGGGGAAAGGCCCAATCACCCCAAAAGACTAGTCCAATAGGGGAAGGGTGGCTCTCCCTTTTAAGGTGGCTTCCTCCTCCCAAGCTAAGCAAGGTGGGATTATTCATAGGCTCACACGGTCGCCGCCCGACTACAACTGGGCCACTTGGCCCATCTTGTTGCGTCTTCGCCAGCGGGTAATAGTGGAGGATGTCCTCTTCATTCTCTCCTTCTTAACAAGGGCCCAGCTCTGATACCAAATGATGAGTCTGGCTCAGGCAAGTATTGGATTATGGCAAGCCCGATGCACCGATTACGCAGTTTAGCATCGCACACCAGGTTAGACGACCCTCACGATCCGACTACGACGAGCAAGCCCAAAGCGCCAATGCAATCGCTGAACCGCAACTCTGGTGGCCCCCTTGGGGAAAGGCCCAATCACCCCAAAAGACTAGTCCAATAGGGGAAGGGTGGCTCTCCCTTTTAAAGTGGCTTTCTCCTCCCAAGCTAAGCAAGGAGGGATTATTCAGAGGCTCACACGGTCTCCGCCCGACTACAACTGGGCCACTTGGCCCATCTTGTTGCGTCTTTGCCAGCGAGTAAGAGTAGAGGATGTCCTCATCAGAACATGATCTAATCGGCTCTGTTAAAGGCTTTATCACCGATTTCATCTAATAGTTGGTTAACTTGTTCTAAGTGTTGTTACACTAAGCTTTATCAGATCGCTTTTATAGTTGTCTTTTATTGCTTAGTCTTCAATCGGCTCTTGCTGTTTGATTATCAGAATCGGCTTTTTCAGCTGTTTCACTGCATATTCGAATCGGTACTCTAAAATCCGATTTCACTGATGAGAGAATCGACTTTCTAACTGTTTCTTAACGTCCGATTTTATCCTTGTGAATCAACAGGTTAGATTGACTGGCACGCCCCGGTTTTCAAGGCCACGCCTTCGCTCGTGTGTTCGCGCATCCGTCAAGTCCCCATTTTTGCGTCAACAATGAGTCTTGGGTCTAACAAGGTGCATTCGGCACGTTCAATGCAAAAATATTTCCGGAAGTTCCATCGCCTAGAATGATGCATTCACACTTCATCACCGAGCGAAAGTCGTACCGGTCATTTTCGAATTAATCAAATGGTACGAAACAGATCCAAACATGAGTCTTGGGTCTAATAAGGTGCATTGGGCACGTTCATTTTGATAAATTTTTTGAAAGTTCGCTCGTCCAGAACATCCAAGCATGAGTCTTGGGTCTAATAAAGTGCATTGGGCATGTTCGTTGCGAAAATTTTTCTGAAAGTTCCGTCGCCCAGAATGGTGCATACACACTGCATCACCCGAGCGAAACTTGTACCTGTCATTTTTGAAGAACAAAATGGTACGAAATGCATCCAAGCAAGAGTCTTGGGTCTAATAAGGTGCATTGGGTGCGTTCGTTGCGAAATAATTTCTGGAAGTTCCGTCGCCCAGAATGGTGCGTAGACAATGCACCACCCGAGCGAAACTCGTACCGGTCATTTTTGAATTAACAAAATGGTACCAAACGCATCCAAACATGAGTCTTGGGTCTAATCAGGTTCATTCAGCAGGTTCGTTGCAAAAAAAT
Source organism: Urochloa ruziziensis (assembly GCA_015476505.1). NCBI lineage: Eukaryota > Viridiplantae > Streptophyta > Magnoliopsida > Poales > Poaceae > Urochloa > Urochloa ruziziensis. The sequence continues at coordinate 31,950,490 of CM027123.1, read as the reverse complement.
TTATGGAAGTTCCGTCGTCCAGAATGGTGCATTCACCATGCATCACCCGAGCAAACTCGTACCTGTCATTTTCAAAGTAACAAATTGGTACAAAACACATCCTGATAGAGCTGGAGTGCCCGATCTTTCGGTGAGTGGAGGATAATTTTGATTTGGTGGAAGTCGACCCTCACGATCCGACTACGACGAGCGAACCCGAAGCGCCAATGCAATCGCTGAACCAACTCCCTGTGGTTACCGACCCTGTTGCAATCAAGATCAGAACTTCCTGTACGCAATCAAAGAACGAACAAGAAAAAGAAGGCGAGCAATCTTAATATCACTCGAAGGTGGGGTTCTGAATCACACGAGGACAGCACGTGTTTGTGCGTGTTCGGTGTAGCTAAAGCTAGATGTAAAACAAAACCCAAGTGTTCTTGGCGACGGCTAGGGGGTATATGATAGGGGGAGGACGTCCACAGGGGTGCTGGGGTCGTGCTCCAACCCTAGGACGCGTCCCTAATGGACCCAACTTGATACACAGCCCGTGGGCCAAAATAAGGTGTCGCAGCACCTGGACAGAAAAACCTTCGGTCAATGATTTGACGATTGCGGCCGTCTCGGGACAGATATGGACATGAGTCCGGATCCATATGAAAGTAGACTTCATAAGCTTTCCATCAAGTACTTGAACGCCCCAAACGGAGTGCGGATGAAGTCGTGGCGGCCGTTGAAAGTCAGGACTTTCCTGCAGTCCGAATCCAGCGTTTCCAAAACGTGTTGGATTCAATCTCTTTATTTCCTTAGACCAAAGGTGACGTGATAGCCTGTTTGACTTGGTCCCCAATCGACCTCTTTGGTCCTCCATGCCTTCCATGTGTGTTTAACACGCTTCATGTATTTCATGTCCTCATCATCCTCCCCTTCTTGACGAAAAGCCGTCCTCGGCGTCAATTGTACTTGAAACTGATACTGCACAACGCAAAGGAGAACGGGGTTGCGAAAACAAAAGAAACCAAATGTATTGGGAGGAGAAGGGTCACCATGCTTCGAATTGTCAAATGTGTCATCTCGCATAGACATTTCAGCAGGAATATAGACTTCTGGATCGGACGACACAATATGGTTGTCAACATGATCCTGCACAAGATTAGTACCAACAAAAGACAAAGCAGGCATAGGGAGCAACCAGCAAGGCTCCCCTTCTTTATAGTAAACTTGTTTCATGAAAATAGAACTAGATGAATGTAAATTAGGATGTGTATTATGGCTGTCCTCTAATTGATCATAATCTGTCACAACAAAAGGAGTACTCATATCGCAACCAATGTAGACTCTTTGTATCATATACTGTCCTTTGTTGTCATATTTGCCAATAACATGATAAGTGTGTTTAGTAAACCAAGGCAAATCAGCATTGTGAAAAAGTCTCTCTTGCAAACAATCTAGATTACACAAATCATCAAATTCAATGTAACCCAAAGTATGTAAAGAAGACAACAATCTTAGTTCATCATTTGCGCTAGCAATATGCATAACATGTTTATTTTCAGTACAAATGGTTGGTTCCAAAACATATAGAACTGAAGCATGATCAACCAATTCATCTTTATCACAAGGAACAACAAGCTCAACATCATGTGACAAAGATTCGTCAAGAGATGGTTCCACTAACAATTGCTCTATAATAGCATGAGATGTGGAAAAATTCAGCACAGGAGAAGTGGTCTCACCATCCGTGAGTGGAACACCTGTGATCGTGGGCGCTGTAGGTGTGACCGTCCTCTCGCACGGTGTAGTGCTAGGCGTGGATGGCACAGGGAGAGCAAGATCTATACTGGATGTCGGGCTTCGTCCTGCAAAAGAGTTAGTATATGTCGTCGAGCGGCGTCCCTGCACTTCACGTTCAGCTTTGCAAGCATATTCAAGCAATGTGGGCATATCAACACAATCTTTATAATCAAGTATGTCCTGAATTTCGCGGTTCAAACCACCGCGAAAACGTGCCATAGCAGCGTCATCCGTCTCAAACAAACCACAATGAATCATACCTTTTTGTAGCTCCTGGTAATAGTCCTCAACAGATTGTTGACCTTGCTGAAATTGCTGCATTTGTTTAAGCAAATCTCGGGCATAATATGAAGGTACAAAGCGATGTCGCATAGCAGTTTTTAATTGAGCCCAAGTGGTTGGAATAGCAGTGGGATGTCGTTGTTTATAATCACGCCACCACATTAAAGCAAAAAGTGTAAATGCACTAATAGCAGCTTTAACTTGTGCGCTAGCAGGAATATCATGGCATGAAAAATTCTGTTCAACCTCTAATTCCCAATCAAGATATGCAGCAGGATCATATTTGCCATTATAAGAGGGTATATTAAATTTAATCGTAGCAAATGAGTCAATGTGTGGAGGACATACCACACGGCGGGCACAACCGTGGCGATCTCCATCGTCTAGCTCCATGTCACTGTCATAGTCCTTGTGCAACGCTGTGACCGACGTGGACCACGCATCGAATCGTGCCACGATGCCGTTGACGTCTCCTGACATGATTAGCGCAAACACAAAAACAAAAATCCTAGGACAGCAAAGGTGTGTATGTGTGTGTATGAGATGCTCACAAAGATGCTGCGATCAAATTCTTATCCGTTCTTACCAAGCAACAGGGGCGACCTGCAAGCAACAAGTAGCACCTGCGAAAGATTGGCGCAGCGATTGCCTGGAGAAACAAAAGTCGGCTCGTCGTAGGAATATGTGTAGTTCTGGGTAGGCTGTACTCAAGTCAAGGATTAGCACAATCAAACAATAATGCAAAGCTGAATTATAGTGCTAAACACGTAACTATGCTGCTGGAAACAAGTGCCACACGCTATGGATCGAGCAAAGGTAACAAGGAAGTGGGATGCAGAAACGGAAAATCTCCCGGGCCGCGTTACACTGTGTAAACGACGTTTTTTGGCCTCAAAACCGACCGCACCTGGCACTGAAATTTCGTAAGGTTTCCGAAAAAAAAAAGAACGCTGAAATCAGAGATCCGAGCGAAAAGTTATGGCCGTTTTCGTGAAGGTGTTCGAAACTGCCAAAAAGAAACTTCCAAACGAAAACCGAACTGCTGATTCCTTTTTTTATTCTTTCCTTTTTCTTTCTTTTCAAAACTTTCCTTTTTTCTTTTTTTCTTTCCTTTTTTTTCTTTCCTTTTTTTTTCTTTCCTTTTCTTTTCTATCTCTTTCCAAACTGCGAACGCGCGGCGGCCGAACCGAGTAGGACTCGGATGAGCGGCGTGGGGTTGTAGTGTTTGTGGTGAAGATGTAGAGCAGCGGCGGCGGCGGCGTGTGGTGGTGGCAGCAGCGGCGGGAGGTGGTGGCGGCGGCGGCGGAAGCACAAAGTAACCAGCAACAATTGAACGCGAAGCACACAAACTCAACAATGCAAATTATTGAAAGAGAGTGCAAGGCTAAAAAGGGTGCTGGGACAAGGATCTAACCTGATAATTTTTTGTTTTGGTTTTGTGGACTGTAGGTAAGGAAAACACTCGATAAACTCACCGATCAACCTGGACTTTTGATACCACTTGATAGAGCTGGAGTGCCCGATCTTTCGGTGAGTGGAGGATAATTTTGATTTGGTGGAAGTCGACCCTCACGATCCGACTACGACGAGCGAACCCGAAGCGCCAATGCAATCGCTGAACCAACTCCCTGTGGTTACCGACCCTGTTGCAATCAAGATCAGAACTTCCTGTACGCAATCAAAGAACGAACAAGAAAAAGAAGGCGAGCAATCTTAATATCACTCGAAGGTGGGGTTCTGAATCACACGAGGACAGCACGTGTTTGTGCGTGTTCGGTGTAGCTAAAGCTAGATGTAAAACAAAACCCAAGTGTTCTTGGCGACGGCTAGGGGGTATATGATAGGGGGAGGACGTCCACAGGGGTGCTGGGGTCGTGCTCCAACCCTAGGACGCGTCCCTAATGGACCCAACTTGATACACAGCCCGTGGGCCAAAATAAGGTGTCGCAGCACCTGGACAGAAAAACCTTCGGTCAATGATTTGACGATTGCGGCCGTCTCGGGACAGATATGGACATGAGTCCAGATCCATATGAAAGTAGACTTCATAAGCTTTCCATCAAGTACTTGAACGCCCCAAACGGAGTGCGGATGAAGTCGTGGCGGCCGTTGAAAGTCAGGACTTTCCTGCAGTCCGAATCCAGCGTTTCCAAAACGTGTTGGATTCAATCTCTTTATTTCCTTAGACCAAAGGTGACGTGATAGCCTGTTTGACTTGGTCCCCAATCGACCTCTTTGGTCCTCCATGCCTTCCATGTGTGTTTAACACGCTTCATGTATTTCATGTCCTCATCACATCCAAACATGACTGTTGATGCCGTTTTTTGACACGTCTCGGATCGGCGTCAAGAACGGAAGAAGGAGGAACTATGAATCGAAATCGGATGATGGAGAGGCAAGGATCAGAATCGGAGTGGGCGAGCCAGAAGATGTCTGATTCGGCATGGTTACTACATGGGCTTAATTGGGCCGAATTGGGCCGCTTTATGTATATTTTAAGTAGTAGTTTTAGCTCGAGGTCTTTAGAGATTTCTTTCTTTTTACATCATGTTTGGTCGTGTCATACTCGACTAGGAATTTGTAATTGCAGGGTATAAATATAAACCATGAGGGTCGTGAAAAGTGTTCATACACATCAATAAAAAAAACCTTTACTACTTGCAATTTACTTTCAAGTCGGCGACTTCGCCAAAGCTTTTCCTTTTTCGGGTTCTCTTGCAAGTCGAGGTGATTTCGATCCCCAAGGCTTGTGCGTGGATTCAAGTTCTCCTAGGCAAGTTGAGGCGATTTCGATCCCCAAAGGCTTGCTCGTGAGTTCTACCCCTACTAACTAACATCTAAGCTTTAGCATCTGGGCGCATCGCTGTTGCTTCGTTTAGATTTATTCGACAGTTATCGATATCAGCTAGATCTACAAGTTTCTTGTTATTTTTAGCTTTTGTCACCCCTTATCTAGCTTAGAACATGATCTAATCGGCTCTGTTAAAGGCTTTATCACCAATTTCATCTAATAGTTGTTTAACTTGTTCTAAGTGTTGTTACACTAAGCTTTATCAGATCGCTTTTATAGTTGTCTTTTATTGCTTAGTCTTCAATCGGCTCTTTGTTGTTTGATTATCAGAATCGGCTTTTTCAGCTGTTTCACTGCATATTCGAATCGGTACTCTAAAATCCGATTTCACTGATGAGAGAATCGGCTTTCTAGCTGTTTCTTAACGTCCGATTTTATCCTTGTGAATCAACAGGTCAGATTGACTGGCACGCCCTGGTTTTCAAGGCCACGCCTTCGCTCGTGTGTTCGTGCATCTGTCAAGTCCCGATTTTTGCGTCAACAATGAGTCTTGGGTCTAATAAGGTGCATTCGGCACGTTCATTGCGAAAATATTTCCGGACGTTCCATCGCCTAGAATGATACATCACTACAGCATTTTGTCACTGATGCAACGCCTCCAATTGGTTGCGTTATGGGTAAATTTGTTACAATTGGTATGTAACGCAGCGAATTGAAGTCGTTGCGATAGTTTTTGGCTCGTTGCTTAAACCGGCGTTGCGAGAAGTTGTCGCATCGAATTGGAAATGCGTTGCACAACCTGTGGCGTGTCGCAACGTCGTATGGCATGGCAATAGCCTACAGTCGCAACGATCAGTGGCGTTGCGCTTTTGTTACTTGCAATGATCGTCCATCATTGCTATAGTTGATATTGCAACCATGGGGGATTGTTGCGAGTGAAGGGTGTTACAACGGACTGGTTGTGTGGCGATACGTTGAATTCATCGTTGCAACAGAATAGTTGGATATAGCAACGAAGTCACAGACATTGCTACATGCTCTAGGGTAGCGCAGCAATGAAACACGCGTTGCTAAATGCGATTAGGGTAGCGCAACGAGATATTTCATTGCTATTTGTGATTAGGATATCACAACGATGTGCTCTTCGTTGATACATCTATGTGCCTGTTGCAACCAAATTAGTCATTGCTATATGCATAGAGCTAGTGCAACAGAGGGCGGTGTTGCTATATCCATCGATTTGTATTGCAATTGACAATGGCGTTGTTATATCCTTTGAAGCTATCACAACGAAAGATGGGTCGTCGCTATATGTTATAGGGTATAAGACAATGTATGTTTGATCGTGGCTATATGGTACTATGGTAACGCAGCGTGATGAGGACATCCTCCACTATTACCCGCTGGCAAAGACGCAACAAGATGGGCCAAGTGGCCCAGTTGTAGTCGGGCGGCGACCGTGTGAGCCTCTGAATAATCCCACCTTTCTTAGCTTGGGAGGAGGAAGCCACCTTAAAAGGGAGAACCACCCTTCCCCTATCGGACTAGTCTTTTGGGGGGATTGGGCCTTTCCCCAAGGGGGCCACCAGAGTTGCGGTTCAGCGATTGCATTGGGGCTTCGGGTGATGAGGACATCACCAGTACATCTACACCAGCAGCACCTTCACCCCAAGCACCACCTTCAGGGCCGATCACTCGGGCTCGTGCAAGAGAGTTGAACTACGTCATGGTGCTAAAGAATGAAGGATATGTGGCTGGATTCGGACTGCGCACGAACGTCAACTTGTGACGGCCGCCACGACTTCATCCGGACTCCGTTTTGGGCGATCAAGTACTTGGTGGAAAGCTTATCAAGTCTACTTTCAGATGGATCCGGACTCACCTTCATATCTTCACCGAGGCGGCCGCAATCGTCTTTTGAGTCGGACTGTTTTCTGTCCAAGGTGTTGCGCCACCTTATTTTGGCCCAATGGGCCGTGTATTGAGTTGGGTCCATTAGGGACGCGTCCTAGGGTTGTAGCACGACCCCAACTCCCTTGTGGCCGTGCTATTAAACCCTATAGCCGACATTAGCATCCTCGAGTTTTGTTTTACATCTAGCTTTTAGCTACATTCACGGCCGCACAAATACGTGCTGTCCTCGTGATTCAGAACTCCACCTTCGAGTGATATTAAGATTGCTCGCCTTCTTTTTCTTGTTCGTTCTTTGATTGCGTACAGGAAGTTCTGATCTTGATTGCAACAGGGTCGGTAACCACAGGGAGTTGGTTCAGCGATTGCATTGGCGCTTCGGGTTTGCTCGTCGTAGTCGGATCGTGAGGGTCGACTTCCACCAAATCAAAATTATCCTCCACTCACCGAAAGATCGGGCACTTCAGCTCTATCAAGTGGTATCAGCTTTCCAGGTTGATCGGTGAGTTTTTATCGAGTGTTGTTCCATTACCTACAGTCCACAAAACCCAAAAAAAAATTCAGGTTAGACCATTGTCCCAAAACCTTTCTTCGCCTTACACTTTCTTTCAATAATTTGCGTTGTTGAATTTGTGTGCTTCGCGTTAATTTGTTGCTGGTCACTTTGTGCTTCCGCCGTTTCCCATCTCCACCGCCGCCGCCGCCGCCGCTGTCCTACCTCGCCACCAGCACCACCGCCGCCGCAATCATCATCACCACCAGCGCCGTTACCCCCTCCAACCGAACCCTACTCGGTTTCGTTATCCTTTCCCAAGCCGCACTCCACGCGCCGCCAATCCAACCGAACCCTACTCGGTTTCGTGTTTCTGTTTGAGGAAAGAAAAAAAAAGAAAAAAAAAGAAAGGAAAGAAAAAAAAAGGAAAGTTCTGAGAAGAAAGACAAAGGAAAGAATTAAAAAAAAGGGAAAGCGCAGTTCGTTTTTGGAAAGTTCGGTTTTTCGTTTGGCAGGTTTGTGTCGTTACGAACACCTGTTTTGTAACGGCCATAACTTTTCGCTCGGATCTCCGATTTCAGCGTTCTTTTTTTTTCCCGAAAAGCTTACGAAATTTCCTATACAGGGCACCTGGCGTAGCGCCAGGTGAGCTCGGTTTCGAGGCCAAAAAACGCCGTTTACACAGCGTAACGCGGCCCGGGAGATTTTCCGTCTCTGCAGCCCACTTCCTTGTTTCCTTCCCCAAGCCGCACTCCACGCGCCGCTGATCCAACCAAACCCTACTCGGTTTCGTGTTTCTGCTTGAGGAAAGAGAAAAAAAGGAAAGAAAAAAGAAAGGAAAGAAAAAAAAGGAAAAAAAAGGAAAGTTCTGAGAAGAAAGACAAAAGAAAGAATTACAAAAAAAAAGGAAAGAGCAGTTCGTTTTTGGAAAGTTCAGTTTTTCGTTTGGCAGTTTTGTGTCGTTACGAACACCCGTTTTGTAACGGCCATAACTTTTCGCTCGGATCTCCGATTTCAGCGTTCCTTTTTTTTCCGGAAAGCTTACGAAATTTCCTATATGGGGCACCCTGCATAGCGCCAGGTGAAGCCGGTTTCGAGGCCAAAAAACGCCGTTTACACAGCGTAATGCGGCCCGAGAGATTTTCCGTTTCTGCAGCCCACTTCCTTGTTGCCTTCCCTTGATCCATCGCGGGTGGCACTTGTTACCAGCAGCTTTGTTACGTGTTTAGCACTATTATTCAGCTTTGCATTTATTGTTTGATTGTGCTAATCCTTGACTTGAGTGCAGCCTACCCAGAACTACACATATTCCTACGACGAGCAGACTTTTGTTTCTCCAGGCAATCGCTGCTCCAATCTTTCACAGGTGCCACTTGTTGTCTGTGATCGCTCCTGTTGCTTGGTAAGAACGGATAAGAACTTGATCGCAGCATCTTTGTGAGCTTTCCACCCACATCTTTGTTGTCGTAGGATCTGTTTTTCTTGTGTTTGCGCTAACCATGTCAGGAGACGACGACAAGATGGACTCCAAGCTGCAAGGCATGCGGGCAGACCTTGATGGACTTAAAGACGACATAAAGACGCTGCACGAGAAGGTTGATTCCGCGCTCTCTTCATCCAATGAGCGTCTCGACCAGCAGGACCTTGCTCAGACAGCCGCCAAGTGTACATTTGACGCCTTGACGGCCCTGGCTTGATGCGATGAACACGACGCTCACGACGATGAACGCGACGCTCACGGACTTGCAGAAGGGCTATGGTGGTGACACGGAATATGAGGATGGAGACCGTCAACCTCGTGCCCGCCGTGTGGTACGTAATCCGGTTAATGATTCATTTGCAAAGATTAAATTTAAGGTTCCTACTTTTAATGGCAAGTATGATCCTGCTGCATATCTTGATTGGGAGTTAGAGGTAGAACAAAAATTTTCATGTCATGATATCCCTGCTACGTCTCAAGTTAAGGCTGCTATTAGTGAATTTACTGAGTTTGCTTTAATTTGGTGGCGTGAATATAAACTCAAACATCCCACTGCTGTTCCATCTACTTGGGCTCAATTAAAAGCCGCCATGCGACATCGTTTTGTTCCTTCTTATTATGCCCGAGATTTGCTTAACACCATGCAGCGATTTCAGCAAGGCCAACGATCCGTTGAGGAGTATTACCAAGAGTTACAAAAGGGTATGATTCGTTGTGGTTTATTTGAACAGGATGATGCTGCCATGGCACGATTTCGTGGTGGATTGAACAGGGAAATTCAGGATATACTTGATTATAAGGAGTATAATGATATGACCACGTTATTTGAATATGCTTGCAAAGCTGAACGTGAAGTGCAGGGACGCCGTTCGAAGACATATACTAACCCTTTTGCAGGAAGAAGCCCGTCGTCCAGCTCTACACCTTCCACTCCAGCACCTTCTACACCTAGCATTACGCCGCGTGAGAAGACGACGAAACTTGCAGCACCTTCGACGAAACCTACACCAGGCGCAGCTTCTTCCTCGGGACGTACACGAGATGTTCGGTGTTTTCGTTGCCAAGGCTTTGGGCACATGATTCGGGACTGTCCCAACACCCGTGCTTTGATCATACGTGACGATGGTGAGTACTCTTCTGCTAGTGATTCCGATGAACCTCACCATACTATGATTGCCACTAACCATGCAGATAATGAGGCGGTCCATGCTACTCCTAGTGACGCAGATAGGTATGAAAGTCTGGTTGTGCAGCGTGTTCTTAGTACACAGGTCGCCCCGCCAGAGAAAAATCAGCGACACACTCTTTTCCATACAAAGGATGTTGTGCAGGAGCGGTCGATTCGGATCATCATTGACAGTGGTAGCTGCAACAACTTGGCGAGTACAGCGCTGGTAGAGAAGTTGTCCTTACCCACCCATAAGCATCCGCATCCCTATCATATTCAGTGGCTTAATGATGGTGGAAAGATTAAAGTAACACAGTCGGTACGTGTTCCGTTCTCCATAGGTGCCTATTCTGATTTTGTTGATTGTGATGTTATTCCTATGGAGGCATGTTCTTTGTTACTTGGTAGACCTTGGCAATATGATACTGATAGCTTGCATCATGGTCGTTCGAATCATTATTCTCTCATGTTTAAAGGTCAGAAAATAATTATACATCCCATGACACCTGAACAAATTGTTAAAGATGACCTTGCTCGAGCCGCTAAAAATGCTAAACAATTTGTACCATCACCTTCTGAAATCAAGTTGAATGCACCAGTTTTATTTGCTACACGTGCTGATTTTGTTGATCTTTGTGTTGATGAGCTACCTTGTTATGCACTTGTATGTTCTAGTGTGCTCGTTTCACTTGATGATCTACCATCTTTGGATATTCCCCCTGCGGTTGCTAACATTTTGCAGGAGTACGCTGATGTTTTTCCCAAAGATTTACCATCGGGACTACCTCCACTTCGTGGCATTGAGCACTAGATCGACTTCATTCCCGGCGCACAGCTTCCGAATTGCGCCCCGTACCGCACAAATCCCGACGAGACGAAAGAGATTCAGCGCCAGGTCCAGGCGTTGCTTAACAAAGGGTACATTCGTGAGTCTCTTAGTCCTTGCTCCGTTCCAGTGTTACTTGTTCCAAAGAAGGATGGATCGTGGCGTATGTGTGTAGATTGTCGTGCTATTAATAACATCACTATTCGTTATCGATATCCTATACCACGCCTTGATGATATGCTAGATGAGCTTAGTGGTGCCATTATTTTTACTAAGATTGATTTGCGTAGTGGTTACCATCAGATTCGCATGAAATTGGGCGATGAATGGAAAACGGCTTTTAAAACTAAATTTGGTTTATATGAATGGTTGGTTATGCCGTTTGGTTTGACTAATGCTCCCAGCACTTTTATGCGTTTGATGAATGAAGTCCTCAGGCCTTTCATAGGTTTGTTTGTTGTTGTATATTTTGATGATATCTTGATTTACAGCAAGTCTATGGAAGAGCATTTCGAACATTTGCGTGCTGTTTTTAATGCGTTGCGTGCAGCTCACTTGTTTGCTAACATGGAAAAATGCATCTTCTGCACACAACGTGTTTCGTTTCTTGGTTATGTTGTTACTCCACAGGGTATTGAGGTGGATAGCAGCAAGATTGATGCAATTCGGGAATGGCCTACACCGACGACGGTTACGCAGATTCGGAGTTTTCTTGGGCTTGCAGGTTCTACCGTCGATTCGTACGAGATTTTAGCTCTATTGCAGCACCTCTACATGAGCTTACAAAGAAAGGTGTGCCTTTTACTTGGACTGATTCCCAGGAGCTCGCCTTCACTACATTGAAAGATAAGTTAACACATGCTCCTCTTTTGCAATTGCCTGATTTTGGTAAAATATTTGAGCTCGAATGTGATGCCAGTGGTATTGGGTTAGGTGCTGTTTTGTTACAAGAAGGAAAACCTGTTGCTTATTTCAGTGAAAAATTAAGCGGTGCTAGTTTGAAATATTCTACTTATGATAAAGAACTTTATGCTTTAGTGCGTACTTTGCAAACATGGCAGCACTATCTCTGGCATCGTGAGTTTATAATCCATTCTGATCATGAGGCTTTAAAACATATTCGTACCCAAACTAATCTGAACCGTCGTCATGCTAATTGGGTAGAATTCATTGAGTCTTTTCCTTACATCATTAAACACAAGAACGGGAAGGACAATGTGATTGCTGATGCTTTGTCTCGCCGATATAATATGCTGTCACAATTGGATTTTAAAATTTTTGGTTTACACACTATGAAGGATCAATATATCGATGATAATGATTTTAAAGATGCTTATAAACATTGTATGACTGGTAAACCATGGGGGAAATTTCACATGCAGGATGGGTTCCTGTTTCGCGCTAACAAGCTGTGTATTCCAGCTAGCTCGGTTCGTCTTTTGTTGTTACAGGAAGCTCATGGAGGCGGACTAATGGGACATTTTGGCGTTTACAAAACGCTTGAGGTGCTGGCCACCCACTTCTTTTGGCCTCGGATGCGTCCTGATGTTGAGCGCTTGGTTGCACGATGCACTACATGTCAAAAGGCTAAGTCACGTTTGAACAACCATGGTTTGTATATGCCTTTGCCTGTCCCTACTTTACCTTGGCTTGATATTTCTATGGACTTTGTTTTGGGATTGCCTAGAACTAAGAAGGGGAGGGATAGCATTTTTGTGGTTGTTGATAGATTCTTTAAAATGGCTCATTTCATTCCTTGTCATAAAACTGATGATGCTAGTAATGTTGCTGAATTGTTCTTTAGGGAGATTATTCGTTTACATGGTGTTCCTAAAACAATTGTGTCTGATCGTGATGCTAAGTTTCTAAGTCACTTTTGGAGATCTCTTTGGAACAAATTAGGCACTAAATTGCTGTTTAGCACAACTTGTCACCCACAAACTGATGGACAAACTGAAGTGGTCAATAGAACTTTGTCAACCATGCTTAGGGCTGTTTTGGATAAAAATCTGAACCGTTGGGAAGATTGTTTACCTCATGTTGAGTTTGCTTATAATCATGCAACACATTCTTCTACAAAGATGTGCCCTTTTCAGATTGTTTATGGTTATATTCCTCGGGCGCCTATTGATTTATTTTCGCTTGATGCTGTGGACGCCCCACATATTGATGCCGTTGAACATGTTGACCATATGATTAACCTACATGAACAAACACAACAAACCATTGCTGCTACTAATGCTAAGTATCAAGTTGCTGGTAGTAAAGGAAGAAAACATGTTACTTTTGAACCCGGTGATATGGTTTGGTTGCATTTGAGGAAGGATCGTTTTCCTACTTTGCGTCGTTCTAAATTAATGCCTCGTGCTGCTGGTCCTTTTAAAGTGCTAACCAAGATTAATGATAATGCTTATGTCCTTGACCTGCCTGCGGAGTTTGGTGTTTCCACTAGTTTTAATGTTGCAGATTTGAAACCATATGCGGGCGAGGATGAGGAGTTGCCGTCGAGGACGACTTCAGTTCAAGAAGGGGAGGATGATGAGGACATCACCAGTACATCTACACCAGCAGCACCTTCACCCCAAGCACCACCTTCAGGGCCGATCACTCGGGCTCGTGCAAGAGAGTTGAACTACGTCATGGTGCTAAAGAATGAAGGATATGTGGCTGGATTCGGACTGCGCACGAACGTCAACTTGTGACGGCCGCCACGACTTCATCCGGACTCCGTTTTGGGCGATCAAGTACTTGGTGGAAAGCTTATCAAGTCTACTTTCAGATGGATCCGGACTCACCTTCATATCTTCACCGAGGCGGCCGCAATCGTCATTTTGAGTCGGACTGTTTTCTGTCCAAGGTGTTGCGCCACCTTATTTTGGCCCAATGGGCCGTGTATTGAGTTGGGTCCATTAGGGACGCGTCCTAGGGTTGTAGCACGACCCCAACTCCCTTGTGGCCGTGCTATTAAACCCTATAGCCGACATTAGCATCCTCGAGTTTTGTTTTACATCTAGCTTTTAGCTACATTCACGGCCGCACAAATACGTGCTGTCCTCGTGATTCAGAACTCCACCTTCGAGTGATATTAAGATTGCTCGCCTTCTTTTTCTTGTTCGTTCTTTGATTGCGTACAGGAAGTTCTGATCTTGATTGCAACAGGGTCGGTAACCACAGGGAGTTGGTTCAGCGATTGCATTGGCGCTTCGGGTTCGCTCGTCGTAGTCGGATCGTGAGGGTCGACTTCCACCAAATCAAAATTATCCTCCACTCACCGAAAGATCGGGCACTTCAGCTCTATCATCGGGCTTGCTCGTCGTAGTCGAATCGTGAGGGTCGTCTAACCTGGTGTGCGATGCTAAACTGCGTAATCGGTGCATCGGGCTTGCCATAATCCAATCCTTGCCTGGGCCGGACTCATCATGTTCTAAGCTAGATAAGGGGTGACAAGCTAAAAATAACAAGAAACTTGTAGATCTAGCTGATATCGATAACTGTCGAATAAATCTAAACAAAGTAACAGCGATACGCCCAGATGCTAAAGCTTAGATGTTACTCAGTAGGGGTAGAACTCACGAGCAAGCCTTTGGGGATCGAAATCGCCTCAACTTGCCCAGGAGAACTTGAATCCACGCACAAGCCTTGGGGATCGAAATCGCCTCGACTTGCAAGAGAACCCGAAAAGGGAAAAGCTTTGGCGAAGTCACCGACTTGAAAGTAAATTGCAAGCAGTAAAGGTTTTTTCGTATTGATGTGTATGAACCTTTTTCACGACCCTCATGGTTTATATTTATACCTTGCAATTACAAATTCCTAGTCGAGTACGACATGACTAAACTTGATGTAAAAGAAAGAAACTCTGTAAAGACCTCGAGCTAAAACTACTACTTAAAAGATACATAAAGCGGCCCAATTCGGCCCAATTCAGCCCATGGAGTAACCATCCATATCGAACATCCTCTGGATCGCCCACTCTGATTCTGATCCTTGCCTCTCTAGCATCCGATTCCGATTCATAGTTCCTCGTTCTTCCGTTCTTGACGCTGATCCGAGACGTGTCAAAAAAACGGCATCAACAGTCATGTTTGGATGTGTTTTGTACCAATTTGTTACTTCGAAAATGACAGGTACGAGTTTGCTCAGGTGGTGCATGGTGAATGCACCATTCTAGGCGACGAAACTTCATAAATTTTTTTAGCAACGAACCTGCCAAATGAACCTTATTAGACTCAAGACTCATGTTTGGATGCGTTTGGTACCATTTTGTTACTTCAAAAATGACCGGTACGAGTTTCGCTCGGGTGGTGCATTGTGTACGCACCATTCTGTGCGACGGAATTTCTAGAAATTATTTCGCAACGAACGCACCCAATGCACCTTATTAGACCTAAGACTCATGCTTGGATGCGTTTCGTACCATTTCGTTTCTTCAAAAATGACAGGTACGAGTTTCGCTCGGGTGATGCAGTGTGTATGCACCATTCTGGGTGAAAGAACTTCCAGAAATTTTTTCGCAACGAACATGCCCAATGCACTTTATTAGACCCAAGACTCATATTTGGATGTTCTGGACGAGCGAACTTTCAAAAAATTTATCAAAACGAACGCGCCCAATGCACCTTATGAGACCCAAGACTCATGTTTGGATGTGTTTCATACCATTTCGTTACTTCGAAAATGACAGGTACAAGTTTGCTCGAGTGATACATGGTGAATCCACCATTCTGGGCGACGGAACTTCCATAAATTTTTTTGCAACGAACCTGCTGAATGAACCTTAGTAGACCCAAGACTCATGTTTGGATGCATTTGGTACCATTTTGTTACTTCGAAAATGACTGGTATGAGTTTTGCTCGGGTAGTGTATTGTGTATGCACCATTCTGGGCGACGGAACTTCTAGAAATTTTTTGCAATGAACGCACCCAATGCACCTTATTAGACCCAAGACTCATGTTTTGATGTGTTTCGTTCCATTTCGTTACTTCGAAATGTTACGAGTTCCGCTCGGGTGATGCATTGTGTATGCACGACTCTGGTCAACGGGACTTCCAGAAATTATTTTGCAACGAACGTGCCCAATGCACCTTACTAGACCCAAGACTCATGTTTAGATGTGTTTGATACCATTTTGTTACTTTGAAAATAGCGCTACGAGTTCTGCTCGGGTGATGAAGTGTGGATGCACCATTCTGGGTGACGGAACTTCCAGAAATTTTTCACAACAAACGTACCCAATGCACCTTATTAGACACAAGACTCATGTTTGGATGCGTTTCGTACCTTTTCGTTACTTCGATAATGACCGGTACGAATTTCGCTCGGGAGCTGCAATGTGAATGCACCATTCTGGGCGACCGAACTTCTGTAAAATTTTTCACCACGAACGCGCCATTGCACCTTATTAGACCCGAGGCTCATGTTTGGATGTGTTTCGTACCATTTCGTAACTTCAAAAATGACAGGTACGAGTTTCGCTCGGGTGATGCAATGTTTATGCACCATTCTGGGCGATGGAACTTCCAAAAATTTTTTGCAATGAATATGCCCAATGCACTTTATTAGACCCAAGACTCAAGTTTGGCAGTTCTGGACGACTGAACTTTCGAAAAGTTTATCACAACAAACGCGTCCAATGCAAATTATTAGACCCAAGACTCATGTTTGTATGTGTTTTGTGCCATTTTATTACTTCAAAAATGATTGGTACGACTTTCGCTCGGCGATGAAGTGTGCATGCACCATTCTAGGCAATGGAACTTCTAGAAATATTTTTGCAACGAACGTGCCGAATGCACCTTATTAGACCCAGGACTCATGTTTGGATGCGTATCACACCATTTCGTTACTTCAAAAATGATAAGTACGAGTTTCGTTCGGGTGATGCAGTGTCTATGCACCATTCTAGGCGACGGAACTTCCATAAATTTTTTCGCAACGAACATGCCCAATGCACTTTATTAGACCCAAGACTCATTTTTGGATGCGTTTCTACCATTTCGTTAGTTCGAAAATGACTGGTACGAGTTTCGCTCGGGTGATCCAGTGTGTATGCACCATTTTGGGCGACGGAACTTCCGGAAAATTTTTCGCAACGAACGTGCCCAATGCACGTTATTAGACCCAAAACTTATGTTTGGATATGTTTCGTACCATTTCATTACTTCGAAATGACCGCTACGAGTTCCGCTTGGGTGATGAAGTGTGAATGCACCATTCTGGGCAATGGAACTTCCGAATTTTTTTTCACAACAAACGTACCCAATGCACCTTATTAGTCCCAAGACTCATGTTTGGATATGTTTTGTACCATTTCGTTACTTCGAAAATGACCGGTACGAGTTTCGCTCGGGTGATGAAGCGTGAATGCACCATTCTAGGCGACGGAACTTCCAGAACAAACGTACCCAATGCACCTTAATAGACCCAAAATTCATGTTTGGATGGGTTTCATACCATTTTGTTACGTTGAAAATGACAAGTACGAGTTTCGCTCAGGTGATGCAGTGTCTATGCACCATTCTAGGCGACGGAACTTCCATAAATTTTTTCACAACAAACGTACCCAATGCACCATATTAGACCCAAGACTCATGTTTGGATGTGTTTCATACCATTTCGTTACATTGAAAATGACAAGTACGAGTTTCGCTCGGGTGATGCAGTGTAAATGCACCATTCTGGGCGACGGAACTTCCATAAATTTTTTCGTAACGACATGCCCAATGCACTTTATTAGACCCAAGACTCAAGTTTGGCTGTTCTGGACGACCGAACTTTTGAAAAATTTATTACAACGAACGCGCCCAATGCACCTTATTAGACCCAAGACTCATGTTTGGATGTGTTTTGTAACATTTTATTACTTCAAAAATGATTGGTATTACTTTCGCTCGGTGATGAAGTGTGAATGCACCATTCTAGGCAATGGAACTTCTGGAAATATTTTTGCAACGAACGTGCCGAATGCACCTTATAAGACCCAGGACTCATGTTGGATGCGTTTCGTACCATTTCGTTACTTCAAAAATTACAAGTACGAGTTTCGCTCGGGTGATGCAGTGTCTACGCACCATTCTAGGCGACGGAACTTCCATAAATTTTTTCGCAACGAACATGCCAAATGCACTTTATTAGACCCAAGACTCATGTTTGCATGCGTTTCGTACCATTTCGTTACTTCGAAAATGACTGGTACAAGTTTCGCTCGGGTGATCCAGTGTGTATGCACCATTCTGGACGACGGAACTTCCGGAATTTTTTCGCAACGAACGTGCCCAATGCACGTTTTTAGACCCAAAACTTATGTTTGGATATGTTTCGTACCATTTCATTACTTCGAAATGACCGCTACGAGTTTCGCTTGGGTGATGAAGTATGAATGCACCATTCTGGACGATACAACTTCCAGAAATTTTTTCGCAACGAACGTGCCGAATGAACCTTATTAGGCCCAAGACTCATGTTTGGATGCGTTTCGTACCATTTCGTTACTTCAAAAATGACAGGTACGAGTTCCGCTCGGGTGATGCAGTGTGAATGCACCATTCTAAGCGACGGAACTTGCAGAATTTTTTTCTCAACAAACGTAATCAACGCACCTTAATAGACCCAAGACTCATGTTTGGATGTGTTTCATGCCATTTCGTTACGTTGAAAATGACAACTACGAGTTTCGCTCGGGTGATGCAGTGTCTATGCACCATTCTGGGCGACGGAACTTCCATAAATTTTTTCGCAATGAACATGCCCAATGCACATTATTAGACCCAATACTCATGTTTGGATGTGCTTCGTACCATTTCATTACTTAAAAAATGACCGGTATGAGTTTCCCTCGGGTGATGAAGTGTGAATGCACCATTCTGGACGACGGAACTTTCAAAAAAAGTTTCACAATGAACATGCCGAATGAACCTTAATAGACCCAAGACTCATGTTTGGATGCGTTTCGTACCATTTCGTTACTTCGAAAATGACAGGTTCGAGTTCCGCTCGGGTGATGCAGTGTGAATGCACCATTCTAAGAGCGACGAAACTTTTAGAATTTTTTTCACAACAAACGTACCCAATGCGCCTTATTATACCCAAGACTCATTTTTGGATGTGTTTCATACCATTTCGTTACTTCGAAAATGACAAGTACGAGTTTCGCTCGGGTGATGCAGTGTGAATGCACCATTCTAAGAGCGACGGAACTTTTAGAATTTTTTTCACAACAAAGTACCCAATGCACCTTATTATACCCAAGACTCATTTTTGGATGTGTTTCATACCATTTCGTTACGTTGAAAATGACAAGTACGAGTTTCGCTCGGGTGATGCAGTGTGAATGCACCATTCTGGGCGACGGAACTTCCATAAATTTTTTCGCAACGAACATGCCCAATTCACTTTATTAGACCCAAGACTCAAATTTGGCTGTTCTGGACGACCGAACTTTCCAAAAATTTATCACAACAAACGCGCCCAATGCACCATATTAGACCCAAGACTCATGTGTGGATGTGTTTTGTACCATTTTATTACTTCAAAAATGATTGGTACGACTTTCGCTCGGTGATGAAATGTGAATGCACCATTCTAGGCAATGGAACTTCTAGAAATATTTTTGCAACGAACGTGCCGAATGCACCTTATAAGACCCAGGACTCATGTTTGGATGCGTTTCGTACCATTTCGTTACTTAAAAATGACAAGTACGAGTTTCGCTTGGGTGATGCAGTGTCTATGCACCATTCTGGGCGACGAACTTCCATAAATTTTTTCGCAACTAACATGCACAATGCACTTTATTAGACCCAAGACTCATGTTTGGATGCATTTCGTACCATTTCGTTACTTCGAAACTGACTGGTAAGTTTTGCTCGGGTGATCCAGTGTGTATGCACCATTCTGGGCGAGAGAAGTTTCAGAATTTTTTCGCAATGAACGTGCCCAATGCATGTTATTAGACCCAAAACTTATGTTTGGATATGTTTCGTACCATTTCATTACTTCGAAATGACCGCTACGAGTTTCGCTCGGGTGATGAAGTGTGAATGCACCATTCTGGACGATACAACTTCCAGAAATTTTTTCGCAACGAACGTGCCGAATGAACCTTATTAGGCCCAAGACTCATGTTTGGATGTGTTTCGTACCATTTCGTTACTTCGAAAATGACAGGTACGAGTTCCGCTCGGGTGATGAAGTGTGAATGCACCATTCTAGGCGACGAAACTTCTAGAATATTTTCTCAACAAACGTACTCAATGCACCTTAATAGCCCCAAGACTCATGTTTGGATGTGTTTCATACCATTTCGTTACGTTGAAAATGACAACTACGAGTTTCGCTCGGGTGATGCAGTGTCTATGCACCATTCTAGGCGACGGAACTTCCATTAATTTTTTCGCAACAAACGTACCCAATGCACTTTATTAGTCCCAAGACTTATGTTTGGATGTGTTTTGTACCATTTCATTACTTCAAATATGACCGGTATGATTTTCCCTCGGGTGATGAAGTGTGAATGCACCATTCTGGACGACGGAACTTCCAAAAAAATTTCGCAATGAACATGCCGAATGAACCTTATTAGACCCAAGACTCATGTTTGGATGCATTTCGTATCATTTCGTTACTTCAAAAATGACAGGTACGAGTTCCGCTCGGGTGATGCAGTGTGAATGCACCATTCTAGGCGACGGAACTTTCAGAATTTTTTTCACAACAAACGTAACCAATGCGCCTTATTAGACCCAAGACTCATGTTTGGATGTGTTTCGTACTATTTCGTTACTTTGAAATGACCGGTAGGAGTTCTGCTCGGGTGATGCATTGTGTATGCATCATTCTGTGCGCCGGAACTTCTGAAATGTTTTTCGCAACAAACATACCCAATGCACCTTATTAGATTCAAGACTAATGTTTGGATGCATTTGGTACCATTTCGTTACTTCGAAAATGACCGGAAGGTGTTTGCTCGGGTGATGCATGCTGAATGCACCATTCCGGGCGATGGAACTTCCAAAAAAAATTTCGCAATGAACGTTCCGAATGAACCTTATTAGACTCAAGGCTCATGTTTGGATGCATTTCATAGCATTTCGTTTCTTTGAAAATGGCTGGTACGAGTTTCGCTTGGGTGATGCAGTGTGAATGCCATTCTGGGCGACGGAACTTCTGGAATTTTCTTCACAACAAACGTACCTAATGCACCTTGTTAGACCCAAGGCTCATGTTTGGATGTGTTTTGTACCATTTCGTTACTTTGAAAATGACTAGTACGAGTTCTGCTCTGGTGATGCATTGTGTATGCACCATTCTGTGCGACGGAACTTCTGGAAATTTTTTCGCAACGAACGTACCCAATGCACCTTATTAGATTCAAGACTCATGTTTGGATGCGTTTCATACCATTTCGTTACTTCGAAATGACCGCTACGAGTTTCGCTTGGGTGATGAAGTATGAATGCACCATTCTGGACGATACAACTTTCAGAAATTTTTTCGCAACGAACGTGCCGAATGAACCTTATTAGGCCCAAGACTCATGTTTGGATGCGTTTCGTACCATTTCGTTACTTCAAAAATGACAGGTACGAGTTCCGCTCGGGTGATGCAGTGTGAATGCACCATTCTAAGCGACGGAACTTGCAGAATTTTTTTCTCAACAAACGTAATCAACGCACCTTAATAGACCCAAGACTCATGTTTGGATGTGTTTAATGCCATTTCGTTACGTTGAAAATGACAACTACGAGTTTCGCTCGGGTGATGCAGTGTGAATGCACCATTCTAAGAGCGACGAAACTTTTAGAATTTTTTTCACAACAAACGTACCCAATGCGCCTTATTATACCCAAGACTCATTTTTGGATGTGTTTCATACCATTTCGTTACTTCGAAAATGACAAGTACGAGTTTCGCTCGGGTGATGCAGTGTGAATGCACCATTCTAAGAGCGACGGAACTTTTAGAATTTTTTTCACAACAAAGTACCCAATGGACCTTATTATACCCAAGACTCATTTTTGGATGTGTTTCATACCATTTCGTTACGTTGAAAATGACAAGTACGAGTTTCGCTCGGGTGATGCAGTGTGAATGCACCATTCTGGGCGACGGAACTTCCATAAATTTTTTCGCAACGAACATGCCCAATTCACTTTATTAGACCCAAGACTCAAATTTGGCTGTTCTGGACGACCGAACTTTCCAAAAATTTATCACAACAAACGCGCCCAATGCACCATATTAGACCCAAGACTCATGTGTGGATGTGTTTTGTACCATTTTATTACTTCAAAAATGATTGGTACGACTTTCGCTCGGTGATGAAATGTGAATGCACCATTCTAGGCAATGGAACTTCTAGAAATATTTTTGCAACGAACGTGCCGAATGCACCTTATAAGACCCAGGACTCATGTTTGGATGCGTTTCGTACCATTTCGTTACTTAAAAAATGACAAGTACGAGTTTCGCTTGGATGATGCAGTGTCTATGCACCATTCTGGGCGACGAAACTTCCATAAATTTTTTCGCAACTAACATGCACAATGCACTTTATTAGACCCAAGACTCATGTTTGGATGCATTTCGTACCATTTCGTTACTTCGAAAATGACTGGTAAGTTTTGCTCGGGTGATCCATTGTGTATGCACCATTCTGGGCGAGAGAAATTTCAGAATTTTTTCGCAATGAACGTGCCCAATGCATGTTATTAGACCCAAAACTTATGTTTGGATATGTTTCGTACCATTTCATTACTTCGAAATGACCGCTACGAGTTTCGCTCGGGTGATGAAGTGTGAATGCACCATTCTGGACGATACAACTTCCAGAAATTTTTTCGCAACGAACGTGCCGAATGAACCTTATTAGGCCCAAGACTCATGTTTGGATGTGTTTCGTACCATTTCGTTACTTCGAAAATGACAGGTACGAGTTCCGCTCGGGTGATGAAGTGTGAATGCACCATTCTAGGCGACGAAACTTCTAGAATATTTTTCTCAACAAACGTACTCAATGCACCTTAATAGCCCCAAGACTCATGTTTGGATGTGTTTCATACCATTTCGTTACGTTGAAAATGACAACTACGAGTTTCGCTCGGGTGATGCAGTGTCTATGCACCATTCTAGGCGACGGAGCTTCCATTAATTTTTTCGCAACAAACGTACCCAATGCACTTTATTAGTCCCAAGACTTATGTTTGGATGTGTTTTGTACCATTTCATTACTTCAAATATGACCGGTATGATTTTCCCTCGGGTGATGAAGTGTGAATGCACCATTCTGGACGACGGAACTTCCAAAAAAATTTCGCAATGAACATGCCGAATGAACCTTATTAGACCCAAGACTCATGTTTGGATGCATTTCGTATCATTTCGTTACTTCAAAAATGACAGGTACGAGTTCCGCTCGGGTGATGCAGTGTGAATGCACCATTCTAGGCGACGGAACTTTCAGAATTTTTTTCACAACAAACGTAACCAATGCGCCTTATTAGACCCAAGACTCATGTTTGGATGTGTTTCGTACTATTTCGTTACTTTGAAATGACCGGTAGGAGTTCTGCTCGGGTGATGCATTGTGTATGCATCATTCTGTGCGCCGGAACTTCTGAAATGTTTTTCGCAACAAACATACCCAATGCACCTTATTAGATTCAAGACTAATGTTTGGATGCATTTGGTACCATTTCGTTACTTCGAAAATGACCGGAAGGTGTTTGCTCGGGTGATGCATGCTGAATGCACCATTCCGGGCGATGGAACTTCCAAAAAAAATTTCGCAATGAACGTTCCGAATGAACCTTATTAGACTCAAGGCTCATGTTTGGATGCATTTCATAGCATTTCGTTTCTTTGAAAATGGCTGGTACGAGTTTCGCTTGGGTGATGCAGTGTGAATGCCATTCTGGGCGACGGAACTTCTGGAATTTTCTTCACAACAAACGTACCTAATGCACCTTGTTAGACCCAAGGCTCATGTTTGGATGTGTTTTGTACCATTTCGTTACTTTGAAAATGACTAGTACGAGTTCTGCTCTGGTGATGCATTGTGTATGCACCATTCTGTGCGACGGAACTTCTGGAAATTTTTTCGCAACGAACGTACCCAATGCACCTTATTAGATTCAAGACTCATGTTTGGATGCGTTTCATACCATTTCGTTACTTCAAAAATTACAAGTACGAGTTTCGCTCGGGTGATGCAGTGTCTATGCACCATTCTGGGCGACGGAACTTCCATAAAATTTTTCGCAACCAACATGCCAAATGCACTTTATTAGACCCAAGACTCATGTTTGCATGCGTTTCGTACCATTTCGTTACTTCGAAAATGACTGGTACAAGTTTCGCTCGGGTGATCCAGTGTGTATGCACCATTCTGGGCGACGGAACTTCCGGAATTTTTTCTCAACGAACGTGCCCAATGCACGTTTTTAGACCCAAAACTTATGTTTGGATATGTTTCGTACCATTTCATTACTTCGAAATGACCGCTACGAGTTTCGCTTGGGTGATGAAGTATGAATGCACCATTCTGGACGATACAACTTCCAGAAATTTTTTCGCAACGAACGTGCCGAATGAACCTTATTAGGCCCAAGACTCATGTTTGGATGCGTTTCGTACCATTTCGTTACTTCAAAAATGACAGGTACGAGTTCCGCTCGGGTGATGCAGTGTGAATGCACCATTCTAAGCGACAGAACTTGCAGAATTTTTTTCTCAACAAACGTAATCAACGCACCTTAATAGACCCAAGACTCATGTTTGGATGTGTTTCATGCCATTTCATTACGTTGAAAATGACAACTACGAGTTTCGCTCGGGTGATGCAGTGTCTATGCACCATTCTGGGCGACGGAACTTCCATAAATTTTTTCGCAATGAACATGCCCAATGCACATTATTAAACCCAATACTCATGTTTGGATGTGCTTCGTACCATTTCATTACTTCAAAAATGACCGGTATGAGTTTCCCTCGGGTGATGAAGTGTGAATGCACCATTCTGGACGACGGAACTTCCAAAAAAAGTTTCGCAATGAACATGTCGAATGAACCTTAATAGCCCCAAGACTCATGTTTGGATGCGTTTCGTACCATTTCGTTACTTCGAAAATGACAGGTTCGAGTTCCGCTCGGGTGATGCAGTGTGAATGCACCATTCTAAGAGCGACGGAACTTTTAGAATTTTCTTCACAACAAACGTACCCAATGCACCTTATTATACCCAAGACTCATTTTTTAATGTGTTTCATACCATTTCGTTACGTTGAAAATGACAAGTACGAGTTTCGCTCGGGTGATGCAGTGTGAATGCACCATTCTGGGCGACGGAACTTCCATAAATTTTTTCGCAACGAACATGCCCAATGCACTTTATTAGACCCAAGACTTAAATTTGGCTGTTCTGGACGACCGAACTTTCAAAAAATTTATCACAACAAACGCGCCCAATGCACCATATTAGACCCAAGACTCATGTGTGGATGTGTTTTGTACCATTTTATTACTTCAAAAATGATTGGTACGACTTTCGCTCGGTGATGAAATGTGAATGCACCATTCTAGGCAATGGAACTTCTAGAAATATTTTTGCAACGAACGTGCCGAATGCACCTTATAAGACCCAGGACTCATGTTTGGATGCGTTTCGTACCATTTGTTACTTCAAAAATGACAAGTACGAGTTTCGCTCGGGTGATGCAGTGTCTATGCACCATTCTGGGCGACGGAACTTCCATAAATTTTTTCGCAACGAACATGCTCAATGCACTTTATTAGACCTAAGACTCATGTTTGGATGCATTTCGTACCATTTCGTTACTTCGAAAATGACTGGTAAGTTTTGCTCGGGTGATCCAGTATGTATGCACCATTCTGGGCGAGAGATGTTTCAGAATTTTTTCGCAATGAACGTGCCCAAATGCATGCTATTAGACCCAAAACTTATGTTTGGATATGTTTCGTACCATTTCATTACTTCGAAATGACCGCTACGAGTTTCACTCGGGTGATGAAGTGTGAATGCACCATTCTGGACGATACAACTTCCAGAAATTTTTTCGCAACGAACGTGCCGAATGAACCTTATTAGGCCCAAGACTCATGTTTGGATGCGTTTCATAGCATTTCGTTTCTTTGAAAATGACCGGTACGAGTTTCGCTTGGGTGATGCAGTGTGAATGCCATTCTGGGCGACGGAACTTCCAGAATTTTCTTCACAACAAACGTACCTAATGCACCTTGTTAAACCCAAGGCTCATGTTTGGATGTGTTTTGTACCATTTCGTTACTATGAAAATGACTAGTACGAGTTCTGCTCGGGTGATGCATTGTGTATGCACCATTCTGTGCGACGGAACTTCCGGAAATTTTTTCGCAACGAACGTACCCAATGAACGTTATTAGATTCTAGACTCATGTTTGGATGCGTTTCGTACCATTTCTATACTTTGAATATGACCGGTACGAGTTTCGCTCGGTGTTGTATTGTGAATGCACCATTCTGGGTGACCGAACTTATGGAAACTTTTTCACACCGAAGGTGTCTAATGCACATTATGAGACCCAAGACTCATGTTTTGTTGTGTTTCGTACCATTTCGTTACTTCTGGAAATTTTTTCGCAATGAACGTACCCAATGCAGCTTATTAGACCCAAGACTAATGTTTGGATGCATTTGGTACCATTTCGATACTTCGAAATGACCGCTACGAGTTTCGCTTGCGTGATGAAGTGTGAATGGACCATTCTGGGCGACGGAAATTCCAGAAGTTTTTTCACAACAAATGTACCCAATGCACTTTATTAGTCCCAAGACTCATGTTTGGATGTGTTTCGTACCATTTCAATACTTCAAAAATGACCGGTATGAGTTTCCCTCGGGTGATGAAGTGTGAATGCACCATTCTGGATGACAGAACTTCCAAAAAAAATTTGCAACGAACATGCCGAATGAACCTTATTAGACCCAAGACTCATGTTTGGATGCGTTTCGTACCATTTCGTTACTTCAAAAATGACAGGTACGAGTTCCGCTCGGGTGATGCAGTGTGAATGCACCAGACGGAACTTCCATAAATTTTTTTGCAACGAACATGCCCAATGCATTTTATTAGACCCAAGACTCAAATTTGGCTGTTCTGGACGACCGAACTTTCGAAAAATTTATCACAACGAATGCGCCCAATGCACCATATTAGACCCAAGACTCATGTTTGGATGTGTTTTGTACCATTTTATTACTTCAAAAATGATTGGTACGACTTTCTCTCGGTGATGAAATGTGAATGCACCATTCTAGGCAATGGAACTTCTAGAAATATTTTTGCAATGAACTTGTCGAATGGACCTTAGAAGACCTAGGACTCATGTTTCGATGCGTTTCGTACCATTTCGTTACTTCAAAAATGACAAGTACGAGTTTCGCTTGGGTGATGCAGTGTCTACGCACCATTCTGGGCGACAGAACTTCCATAAATTTTTTCGCAACGAACATGCTCAATGCACTTTATTAGACCCAAGACTCATGTTTGGATGCATTTCGTACCATTTCGTTACTTCAAAAATGACTGGTAAGTTTTGCTCGGGTGATCCAGTGTGTATGCACCATTCTGGGCGAGAGAAGTTTCAGAATTTTTTCGCAATGAACGTGCCCAATGCATATTATTAGACCCAAAACTTATGTTTGGATATGTTTCGTACCATTTCATTACTTCGAAATGACCGCTACGAGTTTCGCTCGGGTGATGAAGTGTGAATGCACCCTTCTAGACGATACAACTTCCAGAAATTTTTTCGCAACGAACGTGTCGAATGAACCTTATTAGGCCTAAGACTCATATTTGGATGTGTTTCGTACCATTTCGTTACTTCGAAAATGACAGATACGAGTTCCGCTCGGGTGATGAAGTGTGAATGCACCATTCTAGGCGACGGAACTTCCAGAATATTTTTCTCAACAAACGTACTCAATGCACCTTAATAGCCCCAAGACTCATGTTTGGATGTGTTTCATACCATTTCGTTACGTTGAAAATGACAACTACGAGTTTCGCTCAGGTTATGCAGTGTCTATGCACCATTCTAGGCGACGGAACTTCCATTAATTTTTTCGCAACAAACGTACCCAATGCACTTTATTAGTCCCAAGACTTATGTTTGGATGTGTTTCGTACCATTTCATTACTTCAAAAATGACCGGTATGAGTTTCCCTCGGGTGATGAAGTGAATGCACCATTCTGGACGACGGAACTTCCAAAAAAATTTTCGCAATGAACATGCCGAATGAACCTTATTAGACCCAAGACTCATGTTTGGATGTGTTTCGTACCATTTCGTTACTTTGAAAATGACCGGTAGGAGTTCTGCTCGGGTGATGCATTGTGTATGCATCATTCTGTGCGACGGAACTTCTGAAATGTTTTTCGCAACAAACATACCCAATGCACCTTATTAGATTCAAGACTAATGTTTGGATGCATTTGGTACCATTTCGTTACTTCGAAAATGATCGGAAGGTGTTTGCTCAGGTGAGGCATGCTGAATGCACCATTCCGGGCGACGGAACTTCCAAAAAAAATTCGCAATGAACGTTCCGAATGAACCTTATTAGACTCAAGACTCCTGTTTGGATGCGTTTCATAGCATTTCGTTTCTTTGAAAATGACCGGTACGAGTTTCGCTAGGGTGATGCAGTGTGAATGCCATTCTGGGCGACGGAACTTCCAGAATTTTCTTCACAACAAACGTACCTAATGCACCTTGTTAGACCCAAGGCTCATGTTTGGATGTGTTCTGTACCATTTCGTTACTTTGAAAATGACTAGTACGAGTTCTGCTCGGGTGATGCATTGTGTATGCACCATTCTGTGCGACGGAACTTCCGGAAATTTTTTCGCAACGAACGTACCCAATGCACCTTATTAGATTCAAGACTCATGTTTGGATGCGTTTCGTACCATTTCTATACTTTGAATATGACCGGTACGAGTTTCGCTCGGTGTTGTATTGTGAATGCACCATTCTGGGTGACCGAACTTATGGAAACTTTTTCACACCGAAGGTGTCCAATGCACATTATGAGACCCAAGACTCATGTTTTGTTGTGTTTCATACCATTTCGTTACTTCTGGAAATTTTTTCGCAACGAACGTACCCATTGCAGCTTATTAGACCCAAGACTAATGTTTGGATGCATTTGGTACCATTTCGATACTTCGAAATGACCGCTACGAGTTTCGCTTGCGTGATGAAGTGTGAATGGACCATTCTGGGCGACGGAAATTCCAGAATTTTTTTCACAACAAACGTACCCAATGCACTTTATTAGTCCCAAGACTCATGTTTGGATGTGTTTCGTACCATTTCATTACTTCAAAAATGACCGGTAGGAGTTTCCCTCGGGTGATGAAGTGTGAATGCACCATTCTGGATGACAGAACTTTCAAAATAAATTCGCAACGTACATGCCGAATGAACCTTATTAGACCCAATACTCATGTTTCGATGCGTTTCGTACCATTTCGTTACTTCAAAAATGACAAGTACGAGTTTCGCTTGGGTGATGCAGTGTCTACGCACCATTCTGGGCGACAGAACTTTCATAAATTTTTTCGCAACGAACATGCTCAATGCACTTTATTAGACCCAAGACTCATGTTTGGATGCATTTCGTACCATTTCGTTACTTCAAAAATGACTGGTAAGTTTTGCTCGGGTGATCCAGTGTGTATGCACCATTCTGGGCGAGAGAAGTTTCAGAATTTTTTCGCAATGAACGTGCCCAATGCATGTTATTAGACCCAAAACTTATGTTTGGATATGTTTCGTACCATTTCATTACTTCGAAATGACCGCTACGAGTTTCGCTCGGGTGATGAAGTGTGAATGCACCCTTCTAGACGATACAACTTCCAGAAATTTTTTCACAACGAACGTGTCGAATGAACCTTATTAGGCCTAAGACTCATGTTTGGATGTGTTTCGTACCATTTCGTTACTTTGAAAATGACCGGTAGGAGTTCTGCTCGGGTGATGCATTGTGTATGCATCATTCTGTGCGACGGAACTTCTGAAATGTTTTTCGCAACAAACATACCCAATGCACCTTATTAGATTCAAGAC
Source organism: Urochloa ruziziensis (assembly GCA_015476505.1). Lineage (NCBI taxonomy): Eukaryota > Viridiplantae > Streptophyta > Magnoliopsida > Poales > Poaceae > Urochloa > Urochloa ruziziensis. Next base: position 31,920,635 of record CM027123.1, on the reverse strand, counting down.
TAATGTTTGGATGCATTTGGTACCATTTCGTTACTTCGAAAATGATCGGAAGGTGTTTGCTCAGGTGAGGCATGCTGAATGCACCATTCCGGGCGACGGAACTTCCAAAAAAAATTCGCAATGAACGTTCCGAATGAACCTTATTAGACTCAAGACTCCTGTTTGGATGCGTTTCATAGCATTTCGTTTCTTTGAAAATGACCGGTACGAGTTTCGCTTGGGTGATGCAGTGTGAATGCCATTCTGGGCGACGGAACTTCCAGAATTTTCTTCACAACAAACGTACCTAATGCACCTTGTTAGACCCAAGGCTCATGTTTGGATGTGTTCTGTACCATTTTGTTACTTTGAAAATGACTAGTACGAGTTCTGCTCGGGTGATGCATTGTGTATGCACCATTCTGTGCGACGGAACTTCCGGAAATTTTTTCGCAACGAACGTACCCAATGCACCTTATTAGATTCAAGACTCATGTTTGGATGCGTTTCGTACCATTTCTATACTTTGAATATGACCGGTACGAGTTTCGCTCGGTGTTGTATTGTGAATGCACCATTCTGGGTGACCGAACTTATGGAAACTTTTTCACACCGAAGGTGTCCAATGCACATTATGAGACCCAAGACTCATGTTTTGTTGTGTTTCATACCATTTCGTTACTTCTGGAAATTTTTTCGCAACGAACGTACCCATTGCAGCTTATTAGACCCAAGACTAATGTTTGGATGCATTTGGTACCATTTCGATACTTCGAAATGACCGCTACGAGTTTCGCTTGCGTGATGAAGTGTGAATGGACCATTCTAGGCGACGGAAATTCCAGAATTTTTTTCACAACAAACGTACCCAATGCACTTTATTAGTCCCAAGACTCATGTTTGGATGTGTTTCGTACCATTTCATTACTTCAAAAATGACCGGTATGAGTTTCCCTCGGGTGATGAAGTGAATGCACCATTCTGGACGACGGAACTTCCAAAAAAAATTTCGCAATGAACATGCCGAATGAACCTTATTAGACCCAAGACTCATGTTTGGATGTGTTTCGTACCATTTCGTTACTTTGAAAATGACCGGTAGGAGTTCTGCTCGGGTGATGCATTGTGTATGCATCATTCTGTGCGACGGAACTTCTGAAATGTTTTTCGCAACAAACATACCCAATGCACCTTATTAGATTCAAGACTAATGTTTGGATGCATTTGGTACCATTTCGTTACTTCGAAAATGATCGGAAGCTGTTTGCTCAGGTGAGGCATGCTGAATGCACCATTCCGGGCGACGGAACTTCCAAAAAAAATTCGCAATGAACGTTCCGAATGAACCTTATTAGACTGAAGACTCCTGTTTGGATGCGTTTCATAGCATTTCGTTTCTTTGAAAATGACCGGTACGAGTTTCGCTTGGGTGATGCAGTGTGAATGCCATTCTGGGCGACGGAACTTCCAGAATTTTCTTCACAACAAACGTACCTAATGCACCTTGTTAGACCCAAGGCTAATGTTTGGATGTGTTCTGTACCATTTCGTTACTTTGAAAATGACTAGTACGAGTTCTGCTCGGGTGATGCATTGTGTATGCACCATTCTGTGCGACGGAACTTCCGGAAATTTTTTCGCAACGAACGTACCCAATGCACCTTATTAGATTCAAGACTCATGTTTGGATGCGTTTCGTACCATTTCTATACTTTGAATATGACCGGTACGAGTTTCGCTCGGTGTTGTATTGTGAATGCACCATTCTGGGTGACCGAACTTATGGAAACTTTTTCACACCGAAGGTGTCCAATGCACATTATGAGACCCAAGACTCATGTTTTGTTGTGTTTCATACCATTTCGTTACTTCTGGAAATTTTTTCGCAACGAACGTACCCATTGCAGCTTATTAGACCCAAGACTAATGTTTGGATGCATTTGGTACCATTTCGATACTTCGAAATGACCGCTACGAGTTTCGCTTGCGTGATGAAGTGTGAATGGACCATTCTGGGCGACGGAAATTCCAGAATTTTTTTCACAACAAACGTACCCAATGCACTTTATTAGTCCCAAGACTCATGTTTGGATGTGTTTCGTACCATTTCATTACTTCAAAAATGACCGGTAGGAGTTTCCCTCGGGTGATGAAGTGTGAATGCACCATTCTGGATGACAGAACTTTCAAAAAAAATTCGCAACGTACATGCCGAATGAACCTTATTAGACCCAATACTCATGTTTCGATGCGTTTCGTACCATTTCGTTACTTCAAAAATGACAAGTACGAGTTTCGCTTGGGTGATGCAGTGTCTACGCACCATTCTGGGCGACAGAACTTTCATAAATTTTTTCGCAACGAACATGCTCAATGCACTTTATTAGACCCAAGACTCATGTTTGGATGCATTTCGTACCATTTCGTTACTTCAAAAATGACTGGTAAGTTTTGCTCGGGTGATCCAGTGTGTATGCACCATTCTGGGCGAGAGAAGTTTCAGAATTTTTTCGCAATGAACGTGCCCAATGCATGTTATTAGACCCAAAACTTATGTTTGGATATGTTTCGTACCATTTCATTACTTCGAAATGACCGCTACGAGTTTCGCTCGGGTGATGAAGTGTGAATGCACCCTTCTAGACGATACAACTTCCAGAAATTTTTTCACAACGAACGTGTCGAATGAACCTTATTAGGCCTAAGACTCATGTTTGGATGTGTTTCGTACCATTTCGTTACTTCGAAAATTACAGGTACGAGTTCCGCTCGGGTGATGAAGTGTCAATGCACCATTCTAGGCGACGGAACTTCTAGAATATTTTTCTCAACAAACGTACTCAATGCACCTTAATAGCCCCAAGACTCATGTTTGGATGTGTTTCATACAATTTCGTTACGTTGAAAATGACAACTACGAGTTTCGCTCGGGTGATGCAGTGTCTATGCACCATTCTAGGCGACGGAACTTCCATTAATTTTTTCGCAACAAACGTACCCAATGCACTTTATTTATCCCAAGACTTATGTTTGGATGTGTTTCGTACCATTTCATTACTTCAAAAATGACCGGTATGAGTTTCCCTCGGGTGATGAAGTGTGAATGCACCATTCTGGACGACGGAACTTCCAAAAAATATTTCGCAATGAACATGTCGAATGAACCTTATTAGACCCAAGACTCATGTTTGGATGCATTTCGTATCGTTTCGTTAGTTCGAAAATGACAGGTACGAGTTCCGCTCGGGTGATGCAGTGTGAATGCACCATTCTAGGCGACGAAACTTTCAGAGTTTTTTTCACAACAAACGTACCCAATGCACCTTATTAGACCCAAGACTCATGTTTGGATGTGTTTCGTACTATTTTGTTACCTTGAAATGACCGGTAGGAGTTCTGCTCGGGTGATGCATTGTGTATGCATCATTCTGTGCGACGGAACTTCTGAAATGTTTTTCGCAACAAACATACCCAATGCACCTTATTAGATTCAAGACTAATGTTTGGATGCATTTGGTACCATTTCGTTACTTCGAAAATGACCCGAAGGTGTTTGCTCGGGTGATGCATGCTGAATGCACCATTCCGGGCGACGGAACTTCCAAAAAAAATTTCGCAATGAACGTTCCGAATGAACCTTAGTTGACTCAAGACTCATGTTTGGATGCGTTTCATAGCATTTCGTTTCTTTGAAAATGACTGGTACGAGTTTCACTTGGGTGATGCAGTGTGAATGCCATTCTGGGCGACGGAACTTCCGGAATTTTCTTCACAACAAACGTACCTAATGCACCTTGTTAGACCCAAGGCTCATGTTTGGATGTGTTTTGTACCATTTCATTACTTTGAAAATGACTAGTACGAGTTCTGCTCGGGTGATGCATTGTGTATGTACCATTCTGTGCGACGGAACTTCCAGAAATTTTTTCGCAACGAACGTACCCAATGCACCTTATTAGATTCAAGACTCATGTTTGGATGCGTTTCGTACCATTTCTATACTTTGAATATGACCGGTACGAGTTTCGCTCGGTGTTGTATTGTGAATGCACCATTCTGGGTGACCGAATTTATGGAAATTTTTTCACACCGAAGGTGTCCAATGCACATTATGAGACCCAAGACTCATGTTTTGTTGTGTTTCGTACCATTTCCTTACTTCTGGAAATTTTTTCGCAACGAACGTACCCAATGCAGCTTATTAGACCCAAGACTAATGTTTGGATGCATTTGGTACCATTTCGTTACTTCGAAATGACCGCTACGAGTTTCGCTTGCGTGATGAAGTGTGAATGGACCATTCTGGGCGACGGAAATTCCAGAATTTTTTTCACAACAAACGTATCCAATGCACTTTATTAGTCCCAAGACTCATGTTTGGATGTGTTTCGTACCATTTCATTACTTCAAAAATGACCGGTATGAGTTTCCCTCGGGTGACGAAGTGTGAAAGCACCATTCTGGACGACGGAACTTCCAAAAAAATTTCGCAACGAACATGCCGAATGAACCATATTAGACCCAAGACTCATGTTTCGATGCGTTTCGTACCATTTCGTTACTTCAAAAATGACAGGTACGAGTTCCGCTCGGGTGATGCAGTGTGAATGCACCAGACGGAACTTTCAGAATTTTTTTCACAACACCCAATGCACCTTATTAGACCCAAGACTCATGTTTGGATGTGTTTCGTACCATTTCGTTACTTTGAGAATGACCTGATGAGGACATGAAATACATGAAGCGTGTTAAACATACATGGAAGGCATGGAGGACCAAAGAGGTCGATTGGGGACCAAGTCAAAGTATTCCCACGTTTTACACCAGGCTATCACGTCACTTTTGGTCTAAGGAAATAAAGAGATTGAATCCAACACGTTTTGGAAACGCTGGATTCGGACTGCAGGAAAGTCCTGACTTTCAACGGCCGCCACGACTTCATCCGGACTCCGTTTGGGGCGTTCAAGTACTTGATGGAAAGCTTATGAAGTCTACTTTCATATGGATCCGGACTCATATCCATATCTGTCCCGAGGCGGCCGCAATAGTCAAATCATTGACCAAAGGTTTTTCTGTCCAGGTGCTGCGACACCTTATTTTGGCCCACGGGCCGTGTATCAAGTTGGGTCCATTAGGGACGCGTCCTAGGGTTGGAGCACGGCCCCAGCACCCCTGTGGACGTCCTCCCCCTATCATATACCCCCTAGCCGCCGCCAAGAACACTTGAGTTTTGTTTTACATCTAGCTTTAGCTACACCGAACACGCACAAATACGTGCTGTCCTCGTGTGATTCAGAACTCCACCTTCGAGTGATATTAAGATTGCTCGCCTTCTTTTTCTTGTTCGTTCTTTGATTGCGTACAGGAAGTTCTGATCTTGATTGCAACAGGGTCGGTAACCACAGGGAGTTGGTTCAGCGATTGCATTGGCGCTTCGGGTTCGCTCGTCGTAGTCGGATCGTGAGGGTCGACTTCCACCAAATCAAAATTATCCTCCACTCACCGAAAGATCAGGCACTCCAGCTCTATCAAGTGGTATCAAAAGTCTAGGTTGATCGGTGAGTTTTATCGAGTGTTGTTCCATTACCTACAGTCCACAAAAACCAAAAAAAAAATTCAGGTTAGATCATTGTCCCAACACCATTCTTCGCCTTGCACTTTCTTTCAATAATTTGCGTTGTTGAATTTGTGTGCTTCGCGTTCAATTGTTGCTGGTTACTTTGTGTTTCCGCTGCCGCCGCCACCACCACCCGCCGCCGCTGCCACCACCACACGCCGCCGCCGCCGCTCTACATCTTCACCACAAACACTACAACCCACGCCGCTCATCCGAGTCCTACTCGGTTCGGCCGCCTCGCGTTCACAGTTTGGAAAGAGATAGAAAAGAAAAGGAAAGAAAAAAAAGGAAAGAAAAAAAAAGAAAAAAAAGGAAAGTTTTGAAAAGAAAGAAAAAGGAAAGAATAAAAAAAGGAATCAGCAGTTCGGTTTTCGTTTGGAAGTTTCTTTTTGGCAGTTTCGAACACCTTCACGAAAACGGCCATAACTTTTCGCTCGGATCTCCGATTTCAGCGTTCTTTTTTTTTTTCCGGAAACCTTACGAAATTTCAGTGCCAGGTGCGGTCAGTTTTGAGGCCAAAAAACGTCGTTTAGACAGTGTAACGCGGTCTAGGAGATTTTCCGTTTCTGCATCCCACTTCCTTGTTACCTTTGGTCGATCCATAGCGCGTGGCACTTGTTTCCAGCAGCTTTGTTACGTGTTTAGCACTATAATTCAGCTTTACATTATTGTTAGATTGTGCTAATCCTTGATTTGAGTGCAGCCTACCCAGAACTACACATATTCCTACGACGAGCCGACTTTGTTTCTCCAGGCAATCGCTGCTCCAACCTTTCACAGGTGCTACTTGTTGCTTGCAGTTCACCCCTGTTGCTTGGTAAGAACGGATAAGAATTTGATCGCAGCATCTTTGTGAGCACCTCATACACACACATACACACCTTTCCTGTCCTAGGATTTGTTTTTGTGTTTGCGCTAATCATGTCAGGAGACGTCAACGGCATCGTGGCACGATTCGATGCGTGGTCCACGTCGGTCACGGCGTTGCACAAGGACTATGACAGTGACATGGAGCTAGACGATGGAGATCGCCACGGTTGTGCCCGCCGTGTGGTATGTCCTCCACACATTGACTCATTTGCTACGGTTAAATTTCAAATTCCATCTTATAATGGCAAATATGATCCTGCTGCATATCTTGATTGGGAATTAGAGGTTGAACAGAATTTTTCATGCCATGATATTCCTGCTAGTGCACAAGTTAAAGCTGCTATTAGTGCATTTACTCTTTTTGCTTTAATGTGGTGGCGTGATTATAAACAACGACATCCCACTGCTATTCCAACCACTTGGGCCCAATTAAAAACTGCTATGCGACATCGCTTTGTACCTTCATATTATGCCCGAGATTTGCTTAAACAAATGCAGCAATTTCAGCAAGGTCAACAATCTGTTGAGGACTATTACCAGGAGCTACAAAAAGGTATGATTCGTTGTGGTTTGTTTGAGACGGATGACGCTGCTATGGCACGTTTTCGCGGTGGTTTGAACCGCGAAATTCAGGACATACTTGATTATAAAGATTGTGTTGATATGCCCACATTGCTTGAATATGCTTGCAAAGCTGAACGTGAAGTGCAGGGACGCCGCTCGACGACATATACTAACTCTTTTGCAGGACGAAGCCCGGCATCCAGTATAGATCTTGCTCTCCCTGCGCCATCCACGCCTAGCACTATACCGTGTGAGAGGACGGTCACACCTACAGCGCCCACGATCACAGGTGTTCCACTCACGGATGGTGAGACCACTTCTCCTGTGCTGAATTTTTCCACACCTCATGCTATTATAGAGCAACTGTTAGTGGAACCATCTCTTGACGAATCTTTGTCACATGATGATGAGCTTGTTGTTCCTTGTGATAAAGATGAATTGGTTGATCATGCTTCAGTTCTATATGTTTTGGAACCAACCATTTGTACTGAAAATAAACATGTTATGCATATTGCTAGCGCAAATGATGAACTAAGATTGTTGACTTCTTTACATACTTTGGGTTACATTGAATTTGATGATTTGTGTAATCTAGATTGTTTGCAAGAGAGACTTTTTCACAATGCTGATTTGCCTTGGTTTGCTAAACACACTTATAATGTTATTGGCAAATATGACAACAAAGGACAGTATATGATACAAAGAGTCTACATTGGTTGCGATATGAGTACTCCTTTTGTTGTGACAGATTATGATCAATTAGAGGACAGCCATACTACACATCCTAATTTACATTCCTCTGGTTCTATTTTCATGAAACAAGTTTACTATAAAGAAGGGGAGCCTTACTGGTTGCTCCCTATGCCTGCTTTGTCTTTTGTTGGTACTAATCTTGTGCAGGATCATGTTGACAACCATATTGTGTCGTCCGATCCAGAAGTCTATATTCCTGCTGAAATGTCTATGCGAGATGACACATTTGACAATTCGAAGCATGGTGACCCTTCTCCTCCCAATACATTTGGTTTCTTTTGTTTTCGCAACCCCGTTCTCCTTTGCGTTGTGCAGGATCAGTTTCAAGTACAATTGACGCCGAGGACGGCTTTTCGTCAAGAAGGGGAGGATGATGAGGACATGAAATACATGAAGCGTGTTAAACACACATGGAAGGCATGGAGGACCAAAGAGGTTGATTGGGGACCAAGTCAAAGTATTCCCACGTTTTACACCAGGCTATCACGTCACTTTTGGTCTAAGGAAATAAAGAGATTGAATCCAACACGTTTTGGAAACGCTGGATTCGGACTGCAGGAAAGTCCTGACTTTCAACGGCCGCCACGACTTCATCCGGACTCCGTTTGGGGCGTTCAAGTACTTGATGGAAAGCTTATGAAGTCTACTTTCATATGGATCCGGACTCATGTCCATATCTGTCCCGAGGCGGCCGCAATAGTCAAATCATTGACCAAAGGTTTTTCTGTCCAGGTGCTGCGACACCTTATTTTGGCCCACGGGCCGTGTATCAAGTTGGGTCCATTAGGGACGCGTCCTAGGGTTGGAGCACGGCCCCAGCACCCCTGTGGACGTCCTCCCCCTATCATATACCCCCTAGCCGCCGCCAAGAACACTTGAGTTTTGTTTTACATCTAGCTTTAGCTACACCGAACACGCACAAATACGTGCTGTCCTCGTGTGATTCAGAACTCCACCTTCGAGTGATATTAAGATTGCTCGCCTTCTTTTTCTTGTTCGTTCTTTGATTGCGTACAGGAAGTTCTGATCTTGATTGCAACAGGGTCGGTAACCACAGGGAGTTGGTTCAACGATTGCATTGGCGCTTCGGGTTCGCTCGTCGTAGTCGGATCGTGAGGGTCGACTTCCACCAAATCAAAATTATCCTCCACTCACCGAAAGATCGGGCACTGCAGCTCTATCATGACCGGTACGAGTTCTGCTCGGGTGATGCATTGTGTATGCATCATTCTATGCGACGAAACTTTTGAAATGTTTTTCGCAACGAACGTACCCAATGCACTTTATTAGATTCAAGACTCATGTTTGGATGCGTTTCGTACCATTTTGTTACTTTGAAAATGACCGGTACGAGTTCCGCTCGGGTGATGAAGTGTCAATGATTTTGGGTGACCGAACTTCAGGAAAATTTTTCACACCGAAGGTGCCCAATGCATATTATTAGACCCAAGACTCATGTTTGGATGTGTTTCGTACCATTTTGTTACTTCGAAAATAACCGGTACAATTTTCGCTCGGTGATGCATTGTGAATGCACCATTCTGGGTGACCGAACTTCCGAAAAAAATTTCGCACCGAAGGTGCCAATTGCACATTATTAGACCCAAGACTCATGTTTTGATGTGTTTCGTTCCATTTCGTTACTTTGAAAATGATCGGTACGAGTTCCGCTCGGGTGATGCATTGTGTATGCGCCGTTCTAGGCAACGGAACTTCCGGAAATTTTTTTACAATGAACGTACCTAATGCACCTTATTAGACCAAAGACCAATGTTTGGATGCATTTGGTACCATTTCGTTACTTCGAAAATGACCGGAAGGAGTTTGCTCGGGTGATGCATGCTGAATGCACCATTCCGGGCGACGGAACTTTCAAAAAAAATTTCGCAACGAACGTGCCGAATGAAACTTATTAGACTCAAGACTCATGTTTGGATGTATTTCATACCATTTCGTTTCTTCGAAAATGACCGGTACGAGTTTCGCTTGGGTGATGCAGTGTGAATGCCATTCTGGGCGACGGAACTTCCGGAATTTTCTTCATAACAAACGTACCTAATGCACCTTGTTAGACCCAAGGCTCATGTTTAGATGTGTTTTGTACCATTTCGTTACATTGAAAATGACCAGTATGAGTTCTGCTCTGGTGATGCATTGTGTATGCTTTCGGTGCGACGGAACTTTCGGAAATTTTTTCGCAACGAACGTACCCAATGCACCTTATTAGATTCAAGACTCACGTTTGGATGCGTTTCGTACCATTTCTATACTTTGAATATGACCGGTACGAGTTTCGCTCGGTGTTGTATTGTGAATGCACCATTCTGGGTGACCGAACTTATGGAAACTTTTTCACACCGAAGGTGCCCAATGCACCATTCTGGGCGACCGAAGTTCTGTAAAATTTTTGCAACGAATGCGCCCAGTGCACGTTTGGGTGCGTTTCGTACCATTTCGTTACTTCGAAAAATTAAAGCTTAAAACCTTCCAAATCTGTGACGAGTAGGCAAAGTAGTCGAAGGACTGTCGCAAAACTTTTTACGCGGCAACACGATCGATGGTACTTTTATAAGTCTATAGTATATAATCCTTGGTTACATGCGTAGAAATATTCCTCTTTTCTTTTATTGTAAGAAAACTACTTGACAGCTGGACTAGTCTTATATGAAGATCTAGTCTACTTGCTTTTTGAAAAAAAAACTACTCGATATGATGACGCCCTTTATAGGTTAGGGTCTTTTTTCGGTACGAGTGGTTGTGCTTCTGCTTGAAAGAAGTAGTCTTACTCCTTCGGCCAGATTTGCTTGATTGAGGGAGTGACCTTTCGCATGACTCCTTTATGACAGCAGCTGCATTGTCTAAACTTCCTTGAAGTGATAGGACGTCGTTCCGAGTGGGCATTTTGGGGACGAGGTAATTGTAGCTTGGGATAGCTTGGAATTTGACTAGTGTAGGTCTTCCAAATATTGCGCTGTATGGAGTGCTGAAGTCGATTACTTCGAAGCTTAGATACTCTGTCCTTGATTTGTTGCCATCGCTGAATGTTACTGGAAGTGTAGACCGATCCAATTGGCATAGCTTCTATGCCTAGAATGATTCCGAAGAACGGGGCGGTCGTGGGTACCATCAACTTTTTGGAGTCGAAACCCATGTCATGCAGGGATGAGACTGTTAGTAGATTAAGCACGGCCCCTCTGTCTATTAGTACCTTCGTAGTCTTGAGAGTACCAATCTCTGATTTCACCACGAGTGGTTGTGGGCTTGATTCTGAAAAAATTGCCCATTGATCCTTTTGTGACAAGAATATGTTGGTGTATGTCTTTCTTGGGAAGAAATGCCTGGAAACTGGTATCGTTTTCTTGCCTTGGTGTTCCTTTGCTGGTCGAGAGATCACCATTACCATAGTGTTGTGGTGCTGATATGTATAAGGCTCTTCTGGTATGTCCTTAACTGAAGTAGTCTTTTGATTCTTCATAGGGATCCCTAGTGCCTTTTTCAGCGTGTAGCATTCTTTACTGAAGTGCTTTTGATTTGGATGCAAAGTGCATCTCTTGTTAAGCACTTCCTTGAATGCTGCTGAATCAGAGTTTAATTTTAGCTCATTGAGCTATTGGATGACTGTTGTTGCGTCTTCGACTGGTTTCCTCTTGAGAGTACTCTGGATTTCTTGGGGCTGAATCTTCCAGTTATTTTGAGGATCGTATTGTTCCACTGCGGTGATCTGCAGACGTGCCTCTGAGTCATCACTTCCTGCTTCATTCGGGACCTCATAATGATCGAGTTGTGTGATGATTGTGGTGGTCAACCCGAGAAGATTTTTGATTTCAGCAGTTTGGTGCATACGGGATAGCCTGAAGTGCAGTTCCATGGCATTGGCCGCTGGAGAGTTGCAATGATTGCTTGGCTGAGCGAGTCTGCAGTTGCCTATTTTGCTTCGTAGAGTAGCACGTCGCTCGGCCCTCCTTTGGTTTTTAACCACTCGACTGTTCTTCCTTTCCTGCTCCTGGGTACTATTTAGTGCTTCTGAGAGCTCGAGGAATGCTTCCCTCTTGTAGAGATTGCCTTCTTTGAAGTCTTTGAGTCCAATCATGTATACGGCACGGTCCTGAGCGTGGTGTGCCATGTTGTTGTTCTTGATTTTGGCCCTGTCTTGATCGAAGCTTCCTTCTGGTTGAGTGGTCGGTTTGCCTCCAATCTACGGTTCTTCCTTCTGGTGTCGAAGTTATGAATAGGCATTGCCTGATTGCACCGTCAGATCCTTCATCATCCGAGTCCGAGTCGCGATCAAGTACTTGGACTGCCTTCTTGCAAGAAGTGGCATGCTCTAGACCGATCCGAATTAGGATATCCACATACTGCTCTATCATTGATTCGAATTGGGAACATATGAGTCTTTGGTAAGTGAATGCCAAGTTGTGTAACCTGAAAGTGGGTAGGATTTGATGGGTGCTTGAACCACTCGTCGAAATCGAGTCGGTTTCGGGGTGAATTTTCCGAGAGGAGTTTGAGAGTGAGCTTGATTCGAATGCTTTCCCCTTGATGATGTCAGACAGCTGGATTTCGTCGAAATCTTCGACGAGCTCCTCCATGCTTGGCAACGCCTGTCCTGACTGGAGTGTGTCGCCATCTTTGATCATCTTCTTGAGCTTGGTTCCGAGAGCAGCGCCTTCCCGGAACATCCTGTTTTGTTTTGAAGTCATCGAATTCTCCACAGGATTCTTGACGATCACCCCTACCTGGTGTGCGCAGATGTCGGTGTTTTACCGGCAGTCCTACCGAGGGGTATCCCAAGGTGGAGTGACAATAGAATCAGGAACTCGACGATTACGTGACACGAGATTTATACAGGTTTGGGCCGCCAATTAGCCGTAACACCCTACGTCCTGTAGCTAATCTTGTATTACGTAGGGTGAATATGAGTACAAGCTTTTCTTCTCGATCGATTATCAGAGAGACTAGTCTAGATTCTTTATGTCCTATGAGATTGGGTTATGATTGATTGTTCAACGTAGTAAGTTGAAATTGTCTTGAGAGGGGTCCCTGTCCAACCTTATATACTGGCTGGCAGGGTTACAAGAGTGGAATCCTAGTCCTATTCGAGTAGTAACCCGAGCAAGTCTCGCTATGCGAGTACTTTCCTAACATCGACTAGTTCCTATACCTCGTAGAGTCCTGTGTCGCCTTGCACCACGGTCTCAACTCGTTGCCATATCCTCCTTTGGAGTATTTCCTGCGATCGTGTGGGCCTCCATGTCTGTTGGCGCTCTTAATTGACACACTTTTAGTGCCATCTAACTAGAGTTTTTGGACTAGTTCATATACTAACTCACCACTTGGCACTGAAATAACCCCGTTTTCACATGTGTGTTGTATTTTGGAGCATATTATGTTTTTACAGGAAAAGGGCCCAATTTGGTGCATTTATATTCAAAGCCCAATACCAACATCAAGGCCGACGGAATCAATATTAGAAGGGGAAGCCCGACCGACATACTAATAGACTATGTGGGCTTTCATAGCCCAACTCATGGTACTAGGTGTCCACATTCATTTCCCTTGGGCTTGGGAGACTTAAGCATGAAGGAATTGGAGATTTGGAAAGTTATCCACGAGATCAAGTCAACCTCAGAGATATTCGCGCAGCCCAGGACAGTGTGATCTTCCGGTGCAGATTCGGAGACTGAACGGCCCCAAATGACAAAATGTTGAATACCAAAGTTGTTGGCATCGTCGAGCTCTTCGATTTGTACCTATGGTACACACAATTTGGCATAAGGAGCTAGAAGAAATGGCCCACAAAATGCAGGCTGCGCAGAGGAGTTTGAAATCAGACAGATTATCTTACAACGCGGTTTTAGGGATCTTAACTTCGTTTCCAAGGAAAGTCATGAATACAAAAGTTGTAGAGAATTTTGTTCTATACAATTTAGACTCCTGACTTGTCCTATTTGGATTACAGACTTGGGAGATATGACCTTAGAAAGGAAGGGATGTGAAACAGGAAAATCTGGATGAGATAGATCTTATGGAAATCAAGTTTGCTTAACAACTAAGCAAGGGTTTCGAGGATGGGAAGGAAGAGCACGACCCAAGGATCCATATGAAAGTACACTTGATAAGCTTTCCATCAAGTACTTGACCGCCCAAAACGGAGTTCGAATGAAGTCGTGGCGGCCGTAGCAAGTCAGAACTTTCCTGTAGTCCGAATTCAGCCTTTTCAAAATGTGTTGCACTTGATCTCTTTCCTTCCCTTGGTCAATGTGACGTGGTGGCCTGGTGGTGGACGTGAGAATACTTGGACTTGGTCCCCAATCCACTTCTTTTGTCCTCCATGCCTTCCATGTGTGTTTAACAGTTTTCATGTGTGTCATGTCCTCATCACGTGCAATAGAAGAAAATTAAATATTCAGAAGGTTCATTAAGTTGTCTTTCCAACGCATCAAGAACCAACATTTTTGGAGGTCCATACAAGGAATTATGTCAAAAACAGTGAGCATTACGCGTTCTGAAATCAGCTCGGGACAGATTGCATCACCCGAGCAAAACGGATGTAACTCTCTTGTTCGGAATCCGTTTTGGATAAATGAAGACTTGTTGGAAATATAATTTTGAGGGCTGTGCAATGGAGAATTAATTTGGCACATATTCAGTTCTGTACATTGAAGAAAAATTCGTGAAGAATAAGGCAGCACCGCATGGCGATGAAAAGTGAGACGACGATGATTTAAGAGATGGTAGTTTGGGAACGTCTTCCATTAAATGATCATGTTCAGTATGAGGAGTGAAAGAAATCTGCATGAAAACCTTTACTTCTTGCCTAAAGGATCATGGCTTCGTGATGATGAGAAGGTATGTGAGAAAGTCGAGCTTTATGACTCTAAATGAAGCGCTTTTCGGGAGGCAACCCGTTTCCTTGTGTTTTTATTTCTTAGAGACAATAAATAATGGCATCATGCTATGATGATTGACTTGTGGCTAATTAATCTAGCTTTATTTTCTTTTTAGACCACCATCACGCTCATGTTCATATTTATTTTCCCGCTTGCATCGCATGTTTTCCTCAACATAATGTTTGCACCATATAGTTCATTTAGCCTTGCATGTTTTGCATATAGTTAGCATGGTTGATCTTTAGACTTAATGATGAATGCTTTCATATCCATGATAGTGCTTAAGCTTGGCATTTTCATTTGTGATCTTCTGTAAACATGGTGTTTAAACTTGATTGCGGACCTACATCATTCAATTCGATAAACCATGCTAGCCATCCATTTGTTTTCATGTTGCATAGGTTGGTTTATAAACTTTGCTATGCGCTTTATTTTTCTTGTGCTATAAAGAATTATTATTCTTGGGATAGACATGGTGTTTTGACCTTGGTTAATAAGTTTTTATGGCTATGGATAAATTGAGCCACCTAGTTGTAAACATGGTGTTTAGAACTAGGTGTAAACATTGTCTTTGTTTATATGCTTTCCTTTCATTTGCATACACACTTTGCACTCACGTACACCCATTAGGTTTTTATTTTTATTTTTTTACTAGACTAATTATGCCACAAGTTAAAAGTCTTAGGATATGTTGTTGGAAGGTTGGCAACTGTTTCTACTCCCAAGCGTCACCTGGGGGTAGAATGTGCACTTGAAATATTTTGCAGACAAGATGAAAAAGCTCTCATGAAAAGGAAATTGAAGGACGACAAGAATGAAGCGACACACAAAGAATATAAAATGTCATGTGTTCTTCTTCCATACCTAGCAAAACACTAAGCATGGGGGCCTTGCACCTTGGGATGTTGAACATGATGCATAAAGAGAACAAGAACAAGAGCACAAACATCTCCGCATCATTGCACAAGGAACTTTTGTTGTCATCAAGGCGCTCAGCCTCTACGTCGTATTCTGATATAGAAAGAAAAGAACCGAACTCCTGGAGGGTGAAAGAAGAATCTCAAGTTGATACTCTGCCAAGGAATCTGTCCACAACTGGTACTTCACATGCCTTAGAAGTATATTTGAATGAGAGTGAATGAAATGAGCAAACGTTACTAGGAAGGTGAACTCGCTATCAAACTACTGCCTGCGCTACTTGAAGGACTCCCAGTGCTACCTCAGAAGCAAACAATGGTATATTTTTGGATATTAAGAGGCCCCATGAAGTCTATGTTCCAATGGATCAAGCGGCAAGTCAATCGGAGGTTCCTACAAAGGGTTATGGCCAAATCACTGAACGCCGCACGTCCTGAAACTCAGTTTTGGACAGCACGCAGTGCTGAAGCAAAACGGGCATAACTCACTCGTTTGAACTCCGTTTTTGATGAATGACCACACATTAGAAAGGTAATTTCATAAACTTTTCAATAGAACTATATTTTGGTATATGTTCTGTTCTGTACAGGGGAGAAAATCTATGGAGAAGAGGCAGCAACAAGACGATGACAACAAAACGAAGGAGATGGAGATGACGTTGATGAGAAGATTGGGCAGCGGTTCAACTAAGCACACATGATCAAACTCAGGAGCTAAGGAGCATTGGAAAATCAAGACACAAGTATGCTGCATTCAATACATGGATTTGTTAGAAACAAACCACGAAAGACTACAATACGGTAACATCTTCATGGACCTTCTCTTTTCCTTCTAAATGCTTGTACATATACATGTCACCGACCTTAGTGTAGAAAACCTTTGTATTTATCTCAAAAATAACATGGCACTAGGAGGACAACCTAGATTTCTTTTTTTTTCTTTTCAATAAATAGGCATGACCATGTGCTCACCTCGATGTTTTATATTGTCTATGCGTATGGAAAAATGATAAAAGTTGCCGCTTTATTTTACCTACATGATGTTATACATGCATTGGCTAATTTCTCTCTATAACATGATCTTAAATTGTTTTAATTACTGACTCTTTTAATTGTGGAGGTTAAATGACTTTATTCTATGACCCACATACATTTCATTGCTCTTTGATTTAAGTTTATGATAACCCGATGCCTTGTGTTGTTTTTACTAAAACCAAACTCTCATGCTATCTACATTCGTGAAATTCTTGGAAAGTTCTACCTACCAAAGCCTATATATTCATGCATGCTCTTTCATGATGAAACCTTAGATTGCAAACTTATATTTTGATGAGTTGGATTAAGATAGATTTCTTTGGTACGAGACTAAGAAGCTGGCCATTCCGTTTTTGCGTAACTTCTTTTTGCTAGCCTATCTATCCATGCATTGTGAGTTTCCACACTGGGAACATCGCAAACTTCGTTGGATATCCACCCTAAACCAAAAATGTCTCTTTGTGATTACCTCCTTGACCACAACCCAAAAGAATTGAGTATGGAGATTTATTCGTCAGAGTTTCAGACAAAACAGAAGCACCACATGGAGAATATATCCTTGGGAAGCATCTACAAGTGCACTAGAGAAAAATCAGAAGCAACAGAGGGAGGAACAACCCAGGCGGCGCGGCCAGGACCCTTCCTTGCCGCGCGGCCAGAGGCAATTTTTTGGTGGCCTCAAAAATTTTTGTCGAAGTACGCCGTGAAGATTCTAGTCATTCTCTGCAGGATTAGAGGATTTCATACTCTACTCAGCGGTGATTTAATTTCCCACTCCTTTGCTCGAGGATGAGCTATTGTTCAAGCATGGGGGGAGAGTCATCGCATTATCTCTGACCACCGTTGAGTAAGTATCATGTTACAAAGGTTCTAAGGAGCATATATAAAAGAAAAAATATGTAGAAAAGAAAAATGAAAAGAAACAAAGAGAAAGAAATAAGAAAATAAAAAAGAAAGAAAATAAAATAAATGTGCTCCTTAGTTCTCTTTGTTTCATCAAATTCTTAATGCCTAGAAAATATACTCCATACTCAATTATTCCAACCATGTGCAATCCGACAAAGAGGACTTCATTTGTGCCTCGGTGTCACCATTTGCCATTTGCACATGTCCACCTATCTAAAAGTGTGTGTTCCATCTCTCCCTCTCCAACATTTATTTTCTCATGGACTTTTTGACGAGTCTCGATAAATCCATTAGATTTCTCTCTTAGTTTGACAATATTTCAGATATAATGTTTTGCTAGGATTGTTTTGACCTATCAAGCTCCGCATAAGCCTTCCACTTTTATATATGAGTAGAATAGGTTGAAAATAATCTAGTATAGGCTTGAGCGACTTGATGAGATGAGAGTTTCCATGAACTTTTGCAAGAGAACCTCACTTATGTTGGATATGCTTCTTTTTGAAAATTCTTCACGATGGAAGAAGGTAAAGGTTTGAAGTTCACTTAAATTTGATAGCATTACATTTATTTCTTATTGTGGCTTGATCTTTATTGGTAGTATATCTTCCATAATGAAAAAAGAAGCCGGTCACAACTTGAACATCAATGTTCAATTCTTAAGAGAGACCAATATGTCTTGTTATGTATGATTAAGTGTAGGGATGATATTGGAAGGCGACGCTGATTTCCCTTAAGCAAGAATTGACTTACTCGAGGACGAGCAAGGTTTAAGCATGGGGGGATTGTTGGCGCTCTTAATTGACACACTTTTAGTGCCATCTAAGTGGAGCTTTTGGACTAATTCATATAATAACTCGCCACTTGGCACTAAAATAACCCCGTTTCCATATGTGTGTTGCATTTTGGAGCATATTGTGTTTTTACAGGAAAAAGGTCCAATTTGGTGCATTTATATTCAAAGCCCAATACCAACACCAAGGCTGGCGGAATCAATATTAGAAAGGGAAGCCCGACCGACATACTAATAGACTATGTGGGTTTTGATAGCCCAACTCATGGTCCTAGATGTCCACATTCAATGAACCTTGGGCTTGGGAGACTTAAGCATTAAGGAATTGGAGATTTGGAAAGTTATTCACGAGATCAAGTCAACCTCAGAAATATTCGCGCAGCCTAGGACACTGTGATCTTCCAGTGCAGATTCGGAGACTGTAACAGCCTCAAATGACAAAATGTTGAATACCAAAGTTGTTGGCATCGTCGAGCTCTTCGATTTGGACCTACGGAACACATGATTTGGAATAAGGAGCTAGGCGATATGGCCCCGAAATGCAGGCTGCACAGAGGAGTCTAAAATCAGACAGATTATCTTACAACAAGGTTTTGGGATCTTAACTTCGTTTCCAAGGGAAGTCATGAATACCAAAGTTGTATAGAATTTTGTGCTATACAATTAAGACTCCTGATTTGCCCTATTGTGAGTCCAGACGTGGCTGATATGACCTTAGAAAAGAAGGGCTGCGAAACAAGAAAATCTGGACGAGGTAGATCTTATGGAAATCAAGTTTGTTTAATAACTAAGCAAGGGTTTCGTGGATGGGAAGGAAGAGCACGACCCAAGGCTCCCCAAGGAGTATATATACAACCTCTAAGCGCCCCAAGACACACCATTGATACACTGTTCAGATCCATCCACCACAAGATGAGGAATAGAGACTAGGTAAGTTCACCACGACGACGAACACCGGCGGAGGGCTAGGAGATCAAGGGAGGCCTCAAGCCGAGGAAACCTAGGGCGCCGTCCTAGGGGGTTCCTCTCCTCTCTTGCCGCCATCTTCGGTGACGACGTTCCTCAGAGTCTTCATCACCCCTTTGTGCATCAATCTCTGTAAGATGATGGGGTAATGCCTCTGTTCATCCCTAGGGTTGTATGGATCTATGATATGTATTCTCTACATGCACTTTATGCCTATCAATGTTTCATGGTCTATGTCTTTGCAATGCTTAATATACATGTGTGAGATCTCCATATATTCTTAGTAGGGTTTGTGGTAATCGTGGTGATTAGCCTAACTCTATGGATGCTTTGATATAGATGTGTTAGCGTGGCGTTGATTACCCTTGTGTAGTGACAGTATGCAGGAGGGAAAAGGCCGAGCGACCACATAACCGCTATGATGCTAGTGAAGGCAACATTATCTATGTAGTAGATGCATATTCATATGAACCTAGATCCTAGGGAGGGAACGCTTATCTATCTTTGTTGCTCTCTTGTATCAATCTTCGCTATCTTGTGCCCACCTTTTGTGATGAGGACATGACACACATGCATACGACCATGATTGGGTCACGCATTAGTGAAAGAGGTGTCTAACAAGGTTGTCCAAGTCATGAGGGAGGCCCAAGGCTAATCCAATTCGAGTCACCAAGGTGGAGGCCCAAAGGAACTCAAGTTTCGAGTCCACTTCAGAGTCCACGAACAGCGCGTACTAAAATTGACGCCCAGGCCGCATACAGAGTCTGTTTTCAATGTTCTATATATCGATGGAACGAGATTTTCATAGAGCTTCCAATGGCACTGGTTTCAGGCCCAAATTTCATCTGCATCGACGGAAATCGCAGAAACAATTGGACATTCAGAATCTGTCAAAGTGCTGCGGGCTAAGTTGGCTCTGTATCGTGTCGGGCCTTAAGCCCAAGTTGTGGCCGACCCCATGGTCGCCCCCAACCCTAGGAGGACGTCCTCCTAGCTCATATATTCAGTAGCCGCCACCACATTAGGACTTGAGTTTTGTTTTACATCTAGCTTTAGCTACATTCGACACCGCACAAATATGTGCTATCCTCGTGTGATTCAGAACTCCACCTTCGAGTGATATTAAGATTGCTCGCTTTCTTTTTCTTGTTCGTTCTTCGATTGCATACAGGAAGTTGCTGATCTTGATTGCAACAGGTTCGGCAACCCAGGGAGTTGGTTCAGTGATTGCATTGGCGCTTCGGGTTCGCTCGTCGTAGTCGGATCGTGAGGGTCGACTTCCACCAAATCGAAATTACCTCCACTCACCGAAAGATCGGGCACTTCAGCTCTATCATTTTGCTCCTTAGATTAATCTAGTTTAGTTCGTCTCTCTACATAACTCATAAACCTAGTTTCGTTGGTAAGATTAGTATAAAGTAAGAACCTACATCCTACTTGTTCCACGGATTGATAAACCTTGGGGAATACTCTAAGGGAAAAGCTACACACGATCCGTGCGCTTGCGGTTCAATCTTGATGTGCGTTTGCGCCGCCAACAATGTCCGACAAGGACCTACTCTTAGTTGCTCTTTGGCAAAACAAACCCACCAGCCAAAAGCCTTGCATGTCTAGGAGTCGGTGATGTAGTTTTCACCCGACGGGTAAGTCTTGCGGAGTATTAGTATACTCAGCCTTGCTTTGTTGATTGTTTTCAGGGAGTTCCCTCGAGGAAATGGTAGTCAGTTTCACTTGGCCAACCACTCTTCCTCTTGGTTGGACTATTGATGGGATGCTGTTGATGTCAAGTAACATTGTGAAGGCTTCACATGGTGTTACACTCCAAAGAAGTTATCGTGTTTTAAAAATTTCCGCTGCATCACGTACTCTGAGAATCTCTATTTCAGTTATAAATTTGGTTTGTAATAAAGTACCTCAATGGGGCCTATTGAATAATTGTGGATTGTTGTAATCTCTAGGACTCGCCTTTGTGTGAGTATTTGCACGACTCGTTTCGATCGAGGTAACTGTTTGTGGTTGCATCGGGCTTGACCCGACAGACTGTCACCTTAATTCGATCTAAGTGTCTGATCGCGTTTGATGTGATGTTTAATACACTTAAACTGGATTAATTTGAGCGGTTCTGCCACAAAAATGAATGGCTAAAAAGAGCCTTTTAAAAAGAAAAAATAAAACAAGCAGTGTTCACGATGGAAAATAGTACGGCCCCCGCCCTGATCATTTACCTATAGAATTTTATCAATCAGGGTGGGAGGTAATTAAACATGATTTCCTTGACTTGGTAAAAGAATTTGAAGAACACAAACTGGACTTAGCCAGAATTAATTACGGGGTGATAACCCTGATTCCAAAAACAAAAGATGCTAGCAAAATACAACAGCCAGATTTGCCTGCTTAATGTCGTCTATAAGATCATAACCAAATTTGTGATGCTTAGATTTGAAAGAAGTATGAGCAGAATCATAAACCCATGTCAAACCATCTTTATTAAACGAAGAAACATTATGGATGGGGAGATGTTCTTACATTAGATTTTACATGATACAAGGATTAAGAAGAAACAGGGTGTAGTGTTGAAATTGGATTTCGAGAAGAGTTATGATAACATAACCTGGGACTTTATGTTCAAGTACTTAAGATAGAGAGGGTTTAGCAAGGTTTGGTGTAGATGGATAAGGGAGGTAGTAATTAGTGGAACACTATCAGTCAAAGTTAATGACTCAGTAGGAAGTTACTTCAAAAGGTGGAAAGGGGTAAGACAAGGGGACCCTCTGTCTGCCCTGCTCTTTATCCTGGCAGCAGACACTTTGGCAAACATGATTCATCAAGCTCAAAAAAGGGGACTATTAGCGGGTTGATCCCACACTACATTCCTAATGGTATTGCAATTTTGCAATACGCTCATGATACAATTCTATGTTTGCAAGATAATGAAGAAAACATGCAGAACATGAAGTTGTTTCTTTACATTTATGAAAGAATTTCCGGTCTAAAGTTAACAAAATTGAAGTAATTTTGATGTCACAAGATGAACAGAAGTCTTTATTGTACTCTGATATGATGAATTATGCAACAAGTTGTTGGCCAATTAAATATTTAGGAGTCCCTGTCTTGGGCTCCGAACTTCACATAATGGATTGGCTCAAGCTGGATGAGAAACTACTTGAAAAGGCTAGATGGGTGGCTAGGTAGCTCTCTTTCTTTTGGTGGCAGAGTACCTCTAATAAATGCATGTCTAAGTAGTATTCTAATTTATCGCATGTTCATGTATCTTCTCCCAAAAACAATCATTAAAAGAATGGATAAGACAACAAAGAGGTTCTTTTGGCAAGGATGTGGAACAAAAAGGAAATATCACTTAGTTAAATGGACTAAGATTATAAAACCAAAGAAAAAAGGTGGTCTGGGCATTAAGGATCTGCAAAAAATGAATGTTATATGACCCTTCTCTGTAGGTGGTGGTGGAAGATAGAAAAAGGAGAGGGTCAGTGGACAATAGTCAAAAAGAAATACCTTAGGAAGGGGTGTATTTCACAGTTGAAACCAGCTCCACTTAACTCCCCAGTCTAGAATGACTTGATTAAGATCAAGGAGTTCTATCTAATGGGAAGAATTGTAGGTATCGGAAATGGCAGGGCTACTAACTTTTGGGTGGACCCTTGGTGTGGCTCTGTATCCTTGAAGGACAAATTCCCAAGACTTTTTGTGTAGATGAGATAGCTGCCAAAGGATGGAGGTTGACATTTAGATGTTGACTGGATGAGAGAGCTCAAAACCAGCTCAGACAGTTGAGAGATATGCTCACTGCCTGTGCATTGTCTCATGAGAATGATAACCCGATATGGGTCTAGGAAAAATCTAGAACTTTCTCAGTGAAATCTGTGTACAAACAAACACCTCTGTAGCTCAGATTTTCGTAACTGGAATAGCACAATTTTGAAGGCAAAAATCCCTCTAAAAATAAAGATTTTCATGTGGTTAATTCAGAATGTTGCAATTTTAACTAGAGATAACTTGAGTAAAAGGAATTGGCAAGGAGACAAGAAGTGTAGTTTTTGTCCCTATGATGAATCCGTGGAGCATATTTTCTTTGAATGCACTATTACAAAGTATGTTTGGAGCCTAATTGCGATGGTTATTGGAGCCAACTGTAGACCTTCCTCTTCTGCTCAGTTCTGGTACTAGGCGGAGAGATACTTGCATGAGTACAAACAGATCTTTATGGTTGGTTTAGTGGTTGTTTGCTAGGCATTATGGAAAACCAAAATCTGGTTTGCTTTGAAAAGAAAAAAAATAAAATCTTCTACTAAGATCGTGTGTTTCGCTGCTTCTACTTTATTATATTGGGTAGTTCTACAGAATCAGGAGATGAAGCAAGTGGTGGAACAAGGTGTCACACCCAGATTTACACAAAACCTGAATGCGGCCACATGTGTGCCCAGGACGTCCACAGAACACGTACAGCTTACAAATATGG
Organism: Urochloa ruziziensis; assembly: GCA_015476505.1. NCBI lineage: Eukaryota > Viridiplantae > Streptophyta > Magnoliopsida > Poales > Poaceae > Urochloa > Urochloa ruziziensis. Next base: position 31,896,871 of record CM027123.1, on the reverse strand, counting down.
ATCTCAGAGAACACAATGCTCGAATAAAAATAGTTTACATCTAGAGTTTAACACAAAGACATAGTCTTACATAAATAACACTGCGGAAGTCTATTTATTAAAGCTCTCAAACTAGAGACGAATGGCGCCTCAATCCCACAGGGACGCCGACTGGTTGATCGTAGCTCAGAAGTAGGGGAGATCCTCTGGGAAGTCTGCGATCGGATCCTCATTCACTGCTCCATCTGTTACCCGTCCCAGATTTTGTTGATTGTTGGCAAGTGTAAGTAACTCATCTTACTTAGCAAGTATAACAGGAGTTTATGCAAGGCTAAAAAGGCTGACTCGGGTTGACTGCTTTAGCTCTTTTAATTGGTTCGTTTTATTACTCGCCTGATTACTACAAGTGTATGAGAACTCCCAGTTAAAACCCCATTAAAGGTGTATAAACATTAGAACCATCGATCAACATCATTAACATCCTCTTCAAATCAAAAAGGATCCAGGCCGCTCATGACTGTGAGCATGGCTATCATGATAGATTTACACTCTGCAGAGGTTTCGCCCTTTCCCCAACCGTTAGCGTAAAAGCTCAAAGGAGCTTTCAACCCAACCACGCACGTACCACACTTCCGAGGTGTGAGTGCATAGGGACGCTACAAGGCTTTTTCACTAGACACCCTAACAAACACAGTAGCCGTTTTGGTTCAACTAGCAGCGCATGACTCCGACGCATCGAGATTGACCGTCGCTCAGGGCGCAGCGTGAGGGGGGTCAATGACGTCCAGAGCGCGGGTATCACCCCGCAACGTGTGGAGTATCAGGGCGCAGCGTAAACACTCCTACACGGGACTGTGCCTAACAAGACATAGCCAACGGACCTCAGAGCGCAGGTGAGTCCGTCCCCGATGGATCAAAAGCCATACTTGCACTGCGGTTCCCCACGTACGCCTTCCGGTAACCACTGGTAATCTAGAGACGTACAAGCTACTTGTCCAAAACCAGAGCCATAATAGTTACGGCGGCGGCGACAGGTTCCTGGGATGCCTCTTCATGAACCGGACCTTAAGGAGAGACACTAGAGCATACACGAAGCAAAGCTCTAGCTCCCTGAACCATGTTGCTAAAAAGCAGGTTTTACCATTAAGTTAAAGTGAACCATTAAGTCATGATTAACCGTTAAATAAGGTGATGTAGCTGCGCTTAGCAAAAAGAACTACCCATATGCATAAACCCGGGTAATAACAAGGACAGGATAAAAGTACTAGGAATTGCCTTAAGGTAAACAAATTAAGACACATGCATATGTATAAATGATTGCGATAGTGTATAGGTATCAAGGATGTTCCATGCTATACTTGCCTTCCTCAAAGCCCGGCTGCAGTTGCAAGTCTTGCTCCTCGAACTCCTGGTCGCCCACGAACTCGAACGGCTCTCCGGCTGCTCACACAATGACCACACAATCATCAGACAAACCAATACATGCAAGCAAAGTTACTCTATTACAACAGTACACCAAACAGTAACAAAAGAGCAAGAAAAGGCTATAAAACTATTTTACGCTTCGCTACGAACACATGGGCGCGAGAATCACCCAAAATGGAGCTAAAACGTGAAAACTACGCTAAAAACAAGATCTAGGGGCTTAAATGTAAAGAAAAGGACTAAACTGAAATAAATCTAAAACAGCGCTGGACTGATTTGTAAATAAAAGAAAGATCAGGGACCTCTACGCAAAAGCAGCAGACGGCGGGGACGGCCGCTGGCGTCAGCAGACGCCGTCTGCTGACGTCGGCGTGACGCAGGGCGGCGGCGCGGTGGACCGGCCGTGGACCGCACCGTGGACGCGGTCCATTGGCCCACGGTGGACCGGGGTCATACCCCTTCGGGGGGCTTGATCCTGGCCGTCTGGATAGATCCGGCGGCGGGCGGCACTCCGACGCGCCGGGGCGGCGGCGGACGGCGGGTGGTGCGGCGGCGGCGGCGACACGTCTGGGCGCTGCGGTGCACGGGGAAGGGCGCGAGAACCACGGGACGGCGCGGGAGCTCACCGGGAACACGAAGAGGGCGGCGGCGACAGCGAAGCGAGGCCGCGGTGCGGCTCGACTAGGGTTAGGGTTTTACGGCGGCGCGACGGGGGCTCGGGTGCTAGGGTTGTGGGGGCCGAGGGTCGTGGCGGCGCGTGATAGAGCTGGAGTGCCCGATCTTTCGGTGAGTGGAGATAATTTCGACTTGGTAGAAGTAGACCCTCACGATCCGACTATGACGAGCAAACCCGAAGCGCCAATGCAATCGCTGAACCAACTCCCTGTGGTTACCGACCTTGTAGAAGCAAGATCAGCCTGATCACGAAGATCAATTCCTGTACGCAATCGAAGAACGAACAAGAAAAAGAGGCGAGCAATCTTAATATCACTCGAAGGTGAAGTTATGAATCACACGAGGACAACACGTGTTTGTGCGTGTTCGGTGTAGCTAAAGCTAGATGTAAAACAAAACCCAAGTGTTCTTGGCGGCGGCTAGGAGGTATATGATAGGGGGAGGACGTCCACAGGGGTGCTGGGGTCGTGCTCCAACCCTAGGACGCGTCCCTAATAGACCCAACTTGATACACGGCCCGTGGGCCAAAATCTGGTGGCGCAGCATCTAGACAGAAAAACCTTCGGTCAATGATTTAACGATTGCGGCCGCCTCGGGATAGATATGGACATGAGTCTGGATCCATATAAAAGTAGACTTAATAAGATTTCCATCAAGTACTTGAACGCCCCAAACGGAGTCCGGATGAGGTCATGGCGGCCGTCGAAAGTAAGGACTTCCCTGCAGTCCGAATCCAGCGTTTCCAAAATGTGTTGGATTCAATCTCTTTATTTCCTTAGGCCAAAAGTGACGTGATAGCCTGGTGGAGAACGTGAGAACACTTGGACTTGGTCCCCAATCAACCTCTTTGGTCCTCCATGCCTTCCATGTGTGTTTAACACCCTTCATGTGTGTCATGTCCTAATCATCCTCCCCTTCTTGACGAAAAGACGTCCTCGGCGTCAATTGTACTTGAAACTGATCCTGCACAACACAAAGGAGAACAGGGTTTCGAAAACCAAGGAAATCAAAAATATTAAGGGCAGGGATGTCACTATGTTTCCAATTGGCAAAAGTGTCATCTCGCATAGAACTTTTTAGCAAGCATGTAAGCTTCTTGATCGGGCGACACACGATGTTTTTCAACAAGATCCTGCACAAGATGAGTACCAACAAAAGACAAAGCAGGCATAGATAGCAACCAGCAAGGCTCCCCTTCTTTGGATTGAACATGTTTCTTTAAAATAAAGCTAGAGAATTTGGATGTGACCTGATTATTGTTATTGTAGCCCTCTAATTTATCACATTGTTGTCCAACCAAAGAAGATTTCAGATTTGAACAAATATAAACTCGATGCACCATATATTCTCCATTGTGATCATATTTGCCAATGAAGTGATATGTATTGCTAGATAAGGATGACAATTCAGGATATGCAAGAAATCTATCCTCCAAACAATTTAGATTACATAGAACATCAAATTCAATATAACCTAAAGTATTTAAAGAAGATAGCAATTTTTGTTCATCATTTGCACAAGTAATTGGAACAAACATTTTATTTTCAGCAGAATTATATGGCTCCAAAGCATGTGTATCATCATTATGAAGTAATTGTGGCAGAGGAATAGAAGAATCACTATCACACAACTCTTCTCTATCACAAGGAACATCAAGCAAATGATCTTTTGACAAAGGCAAAATTAGTAAGGGTTCTTTCGATAGTTGCTCTATGTTATCATGTTGAATGTCAGCACAAGGGTGTGATTTTAAAACATGTACAACAGAAGCATTATCATACAAATCATCTTTATCACAGGTAGCAACAAGCATATCATCATGTGACAAAGATACGTCAAGAGATGGTTCCACTAACAATTGCTCTATGATAGCATGAAGTGTGGAAAATTCAGCACAGTAGAAGTGGTCTCACCATCCGTGAGTGGAGCACCTGTGGTCGACGATGTTGTAGGTGTGGTCGTCTTCTCACGCGGTGTAGTGCTAGGCGTGGATGTCGTAGGGAGAGCAGGATCTGCGCTGGATGTCGGGCTTCATCCTGCAAAAGAGTTAGTATATGTCGTCGAGCGGCGTCCCTGCACTTCACGTTCAGCTTTGCAAGCATACTCAAGTAATGTGGGCATATCAACATAATCATTATAATCAAGTATGTCCTGAATTTCGCGGTTCAAACCACCGCAAAAACGTGCCATAGCAGCATCATCCGTCTCAAACAAACCACAACGAATCATACCTTTTTGTAGCTCCTGGTAATAGTCCTCAACAGATTGTTGACCTTGCTGAAATCGCTGCATTTGTTTAAGCAAATCTCGGGCATAATATGAAGGTACAAATCGATGTGGCATAGCAACTTTTAATTGAGTCCAAGTGGTTGGAATAGACGTGGGATGTTTTAGCTTATAATCACGCCACCACATTAAAGCAAAAAGAGTAAATTCACTAATAGCAGCTTTAACTTGTGCACTAGCAGGAATATCATGGCATGAAAAAATCTGTTCAACCTCTAATTCCCAATCAAGATATGCAGCAGGATCATATTTGCCATTATAAGAAGGGATCTTAAATTTAATCTTAGCAAATGAATCATGAACAGGATTACATACCACACGGCAGGCACGACCACGGCGTTCTCCATCCTCCTGCTCCGTGTCACCACCATAGCCCTTCTGCAATTTCGTGTCATCGTCTCCTGACATGATTAGCACAAACACAAAAACAAATCCTACGGCAACAAAGGTGTGTATGGAAAGCTCACAAAGATGCTGCGATCAAGTTCTTATCCGTTCTTACCAAGCAACAGGGGCGACCTGCAAGCAACAAGTAGCACTTGCGAAAGATTGGAGCAGCGATTGCCTGGAGAAACAAAGTCGGCTCGTCGTAGGAATATGTGTAGTTCTGGGTAGGCTGCACTCAAGTCAAGGATTAGCACAATCAAACAATAATGCAAAGCTGAATTACAGTGCTAAACACGTAACAAAGCTACTGGAAACAAGTGCAACGCGCTATGGAGCAAGCAAAGGTAACAAGGAAGTGGGTATGCAGAAACGGGAAACCTCCTGGAGCCCAGTACGCTGTGTAAACGGCGTTTTTTGGCTTTGAAACCGAATTCACCTGGCAAAACGGCGTTTTTTGGCTTTGAAACCGAATTCACCTGGCAAAGCCAGGTGGCCTATATAGGAGAATTTCGTAAGCTTTTCGGAAAAAAAAAGAACGCTGAAAACGGAGATCTGAGCGAAAAGTTATGGTCGTTTTCGTGAAGGTGTTCGAAACTGCACAAAACTTCCAAACGTAAACCGAGCAAGATTAGGCAACTTTGCAGTTTCCCTTTTTTTATTCTTTCCTTTTTTTCTTTTCCTTTTTTATATTTCCTTTTTTGTTTCTTTCCTTTTTTGTTTCTTTTTTTTCCAAACTTCGAACACACGGCCGAGTAGGACTCGGTGTGGGAGGCGCGGCCGAGGCAGGGAGGGTTTCGGTTTTTTGGGGGGTGGAGTTGTAGGGTTTGAGTGGGACTCGATGAGAGGGAAAGTGGCTGCGGCTGCGATGTGAGGTGGCGACGGCGAGGTAAAGCGGCGGCGGCGAGGTAAAACTGCGGCTATGAGGTGGGGCGGCGGCGGTGATGGAAAAGCGGCGGAAGCACAAAGTGACCAGCAACAATTGAACGCGAAGCACACAAATTCAACAACGCAAATTATTGAAAGAAAGTTCAAGGCGAAGAAAGGTGTCGGGACAATGATCTAACCTGATTTTTTTGTTTTTGTGGACTGTAGGTAAAGGAACAACACTTGATAAAACTCACCGATCAACTTGGACTTTTGATACCACTTGATAGAGGTAGAGTGCCCGATCTTTCGGTGAGTGGAGATAATTTCGACTTGGTGGAAGTAGACCCTCACGATCCGACTACGACGAGCAAACCCGAAGCGCCAATGCAATCGCTGAACCAACTCCCTGTGGTTACCGACCTTGTTGAAGCAAGATCAGCCTGATCATGAAGATCAATTCCTGTACGCAATCGAAGAACGAACAAGAAAAAGAGGCGAGCAATCTTAATATCACTCGAAGGTGGAGTTCTGAATCACACGAGGACAGCACGTGTTTGTGTGTGTTCGGTGTAGCTAAAGCTATATGTAAAACAAAACCCAAGTGTTCTTGGCGGCGGCTAGGAGGTATATGATAGGGGGAGGACGTCCACAGGGGTGCTGGGGTCGTACTCCAACCCTAGGATGCGTCCCTAATGGACCCAACTTGATACACGGCCCGTGGGCCAAAATCAGGTGGCGCAGCACCTGAACAGAAAAACCTTCGGTCAATGATTTAACGATTGCGGCCGCCTCGGGATAGATATGGACATGAGTCTGGATCCATATGAAAGTAGACTTAATAAGCTTTCCATCAAGTACTTGAACGTCCCAAACGGGGTCCGGATGAGGTCATGGCGGCCGTCGAAAGTTAGGACTTCCCTGCAGTCCGAATCCAGCGTTTTCAAAACGTGTTGGATTCAATCTCTTTATTTCCTTAGGCCAAAAGTGACGTGATAGCCTGGTGGAGAACGTGAGAATACTTGGACTTGGTCCCCAATCAACCTCTTTGGTCCTCCATGCCTTCCATGTGTGTTTAACACCCTTCATGTGTGTCATGTCCTCATCAGCGCGCCTTAAATAGGCCAGGGGTGGCCTAGGCGTGCGGGCCAAGGCACGCGGGCGCGGGGTCGGACGCGGCGCAGCGGCGGGCGGCGGTCGGACTCGAGCTCGGACTCGAGCGGCGGCGGCGCGAGGAAGCGGCTGACGGGTGGGCCCCGCCTGGCAGCGAGCGCGCGCGCTGGCTGGCGGGCTGCGGCGCGCGCGCGAGCGGGCTGGGCTGTGGCCCACCAAGCGGGGAGGCAAGGCGCAGCGGCTGGGCCGCGCTGGCCTGCGGCCTGCTGGGCTGCTGCGCGTGCGGGGAAGGGAAGGAGGGGGTCGCGCTGCGCTGGGCCGGCTGGCTGGGCTGGCAGGCTGCCGCGGGAGAGAAAGGTAAGAGTGGGGAAAAAGAACAAGGGGCGAAAACAGACTTTTAGGAAAAAGAGAGAAAAACAAAAGGAAAAACAAGCCAACTCAAGCAACCAAAAATTGTGCAGCAGCATGAATGCAACATACAAGTTTCTACACCTTATATTTGATTTTAAATCTCAGAAAAGTCTTATTTCCCTAGGATTATTATGAGCAATTTAAATAAAGCGATTAAATTACTAGAAATTTTACAAAGGCATTTTTAGGGTGTTACACAAGTTGTTGCGGCCATGAAGGAGACATCACTGTTCTTTCATCCTTAGGAACAAGCTTTAGACGAAAATGGTGTGGTGCTTCTGCAGTAGAAGAGGAAGGAGGGGAAAAGGTGGTGTGTAGAGGTGGGAAGTTGTTCAAGCCGGAGGCCGTTTTATTTTGTTACCAGGAGTTCTATGAGCAGTGTTCCGAGCCCTCTGTGCTCGATGGTTGCTCTCTCAAACTGTAAAAGGGTAGTCTGCACTTTTGATTTTGGTATACGCTAAAACTCTTGTAATTTCGTTGCTCTCCGTAATGAAATTCGGGCGAGACCCTTAGTGCAAAAAACTGCTAGGATGCGACCTTGCCACTTTGCCAGAGATCCGATTAACGTGATCCTTCATGGACGACGTGCAACAAGAGCTAAAAAAACTACAGCATGGGCATGAATGGCCCAATGAGAGCTCATATATATTACCGCATTTCGGTTTTTTGAGATAACCAGATATTTAGGCTCTTACTATGTTACAACTTTTTAAAAAAACTATTTTCGTGGATGGACTTTAGTTTGCTTTTGCATATCAAAGTGGAAAATATGCATACTCCAAAGGGGGAAGAAACGTGACGGCTGACGATATTGCAAAATCAATCGACAGAGGAGAATACACTAAAACTAACACAGGTGTGCTTTAGACAACACTTTTTAGTCTCATTTAGACTTTAAATTTCCAAATAGATGTGGATTAGTTCATTAGACAGTTTGTGGTAGCTAAAAGGGTCTAAGCAACTCCAAGAGTTCCCCAAAAAATTCTGTCCCAAAACTATATATTGGGGGCTCTTCCAAAGGGTTTTCTTCCTAAAACCATATGAACCCACGACAACCCGCTAATAACTAGTCCCTAATATTACAAAAAGACCACATCATTATAATTGGGCCCGTACTTACGATCTCAGCGTCGCCTCAAGAAAGTCACATCAGTACGGATTTTTCATGCCACCAGGATCCAGGTAAAAGGAGTCCTAAGGTCTCCAACTCCAATTGGAGACAGGTAAAACGGATTCGCTATGAGTCGATGAAGCCTTTCCATGCAACTAGAGTTGGATTCGTCGTCAGATGATGACGGTGACGATTTCCTCCTCTCTGTTACTGTAACACCCAGGAAACATAAAGTGCAAAATACGCTTTTAAGCTAGGAATACGTAAAGTTGATAGCCAAAAACTATGGTTGCGTAGATCTCGTCAAATCCTTTCCGTGGACCATTGTTGGATGGATAAACAAAGACTATGGTTGCGTAGATCTCGTCAAATCCTTTCCGTTTGACTACCCATACGCTTATTTTGGAGTCTGGATCACGAAACAATGGTCCACGCAATTCTTTCCTTCATTACTGCTACAGTAACCGCCCCCTGTTGGTGACCGATTCTTTTTCTTTCGTGGGCCGACCCTAAGGCCGTGCCCCCTCACCAGCGCCGCCACCCCCTTCTTTGCCAAGATCCAAAGGGGAGAGAGTGGGAGAAAGAGAGAAGGACGAAGAGAGGGGAGATTAGGGCACGTCGTCGGTCGTCGTCGCCGTTTCTCTCCAAAAACCGGTAGGATTTTCTTTCCTCTCTCGGTTTTCTCCACTTGAGGGAAGTTCCTCGTTGTTCATGGTGGTGCCGCCATGCGTGGTCCAGGTCCAAGATGATGGACGAGGTTGCCGTGCGTTGCCGCTAGGAAAGTAAACCGGTGGGCAATCGTTGCCGGGATCGCCGTCGTTGCCGTTGCCCTTGCTGATTTGGAGGAGAAACCCTAGGTGAGACATGCCCCGCTGTAGTACCTATTTTCCCTAAGGTTTTGGTTTGTGTAGCACGTGCATGTAGCGGCGTTCGTTGCCGTTAATGGCTAGGGAAAGTTTTAACCCACGTCGGTGTTTTCAGCTTGCATCCTTTCTGCACAGATTTCAGTAATTGCTGTTTTCTCAGGTCTTAGTGGCTTAGAAAAAATATTAAACCTTTATATGAGTTGTAGATAATTTTCATAGCTTTCCATAGCCATAAGAAACACTGGATTTGGATTTGAGACCATGGAGATATTGGAGTTTGACTCTGTCAGTTTTTCAGCCTCGCAATTCTTGGACAGAATCTGTTCATTATTTTTTTAGGCCAACCAAATGGCAGAACTGGATCTGATGGTCTCTAGATAAGTTATTGGAAATTTCATAAGGTTTCCATATTGGTAAAGTGCATCTCTATATGAATTTTGGATCTCTATCAGTTTTAGTTGGGCTGTTCTGCAGTTGCTGTCAGAGTTTCCGTTTAAGGTTCATCTCAAGATTAGCCTATGATAATGAATTTATCTTCAGTTTTGGATTACTAGAAAGTTTTGAGTCTTTCAGTTAACTTTCAGATGCCAAAAGATGAGAATTTGTGTCCATCAGGATTAAAGGTTACAAAAAAAAGAAGTAACAGCGCTGCTGTCTTGTCTAGTTTTCAGATGTGTTTTGTGAGGTCGTTGGGTTTGGGCGTAGGGACGCTTTGAATTATGTTTGTTTATTTTTGTATGCTTGTGTTGGTGCTGAGTTATGTTGTGAACAGGTGGTACACCTTCAGAGCATGCTTAGCGCTTCTTCTTGATCTTCGGTGAAGGCAAGTAAACGTAGCGATGTGGTCTACATGCTTTAACTGTGTTGTTTGAATTGCCTCCATTTAATTTCATTACCTCACACTAGCAAGATAAATCTGAAAATGGTTTTATATTGAAGTACCTTGTATCACTTGAGGTTTTATTCTTGAAGATAAGAATTGTGAAGTATCTGTAGTTCTTGCATTGCAATCTTGCATTCGCATTCTCATGTTGTTTTTGCATATGAAGAAAGCCGTAGCCGGATTGGTGCGGTAAGTACCGGTACAGCAACACACGTTGATTTATAGCAATGTGGTTGTAGCCCTCACATCCATTCTTGGGGTGTGTGGGTAGAAGTGAAGTCATGCATTGCATTGCACCATTTTGCATGTGCATTATGAAGTTAAATCATGAAGAGCATCTTGTTTACCTCCTATTTGAAGTATATTATTATTTCATATTGATGTTATCATTTTATTATTGATTCTTAAATCAATGCTTAATTAACTGTGATTTAAATAACTCGGGTGAAGCGGTTTGCTTGCTGAGGTTTTTCGTAAACCTCATACGTTTTTCCCCTCTTCAGGTTCCTGAGTTGGAGGGCGCATCATTGGATGGGAGTAGCAGCACGTGTGCACACACCTCTACATATATTTTTGTTAAACACATTTGTTGTAATAAAAATGTTTGGATGTGAAGTCTTTGCTTTGCTCTAATCTTTCATTTGGATCATGGTTGTGTGATGTTTAATTCATAAAAGTGGTTTTTCTTTATTTCTATCATGATTATTGAAGTTGCTTCCGCGTACTCTGTTTATCTTTCTCCTTGTTGTTTTTTTTATTGTGTGCCTGTAGTGGTTGTAGTGTAGTGTAGTAATGCTCCAGAATGTGTGTTGGCGTTCTGGGGTGTTACAGTTACTCATGTGGCCATGAATGTGGATGAGTCCGATGATGAAACAAAACATCTGGTTCTATCTTAGGGCATAGGGTACTTCGGCGAGACAGGCAGGCAAGACATCATAGGTTATATCAAGATTATTTTTCAGATTTTTCATATGATCCTACGTACGGACATAGTAATTTTAGACGAAGGTGTGTAAACAATAGATTTATTTGAACTACTTTTTTATAAATCCATATATATGTGTCTCATTAATTTTTAATTACAGGTTTTGAACGCGACGTACATTGTTTGTACACATATGGAATGCGTAGAACAACACGATCAATAATTCATGCAAAAAGGAATGTTGCTGGTATACTTGGTCTTTCTAGTCTGCAAAAGATCATTGCAACATTTCGGATGTTAACTTATGGAGTAGCTACAATTGCGGAACGGTTTAGTTCAACACCTTTAAACATCTCTTTTCGAAGATCGATCTCTAGTGGGTGATAAACTACGTGACTGGCATAACCTTGTAGCAAAACTTTAGTTGGTCACTTCATGCTAACGGGTCCTTCTCAGTATGATCCATGTATAAACACCTAATTAACAGTGGGGTAAGAGTCACATGAGAAATTTGGCGCACCAAGTTATCTTTAAAGATTAAAGTCTTTATGTGGTACACGAAAAAGGGGGTAGTGCTTACAAAAAATAATCTTGCTAGGAGAAATTGGAATGGTAGTAAGATTGTAGCTTTTATAGCTCCGAAGAGACCATTCATCATCCTTTTTTTAGTGCGCTTATGCTAGATTCCTATGGCGTGCGGTTCATATCGTTTTTGGAATTGCACCACCTTTGAACTTTGAGGATTTATTCAATCAATGGTTAAAAAAAAAGTGGGCAAAAACCAAACCTACTCTTGTTAACAGGGGTGGCGGCTTATGTTGGGCAATTTGGCTAACAAGGAATGAAGTTGTTTTTGACAAATGCCAACCAAAAACTTTTATGTAGGTTCTTTTCAGGGGAATGTAACGGCTACGACAGTGGGCACAGTTGCAGCACAGTGAGGAGATGAAGGAGATGATGATCTAGGCATGCCGAACACTTGAGTCATCAGCCGTTAGCTTATTTTCTTTCCATGGACGGTTGTTTCGTTTGCGGATTAGTGTTTAATACTTTATGCATTTGGTTAAACCTTTTGTTTGAATGTGTGTAGAATTGAGCTACTATATGTAATAATTGTGGACTTATACCCTCTCGTAAGAGAGTGGGGAACCTCTTTTCCATTATCAAAAAAACTTATGGAGTAGCAACTGATGCTACAGATGATTATGTCTGTATTGGTGAGAGCACTGCTATTGAGAGTCTGAGAAGGTTTATCAGTGTTGTTGTGGAGGTTTTTGGAGATGAATACTTAAGATGATATAGCTAGATTACTTGCAACTGGAGAGAGTAGATGTTTTCCTGTTATGCTTGGGTCGATAGATTGTATGCACTGGAGGTGGAAAAATGTCCTTTAGCATGGCAAGGTATGTATACCGGGCATGTCCATGAGCCTACAATTATACTTGAAATTGTTGCTAATAAAGATCTTTGGATTTGCATGCTTTCTTTGGGATGCCTGGTTCCCACAATGACATCGACGTTTTGCACCAGTCTTCTTTATTCACATAGCTAGCTGAAGGTCAAGCTCCAGAGGTAAATTATACAATTAATAACAACGAAATACAATGAGTTATTATCTTGCTGATGGAAAATATACCTCGTCGGCCACATTTGTGAAAATCATACCTGAACCCCAAGGTAACAAGAATAAATATTTTGCAACTGCCCAAGAAGCATGTAGGAAAGACGTGGAACGAGCGTTTCGGGTTCTACAGGCTCGTTTCGCTATCGTTAGCGCTATCGTTAGGGGGTCAGCTCGATTTTGGGATTAAGACATCGTCGGACAAATCATGAGGGCTTGTGTCATTGTGCACAACATGATAGTTGAGGATGAGCGCATTGAGGAAGATGATTTCAGTTATGATGGAGTGGGAGAAAAGGTGAAGATTTGTCAACAAACCTTAGCTATTCGTTGGATCCTTGGAGCAGCTTTCAAACGATGTATAAGCTACAGGATAAGCTTAGAGAAATGTTCATTTGCTGAGATACTGGATGCTTACCGAAAGAGGGGAATTTCACGTAAGAGAAGGAAGAATCTTCATGGACTGGCTTCCACCAATCGGAGTTTCGCGCATTTCAGATGGTGGTAAAGTGATACCACATAAGGAGCTCTTCCTCATTCAGTCATACTCAACAAAAGTAAGAGATTTCTCATGATCAGACACTTGAACTTGAGGAGTTTATTAAAAATTAGTACAAGAATATAAAGGACGGATAAATTCACAATCAACTTCAAGATGACCTCGTTGAGCACCTGTGGCAACATCATCCAGACCTCTACAAATGATTACCTATAGTTTATATTTATCGTTACTTTGAATAATTTTGGCTACGTTATAAATTTTTGTAATATTGGCACAATGTTATTCTTATGAGAACTTCAATTTGTGATACTGGCACATAGGTTTTTTGTCCAAATTTTGTATCAGTGATTGTAGTACGACTGAGTGCTCATGCTGGTTACTGCTCAGCATCATTAATTTTCCAGTCTCCTTTTCTATAGTTTTCTGAAGGATCAACAACCTGAACATAACCTGAAAAACCAAGTGACCATCCGTTCACTCCACAAGAACATTGGACAAGATAGATAATTTGAGAACAAAGAGTTTGACAGTATTTATAGTCTGATAATAGCATCATAGTAGCTACTACTACTCTTTAGTAGAATCAAATACTAATTAAGTTTCGAACATCACACAATACGATATGAAAAAAAACATCACACTACCACTTTTACTATTTAGAAAAATAAAATTCTAATTAAGTACTCATGATCTCAGCCTGCAAGCACATGTAGTACTCCTTTTGCTCATCTGGCATCGCAGTAAGGTCCATGGTCATGATCCTCCCTTCATCCCTCTTTTTCTACAACTCGGCCTCCTGTTTCCTCACCTCAATAAGTAGTTTTTCATTTGCCACTCGATCCTGTTCAAGAGCAAATGCTTTGTTGAATCTCTCATCTTTCTTTAGCCCTTTCACCCCATCAATTTCTTTCTTCTGTGCCTGTTCTAAGGTTGGTGTCACACTTTTTTCTTCTCTTGCAGCAGTGCTGCTTTTGCCTTCTTCTTACCAATTGGCCTTGTCAATGCATTAGCCTCTAGGCCTTCAGCCTCACCTTGTCCTATTTCACTTGGTAAAGTTGTACTTGGAACAGCAGTTGAGCTTGTCTTCTGCTTCTTGTTAGATGTTTTTGCAGCACCAATTCATCAAGTTTAGCAAGCCATTTTGGTTGTGTTCTCAGCTTATTCCAGCAATGCATGAACTAAAATGCTTTTTCATGTTCGTCTTCGGACTTGTACAAAGCACATGCCTCTGCAACCTACATACACCAACATCCAAGGAATATTCATTTATTAGATATAAAAATAAAATAGCTGAAATAAATCATGGTATTGCAAAGTGAATAAGTATCTTGTGTGTGAGTGTAGTACTCTGACGTCTTAACTCAATCCGTGTTAGACATCCACAAAACTTGTTCACACATTTTTGTATGGTCTCCCACCGGCGCATGAGAGAATTAATGGTACGCTTTGAAGGAGCACACCTTATTTTCATGGAAGTACTCATGGATACGAGACCAATACCTGTCACCTTTTTGATCTTTGCCTATGACCGGATCCAAGCTTATATTCAGCCACCCTGAAACCAAAACCTCATCTTTGTGGTCACTAAAATTCTTTGATCTCTTATGGTTTGGCCTCGCGGAGGGGGCTGCTAGACCAACTTGCATTGCTTGTGACTGTTGGTCAGCATAGGTGTTGCCATAATTGTCAAAATCAACTAGATTGGTTTCATCCATCATCATGTAGGAAAAATATCCATTTCCTATAAGTATTAAATAAGTGATAAGTTACCATGAATAAAGCACTGTCAGATACTATCTTGAATAATTTTTTCACATCAGGTTATCCATACAGGTATGAAGTTTCTAGCATACAAAAAGAACTGCTCTCTGTTGATTCCTGAGCAATACTTGCTGGTATTCTTTTTTCTAAAGATTGCTGTCAGGATTAAAAAGAACTGCTCCCTGTTGGATTGTGCAGATTATGATTTTAAGAGACTAGGTTTAATCTGTAAAGGACTAGCACAGCCATATACTAGAAATCCATCTCATCTCACATGGAAGTGAGTTCAAGAGCCTAGGATCCATACCCGTCACAAATTGGTTTCCGTTGGCTCATGTTCGAATGCAGCAGAGGGCTCGTCGTTGGATGGGTATGGCAATGCCGATAGATCGTCGCCGGCAAGGGCTGCATTGTCCTCTCCCTACGTCACCAAGACCGGGCAGGTCGAAGGCGTCGCCGCTGGACCTCTCCAAATTTCTACCGCCGTTGTTGAAATGACCGTGACACCCTAAGAGGGGGGTGAATTAGGGTTCTCTTAAAAACTATGGCTAAGAGCACATATAAAAACCTATTTCAATTTCTATCTAAATGTGCACTAGGTTTTTCTATGTGTTGCTATCTCTACCGCTAAAAGTTATGCACCCTAGGTTCCAATCCTAGCAACTACGCATGGCATCTAGAAGGTAAATGTTGAAAGTAGTGCAATAAGTAATGCGGAATGTAAAGAGATAGAGCAAGCAAACTCCCGATACGTCGATGTATCCCGAGGTATTGGAAAGCCACTGGCTTTTCACTAGTCCTCGTCGTTGCAGCCCCTCTCAAAGGGAATGTCCGCGCAAGGGCATGTACTCCCCGGTCGAGTCACTCTGTAGGATAGCCTACGGGACTTCCCCACATGCGAGTGGGATCTCCGCTTGGCCTCTCCCGGATGCTCCGCGCCGCCTCCACTTGGTTGAGCTTCGGCAAATGCCTAGGACCTCACCTCCCTAGCACAAAGTAACGGCGGCCACTCCACAAACTCGGTTGGAGGGTCTCGCAAGACTTACAAGCCCCGATACTTACTGATGAGGACATGACACCACATGAAGGATGTTAAACACACATGGAAGGCATGGCGGACCAAAGAGGTTGATTGGGGACCAAGTCCAAGTGTTCTCACGTTCTCCACCAGACTATCACGTCACTTTTGGCCTAAGGAAATAAAGAGATTGAATCCAACACGTTTTGGAAACGCTGGATTCGGACTGCAGGGAAGTCCTGACTTTCGACAGGCCGCCACGACCTCATCCGGACTCCGTTTGGGGCGTTCAAGTACTTGATGGAAATCTTATGAAGTCTACTTTCATATGGAATCCAGACTTATGTCCATATCTGTCCCGAGGCGGCCGCAATCATCAAATCATTGACCGAAGGTTTTTCTGTCCAGGTGCTGCGACACCTTATTTTGGCCCACGGGCTGTGTATCAAGTTGGGTCCATTAGGGACGCGTCCTAGGGTTGGAGCACGACCCCAGCACCCCTTTGGTCAGTCCTCCACCTCTCATATACCCCCTAGCTGCCGCCAAGAAGTCTTGGGTTTTGTTTTACATCTAGCTTTAGCTACACCGAACACGCACAAGCACGTGCTGTCCTCGTGTGATTCAGAACCCCACCTTCGAGTGATATTAAGATTGCTCGCCTTCTTTTTCTTGTTCGTTCTTCGATTGCGTACAGGAAGTTGCTGATCTTGATTGCAACAGGTTTAGTAACCCAGGGAGTTGGTTCAGCGATTGCATTGGCGCTTCGGGTTCGCTCGTCGTAGTCGGATCGTGAGGGTCTACTTCCACCAAATCGAATTTACCTCCACTCACCGAAAGATCGGGCACTTCAGCTCTATCAAGTGGTATCAAAAGTCCAGGTTGATCGGTGAGTTTTATCAAGTGTTGTTCCTTTACCTACAGTCCACAAAAACCAAAAAAAATTCAGGTTAGATCATTGTCCCAACACCTTTCTTCGCCTTGCACTTTCTTTCAATAATTTGCGTTGTTGAATTTGTGTGCTTCGCGTTCAATTGTTGCTGGTCACTTTGTGCTTCCGCCGTTTTTCCATCACCGCCGCCGCCCCACCTCGCCGCCGCAGTTTTACCTCGCCGCCGCCCGCCCTTCCTCGCCGCCGCCGCTTTACCTCGCCGTCGCCACCTCACATCGCAGCCGCAGCCACTTTCCCTCTCATCGAGTCCCACCCAAACCCTACAACTCCACCTGCCTCGGCCGCGCCTCCCACACCGAGTCCTACTCGGCCGCGTGTTCGAAGTTTGGAAAAAAGAAACAAAAAAAGGAAAGAAACAAAAAAGGAAATAAAAAAACGAAAAGAAAGAAAAAGGAAAGAATAAAAAAAGGGAGACAGCAAAGTTGCCTAATCTTGCTCGGTTTACGTTTGGAAGCTTTGTGCAGTTTCGAACACCTTCATGAAAACGGCCATAACTTTTCACTCGGATCTCCGTTTTCAGCGTTCTTTTTTTCGAAAAGCTTACGAAATTCTCCTACATAGGCCACCTGGCAAAGCCAGGTGAATTCAGTTTCGAAGCCAAAAAACGCCATTTACACAGCGTACCGGGCTCCGGGAGATTTCCCATTTCTGCATACCCACTTCCTTGTTACCTTTGCTTGCTCCATAGCGCGTTGCACTTGTTTCCAGCAGCTTTGTTACGTGTTTAGCACTATAATTCTGTTTTGCATTATTGTTTGATTGTGCTAATCCTTGACTTGAGTGCAGCCTACCCAGAACTACACATATTCCTACGACGAGCCAACTTTGTTTCTCCAGGCAATCGCTGCTTCTATCTTTCGCAGGTGCTACTTGTTGCTTGCTGGTCGCCCCTGTTGCTTGGTAAGAACGGATAAGAACTTGATCGCAGCATCTTTGTGAGCATTCCATCCACACCTTTGTTGTCGTAGGATTTGTTTTTGTGTTTGCGCTAATCATGTCAGGAGACGTCAACGGCATCGTGGCACGACTCGATGCGTGGTCCACTTCGGTCACGGCGTTGCACAAGGACTATGACAGTGACATGGAGCTAGACGATGGAGATCGCCACGATTGTGCCCGCCGTGTGGTATGTCCTCCACACATTGACTCATTTGCTACGATTAAATTTAATATACCCTCTTATAATGGTAAATATGATCCTGCTGCATATCTTGATTGGGAATTGGAGGTAGAACAGAATTTTACATGCCATGATATTCCTGCTAGTGCTCAAGTTAAAGCTGCTATTAGTGAATTTACCTGATTTTGCTTTAATGTGGTGGCGTGATTATAAGCTAAAACATCCCACGTCTATTCCAACCACTTGGACTCAATTAAAAGCTGCTATGCGACATCGATTTGTACCTTCATATTATGCCCGAGATTTGCTTAAACAAATGCAGCGATTTCAGCAAGGTCAACAATCTGTTGAGGACTATTACCAAGAGCTACAAAAAGGTATGATTCGTTGTGGTTTGTTTGAGACGGATGACGCTGCTATGGCACGTTTTCGCGGTGGTTTGAACCGCGAAATTCTGGACATACTTGATTATAATTATTATGTTGATATGCCCACATTACTTGAGTATGCTTGCAAAGCTGAACGTGAAGTGCAGGGACGCCGCTTGACGACATATACTAACTCTTTTGCAGGACGAAGCCCGGCATCCAGTGCAGATCCTGCTCTCCCTACGCCATCCACGCCTAGCACTACACCACGTGAGAGGACGACCACACCTACAACATCGTCGACCACAGGTGCTCCACTCACGGATGGTGAGACCACTTCTACTGTGCTGAACTTTTCCACACCTCATGCTATCATAGAGCAATTGTTAGTGGAACCATCTCTTGATGTATCTTTGTCACATGATGATATGCTTGTTGTTACCTGTGATAAAGATGATTTGTGTGATAATGCTTCTGTTGTACATGTTTTAAAATCACACCCTTGTGCTGAAATTCAACATGATAACATAGAGCAACTATCGAAAGAACCCTTACTAATTTTGCCTTTGTCAAAAGATCTTTTGCTTGATGTTCTTTGTGATAGAGAAGAGTGGTGTGATAGTGATTCTTCTATTCCTCTGGCACAATTACTTCATAATGATGATACACATGCTTTGGAGCCATATAATTCTGCTGAAAATAAAATGTTTGTTCCAATTACTTGTGCAACTGATGAACAAAATTGCTATTTTCTTTAAATACTTTAGGTTATATTGAATTTGATGTTCTATGTAATCTAAATTGTTTGGAGGAGAGATTTCTTGCATATCCCGAATTGCCATCCTTATCTAGCAATACATATCACTTCATTGGCAAATATAATCACAACGGAGAATATATGGTGCATCGAGTTTATATTTGTTCAAATCTGAAATCTTCTTTGGCTGGACAACAATGTGATAACTTAGAGGGCTGCAATAACAATAATCATGTCACATCCAATTTCTCTAGCTTTGTTTTAAAGAAACATGTTCAATCCAAAGAAGGGGAGCCTTGCTGGTTGCTATCTATGCCTGCTTTGTCTTTTGTTGGTACTCATCTTGTGCAGGATCTTGTTGAAAAACATCGTGTGTCGCCCGATCAAGAAGCATACATGCTTGCTAAAAGTTCTATGCGAGATGACACTTTCGCCAATTGGAAACATAGTGACATCCCTCCCCTTAATATTTTTGATTTCCTTGGTTTTCGAAACCCCGTTCTCCTTTGTGTTGTGCAGGATCAGTTTCAAGTACAATTGACGCCGAGGACGGCTTTTCGTCAAGAAGGGGAGGATGATGAGGACATGACACACATCAAGGGTGTTAAACACACATGGAAGGCATGGAGGACCAAAGAGATTGATTGGGGACCAAGTCCAAGTGCTCTCACGTTCTCCACCAGGCTATCACGTCACTTTTGGCCTAAGGAAATAAAGAGATTGAATCCAACACGTTTTGGAAACGCTGGATTCGGACTGCATGGAAGTCCTGACTTTCGACGGCCGCCACGACCTCATCCGGACTCCGTTTGGGGCGTTCAAGTATGAAGTCTACTTTCATATGGATCCGGACTTATGTCCATATCTGTCCCGAGGCGGCCGCAATCGTCAAATCATTGACTGAAGGTTTTTCTGTCCAGGTGCTGTGACACCTTATTTTGGCCCACGGGCTGTGTATCAAGTTGGGTCCATTAGGGACGCGTCCTAGGGTTGGAGCACGACCCCAGCGCCCCTTTGGTCGTCCTCCACCTCTCATATACCCCCTAGCTGCCGCCAAGAAGTCTTGGGTTTTGTTTTACATCTAGCTTTAGCTACACCGAACACGCACAAGCACGTGTTGTCCTCGTGTGATTCAGAACCCCACCTTCGAGTGATATTAAGATTGCTCGCCTTCTTTTTCTTGTTCGTTCTTCGATTGCGTACAGGAAGTTGCTGATCTTGATTGCAACAAGTTCAGTAACCCAAGGAGTTGGTTCAGCGATTGCATTGGCGCTTCGGGTTCGCTCGTCGTAGTCGGATCGTGAGGGTCTACTTCCACCAAATCGAATTTACCTCCACTCACCGAAAGATCGGGCACTTCAGCTCTATCACTTACAACTCTTGGAGCGTGCAAGCACCGATACAAAGAGGTGTAAACCTCGCCTAAACTCTAGGCTAACACCTAAAGCAATGCGCTAAAAGGTCTAACTAGCACTTAATCAAGCACTAAGCTCTATGCTAATCACCTAGATCTTCTATTTAGCACTTTGGTGGAATGAGCACTTGCAAACGAGTAGAACGATTTCCCACAACTTCCCAATGCTCAAGCACACTTCAAATGGCCGGGGTTGGGGGTATATATAGCCCCAACACTTGAAACTAGCCGTTGCTCAACCGGCTTGCATTTCTGCGTACCACCGACCCATCCGATGCTCACCGACGTATACCACCGGAGCATCTTGACCAACTAGCCGTTGCACTGACCATTGGCTTGAATCTACCACCGACTCATCCGCCGCTCTGCTTGAACTAGCACCGGATCAATCGATGCTAAGTAAACTTCTGCCAGAGCCGAAACTGAGCCGATCTCGAGCCGAGCCGACACCACCGATTCATCCGCTGCTACCACCGGATCATCCTATGCTCCTTGTGCACTGAACCGCACCTGAGGTCTGTCACGTTCACCGATTCATCCGCTGGTCTTTGTCTTGGACCACTGTATCATCCGGTGCTCCGTTCTTCCTTGGCCCTGCTGGCTTGACTGTGTTGACCATCAATTCATCTACTAAACACGAATTAGTCCGGTGCTCACCCACAATTGCATCAGTGCTCCTCCGAGTAGGATTCTCTTGATCATCTTGCGGGATCTTTTGTCGAATCCAACATACCGTCAGTGCTAAACTCTGGATTTTTGGTATAGTCTGGATGGCTTGAATATCGTCATTTGGAACCTAAAAATACCTTCAAATATACATCTCGAAAAGCATGTTAGTCCCAATGACTATGTTGGCATTAATCACCAAAATCATAAACATGGCCTAGGGCCATTTTCCTTACAGTCGTTCCATTGAGGGATATGCTCACCGCCGGGCCATTGAGGGTGTTGGCCGCCGTCGGACAGCACATGTCGTTGAGGCATCCCATTGCCGTGCCTTACTTGCCCATGCCGGATAGGGGCAGGGTGCTACCGTTGCGGCTGCATGTGCTGCCGCCCTGCCGCTGCCGCCCCTTGCGTCATCGCTGCCGCCGAGGAAAAGCTTCTTGGCTCCCACGAACTGGCGCGCGCGGGAAAGGAGGTTGCGGGGCGATTGGGGGCGGATTGGCATCGCGAAGGTTTGGAGACTATTGGACTTCTCTTTTTTCTATTTTCTCCCTAAATAAGGTATTAGGGGTGAGTTAGAGGTGCTTTTGGAGTTGCTTTAAGGCTAGCCTCAGTGGAGAGTGTCATGAACATTAAATATCGTATCCCGTCAACAAAATTGCCAACATGACAGAGTTATTTATGGGAAGAGAAGAGAGGAGTGTCATGGGATGAGAAATGATGTCATGGTGATGACACTCCTTCGAAACAGTTTTTAAGTTCCCAATCTTGGCAGCCGTATAATGACATTCTCCATTGAGACTGGCCAAAACTCTGTAAGGTCTTCCGTAGTGGTAGGTGCGGTGCACCCGAGGAAAAAGGGGCCACGTAGGAAGATTCTCCCGTTCTACTAAATTGGGTCCTGCTTCTTCAATAGTGTGGGCCCTACATCGTACCCTCCTTCCCGTTTCTCTCTCTCAATCGGGATTCTTCCGGTTGCGCTCCTCCTCGTGAAGCTCAAGCACCGCCGCCGGTCGACCACCGCGCCATGGGGTCGCCAAGATGCGCCGCCGCGCGGGGAGAATGCCCTCCACCCTTGGCCCTGCTTCACACCGATGGTGTCCTGCCGCTGCAGCGCTCGCTCATCTGAATCTCCGCCCCCTCCAACGAGTTGCAAGATCCACAACAAATTCATGGTGGCCGGTGAGCAGTTAAATTGGCGCACTGCTCCCCATCCGTCAGGCACCGCTGCAGATGCAACACGCCCCTCTCTGTGAAGCGCCACACCTAGCCTCGGCAGGTGCCGCCGCCGCGGATTGAACCTCCGCCGCCGATCGACCGTGCCTCGCTCTGGCCGTCAACCTCCACCACCGGTCGACTGCAGGCCTCTGGTACTGGACGACAACGGGAGTGGCCGCCGATTTGCGATGAGCAGCGAGATGGCAGATGGGTCCGATTCAATTTTTTATTGACGAGGGTGCGCACCCAAAATGGGATTCGGTTCCTCTCTCTCCTCAAGGGTGCGCTGGCTCCAGTCATTGCGCCGATGCCTGCCGCCGCCACCTCGGACGAGGGTGCGCCCACTGCGGAAGGCCTAAGAGACACCTCCTACCTTTATCGGTCCGTGACCCACTAGTTCTTGCTGGGTATTTTGGTCAACTTTAATGGTTTGTGCATGGATCCATATTTTGGTCAACTTTAATGGTCTTTAGTGCATGGATCCAAAGAGATAGGGTCTAAACTCCAAATCGTCATTTAGATAGTCATTTGCATAAAAATTATTTTCTATATCTTCCTGTTTTCCAACAGCTTTTGTATATCTTGCATGCACTCTAGAGACTAGAGAGTCATTCTCTTTTTTATATTTAGCTAGCGAGAAATCCGGAACAGAGTGACTATATTTGAATAACCAAATAAAAAAGCGCACGAAAACACATTTTTTAATTAAAATCTTTAAAACTAACAATTAAAAAGGATTTAAAGAGTCTTTTGGAGTTGCTCTTAGAAAAAGAGTACAGACAAGGTGTTCCATGAGTGCCTGGATTTTCTGTTCCGGCACCGATTGCAGCATGTCCAAACATCGTTGATGCCTCTACCAATTTTGACTAGCTCATGGCACCAAGTCAGTAATATGAATTTTTTTGCTCTTAAGTCCACCAGGAACTGCACAAATGGACCAGAAGCTCTGAGGTGGTATAGGCGTATGGCAGTGTCTACACAACCATCATCGCTGGGAACAGAATCTGCGTTTCAGATCACGTATCCTGGCATCCTGCTGGCACACTATATATGAGGACCAAAATGAGTATGCATACGAGGACCAAAATGACAGTTTCCATGAAAGAAAACACTACGGCCCTTAGAAACGCAGGATTTTTCATTGAAACTGATGCGTTCCATAGGGCTCCTAGATGAGTCAACGAAACTATTTGAAAAAACTTTTAGGCATTATCACCAGATCAACATTGCAAGGCAATTCAACATAAATAACACTACTCCAGTAAGACTTCCGATGCAATACCCGATCAAAACTTACGACAGTCTCTTTTTCACCAGATTACCAGCTGCTAGAACAAAGAATTACAGACCCAAAATTGACTCTGCGTTACAACTGCTGCCCCACGAGTAACAAAAATTAAACAAGCTGATATATTTAGATGAATTCTTTTAACCAGAGTGCAAAATCTCTGTGAAATGTAGCCCTGCAGTTGGATCAGTTTGCCAGCGTGCTCTCGTCAGCTATTTCATCAGATCTGCAATCGAAAATTGAATTTATTGCTTCATTATAAATTGCCCAAAGACCCAAACAGAAAAAAAAAATACTGAAACAGAAACAAATGCGTAATCAAGTGAAAAACTACAGGGAAAAATGCATAAACTTAGCATATCGGGATAATGCATCATGGCACCAACCGACTTGTAATTTATGAACCACTACTTTACAACACAGAAGAGAAATTACAGTCCTGTTTTTGAAAAACAAAAGCAGTCAGCTTAGACCACAAATGATTTGTTGCCTCACATGGAACAAAAGAATTAAGCCAGTTCTTGTACACTGAGGTCCCAAACAAGTAGAGACATATTTTACATCTTCACTGCTTAAACAAAAAGATGATCCCCCAAAACAACTTGAAACGACACGAAATATAAATATTAATGTGTTGCTTAAATCAATGTAACAAAATGCAAACAAGTACTAATATCATGGGCACAGTTATATTTCTTCTGACAGTTACTGTACCTAATTTCAACAAGAGAACTAGGACATGAAGACACTGTCGCGACTTGCCTTCTCCCAGATTCAAAATTCAAGGTTCAATTGTACTAATCACAGTGCAAGTGGAGCTCACAAATTTTACTATCGAAAATTTGACAAGATAGAAAATTGTTGTGGTAATGTAGCATCCTGTTCAATGGTATCAGTAACATTGCGTATGATTATTAAAAAGAAGAAACCGTGCAACAAAGGATACTTGAACTCAGCTCCAAAAAGAGGTAAGCACCCTACTTTTTCCAACTTATTATTATGATACTAAAACTACATTTGCACCTATCCTACACCTACATCTGCAACTCCCATGTACAAGCTTGATAATCAAACAGCATGAATTTAGTTCACATTAAAAACAGAAGCACACTATCAGGTGTTCTATATGCCGTATGAAACAAAACAATCATAAAAAGGGTACACAACACCAACTTAACCTCCTGATTTCAAGGATTGATGGCTAGTATAACAGTTCCAGTGCAATTTTTAAAAATGTATACGCTAACAGGAAGTCAAAGAGACGTTTGCTTAGGTAATGCTACTCAGAAGTATTCATAGAGTTGTAACACATTATCTAAACCCTCAAATTTATGTCCATGATTGTTCCTTGGTGAATTTTAAGCCAATGAAACAACGGCAAGAAGGGAGAACATATTTTTCGCACTTCCTTTTAAGATTTTCAGCTTTTGGATATATATTAATCTCAGTACCATGTATATGAACATTATAATACTCTACGAATAAAGCAAGCAATCATGCAACTGAAGTTAAATCATTAAGATTCATCCTTTCAACCATGGAACATATCAATTCATAAGATTAATAGCTATCTTCAGCAAAACAAAAAAATGCCAAACACGAGCAGATAAACCGTTATCTTCATGTGAACGCAACTGTTTACTAGTGTGCGCATGAAGAAAACTTCCAGCATGTTAACTGATACCTCACTCAAAAGCCATACTCTGTATGTATGACATTGGTCACGAACTATTCATAAAAGAAGAGCATATGCACAATAGAACATGTTGAACTAGTTGTATCCCCCATATAATCTCAAGGACAGCTCAGAACAAAATAGCACCAGCTAAGATCAACAAAGACCACCTAATGAAACAATTAACTGAATAATAATAAAGCAAGATTCTGGAACTCATAATCTAAGCACAAAATGACATGATCGGACATGGAGTTAGGCATGCACACGATAAAAGAATTGGACCAAATCAAAGCTCAGAGGGATGAGATAGATTGCCAGACCCTTCTTCGGATTCTTTTGCAGCTTCAACTGCTTCAGGCTTCTTCCAAGCTCTCTCAGCACGGGCTTCAGGTAGTTGAGCATTCCCATTCTCCTCTCCCGCAACCGGGGAACCCCTCCTCCCAAAGGACTTCCACTCCGGCGGTGCCTCCCGCACCTTCATCGCCTCAAGCTTCTCATCAATCTTCCTCCAATCCTCCCCCTTCTCAGCAAGAACCTCCTCGCGTGGGCGAGCTGCTCCAAATGGGTTGGAAGCCCTAGTTCTTGGTTGAATCTCTAGCTTCTCCACTTTAGGCTCTTCCTTCTTCCAGTCCTCCCCCTTTGCAGCAAGGACCTCCTCACGCGGGCGAGCTGCGCCAAATGGGTTTGACGACCTGCTCCTTGGTCGCTGCTCCTCCTCAACCTCTTTATTGTCTTTATTATCCTCCTGCTTCTCTCCATCAGTGTCATTGGCAAGCGGCAAGGTCCGCTTCTGCAAATTGAGACGGGGCCGACCAATGCTGCTTGCCCCACCATTGCTCATCTCCTCCCTCCTCCTGCCCCAAGAATCAGCATCCGTGCCGCCATCCCTATTGAAGCCCCAAACTGGCCCACCCCTCCGACCATCAGCAGGCATGGGCGGCGGAGCTGAATAGCTTTTATTAGAGCCCCAATTCGCGGAGTCATCAGCGCGCGAGTCACCTCCGAAACCCCCACCGACGCGCTCCCTTCGCTCGGGAAACGGGGCTGGCGCGGTCTTCTTGGTGGAGACCCAGTCATCGACGTCATCGGCACGAGACGCCGAGGAGTCCCCACCGAATCCTCCCATCCTCTCCCTTCTCTCTAAGGACTTCTTGCCGGCGCCCCAATCATCCGCCTCATCGGCGCGCGAGGGGCCGAAGTCCTCGCGGTCAGATCCGCCGCGGCGGGGCTCGTCGGAGCCGCGGGGGCCTCCTCCGCCGCCGCCCCACCGCGTGGCCCCGAAGCCCCGCGTGTTGGCGAGCTCCTCCTCGGTGCGCTCGCGGGGACCCGTGGGGAGATCCAAGGTCGCCACATCGGGGCCAGGCCCGCGGGATGCGCGCGCGACGAACTTGCCGTTGTTGAAGTCGGAAAGAGGCATGGACTGGGGCTTCTTCTTCTTGTGTACCTTGGTGGTGGCGGCGGTGGCGAGGTCGGGGAAGTCGGCGGCGGGGACGACGGGCGGCGGCGGCGGGGGGAGCTCATCCTGCTCCTCGGCGGCGAGGGCCCAAGAGCCGGGCTTGGCCCACGCGGAGGCGACGGCCATGGTTGCGTGCGGCGTGCGGTCGTGGTGCGCTCTAGCGTTGGTTGGTGGCGTGCGTCTGCGCTTGGGGGATTTGGGGATTGTCTAGGGTGAGAGGCCGGCGAAGGGGGAGACTAGGGTTTTATACCGATGAACTGGGGGCCCGTGGGCTGTCCAGTCCGGGACGGATACGAAAAGGAATCTTGCGACGGGTCGGGCCCGGGCTCGGGCTCGGCGAACGGACGGCAGCTCCGGGTGAGCTTGGAACACCGAACACGTACTGCTGCCGCATGCACCCGACTCCGAGAATTGTTATTTATTACACATGATGAGGAGATGTTAGTTCCGGGTAAAGAGATAAAAAGTGTGAAAAATTTATGTATTAGACCGTGTACATATGGTTCTCTAGATGAACTTTTTTTATGTTTTGTGTGTAACTAAACAAGGCCATCGTGCTTTGGGCGATGCAACATCGGAAATACGTATTCGCAACATCAAAATTGAATGGTTGCAATATCAGAATCCACGTACTAAAACACAGTGAAACATCTTGACGCAGGGAGTAAAATTTCCGTCGCAACATCGGAGCCCTATTGCATGCAAAATCGTTTTATTTTGTGCAACATCAAAACAAAACTATTGCAACATCACTATCATGCTGTTGTAACATTGAAAAATTGTACTTAAACATAGTGAAACGTCTAGATGCAATCAAGTAAAAATTCCCGCCGCAACATTAAGTGATGTTTCATGAAACATTTTCAGAACAGAACGTTGCAACATGAAAAATCAACGAGTGAAACATTAAAACTTAAAAGTCAACCTGTTGCAATATAACGTACGAGCGTCCTATTTTTTCTCACCCGTTGGACGCCCAATCCACAACATTACCAGTTGTGCTTTATATTAAACTAGCAGCGTGCCCGTGCGTTGCTACGGGACAGCAAAACCTTTTACTAAAAACATATGTATCGCATGATAATATAATAATACTATAAAATTAATACTAATAATAAAGTGACATTAATTCGAAAAACAAAGTTTATAAAATTAAAAGTAACAGTCACTAAGGTCGCCTAAAACAATACTTCCTCCGTTCCAGATCGTAGATCGTTTTGGCTTTTTTAGATTTATAGATTTTGTTATGAATCTAGACATAACGTTTATCTAGATGCATAACAAAGATGATGAATCTAGAAGAGCCAAAACGACCTATAATTTGAAACATAGGTAGTAGAATTGAATTCATGGAGCATGCCTCAATAACAAGAGCCTAAAACAATACTTATTCTGTTTCAAATTATAGGTCGTTTTGACTTTTCTATGTTCATTTATAGATTTTGCTATGAATTTAGACATAGCGTTTATCTAGGTGGATAACAAAGATGATGAATCTAGAAAAGCCAAAATGACCTATAATTTGGAACTATAATTTGGAACGGATGTAGTAGAATTGAATTCATGGAGCATGCCACAATAACAACTTTCATTATTACACATTTCCTAGCATTTAATTTCGAAATGATAAATGATATACGTTCTGTTGTGAAACACGTCGTCAACGGTTGGATCTTCTCCCTCTCACGCCTCTCACGACAAGCACATAAGAACAAGTATAAAGTAGACAAGAGACAATATAGGTGGAGCTTCTCTTTATTCCTCAAATCGATGTATTACAATGGGGGGTGCTCCTCCAATTATATAGTCCGAACTAAACCTAGATATTATGGTAAGAGCCCACAAGCAACCGGACAAGGACTAGGACTTCTAGTCCTCCTTTCCTTCTTGTAAAGTCTGGTTGTTTTACAACACTCCCCCTTGGGCGATTACCGCGAATGCATATGCCTCATCAAAAACTCCATCCGAAAACCCAATGGGAAAAACGGTTCTTGGAGAAAAGAGTACATATCAACCGCAATTGTATTGCACATGTTGCCTCATCAAAAACCTTATGTGAGAAACCTTCAAGTAAAAACTCACAAAGGGAAAAAAGAGTACAACATTAAACCTTCTGGTTATACACAATTCTATATTTACTATTCTTTGTGAATAGTGATGAATCTTCAAGATTTATGCATAAACTTCATGATTCTTGCACTAATAATCTTCATGATCTTAAATAATCAAGTGGTAAACCTTCATGGTAAATTCAAAAATTAATCATCAAGTTGATTCCTTCTGAGTAACAACATGATAAAAAAATATGCTCCTCTCATGACGACATCCTTTAAACTTCAGTGTTCAATAATGTCTTAGTTACATTCTACATAAATGTGTACGAGTACAATAATTAGTCCTTCAAAGACTTAACTATGATAAAGAGCAATGCTTCAAGCATTAATAACCACTTATTAATTGTGCAACACAAAATAAACTTTATCCTTTCAGAGGAATATGTGGCTAATAAGTTTCAATTCACATATCTTCTAGATATTTGATTTCAAACTAATATTCAAATTTGAAATAATAGCAACTCTATCTAAGTGGATTCTAGTTTATAACCAATGATCTATTCACCAGATCTTCATAGATGGCTTATTCCACTATAGATAAATCAGTCTTCACTTTGACATTTGAGGGGATAATTCAAATCGCCAATCACCAATATACCTTCTGTGGTATGTGAGAATACTTACTATCAATAATAGATAGCTATGCACAAGTGCTTAAATGGTACATTCAGAACCATATGATCCTCACTTTATTCTTAATTTATTTGGGTCTGTATAAAGTTAATTCATATCTTCGAGATTATTGGTGTTCATTCAGGAAATGACTGATAAGTTCTTCAAGAAATTTCTAATTCTTCGAGAATATTATTTCTCTTCTATGAGAAATTCTCTCATGCACGAGAGAACTGATTCACACAATCTTTTAAATTTAAGTTCTTCTATGAACTATACATTTAAAAAGTGTTATTCACAGTAAGTCATTCTATGACTTTATTTCCTTCCAGGATTTAGCTCTTCTAGAGATTTTAACCGAAATATTATCTACCTTAGACATTTAATACTTGGTATGAGATTTATTTTAATTCCTTCGAGGAATGATGATTCCTTCAAGGATCACCTATGGATTTTCCAAATTCACCAATTAACTGCATAATATTTAATTTATTCTTTCCATTTGCCAGACAAGTAGCAGAATATTCATTCATACATAATGGGAGTTTGTTAGTCTTTTGAAAGACATATAAACCATTTCATTTCACCATATCATTATTCCATAATGACTTATGTAACTTGAACTTGCAGGTTCTAAGTATATTCTTAATGGTTTAACCTCAATTGCATTCTTTCATTGACCCGATATGAGCGCGTCATGCGACTCTGCCATGGACTTTATTCGTGGATCCATATTCTCATTAGAGAAATATTTGCAATGATAGAGGTAATGTTGTCGACATTTATTCTTTTCTCCCATATCTTCAAGACAAGACTATGATATAGTCAAATAATATCTGCTATCCCAACACAAAATAGTGCGCGCGCTTTGTAGTGTTAGGCTTTCATCTTCATGATGACCATTCTTAATTTGTGAGGTATTTGACCATGATGGACTTCTTTCCGGAGTTCTATGGAGGTTTCAATACAATTTGTATGACAAGTTTATTTAATCCAAAATCAACAGGCGTCCTCGTAGATTTTAAATTAATGATCCAGTCATTTGCTATGGTGAGTATATTATTAAATACCCGGGATATACCACACATAGCATCATGTTTACAACAAGTAAACTTAACTTCCGGTTAATAACTTCAGGTTGTTTATCCTAATTTCCAATTTGTGAGTATTCATTATGTGCACATTCTCACTGGGATAAATTCCTTCAAAGAGTTCCACTTCAAGTGTGTTTCCACATCAGGTGGTGCCCTTCATGGGCTTCCTCACATTTATATATTCTGGCATTATACTCAGCTTCATGCGAGTATGATTTAGTGCGTATTTTTATTCGTGCTTCAAGCTTTCAAGAATATTTTATGAAGATCATTTATTCCATTCAATACAAGGCATTCATATAGACTTTTTTCTCCCCCTAATGCCGGTATTACATCTTTATAAATAATAGCATACTTCCAATAATATCCCCATGAGCTTTACATAATGGAATTTCAGATCCATATTTTTAAACTTCAAGTTAATGCCCATGTATGCTAATATGGTGAAATTAATAATTTTTCACGCACCTAATTTCAAGGGGTTGTTTGTTATGCAGTGAGCTAGACTTTATTTGTATATTATGCGATTTGGTATGTTCTGCATACCTACAAATTAGCAGTTCTAAAAAGTCTACAAGACTATTTTATTGTCTAACTTCTTTATTTAGCCTAAAATATTTCAATTCAAATACTCATACGATATACTTTAAGTCATTTGGAAAATAAAATTCACGTTTATTGTTTGCAACATTAAATCTACACGAAATTTCTTTTAATTGCTTATTCATACAAGAATTCCCCATATGCCTTAAGATTTTGAACCCATAAATATGAAATAATTTTTCACACAATGGACTAGCAGGTCCATCTTTTATTCGTCCGCAAACTCATTCTAGTTGAGTCAATCAATTTCTAATTGATTGAATAAAATCACTATTGTTCCGATTTCAAATTGGTTTGCTCCCCCTGATCTCAACCTACTTGATGACTTCTAGTCAATTGTGCATCTGCATGAAATGCATAAATTGGATCAGCGTGCAAGCTGATTGATAGCGCGTTGTGATGGCTGGCTGACCATCTTAACAGCGAGAGCTGCTACTCAACAGGACAAGTTTGAGTATGTATAGCATGCAAGCTAATACAATGAAAACAATAGTATTGTGGCTTCTAGCCAACATAAAGCAGAATTTTAATATAATACCCATGCAAAGGCTAATAATGTAGTAACATGCAGGTTCTCACATTATTGTAGAAAAACTATTAACTAGTCATTCTCAGTGACACAGTGGTATATATGGATTACAAAGGCTATGCGCAGAGCTACAGACTTAGTCATTATAATGACCACAACTACAGGCCAACTTGCGCGTTGGTTTGTCCATCAATCTAACAGGATGCAGCTCTAAACCAACAATACTACAAGATTAGGGATATGCCTATTAGACTTTTCAAGTTTATCCACATTCTTCATATGCCTCTAATACCCTATTTTCTACACTTTTTCATATCATAGTTGCACTTCAGGGGATGTTATGCTTCAAGTATGATCTATGAGTTATTTCAAATATTCCATAGAATTCAATCATACTGCTAGTATATAAAAATGTGATTCGAAAATTCACATATTTTGTGTACTTTTTAATGTACAATAATGTGATATGAGTAGAATAAGCTTCAAGTTATAGGGTTATAGGGCTTATGTATTCAATACATAATTGAATAATATACAATTTTATGGCTAAATTGAATCTTCTGAGATTAATTGACAAGCTTGTATATTATTTTAGTTGAGGTGCTTTATACGAAATTCAGTTTCCTTTCTACCCACATGGTAGTAATGCACAATAAAATTATAACCTTCATGGTTAGTTGAGGCTTTTTAGTGGAACTAAATATCATTTCAGATGATTATCATATAGGCATTTTGAGGCAATTATTTACAATGTTCAACATGTAATTCGTTATTTATTTCATGAGATTAAAGTTATTACTTCAGGTAAAAATTGCTACAAGCAAGTGGGCATAAGATAAGGTGAGAAAAACCTATACAGAGGTAAGAAACACTAATATATTCAATTTGCCCTTCTATTCTGGGAAATATTCTTAAAATATTGCTAAACTTCTAGTGTGGAGCAAAAAGTAATTGTTCTCTCTTCGTGAGCATAACCAAATTCTTCATGAATATAACTAATAATGCACCTTGTGTAGAAAAATCTATTTATGTATGGTTAAGGAGTGAGTATGAAACTTCTTTGTTCAATGCATCTCCCCCTGATTCTAACATCACTTCAGGAATGTATCTTATTTTCCTTCCAATTCTATTATTTATGCATCGCATAAAAATATTTTCTATATTGAGTTTATGCATATTCTTCTTGAATTGCAAAAATACCTACGTGGCAAATAATGTGATTCTTCACGAAAACACATAAATTTTGTATAACTTCATGTTATTTATAAACTCAAATAGTTGGCATACAACTTACGAATTTACTGTTATTGTAAAATCATAATGTCATGCTGGAAGAAAAATACGTTGTTTCACATGGACAAAATAACTTTCAGAGTTATATATCATTTCTTATTGAAATTATACATTACTATACTTCAAACCAATGATAAAAATTTCTTCTAGAAATAGTGAACTTCATGTCACTTCCTACATTATTCATGCAATTTCTACAAGCACACTTCACGTGTTCAAATGCATGAACCAAGTGCAAAATTAATTAAGGTTGGTTAATCAATTCAATAAATAATTTGTTTATTTTCCCAGAATTTTCCTAGCAAAATTATTTACCCCATTCATGATTTCTAGGAAAAATAAATAAATATGACACTCTCTGGGGTGTAACATGTCTAAGGTTCTTCAAGATTGAGAGAGGTCATAAACCTAATGATGAGGACATCAACGACAACAATAGCGACTCTACACCAGCAGCACCAGTCCAGGCGCCACTTTCAGCCCAGGCGCCACCTCCAGGTCTAGAAGCCCATGCGCCACTTCCACCTGGACCAATTACTCGGGCCCGTGCGAGAGAATTGAGCTTCGTCATGCTGCTGAAGAACGAAGGCCCAGAAGGATAGAAGCTGGCCCAACAGGAGTCCCAGGTGGGGGTGCCTGGCTGGTGGGGCCCATCTTGGCGCGCCCCCACCCCCCCTTGGGCGTGGGTTTCCCCCTCCACGCCGACCCTAGGGGCTGCGCCCCCTATTTAGATAGACCCCTCTTTTATTTTCAGACTTGAGTTTTGTTTTACATCTAGCTTTAGCTACACCGAACACGCACAAATACGTGCTGTCCTCGTGTGATTCAGAACTCCACCTTCGAGTGATATTAAGATTGCTCGCCTCTTTTTCTTGTTCGTTCTTCGATTGCGTACAGGAATTGATCTTCGTGATCAGGCTGATCTTGCTTCAACAAGGTCGGTAACCACAGGGAGTTGGTTCAGCGATTGCATTGGCGCTTCGGGTTCGCTCGTCGTAGTCGGATCGTGAGGGTCGACTTCCAACAAATCGAAATTACCTCCACTCATCGAAAGATCGGGCACTTCAGCTCTATCAAGTGGTATCAGCTTTCCAGGTTGATCGGTGAGTTTTTATCGAGTGTTGTTCCATTACCTACAGTCCACAAAACCAAAAAAAAGATTCAGGTTAGACCATTGTCCCAAAACCTTTCTTCGCCTTGCACTTTCTTTCAACAATTTGCGTTGTTGAATTTGTGTGCTTCGCGTTCAATTGTTGCTGGTCACTTTGTGCTTCCGCCGCTTTCCATCTCCACCACCGCCGCCACCGCCGTCCTACCTCGCCACCAGCGCCGCCGCCGCCGCCGCAATCATCATCGCCACCATCGCCGTCGCCGCCGTTTTGTATCACCACAAACCCTACAAAACCACGCCGCCGCCACCACGCCGAGTTACCACGCCGTTACCCCCTTCAACCGAACCCTACTCGGTTTCATTATCCTTCCCCAAGCCGCACTCCACGCGCCGCCGATCCAACCGAACTCTACTCGGTTTTTTGTTTCTGTTTGAGGAAAGAGAGAAAAAAAGGAAAGAAAAAAAAGGAAAGAAAAAAAAGGAAAGTTTTGAAAAGAAAGACAAAGGAAAGAATTCAAAAAAAAAGGAAAGAGCAGTTCGTTTTTGGAAAGTTCGGTTTTTCGTTTGGCAGTTTTGTGTCGTTACGAACACCCGTTTTGTAACGGCCATAACTTTTCGCTCGGATCTCCGATTTCAGCGTTCTTTTTTTTTCCGGAAAGCTTACGAAATTTCCTATACGGGGCACCCCGCATTGCGCCAGGTGAAGTCGGTTTCGAGGCCAAAAAACGCTGTTTACACAGTGTAACGCGGCCTGGAGTTTTTCCGTTTCTGCACTCTACTTCCTTGTTGCCCTTGCTTGATCCATTGCGGGTGACACTTGTTTCCAGCAGCTTTGTTACGTGTTTAGCACTATTATTCAGCTTTGCATTTATTGTTTGATTGTGCTAATTCTTGACTTGAGTGCAGCCTACCCAGAACTACACATATTCCTACGACGAGTAGACTTTTGTTTCTCCAGGCAATCAGCTGCTCCAATCTCTCACATGTGCTACTTGTTGTCTGCGATCGCCCCTGTTGCTTGGTAAGAACAGATAAGAACTTGATCGCAGCATCTTTGTGAGCTTTCCACACACACCTTTGTTATCGTAGGATCTGTTTTTTTTGTGTTTGCGCTAACCATGTCAGGGGACGACGACAAGATGGACTCCAAGCTGCAAGGCATGCGGACCAACCTTGATGGACTTAAAGACGACATAAAGACGTTGCACGAGAAGGTTGAGTTCGCGATCTCTTCATCCAACGAGCGTCTCGACCAGCAGGACCTTGCTCAGACAGCCGCCAAGTGTACATTTGACACCTTGACGGCCCGGCTTGACGCGATGAACACGACGCTCACGACGATGAACGCGACGCTCACGGAATTGCAGAAGGGCTATGGTGGTGACACGGAATATGAGGATGGAGACCGCCACCCTCGTGCCCGCCGTGTGGTACGTAATCCGGTTAATGATTCATTTGCTAAGATTAAATTTAACATTCTCCTTTTAATGGCAAATATGATCCTGCTGCATATCTTGACTGGGAGTTAGAGGTAGAACAAAAATTTTCATGTCATGATATTCCTGCTACGTCTCAAGTTAAGGCTGTTATTAGTGAATTTACTGAGTTTGCTTTAATTTGGTGGCGTGAATATAAACTCAAACATCCCACTGCTGTTCCATCTACTTGGGCTCAATTAAAAGCTGCTATGCGACATCATTTTGTTCCTTTTTATTATGCCCGAGATTTGCTTAACACCATGCAGCGATTCCAGCAAGGCCAACGATTCATTGAGGAGTATTACCAAGAGTTACAAAAGGGTATGATTCGTTGTGGTTTGTTTGAACAGGATAATGCTACTATGGCACGATTTCGTGGTGGGTTGAACAGGGAAATTCAGGATATACTTGATTACAAGGAGTATAATGATATGACCACGTTATTTGAATATGCTTGCAAAGCTGAATGTGAAGTGCAGGGACGCCGTTCGAAGACATATACTAAGCCTTTTGCAGGAAGAAGCCCGTCGTCCAGTTCCACGTCTTCCACTCCAGCACCTTCTACACCTAGCACTATGCCGCGTGAGAAGACGACAAAACCTGCAGCACCCCAGCACCAGGCGCAGCTTCTTCCTCGGGACGTACACGAGATGTTCGGTGTTTTCGTTGCCAAGGCTTTGGGCACATGATTCGGCACTGCCCCAACACCCGTGCTTTGATCATATGTGACGATGGTGAGTACTCTTCTGCTAGTGATTCCGATGAACCTCACCATACTATGATTGCCACTAACCATGCAGATAATGAGGCGGTCCATGCTACTCCCAGTGACGTAGGTAGGTATGAAAGTCTTGTTGCGCAGCGTGTTCTTAGTACACAGGTCGCCCCGCCAGAGAAAAATCAGCGACACACTCTTTTCCATACAAAGGGTGTTGTGCAGGAGCGATCGATTCGCATCATCATTGACAGCGGTAGCTGCAACAACTTGGCGAGTACTACGCTGGTAGAGAAGTTGTCCTTACCCACCCGTAAGCATCCGCATCCCTATCATATTCAGTGGCTTAATGATGGTGGAAAGATTAAAGTAACACAGTCGGTACGTGTTCCGTTCTCCATAGGTGCCTATTCTGATTTTGTTGATTGTGATGTTATTCCTATGGAGGCCTGTTCTTTGTTACTTGGTAGACCTTGGCAATATGATACTGATAGCTTGCATCATGGTCGTTTGAATCATTATTCTCTGATGTTTAAAGGTCAGAAAATAATTATACATCCCATGACACCCGAATAAATTGTTAAAGATGACCTTGCTCGAGCCGCTAAAAATGCTAAACAACTTGTACCATCACCTTCTGAAATCAAGTTGAATGCACCTGTTTTATTTGCTGCACATGCTGATTTTGTTGATCTTTGTGTTGATGAGCTATCTTGCTATGCACTTGTATGTTCTAGTGTGCTCGTTTCACTTGATGATGTACCATCTTTGGATATTCCCCCTGCGGTTGCTAACATTTTGCAGGAGTATGCTGATGTTTTTCCCAAAGATTTACCATCGGGACTACCTCCACTTCGTGGCATTGAGCACCAGATCGACTTCATTCCCGGCGCACAGCTTCCGAATCGCGCCCCGTACCGCACAAATCCCGACGAGACGAAAGAGATTCAGCGCCAGGTCCAGGCGTTGCTTGA
This sequence comes from Urochloa ruziziensis, assembly GCA_015476505.1. NCBI lineage: Eukaryota > Viridiplantae > Streptophyta > Magnoliopsida > Poales > Poaceae > Urochloa > Urochloa ruziziensis. Next base: position 31,859,607 of record CM027123.1, on the reverse strand, counting down.
CAAAGGGTACATTCGTGAGTCTCTTAGTCCTTGCTCCGTTCCAGTGTTACTTGTTCCAAAGAAGGATGGATCGTGGCGTATGTGTGTAGATTGTCAGTGCTATTAATAACATCACTATTCGTTATCGATATCCTATACCACGCCTTGATGATATGCTAGATGAGCTTAGTGGTGCCATTATTTTTACTAAGATTGATTTGCGTAGTGGTTACCATCAGATTCGAATGAAATTGGGCGATGAATGGAAAACTGCTTTTAAAACTAAATTTGGTTTATATGAATGGTTGGTTATGCCGTTTGGTTTGACTAATGCTCCCAGCACTTTTATGCGTTTGATGAATGAAGTTCCTCAGGCCTTTCATAGGTTTGTTTGTTGTTGTATATTTTGATGATATCTTGATTTACAGCAAGTCTATGGAAGAGCATTTCGAACATTTGCGTGCTGTTTTTAATGCGTTGCGTGCTGCTCACTTGTTTGCTAACATGGAAAAATGCATCTTCTGCACACAACGTGTTTCGTTTCTTGGTTATGTTGTTACTCCACAGGGTATTGAGGTGGATAGCAGCAAGATTGATGCAATTCGGGAATGGCCTACACCGACGACGGTTCACGCAGATTCGGAGTTTTCTTGGGCTTGCAGGTTTCTACCGTCGATTCGTACGAGATTTTAGCTCTATTGCAGCACCTCTACATGAGCTTACAAAGAAAGGTGTGCCTTTTACTTGGACTGATTCCCAGGAGCTCGCCTTCACTACTTTGAAAGATAAGTTAACACATGCTCCTCTTTTGCAATTGCCTGATTTTGGTAAAATATTTGAGCTCGAATGTGATGCCAGTGGTATTGGGTTAGGTGCTGTTCTGTTACAAGAAGGAAAACCTGGTTGCTTATTTCAGTGAAAAATTAAGCGGTGCTAGTTTGAAATATTCTACTTATGATAAAGAACTTTATGCTTTAGTGCGTACTTTGCAAACGTGGCAGCACTATCTCTGGCATCGTGAGTTTATAATCCATTCTGATCATGAGGCTTTAAAACATATTCGTACCCAAACTAATCTGAACCGTCGTCATGCTAATTGGGTAGAATTCATTGAGTCTTTTCCTTACATCATTAAACACAAGAACGGGAAGGACAATGTGATTGCTGATGCTTTGTCTCGCCGATATAATATGCTGTCACAATTGGATTTTAAAATTTTTGGTTTACACACTATGAAGATCAATATGTCGATGATAATGATTTTAAAGATGCTTATAAACATTGTATGACTGGTAAACCATGAGGGAAATTTCACATGCAGGATGGGTTCCTGTTTCGCGCTAACAAGCTGTGTATTCCAGCTAGCTCGGTTCGTCTTTTGTTGTTACAGGAAGCTCATGGAGGCGGACTAATGGGACATTTTGGCGTTTACAAAACGCTTGAGCTGCTGGCCACCCACTTCTTTTGGCCTCGGATGCGTCCTGATGTTGAGCGCTTGGTTGCACGATGCACTACATGTCAAAAGGCTAAGTCACGTTTGAACAACCATGGTTTGTATATGCCTTTGCCTGTCCCTACTTTACCTTGGCTTGATATTTCTATGGACTTTGTTTTGGGATTACCTAGAACTAAGAAGGGGAGGGATAGCATTTTTGTGGTTGTTGATAGATTCTCTAAAATGGCTCATTTCATTCCTTGTCATAAAACTGATGATGCTAGTAATGTTGCTGAATTGTTCTTTAGGGAGATTATTCGTTTACATGGTGTTCCTAAAACAATTGTGTGTGATCGTGATGCTAAGTTTCTTAGTCATTTTGGAGATCTCTTTGGAATAAATTGGGAACTAAATTGCTGTTTAGCACAACTTGTCACCCTCAAACTGATGGACAAACTGAAGTGGTTAATAGAACTTTGTCAACTATGCTTAGGGCTGTCTAGATAAAAATTTGAGACGTTGGGAGGATTGCTTGCCTCATGTTGAGTTTGCTTATAATCATGCTACGCATTCCTCTACAAAGATGTACCCTTTTCAGATTGTTTATGGTTATATTCCTCGGGCACCTATTGATTTGTTTTCGCTTGATGCTGATGGCGCTCCACACTTAAATGCGGTTGCACATGTTGAACATATGATTAATTTGTATGAACAGACTCAACAAAACATTGCTGCTGCTAATGATAAATATCAGGTTGCTGGTAGTAAAGGGAGAAAACTTGTTACTTTTGAACCGGGTGATATGGTTTGGTTGCATTTGAGAAAGGATCGTTTTCCTACTTTGCGTCGTTCTAAATTAATGCCTCGTGCTGCTGGTCCTTTTAAAGTGCTAACCAAGATTAATGATAATGCTTATGTCCTTGACCTGCCTGCGGAGTTTGGTGTTTCCACTAGTTTTAATGTTGCAGATTTGAAGCCGTATGCGGGAGAAGATGAGGAGCTGCCGTCGAGGACGACTTCAGTTCAAGAAGGGGAGGATGATGAGGACATCAACGACAACAATAGCGACTCTACACCAGCAGCACCAGTCCAGGCACCACTTTCAGCCCAGGCGCCACCTCCAGATCCAGAAGCCCAGGCGCCACTTCCACCTGGGCCAATTACTCGGGCCCGTGCGAGAGAATTGAGCTTCGTCATGCTGCTGAAGAACGAAGGCCCAGAAGAATAGAAGCTGGCCCAACAGGAGTCCCAGGTGGGGGCGCCTGGCTGGTGGGGCCCATCTTGGCGCGCCCCCACCCCCCCTTGGGCGTGGGTTTCCCCCTCCACGCCGAGCCTAGGGGCTGCACCCCCTATTTAGATAGACCCCTCTTTTATTTTCAGACTTGAGTTTTGTTTTACATCTAGCTTTAGCTACACCGAACACGCACAAATACGTGCTGTCCTCGTGTGATTCAGAACTCCACCTTCGAGTGATATTAAGATTGCTCGCCTCTTTTTCTTGTTCGTTCTTCGATTGCGTACAGGAATTGATCTTCGTGATCAGGCTGATCTTGCTTCAATAAGGTCGTAACCACAGGGAGTTGGTTCAGCGATTGCATTGGCGCTTCGGGTTCGCTCGTCGTAGTCGGATCGTGAGGGTCGACTTCCAACAAATCGAAATTACCTCCACTCATCGAAAGATCGGGCACTTCAGCTCTATCAAGTGGTATCAGCTTTCCAGGTTGATCGGTGAGTTTTTATCGAGTGTTGTTCCATTACCTACAGTCCACAAAACCAAAAAAAAGATTCAGGTTAGACCATTGTCCCAAAACCTTTCTTCGCCTTGCACTTTCTTTCAATAATTTGTGTTGTTGAATTTGTGTGCTTCGCGTTCAATTGTTGCTGGTCACTTTGTGCTTCCGCCGCTTTCCATCTCCACCACCGCCGCCACCGCCGTCCTACCTCGCCACCAGCGCCGCCGCCGCCGCCGCCGCAATCATCATCGCCACCAGCGCCGTCGCCGCCGTTTTGTATCACCACAAACCCTACAAAACCACGCCGCCGCCACCACGCCGAGTTACCACGCCGTTACCCCCCTTCAACCGAACCCTACTCGGTTTCATTATCCTTCCCCAAGCCGCACTCCACGCGCCGCCGATCCAACCGAACTCTACTCGGTTTTTTGTTTCTGTTTGAGGAAAGAGAGAAAAAAAGGAAAGAAAAAAGGAAAGTTTTGAAAAGAAAGACAAAGGAAAGAATTCAAAAAAAAAAGGAAAGAGCAGTTCATTTTTGGAAAGTTCGGTTTTTCGTTTGGCAGTTTTGTGTCGTTACGAACACCCGTTTTGTAACGGCCATAACTTTTCGCTCGGATCTCCGATTTCAGCGTTCTTTTTTTTCCGGAAAGCTTACGAAATTTCCTATACGGGGCACCCCGCATAGCGCCAGGTGAAGTCGGTTTCGAGGCCAAAAAACGCCGTTTACACAGTGTAACGCGGCCCGGGAGTTTTTCCGTTTCTGCACTCTACTTCCTTGTTGCCCTTGCTTGATCCATTGCGGGTGACACTTGTTTCCAGCAGCTTTGTTACGTGTTTAGCACTATTATTTAGCTTTGCATTTATTGTTTGATTGTGCTAATCCTTGACTTGAGTGCAGCCTACCCAGAACTACACATATTCCTACGACGAGTAGACTTTTGTTTCTCCAGGCAATCGCTGCTCCAATCTCTCACATGTGCTACTTGTTGTCTGCGATCGCCCCTGTTGCTTGGTAAGAACAGATAAGAACTTGATCGCAGCATCTTTGTGAGCTTTCCACACACACGTGAGTTGGTTCAGCGATTGCATTGGCGCTTCGGGTTCGCTCGTCATAGTCAGATCGTGAGGGTCGACTTCCAACAAATCGTAATTACCTCCACTCATTGAAAGATCGGGCACTTCAGCTCTATCACCTAAAACCATTTTCTATGATTAAAGGTAAATTTTTAACCACTTCAGGTATTAATGGTTCAATTTTTAGAATTATGTATCCATTAAATATGCTAGAAAAAAATGAGCTTCAAAAGGGGTTTCAAAAAGAGCTCATATGCCTAAAACCATGTTTATATGATTAAAGACATTCTTTTACTGAATTTATGCACAACTATAACAAATATGCCAAAAAACAATAAATAAATACTTCATAAAGGTGCAAACTGTAAATAATATTAACTTTCTTCATCTGCTGCAAAAAACATACCACCGAGATGTTTTCTTCGAGAAAAACTTAAATAAATCCCTAAATTCACAAAAATAGGGTTTCAATTGCAACTTTATTTTACCGCCCTTGGATACTGAATTATTCTTCCTTAAATATGAACATTCCGGGTTTTCTTTTCTTTTCAGACCCATGCACAGCCTGCCTAGCTTGTTGTAACCCTCCTCTTTCCTTGGGGCAGCGTTGCGGCTGCTAGGCCTTAGCATAGAGCCATAAATGCGGCACAACGGTTGCCAGCCATGGTGAGACGACGTCTCTGCTACGAGTGGTGCCGTACGTCGGGTGGCGGAGTGCTGCAGGCGGCTCCGCCAAGTTTCTGCTTCACGGGTGTAGGCGTAGCTTTATGTCATGCCCGTTTTCAGAAGAAAACGAACCATCTCATATGCAAGTCTTTAACCAAGGCAACTCACATATAATCGACAAAAATAAATATCACAGCGTGCAAGAATAAATAGAGAGTAGTAAATAGCATTATTACAAGCCAAGGTTTGTCTCCATAGAATAAATAGAGTCTTTATTTAACGCTGCAAACGGAACTCCTCTAAGACCTTGAGGTTGCCTGGCAGAGACGCAGCCTAGAACTCCTGGAAATCGCCGGTGAACTCCTCAAAGCTCTCCACGTCTGAACAAATCCGGATCGGTCGTTGCAAAAATAAATGAACAAGCGTGAGCACATGCCGTACTCAACAAGCTAAAGATAACGAGATGATATGCAAGGCTTAAACAAGGATAGGCTGAAGGTTTAAGCATTTACCATTTTAATTGATCAAATTTTAATTAAGCAAGCTTAAGTATAAGTTTATACCACCCACAATTAATGAATAAAGTAACATGAAGATGAGAGCCTCAACATAAAGTAAATGATTTGAATAAAGTTCCGATAAATTAAATATGTGAGTGTCCAGGCCGCTCGTAACCGTGAGCACGGCTATCATGATAGTTTTTTATTAACCTTGCAAGGTCTGTACAGCTTTACCCAGCAGAAGTGTCACCCTTTTTGCCGAGGTTTGCAAGGCCCCATTAGACACTTCCTTTGGTGAATGGCCAGGGGTTCACTACGAAGCCTTTACAAAGATACGTTAGTAATGATAGCTCGCTAAGGATTCATGATCAGCGTGATGTATAAACCTCTCCAATGGGCACACCTTAGCAAAGGCTTCCTCCCAAATAGGGGCCGGGTTATACACCAACTACAGTCTCCCCCTCTTGCCTCTTGCGAGTAAAGCTACCAAGACTAAAATATCTAATTAATTAGCTAAGGCCAGAGCCCATTAGCACTGCGGTTGTACGGTATGTCCCGGGTGGTTCTCCATGTTTCCAATTAAATAGATGATCTTGTTACCGAGGCATAATGTGATAAAGTCAAAATTTAACAAAGGGGTTCAATTAAACAGTAGAGCACTAGCAAAAAGCTACAACAAATTTATTAACCCATGGTAAAGGCATGATAATCAGGATAGGGTGGCTAGGCATGTCCTTAATAGGAAAACCCATCAAAATTAAATATAACATGCAACTATGGTCGATTGAACATAAAAGTAAGTTCTTAATTTAAATAGGACAAAGCATGACCAAGGCGACTTGCCTTCAGCGAACCCTTGCTGCTGCCCGAACTCCTCGAACTCCTCTCCCGGGAAGTCCTCAAAGCGCGGATCGTCTACCGGTACACACATGCACAAGCAAAAGAAATAATAAGAAAACAGTACAACAATCATAAGAAACCAACACATGGTCCACACATAAAGATATTACATAAAACGACGATTCCAACGATATCTTGAACGCGCAAAACGGAGTTAAGATGCAAAAGTTATGATAAAAACGACGATTCCAGCTCGAGCGCGACCCGGACTCGAGCCCGAGTCCGGTGCGGCGACGGCGGGCGGAAGGGGATGACGCGCGGGCCCCACCGGTCAGCAGCTGGGCGAAGGCGGGCGGAGGCGCGGGCGCGTGCGAGCGGAGAAGGCAGAAAAACGGCAGCGCGGGCGCGGGCGCGGGCGCAAGGCGAAAGCGGGGAGTTTGCTGGTTCTGGCTCTACGGAGTCTGTGCATTTCTTCTGGGGCAGTTATTGGCAAAGTGACTGGGATCGCCACACTTGAAACAAGCACGAGGGGTAGTTGTACTGCCTGGAGCTAGTGCCTTCACTGGTGTCTGAGCTGGAGTAGTCTGGCGGTTCTGTTGGAAGTTCTGTTGGGTGTTCTGCTGGGATGCGGGGCGTTGCGGTGTAGGTGCGGAGCGCTGACCCTGGTTCTGCCCATATCCACCATTATAACCTCCAAAGCGGAATGGGGTGTTCTGCTGAGGTGGGGTGAAGCGAGGGCGAGTGATGCTACTAGATTGTCCTGAACCACTGAACTTCCTCTTCTCTCCCAGCTCCTGGCGTTTGTGTTCCAGACCAATTGCCTTGTCAATAAGTTCCTGAAAGGTGGGGAAGGTGTGAGAGTACAACTGATAGTTTAGCGGCCCAATCAAACCGTTCAGGAACCATTCCTTCTTATTCTCATCATCAGACACATCTTCTGGGGCATAGCGAGACAACTGAATGAACTTGTCTCAGTACTCACTCACGGACATTCCTCCCTGCTTAAGAGCAAGGAATTCTGCCTTCTTCAGCTTCTTGAGACCTGTCGGAATGTGATACTTCCTGAAGTTGTTCTTAAACTCATCCCAAGTGATAGCATCAGCATCTTCATGAGCGGCGGTGAACGAGTCCCACCAATCTGCAGCAGTTCCCTCTAGGCGTCCAGAAGCATAAAGGACCTTCTCCCGGTCAGTACACTGAGTAATTTCCAGCATCCTCCCCACAGTCTTCAGCCAGTCATCAGCCTGCAGTGGATCTGAAGAATGAGAGAACGTCGGGGGCCTGTGGCTCATGAACTCCCTGTGCTTGTCCCTGGGCGGTGGGTTCTGGTTGTTGTTATGGTTGTTGTTCCCCTGATTGTTGTTACCCTGGTTGACTTGAGCTTGGAGACCAGCCACAGTGTTAGTCAACGTCTGGAGGAGAGCCATCTGTGCCTGAAGAAACGGCTCCATCTCTGGTGGCAGTGGTTCTGGCTGAGGATTCGGATTGGGATTGACGTTCCTTGACGGACGAACGGTTGGTGGTTGATCAACTCCTGAACCAGACCTGGTGTTCACCATCTAAGTGTTAGAGATACAAGTTTCAGATTGTGACTGATAAAGATATAATAGAAAGATTATACTCAACAGCGTAATTCGATAATAACAGAAAATTTCAGGACAGGACAAAATTCTGATTAGACCAAAGGACCAGATATATCTCATGAACAGGATCTCCAAAAATTATGAGAAAATTACAGAATAAAGACTATTAAATTATGGAACCAACCCAACTTGAATCATATAAATCGGAGTTATAAAACGCGAGATATAAAATTAACAAGCGGCATACGTCAGACGATAATGACAGATTCAGGTTCTTGGAAAGACAGATGCATAGCTCTCTGTCCGAAAGTCCAAAAATCATGAAAAATTTCCAGGTTATCACCCGTGAAATTCTGAATCTAACCCACTTGGTTTAACCTGAAACCGATCCCTGTAGCTCCTGAATAAATTCGAACAGTATCGAAGGGTCATGCAGTGACGCGAACAGATTTGCGTTGAACGAGATTTACAAGATAGATAAAGCGAGATAGATAAAGGATTAAATTATGAGACAAAATTAAAACCCCAAACTAAACTTTATTAAATTGATGTCGCTGTGGTAATCACTCCACAACACACCACACTCATTACAAAGACCCAAATCAACCATAAGCAAAATAACAAGCACACGTTCACTCTTAACAAAAGACGTAGCTCGAAACGATGATCGCTTAACGCTAACGATTACAAGAACTCAAAACTCTTAAACTTAAGGACTCCGAAACTCTTAAACTCCTAAGCTCCTAAGCTCCTTCAAGGCTAGTTGATGAAAGTGATAGCTCCTCCATATCTAGTCTTGCGGCGAGGTGGTGAACGTGCTGGACAAACTTCTTTATCTTCCTCCACTTCCGCTGGATCCTCTCCACGGAGTGCAGCTCGAAGCTTCTTGTTCTTCAATCTTTCAGCAGCTAGCATATCATAGGCGTTGTTCAACTCATCCGTGGTGCCCACAACATAGGTATGAACCGCTGCAGTGTACTTGGCATGGTCCCTCAGGTCCTCATTCAGCTGATTCTGGATATCATGGATTATGCTGCTCACAGCCTCCGGTGCTCTACGAGGGAAGAACTTCCAAATGGTGCCTTGTAGCTCACCATTTTCTTGATAAAGCACCCTTCCAAAGGCCTGAAGAGCGGCATCATCCCTACCAGCTGCAAAACTGCCTCTGAATGCTATGGCTTGAAACTTGGCAGCCTCCAAAGTCCCTCCATGCACATAATCAGCGACGCGGATCTGCACGGACACCTTCCACTCTGCTGGATACCTGGGGTCACGCCATTGATTGCCCTTGTACATAATCTCCACCGGAAGTTGGAGATGCTCAAACAGCTCCTTGAGCAGCGCTGGAAGACGGGCATTACCACCATCATGATAGTGGCGAGTCAGAGTCCAGTACTCAGGCGGAGGCTGCTGGGGATTCTCTGAATCCGCAGATGAAGACGGGTCTGGAGACTGGATAGCATCCTCATAGTATCCTCCTTCGCCTAGGTACTCCTCTACCTCCTCTTCGTCTTGGGCTTCATGATGCTCCTCTCCTGCAGGGGCTTCAGCTTGGGCTTCCTGCTGCTCCTCCACTCCAACGGCGGCTGGAGGCACTGGCTGGTCGGCAGCAACCGCTGGAGCACCATCTTCACCTTCCTCAACATCTTCAATCTCGATCACCTCCACCTCCTGCAGCGGCGGCGTGTGCACCTCCACTTCGGGGCCTTCCACCACCAGCTGAGCATCAACCTCTTCATCACTGTCTTTCTCCCACTCACGGACACGCTGAAACAAGGCACTCTTACGAGCGGACTCCCGAGTCATCACCATCTTCTGAGATAAGGAAAATTTTCAATAAGTAAGATATGTAATAAAATGAATAGAAATAGCTCCAAGGGTGAGATAAAATCAATAACAAGAAGAAATAAAATAAAGATAAAAATAAAATGGAATAAAATAGTTTTATATCAGAGTAAAGCGGAAATAAAAGGCTTCTAAGCTTTAGTATCCTTAATTCGACCATTTTCTAACTAGGCTAACGTTCCTAGAGGCAACACGGCTCTGGTACCACTTTTGTCACGCCCGTTTTCAGAAGAAAACGAACCATCTCATATGCAAGTCTTTAACCAAGGCAACTCACATATAATCGACAAAAATAAATATCACAGCGTGCAAGAATAAATAGAGAGTAGTAAATAGCATTATTACAAGCCAAGGTTTGTCTCCATAGAATAAATAGAGTCTTTATTTAACGCTGCAAACGGAACTCCTCTAAGACCTTGAGGTTACCTAGCAGAGACGCAGCCTAGAACTCCTGAAAATCGCCGGTGAACTCCTCAAAGCTCTCCACGTCTGAACAAATCCGGATCGGTCGTTGCAAAAATAAATGAACAAGCGTGAGCACATGTCGTACTCAACAAGCTAAAGATAACGAGATAATATGCAAGGCTTAAACAAGGATAGGCTGAAGGTTTAAGCATTTAACATTTTAATTGATCAAATTTTAATTAAGCAAGCTTAAGTATAAGTTTATACCACCCACAATTAATGAATAAAGTAACATAAAGATGAGAGCCTCAACATAAAGTAAATGATTTGAATAAAGTTCCGATAAATTAAATATGTGAGTGTCCAGGCCGCTCGTAACCGTGAGCACGGCTATCATGATAGTTTTTTATTAACCTTGCAAGGTTTGTACAGCTTTACCCAGCAGAAGTGTCACCCTTTTTGCCGAGGTTTGCAAGGCCCCATTAGACACTTCCTTTGGTGAATGGCCAGGGGTTCACTACGAAGCCTTTACAAAGATACGTTAGTAATGATAGCTCGCTAAGGATTCATGATCAGCGTGATGTATAAACCTCTCCAATGGGCACACCTTAGCAAAGGCTTCCTCCCAAATAGGGGCCGGGTTATACACCAACTACAGTCTCCCCCTCTTGCCTCTTGCGAGTAAAGCTACCAAGACTAAAATATCTAATTAATTAGCTAAGGCCAGAGCCCATTAGCACTGCGGTTGTACGGTATGTCCCGGGTGGTTCTCCATGTTTCCAATTAAATAGATGATCTTGTTACCGAGGCATAACGTGATAAAGTCAAAATTTAACAAAGGGGTTCAATTAAACAGTAGAGCACTAGCAAAAAGCTACAACAAATTTATTAACCCATGGTAAAGGCATGATAATCAGGATAGGGTGGCTAGGCATGTCCTTAATAGGAAAACCCATCAAAATTAAATATAACATGCAACTATGGTCGGTTGAACATAAAAGTAAGTTCTTAATTTAAATAGGACAAAGCATGACCAAGGCGACTTGCCTTCAGCGAACCCTTGCTGCTGCCCGAACTCCTCGAACTCCTCGAACTCCTCTCCCGGGAAGTCCTCAAAGCGCGGATCGTCTACCGGTACACACATGCACAAGCAAAAGAAATAATAAGAAAACAGTACAACAATCATAAGAAACCAACACATGGTCCACACATAAAGATTTTACATAAAACGACGATTCCAACGATATCTTGAACGCGCAAAACGGAGTTAAGATGCAAAAGTTATGATAAAAACAAGATTAGGGGCTTGCTGGTAAAGATCAGGAACTTCCAGGGGCCTAAACGTAAATAAAAGGACTAAACCGTAAAGATTTTAGAACTGCGCGAAGTAAAGATGTAAATAAGAAGAAAGCCAGGGGCTTTTCTGCAAAACGGCAGACGGCGACGCCAGCGCTGACGGCGTCAGTGACGTCAGCACGACGTCAGCGCGGGGCGGCGCCGTGGACCACGCCGTGGACGAGGTCCACGGGTCCACGGTGGACCGGGCTCCATACCCCTTCGCGGGTTAAGATCTGAGCCCCTGGAGGAAGATCGGACGGCGGGCGGCCGTTTCGGCGCGCGGTCGACGGCGGCGGCGGCGGCAACACGGCGGTGCCATGGCCGGCGAGCGGCTGCGCACGCGAGCGGGGGCTGTGGTGCACGAGAGAACGCGCCAGGGGCACGTTAGGGCGGCGGAGCTCACCACGAACCCGATGACGGCGACGGCGAGGCTTGGCGACGGCCGAAAGAGGCGGACCGAGCGGCGGCGGCGCTAGGGTTAGGAAGTAGCGGCGGCGGCTCGAGGCGGCTAGGTTTTAGGGGCAAAGGCGGCGCGAGGAGCGGCGGCGTGGGTTTAAATAGGCCGAGGGGCGCCTTGGTATGCATGCCACGCCACGAGGCGACGCGGCACGCGCGGTTGAGCGCGACCCGGACTCGAGCCCGAGTCCGGTGCGGCGACGGCGGGCGGAAGGGCGGGCGCGTGCGAGCGGAGAAGGCGGAAAAACGGCAGCGCGGCCGCGGGCGCGGGCGCAAGGCGAAAGCGGCAAAGCGCGCGGGCGTTTTCGACGTCGCGCGCGGGGAGTTAGCGGGCCGCGCGGAGCTGGGCCGAGCTGGGCCGCGGCTGGGCTGCGGAGAGGGAAGGGGTGAAGCTGAGCGGGCTGGAAAGATCAAGGGGCAAAACTGGACTTGCTAAAGTTAAACAAAACAACATTCAAACTAAAATTTGAATTCAAACAAATTTGAACTCAAACTCATAAAAATAAATATGCAGCAGCATGAATGCAACAATGCAACCTAGGCTTTATTTTAATTTAAGAAAATGTTTTCCAACACGCATTTAATTCGAATAAAATCTAGAAAATCCTTAAAAATCTTAACTGAGCATGAATAAATTCTAGAAGCTTTTATTAATTGCAAAAGTTGAATTTTAGGGTGTTACACTTTAGGTGTTTACTTCTGGCATCACTCGACCTTAGCATGTCCAGTTGTGGATTGGGCTGGGTTGTGACGGCACGACTCGGGCGGCGTGACGACACAAGTTCAGACTCATCCCCTACTGCAGGTGGGACTCGAACTCGTGCTTAACTTCGGGCTAAATCAATTTCTGAGTGATTCTAGGTTGTGCCGCTAATGGTAAGTTGCATGCGGGCAATGGCCAAGCCGCGTGCTAGCGGCGGATACGGAGTGCATGCATCCGTGCAGGTGGTAGTTCGGTGGAGCCAGCGTGCAAGCTGGCGGTGGCGGGACAAACAAAGCTTGGCCGAAGCTGCAAGCTCGGCGAGATCCTCGACGTGCTGGCCGATGATTGTTTTATTTGCTACTGGCACTGCGACGAAGGCCAAGCGTGAAGCCATGCATATGGATACGATGATCTTCAGGCGTGCAAGCCATAGATACTTGATCTGCCTTTCGGTAAGCACTACCGTTCAAGGTACGTCGTGCTAGGTACGCTTGTCACATGATGATCTATCACAGACCAATCTTTGTTTGTATACTTTCGGGCATACTAGATGCATACATACGTAGTATAGCTTCAAGCTTGTATGAGATTCAAACTCATGTATCGATATTATGTTTGCCTTGTTATTCTTTTATGAGTTCAACCAGAACACATACATGGCCATGGGGCCAATCAAAATTATTGCATACAGGCGTACTACCTTCGTGGCCGATCAAATACTAGATTGAAACGATTTTCCGACACAACGGCCGGCACACAAAACCAATGCTACATGCATGTTTTAATAATTTGTACCTTGTATTTGTATATGATGCCAATTGATCTACTCCACTTGCCGCGTAGGGTAGTTATCAGTAGATACATACCGCGTAGGGCGTTAGGCATAGTCGTAGACATGCCTGCTTGATGGCGAGTTGGTGCAGATCCGTTTGCTGGCGACGTAGATGTAGTCGACGTCGTCAAAGTAGTCGTCGGCGAGGACGACGCCGAGATCGCCGGCGTCGAGCTTGATGGCGACTCCTCCGGCGTAGTCGACGAAGAGCTTTCGTGCTGATAACGTGTTGTGAAACACGTCGTCAACGGTTGGATCTTCTCCCTCTCACGCCTCTCACGACAAGCACATAAGAACAAGTATAAAGTAGACAAGAGACAATATAGGTGGAGCTTCTCTTTATTCCTCAAATCGATGTATTACAATGGGGGTGCTCCTCCAATTATATAGTCCGAACTAAAGCTAGAGATTATGGTAAGAGCCCACAAGCAACCGGACAAGGACTAGGACTTCTAGTCCTCCTTTCCTTTTTGTAAAGTCCGGTTGTTTTACAACAGTTACATGCCAAAATCATTCTTTCCTAGCAAACAAGAGCTTCATTTATTTATGAGTAGGGATATAGTCCATGTCTGTTACTTCATTGAGCTGCCAAAATTATTACCTCCCTCCTTAAAAAAGAAACCTTAAATTGAACAAACGATATGCTAAGCTTTTGCACTGGTTGTACCTCGTGTCACAAATAAGCGATCGTCGAGCTTCCACCAGCCTTCGATTTAATAAGATTGTCCATCGGCAAATTCTCCATTGTTACCGAGCTAGCTGTAGCCTTGTGCCAGTGCTATTAGCCGGTGATTACATGCAGACAGCGCTTCAGCTATCAGCACATCTGGCAACTATGTATACCAACAAACACCAGCCATCTTGACCAAGTCAACATCATTACTGAGTACTACTCCAGTAACCTCCGTTACAGGGATTGTCCATTCAACGAACCATCAGTTAACGCCTTCACCCAACCTGTATCAGGCACAACTTCTGCTTGGGTGTCGTTGCTGCCTCCTTTGTTTCCAAACACATTAGGTATGCTTCACTACCCTAGATAAACTTGAGGTTTCAGTGATCCAATTATCCTCTCAACAATGTTTTGGTTTCCCCCTCAATCTAAAAGCTTTAAACTTTGAAGGTAGGAAAATCTAAAGGCCTCCCAACATTGAACAGACATTTTTTTTTTCAAATTTAAGAAACTCTCTATGGTAGATACCTCATGAACCATATTATGGCTGTGCATACCATAGTACATATGTAGCAAAGTAAAGATAGCCTGAATCCTAACTCAAGATATTCATGCATGGAAACAAAGGCAAGTAAGACTAAGAACTTACCCAAGTGAAACCGCTGACATTGTCCTGTTTGCAGCAATTGGTTAGTCTGAACCTGAAACGAAACGACACACGAAACCTTATCTTTGTATAAAAAAAATTTCCTTGCACCTGCAAACACCATGTACAGATTGTAAACATGTTTTAAGTTGACTCAGGACTGCACCTTGCCAACCATTGCTACAAAAAGAATTGAACCTGGGGTCATCTACAATCTGCACACAAGAGGAAAAAACATAGATTTTCATATCAACGTGAGATGATATCATGTCAAACTTATCAGACCAAAGCATATACAAAGAACACTGGCTTAGTACAATGCATGTATGCTTATTACTTAGTAGTCAGAGGAAATTTGTCACACCCAGATTTACACAAAACATGAATGCGGCCGTATGTGTGCCCAGGACGTCCACAGAACACATACAGCTTACAAATATGGATCTCAAAGAACAGAATGCTCGAATAAAAGTAGTTTACATCCAGAGTTTAACACAAAGACATAGTCTTACATAAATAACACAACGGAAGTCTATTTATTAATGTTCTCAAACTAAAGACGAATGGCGCCTCAATCCCACAGGGACGCCGACTGGTTGATCGCAGCTCAGAAGTAAGGAAGGTCCTCCGGGAAGCCTGCGATTGGATCCTCATTCACGGCTCCATCTGTTACCCGTCCGGGATTTTGTTGACTGTTGGAAAGTGTAAGTAACTCATTTACTTAGCAAGTATAACAGGAGTTTATGCAAGGCTAAAAAGGCTGACTCGGGTTGACTGCTTTAGCACTTTTAGTTGGTTCGTTTTATTAGTCGCTTGTTTACTACAAGTGTATGAGAACTCCCGGTTATAACCCCATTAAAGGTGTATGAACATTAGAACCATCGATCATCATCATTAACCTCATCTTCTAATCAAAAAGGATCCAGGCCGCTCGTGACCATGAGCACGGGTATCATGATAGATGTGATGAGGACATGACACACATGCATACGACCATGATTGTGATGAGGATATGAAATACATGAAGAGTGTTAAACACAAATGGAAGGCATGGAGGACCAAAGAGGTTGATTGGAGACCAAGTCAAAGTATTCCCACATTTTACACCAGGCTATCACGTCACTTTTGGTCTAAGGAAATAAAGAGATTGAATCCAACACATTTTGGAAACGCTGGATTCGGACTGCAGAAAAGTCTGACTTTCAACGGCCACCACGACTTCATCCGGACTCCGTTTGGGGCGTTCAAGTACTTGATGGAAAGCTTATGAAGTCTACTTTCATATGGATCTAGACTCATGTCCATATCTATCCTGAGGCGGCCGCAATAGTCAAATCATTGACCGAAGGTTTTTCTGTCCAGGTGCTGCGATACCTTATTTTGGCCCACGGGCCGTGTATCAAGTTGGGTCCATTAGGGACGCGTCCTAGGGTTGGAGCATGACCCTAGCACCCCTTTGGTCGTCCTCCACCTATCATATACCCCCTACCCGCCGCCAAGAAGTCTTGAGTTTTGTTTTACATCTAGCTTTAGCTACACCGAACACGCACAAATACGTGCTGTCCTCGTGTGATTCAGAACTCCACCTTCGAGTGATATTAAGATTGCTCGCCTCTTTTTCTTGTTCGTTCCTCGATTGCGTACAGGAATTGATCTTCGTGATCAGGCTGATCTTGCTTCAACAAGGTCGGTAACCACAGGGAGTTGGTTCAGCGATTGCATTGGCGCTTTGGGTTCGCCCGTCGTAGTCGGATCGTGGGGGTCGACTTCCAACAAATCAAATTACCTCCACTCATCGAAAGATCGGGCACTTCAGTTCTATCAAGTGGTATCAAAAGTCCAGGTTGATCGGTGAGTTTATCGAGTGTTTTTCATTACCTACAGTCCACAAAACCAAAAAAAAAAGATTTATCAGGTTAGATCCTTGTCCCAGCACCCGTTTTAGCCTTGCGTTTTCTTTCAATAATTTACATTGTTGAATTTGTGTGCTTTACGCGTCCAATTGTTGCTGGTTACTTGTGTTCTTGCCGCGCCGTCATTTTTCTTTCTCCACCAGAACCACCCTTTCCCACCAGATCGCCACCCTCCCCCATCCTTCCTCACGCACCCCCCTCTCCCTGCCACAAACCAGCCCCTTCCTTTTTTTGTTGTTTGGCAAGTCAAAACACAAAAAGGGAAAGCAATAAAAAAACAGGAAAGAAAAAAAGGAAAGCAAAAAAAAGGAAAGAAAAGAAAAAGAAAGTTTGGAAAAGAAAGAAAAGGAAACAGCAAAAGTTGCCTAATCTCGCTCGGTTTCGTTTGGAAGTTTTCTGCCGTTCGGACACCTTCACGAAAACGGCCATAACTTTTCGCTCAGATCTCCGATTTCAGTGTTCTTTTTTTCCTAGAAAGCTTACAAAATTTTCTATGTGGTGCATCTTTGGTGACGTTGGTTTCGAGGCTAAAAAACATCGCCTAGACAGCGTACCGAAGCCTGGGAGATTTTTCGTTTCTGCGTACCCAATTCCTTGTTACCTTTGGTTGCTCCATATCGCGTTGCACTTGTTTCCAGCAGCATAGTTACGTGTTTAGCACTATAATTCAGCTTTGCATTATTGTTTGATTGTGCTAATCCTTGACTTGAGTGTAGCCTACCCAAAACTACACATATTCCTACGACGAGCTGACTTTGTTTCTCCACGCAATCGCTGCTCCAATCTTTCGCAGGTGCTACTTGTTGCTTGCAGGTCGCCCCTGTTGCTTGGTAAGAACAGATAAGAACTTGATCGCAACATCTTTGTGAGCTTTCCATACAAACCTTTGTTGCCGTAGGATTTGTTTTTGTGTTTCTGCTAATCATGTCAGGAGACGTCAACGGCATCGTGGCACGATTCGATGCGTGGTCCACGTCGGTCACGACGTTGTACAAGGACTATAACAGTGACATGGAGCTAGACGATGGAGATCGCCACGGTTGTGCCCGCCGTGTGGTATGTCATCCACACATTGACTCATTTGCTACGATTCAATTTAAAATTCCATCTTATAATGGCAAATATGATCCTGCTGCATATCTTTATTGGGAGTTAGAGGTAGAACAAAAGTTTTCATGCCATGATATTCCTGCTAGTGCACAAGTTAACGCTGCTATTAGTGAATTTACTCTTTTTGCTTTAATTTGGTGGCGTGAATATAAGCTAAAACATCCCACGGCTATTCCAACCACTTGGGCTCAATTAAAAGTTGCTATGCGTCATCGCTTTGTACCTTCATATTATGCCCGAGATTTGCTTAAACAAATGCAACGGTTTTAGCAAGGGCAACAATCTGTTGAGGAATATTACCAGGAATTACAAAAGGGTATGATCCGTTGTGGTTTATTTGAGACGGATGCCGCTGCTATGGCACGTTTTCGCGGTGGTTTGAACCGCGACATTCAAGACATACTTGATTCTAATACTTATGCTGATATGACCACATTGTTTGAATATGCTTGCAAAGCTGAACGTGAAGTGTAGGGACACCGCTCGACAACATATACTAACTCTTTTGCAGGACGAAGCCCGGCATCCAGCGCAGATCCTGCTCTCCCTACGCCATCCACGTCTAGCACTACACCGCGCGAGAGGACGGCCACAACAGCGCCGTCGACCACAGGTGCTCCACTCACGGAAGGTGAGACCACTTCTACTGTGCTGAATTTTTTCACACCTCATGCTATCATAGAGCAATTATTAGTGGAACCATCTCTTGATGAACCTTTGTCACATGATGATGTGCTTATTGTTCCTTGTGATAAAGATGATTTGTGTGACAATACTTCTGATGTACATGTTTTAAAATCACACCCTTGTGCTGAAATTAAACATGATAACATAGAGCAACTATCGGTAGAACCCTTACTAATTTTACCTTTGTCACAAGATCATTTGCTTGATGTACCTTGTGATGAAGAAGAGTTGTGTGATAGTGATTCTTTTATTCCTCTACCACAATTACTTAATCATGATGATACACATGCTTTGGAGCCATATAATTATGCTGAAAATCAAATGTTTGTTCCAATTACTTGTGCAAATGATGAACAAAAATTGCTATCTTCTTTAAATACTTTAGGTTATATTGACTTTGCTGTTCTATGTGATCTAAATTGTTTGGAGGAGAGATTTCTTGCATATCTCAAATTGTCATGCTTATCTAGGAACACATATCACTTCATTGGCAAATATAATCACAATGGAGAATATATGGTGCATCGAGTTTATATTTGTTCAAATCTGGTTGGACAACAATGTGATAAGTTAGAGAGCTGTACTAAGAATAATCATGTCACATCCAATTTCTCTAGCTTTGTTTTAAAGAAACATGTTCAATCCAAAGAAGGGGAGCCTTGCTGGTTGCTACCTATGCCTGCTTTGTCTTTTGTTGATACTAATCTTGTGCAGGATCATGTTGACAACCATATTGTGTCGTCCGATCCAGAAGTCTACATTCCTGCTGAAATGTCTACGCGAGATGACACATTTGACAATTCGAAGCATGGTGACCCTCCTCCTTCCAATACATTTGGTTTCTTTTGTTTTCGCAACCCCGTTCTCCTTTGTGTTGTGCAGGATCGGTTTCAAGTACAATTGACACCGAGGACGACTTTTCGTCAAGAAGGGGAGGATGATGAGGACATGAAATACATGAAGAGTGTTAAACACACGTGGAAGACATGGAGGACCAAAGAGGTTGATTGGGGACCAAGTCAAAGTATTCCCACGTTTTACACCAGGCTATCACGTCACTTTTGGTCTAAGGAAATAAAGAGATTGAATCCAACACGTTTTGGAAACGCTGGATTCGGACTGCAGGAAAGTCCTGAATTTCAACGGCCACCACGACTTCATCCGGACTCCGTTTGTAGCGTTCAAGTACTTGATGGAAAGCTTATGAAGTCTACTTTCATATGGGTCCAGACTCATGTCCATATCTTTCCAGAGGCGGTCGCAATCGTCAAATAATTGACCGAAGGTTTTTCTGTCTAGGTGCTGCGACACCTTATTTTGGCCCACGGGCCGTGTATCAAGTTGGGTCCATTAGGGACGCGTCCTAGGGTTGGAGCACGACCCCAGCATCCCTTTGGTCGTCCTCCACCTATCATATACCCCCTACCCACCGCCAAGAAGTCTTGAGTTTTGTTTTACATCTAGCTTTAGCTACACCGAACACGCACAAATACGTGCTGTCCTCGTGTGATTCAGAACTCCACCTTCGAGTGATATTAAGATTGCTCGCCTCTTTTTCTTGTTCGTTCCTCGATTGCGTACAGGAATTGATCTTCGTGATCAGGCTGATCTTGCTTCAACAAGGTCGGTAACCACAGGGAGTTGGTTCAGCGATTGCATTGGCGCTTCGGGTTCGCTCGTCGTAGTCGGATCGTGAGGGTCGACTTCCAACAAATCGAAGTTACCTCCACTCATCGAAAGATCGGGCACTTCAGCTCTATCATATTGGGTCACGCATTAGTGAAAGAGGAGTCCAACAAGGTTGTCCAAGTCATGAGGGAGGCCCAAGGCTAATCCAATTTGAGTCACCAAGGTGGAGGCCCAAAGGAACTCAAGTTTCGAGTCCACTTCGGAGTCTAGAAACAGCGCGTACTAAAATTGACGCCCAGGCCGCCTACGGAGTCCGTTTTTGACGTTCTATATATGGATGGAACGAAATTTTCATACACCTTCCAATGGCACCGGTTTTAGGCCCAAATTCCATCTGAATTGATGGAAATTACAGAAACAAGTGGAGGTTCAGAATCTATCAAAGTGCTGCGGGCTAAGTTGGCTCTGTACCGTGTCGGGCCTTAAGCCCAAGTTGTGGCCGACCCCATGGTCGCCCCCAACCCTAGGAGGACGTCCTCCTAGCTCATATATTCAGTAGCCGCCGCCACATTAGAGCTTGAGTTTTGTTTTACATCTAGCTTTAGCTACACCGAACCCGCACAAATACGTGCTGTCCTCGTGTGATTCAGAACTCCACCTTCGAGTGATATTAAGATTGCTCGCCTCTTTTTCTTGTTCGTTCTTCGATTGCGTACAGGAATTGATCTTCATGATCAGGCTAATCTTGCTTCAGCAAGGTCGGTAACCACAGGGAGTTGGTTCAGCGATTGCATTGGCGCTTCGGGTTTTGCTCGTCGTAGTCGGATCGTGAGGGTCTACTTCCACCAAGTCGAAATTATCTCCACTCACCGAAAATCGGGCACTCCAGCTCTATCAAGTGGTATCAAAAGTCCAGGTTGATCGGTGAGTTTATCGAGTGTTTTTCATTACCTACAGTCCACAAAACCAAAAAAAAATTCAGGTTAGACCATTGTCCCAAAACCTTTCTTCGCCTTGCACTTTCTTTCAATAATTTGCGTTGTTGAATTTGTGTGCTTCGCGTTCAATTGTTGCTGGTCACTTTGTGCTTCCGCCGCTTTCCATCGCCACCGCCGCCGCCGCCGTCCTACATCGCCACCAGCGCCGCTGCCGCCGTGCTACTTCACCACAAACCATACGAAACCACGCCGCCACCACCACGCCGAGTTTACCACGCCGTCACTACGGGAAATTTTCCCTAAGGCAACGCCCTAAATTGGTTGCAATATGTCCAATTTGGTTGCAATAAACGCAAAGACAACAAAAAAATTTCGTAAAACTTCGTTGCTAGAACTGGCGTAGTCCAAACTTTGGACCACGACGCTAATTTTTTCGTTGCAAAGAAATACCTATTGCAACACAATAATGCAAGCTTAGGTAATGATTTTGTTGTTGGTAATAACACCTATTGCAACGAATGGTTTGTTGCCCTAGGTGCTTCTGGCTACATCCCAAAGCGTGGCAATAGGTATATTAGCAACGAAAAGTAGAGGTTGCAAACAAATTATTGCCACGCCTTTTAAGTGTGGCAATATGTAGAACCCTCTATTGCCACGATCTCATTTTGGTTTCTATAGGTGGCCCACGCTATTGCCACCTCACATTTTTTGGTTGCTTTAGGTGCACCACTCTTTTGCCACCAAATTGTTTTGGTTGCTATAAGCGAGTTCATGTATTGCCACGAATCATGGTTGGTTGCTATAGGTCAAACACTCTATTGCCACGATGACATCGTAGTTGCTATAAGTGAACCCTCTGTTGCGACGATAATGATGTGGTTGCTACAGGTGGAGACCACTATTGCATCGATAAATTGTTGGTTGGTACAAATGGATGCTCTATTCCCACGAAAAGAAATCGTTGTTAGTACTGTAGTCTGAAGGTTGCAATAGGATGTGGCCTCTATTGCCACATTCATTGTTTGGTTGTATTAATTTAGTCTCTATTGCCACGATTAATATTCGGTTGCATAAATTGACACTCTATTGCCACATTTGGTT
This sequence comes from Urochloa ruziziensis, assembly GCA_015476505.1. Lineage (NCBI taxonomy): Eukaryota > Viridiplantae > Streptophyta > Magnoliopsida > Poales > Poaceae > Urochloa > Urochloa ruziziensis. The sequence goes on along the minus strand of CM027123.1, from coordinate 31,837,521 downwards.
TGCCAACAATATATTATATATATGATAAATATTAATCCATTTACACCATCAAATAAACAATATTTCATTGATGAACCATCCAATGTGAAATTGTTCAAAAACAAAGACAGAGTTCAAGTTTGCAGCACACAAATACATAATGTTTGCAGCACACAAATGTTTTGAATGAAGCAAACAAACTAAAAAAAAGTAGCACTTCAGCAAAGGTTCCCTCAACACTGACGATCCCAGCACTTGTTACTTCCTTTTGTTTGATGATCATTTTTTAGCAGCTTGTTCCTTTAGCTGTTGTGTGGTAATATAACTCCCTTCTTTATGTGTAGTAGTACTTCTTGTAGCACGAGTAGCAGCTGAAGGTGGGTTTGCTGGAGCTTCAGATTGTTGCGTGATCAAATTTTCCTGTCAATCAATAAGGTGGAGTGCAGCAATTAGGCCTCATATTTATGCACTGTAAAACTAAGAAACTACCTGAGATGAGGAGACTTCATGTTGTGTGGTTTGTTCATTCCCTTCACTATTGCTCGTTCCTGGAGGCACTTGTGCAAATTCATTCCCATCTTTGTTTGCCTGCATGTATAGTTTGCTTAGAATAGAGTAACAAGAGATGGAAAAAATGTGCACTCAAACAATTTTGTTGGGGGCAGCCTATGGAAATATGAAGGCATGCTGGTATTGGACCTAAAGAGAGAAACACATAGAATAACTTTGGCAAGTTAAGATTTTCCATTAATAGTACCTGAGGTAACAATGCTTGTGGTTGTGCTGCTAGCACCATAGATAGAAGCTCTTGCTTTAATGTTTCCTTATCGTCCTCCCTTGCCTTTATAATTTCTTCCATCTGACGCTTATGTTCTTCCCTTTCAGCTTCCCTGTCAGCTCGTTGAGCTTCCATCTGTTGCCTAAATTGTTCTTTTTCCTCATCCCTTGCCTTCATCAGTTCTTCCATCTGACGCCTATGTATTTCCCTTTCCTTTTCCAGGTCAACATGTTCAGATTGCATTCTTTCTTTCAGATCTCCAAATGCTTCCATCATCTCTACATGTTCCTGACGTCTTTGTTCCTGATCTCTGAGTTGTTCCTGGTAATCCTTGTTCAGTAGCTGCCTTCTAGTTGGGTACACAGCCAAATATCCATTGCCATGCATCCTGCTGGATGATTTGCCATTTTGTGGCTTCCTTGTATGCTCTCTGGAAAAGCTGGTTCTTCTCCTTTTGTGTCACAAAGCTTCCATTTGCTTTTGATACCCTGTCTGCAATTAGGGTGTCTGCTTTCTCCTATCATACATAAGGCACAGATCAATAAGTTAATTAATGGTATATATAAATGCAGTTGTCCTCTTGCAACAATCACTCAATGTATTTATAAATTAATTCTGAACTCACATAGACCTCCCTAGATGGTTGGTTTGTCCAAACCCCATCCTTGGTGTGCGTAAGGAACCATAATTCCAAATCATCGGGCTCCTCCCCAGTTTCTGGGTCTTTCTGATTTGGCAGGAAATAAACAAGTTAATATTTCATCCTAAAAAACATGTACATATGTGGTTATGAAGTTATTACCTTCTCATAGCTTAACTGAGCAAAAGCCTTTGAGCCTGAATTATGTTGTGTCAATCTACATCCTCGAATACCAGAATTTCTACTGCTTTTATCCTGCTCAATAAAATGTGGTGATACATATGAATACATAGCCATTGTTACATCAATTTGAAATGGCAAGAAGAGAATACATGTAGCCAAACCTGGAATGTCGGAGTCCCAAAATACTTGACCAGATAGTACCATTCGACAATGTCTAAATCATCTGGCTTATTCATCACATATGTCTTGTACGTAGCACTAAAAGTTGATCTCCATCCTTTGTAGCGCTCTGAAGCAATGGCCCATATCTTTCTCCTTATATCATCGTTATCTGCAAGGTCCCATCTATCCTGTTGTAAATAATGAATGTATCAGATAGATCATATGTCATTTGTTACATCACTAGGTCCCAACTACCAAACATAGATAACAATCTTACCAATATGTCAGATGCTATTGAGTCTTTGACATCTTGGTCGATATCTTTCCAAGATCTTTTCAAACCATTTATACTTGCTATTCACATGTTTCCATGCCTTCGAGTCAGCAGGATGACGCATTTTTCCATCGTCCACCAATTCTTCCTTATGCCATCGCATTTCCGACGATGTTTTCTCACACATATACAATCTTTGAAGCCTAGGAATAAGAGGAAAGTAGCGCAGGATTTTACGTGGCAACTTCTTCTTATTTGTAGTTTCAGTACCACAACCATCACCAACGCCCTTGGCAGCACAATCATCGCAATCTTTCCACCTAGACACTTTGCATATGGGGCATGTATCCAGCGCTGCATTTTCCTTCCAGAATAACACACAATCATTCTCACAAGCGTGTATCTTTACATAGTCCAAGCCTAGATCTCGAACCACCTTCTGCACTTTCTCCAATGTGTTTGGGATACAGTGGCCTTTAGGAAGTATCTTTGAGAACAAAACTAGTATGGCCTCCAGTGCTGCGTTACTAATACCATACATGCACTTGATCTGAAAAAGTGTCACAATAAAAGAAACTTTAGTAGCCTCTTCGCAACCTGGATACAATACCTTTTCTGCCTCCTGTAATAACCTCATAAATATCTTGGCTTGTTTATTTGGCTGCTCTTCATTATCAGGTTCCAAGACATCTTCCCCTTGCATAGACCCCCTGATAAGGGATCTAATCATAGTATTAGTGGTAGCACGGTTATCACTCGATTCGCCTTCTTTATTTTCTAGTCGAAAATCTGGTGGCCGTGCGCCTTCCTCGTGCAATACTACATCAGGTGGTGCATCTTTGTTGACCAAATCTATTTCAGTAGGCATGGCAGCCCCTTCATTGTCAAGATTCACATCTGCTGCAGCTGATGAACTTTGGCGTTCCATTATGTAACTTTCAGCAAACCCTCTACGAACCAGATGGTACTGAACCACAAATTGTGCATGGGAAAGCATGCATTGACATCCAGTACACGGGCACACAGCAGTTCCACCTCTATTTGTACCAGCAAAAGTGATTTCAATAAACTCTTTCAATTTCTCCTGCCACTCTGGACTATTTCGAGGCAAACTCATCCAACTCGTATCTTCATCATGCGACGACATTATCCTGAATATTAATCACATGAAACAACCATCATCAACGCGCTACACCATATGAATATATACGCACGAGATATATCGTTATACATGCCGCTTACCAGATCAAGATACGTGTATATAGGGGCGCTGCTTCAGATCGTCGGGTTGCAGCGTGGCGAGGTCTCCAACAAGCAAGAAGCAAATACTTAAATCTGGTTCAAGCAGCAGCAAAAAAATCAATGGACAAAAGGCACCAATGCTATTGGCGACAAGAAGCAAGATTTTCAACAATAGTAACGAGCTCTCCAACAATGAACTAATCGGCCAAAGTTAATTAAATATTCCTGATGCAAGCAGAAAAATGTTAGAAACTCACGTGTACCTTTGCTATATCTTGTTAAAAATATCTTGCTATATTTGGTTCAATGAATTTCAACGTGGCAACAAGTCACCAAATATTTCTCATGTGCCTCTCTGAAAGCAAATACTTTATCAAGCCAAATTAAAGAAAACCCCTTTCCGTCAGTCAGTTTCATATACTCCTACAGATTTTCACACGAAACATATTTGCTCTCCCTCCAAAGAAGATTGCAAATGCGGCAACACATCTTACCAGGCGGCCGGATTCAAGTCAAACATGAAACATGTCGTATTTACACCAATTTTCATGGGAATACAGCATTAATCATACGACCAGAGAAGGAAAATTCCAAGGAAAATTGATGCGTACTCAGAGAACGGATACTGATCACGCACCAACATGATTATGATGAATGGGCAGCAACAAAATTAGTTGCAGCCGCCATAGCAGATTAGCTGATGATATACCTGAAGCAATCGAAGCGTGATGCGTGATGCCCCCGAATCCCTGATTGCCTGATGAAGTTTGATGCAGCAGCACCTGGATGCCTCACGCCTGGATAGCAGCAACATATAAGACCAGATTTGTATCATAAATAAATAAATAATTATCTAAGATCAGAATTGAAACTGCGATGATTTGAAGATCAAACATGCATGCTACTAAATAAATGATTAATGGTACTCCGTATAACTTACCGATGAATTGCTTTATAAACTCACAAGGCGGCAGGAGGCAAGGCGCTCAGCGAAGGCGACGGCGAGTTAGCGTTCATGATCGTGGCTTGGGCCAGAGCACCGGCGGAGCTACCCATACAATAGGATGGGGCACCTGCCCCAGCCAGTGCCGGCCCTAGGATTTCGAAGACCCTCTGGCGAACTCGTCGCGATGGCCCCTCTAGAGTGTAGACCTTATATAAAATCTTATTATATAAACAATTCAGCCTGGAGAGTGGAGACAGGAGACTGTCAGACTGATGACTGATCAATCGATATTCGATGGAGGCAGGAGGCGTCTGAACTCTGAAGACTGGAGAGTGGAGACGACAGTGACCATGACCTGCGATGGGCGATGGCGCGATCCTGGCGGCGATGACCAATCAGATCGCCTGCAGATCGCGACTCGCGAGTGAATCAATGAATCACGATGGCGGCACAGCGCCTGCAAGATTGCCTTCCGCGCGTAGCGCCTCCCTCTGTTCTTTCCGTTTTTCTCTCCGCGAGATTGGCTGGGCCTGACGTCTCGTCTTCTCTTCTTAGTGGGCCTGGTGCTCGTGTTGTGGAGGCCGGTTGCCGGAGGTCTAGAGGATGTGGCCCATTTCCTTCTCCTGCAGCTAGCTCACCTCGCTTCTCTCGTTGCCATGCGCTTGTAGATGGATTTCCAGGTGAGGATCGATGTAGGTTCTGTTGGTTAGTTTGGGAGCCATTGGTGGTTTAGTTTGATGACGAGAGCCGTTGATTGGCTGATGGCCAGGTGCTGTCCGTGTGTGTCTAATAAGCTGAACCTTGGAGGGAATTTTGCCCTCTAGAAAGTTTGTATCCTCTGCGTATTTGGGATTTAAATTTCCAGTGGCTTAGCTCATATCAATGGCCATGAATTCTAGGTTTTGTGCTCATCTGAGAATGGTTTGATAGCCCGGTGCCAACTTTTGAGTGCTTAAATGCTCTTGGGATTAGGCTTGGCCAAATGTGACAGTAATAGAGTTGCTTTATTTTCTGCTATTATTAGCTTTGATGGAATTCGAATGCAAAACATTGCTTAGCTGATGTTAATTATGTTGAAGGATAGGATAAATCCAGGCACCTATGTGTTAGAAATATTAAGCATCTTTCTCAATTGGACATTTTCATGTATTGTTGTTATTATGCTATGTGACATGTATAGTAGTTTTGGCCGCTGAATTTTGGCCTAGTCTTGACAAAAAGCTGAGTCCGTCCGCATATATTTGTTGTGCGAGTCCGCCCCAGCTAAAATTTTTGGCTAGCTCCGCCGTTGGGCCAGAGCACGCAAAAGACAAGGTCCGGTCGGCAACCGCGTTTCTCGTGGCCTCCTTGATCGATGCAGCCTCCCTCTCTATCTTTGACGGGGAACGGCGGCGGCGCAGTGGGCAAAGGACAAGACGTTTGTGTGCTGGTTGCTGAGGCCTACAATGTGAGGGCCTGTTGCTGCATATGCTGTACATATCAACCATTGGGCCCCCTTTTTCTTCGGGCCCACCGGCTTTGGTAGCAAAATATGAAAAGACGATTGAAAGTAATCACGTGCTGCAACCTTAGCATTCCTACACGGTGGACTAGAGGGCATGCTGCGTGCATGGAGGCCATCTGATGTGCGTGGGGGCCTGCTGTCTGCTGACCTGCACACATATACTACTAGATGTTGGGGCCCCTTCTCCTTTGTGCCCCCGACCGTCGACTCTGATGCATGGGGCCAGAGTAACGCGGATGTTGTCGGTCCCAGCTCATGTGAGCCCCGATAAAGTCGACCGTCTATGGTAGGTGGGCCTGCCGCCCCCGTCGCCGACCGCCGCCCCTGGCTCCGGCGGCCTCGGCCGCCTCCGTCGACCGCCGCTGACACTAATCAACCTACTGTAGTGCCCGCCGCCGACGCCGGCCCAACCACCGTCTCTCACCGCCCGGCCGTCAGCACCCTCGCCGGCCAGCCCTCCAACCGTCGCCCGCCGCCTCCGCCGGGCCGCCGGCCACTCTCAAATTCCCTTTTAGAGCTGGGAGCTCGAGCCACCCTGATGAGGACATGAAATACATGAAGAGTGTTAAACACACATGGAAGGCATGGAGGACCAAAGAGGTCGATTGGGGACCAAGTCAAAGTATTCCCACGTTTTACACCAGGCTATCACGTCACTTTTGGTCTAAGGAAATAAAGAGATTGAATCCAACACGTTTTGGAAACGCTGGATTCGGACTGCAGAAAGTCCTGACTTTCAACGGCCGCCACGACTTCATCCGGACTCCGTTTGGGGCGTTCAAGTACTTGATGGAAATCTTATGAAGTCTACTTTCATATGGGTCCAGACTCATGTCCATATCTGTTCCGAGGCGGCCGCAATCGTCAAATCATTGACCGAAGGTTTTTCTGTCCAGGTGCTGCGACACCTTATTTTGGCCCACGGGCCGTGTATCAAGTTGGGTCCATTAGGGACGCGTCCTAGGGTTCGAGCACGACCCCAGCACCCCTGTGGACGTCCTTCCCCTATCATATACCCCCTAGCTGCCACCAAGAACACTTGAGTTTTGTTTTACATCTAGCTTTAGCTACACCGAACACGCACAAATACGTGCTGTCCTCGTGTGATTCAGAACTCCACCTTCGAGTGATATTAATATTTCTCGCCTTCTTTTTCTTGTTCGTTCTTTGATTGCGTACAGGAAGTTCTGATCTTGATTGCAACAGGGCCGGTAACCACAGGGAGTTGGTTCAGCGATTGCATTGGCGCTTCGGGTTCGCTCGTCGTAGTCGGATCGTGAGGGTCGACTTCCACCAAATCAAAATTATCCTCCACTCATCGAAAGATCGGGCACTTCAGCTTTATCAAGTGGTATCAAAAGTCCAGGTTGATCGGTGAGTTTTATCGAGTGTTGTTCCATTACCTACAGTCCACAAAAACCAAAAAAAAATTCAGGTTAGATCATTGTCCCAACACCATTCTTCGCCTTGCACTTTCTTTCAATAATTTGCGTTGTTGAATTTGTGTGCTTCGCGTTCAATTGTTGCTGGTTACTTTGTGCTTCCACCGCCGCCGCCACCACCACCCGCTGCCGCTGCCACCACCACACGCTGCTGCCGCCGCTCTACATCTTCACCACAAACCCTACAACTCCACGCCGCTCATCCGAGTCCTACTCGGTTCGGCCGCCGCGTGTTCGCAGTTTGGAAAGAGATAGAAAAGAAAAAGGAAAGAAAAAAGGAAATAAAAAAAGAAAGTTTTGAAAAGAAAGAAAAAGGAAAGAATAAAAAAAAGGAATCAGCAGTTCGGTTTTCGTTTGGAAGTTTCTTTTTGGCAGTTTCGAACACCTTCACGAAAACGGCCATAACTTTTCGCTCGGATCTCCGATTTCAGCGTTCTTTTTTTTTTCCGGAAACCATACGAAATTTCAGTGCCGGATGCGGTCAGTTTTGAGGCCAAAAAACGCCGTTTACACAGCGTAACGTGGCCTGGGAAATTTTCCGTTTCTGCATACCCACTTCCTTGTTCCCTTTGCTTGCTCCATAGCGCGTTGCACTTCTTTCCAACAGCATAGTTACGTGTTTAGCACTATAATTCAACTTTGCATTATTGATTGATTGTGCTAATCCTTGATTTGAGTGCAGCCTACCCAGAACTACACATATTCCTACGACGAGCCGACTTTGTTTATCCAGGCAATCGCTGCTCCAATCTTTCGCAGGTGCTACTTGTTGCTTGCAGGTCACCCCTGTTGCTTGGTAAGAACGGATAAGAACTTGATCGCAGCATCTTTGTGAGCATTCCATCCACACCTTTGTTGCCGTAGGATTTGTTTTTGTGTTTGCGCTATTTATGTCAGGAGACGTCAACGGCATCGTGGCACGATTCGATGCGTGGTCCACGTCGGTCACGGCGTTGCACAAGGACTATAACAGTGACATGGAGCTAGACGATGGAGATCGCCACGGTTGTGCCCGCCGTGTGGTATGTCATCCACACATTGACTCATTTGCTACGATTCAGTTTAAAATTCCATCTTATAATGGCAAATATGATCCTGCTGCATATCTTGATTGGGAGTTAGAGGTAGAACAAAAATTTTCATGCCATGATATTCCTGCTAGTGCACAAGTTAACGCTGCTATTAGTGAATTTACTCTTTTTGCTTTAATGTGGTGGCGTGAATATAAGCTAAAACATCCCACAGCTATTCCAACCACTTGGGCTCAATTAAAAGTTGCTATGCGTCATCGCTTTGTACCTTCATATTATGCCCGAGATTTGCTTAAACAAATGCAGCGGTTTCAGCAAGGGCAACAATCTGTTGAGGAATATTACCAGGAATTACAAAAGGGTATGATCCATTGTGGTTTATTTGAGATGGATGCCGCTGCTATGGCACGTTTTCGCAGTGGTTTGAACCGCGACATTCAGGACATACTTGATTCTAATACTTATGCTGATATGACCACATTGTTTGAATATGCTTGCAAAGCTGAACGTGAAGTGCAGGGACGCCGCTCGATGACATATACTAACTCTTTTGCAGGACGAAGCCTGGCATCCAGCGCAGATCCTGCTCTCCCTACGCCATCCACGTATAGCACTACACCGCGCGAGAGGACGGCCACAACAGCGCCGTCGACGACAGGTGCTCCAATCACGGAAGGTGAGACCACTTCTACTATGCTGAATTTTTCCACACCTCATGCTTTCATAGAGCAATTATTAGTGGAACCATCTCTTGATGAACCTTTGTCACATGATGATGTGCTTATTGTTCCTTGTGATAAAGATGATTTGTGTGACAATGCTTCTGTTGTACATGTTTTAAAATCACACCCTTGTGCTGAAATTAAACATGATAACATAGAGCAACTATCGGTAGAACCCTTACTACTTTTGCCTTTGTCACAAGATCATTTGCTTGATGTACCTTGTGATGAAGAAGAGTTGTGTGATAGTGATTCTTTTATTCCTCTGCCACAATTACTTAATCATGATGATACACATGCTTTGGAGCCATATAATTATGCTGAAAATCAAATGTTCGTTCCAATTACTTGTGTAAATGATGAACAAAAATTGCTATCTTCTTTAAATACTTTAGTTTATATTGACTTTGTTGTTCTATGTAATCTAAATTGTTTGGAGGAGATATTTCTTGCATATCTCAAATTGCCATGCTTATCTAGTAACACATATCACTTCATTGGCAAATATAATCACAATGGAGAATATATGGTGCATCGAGTTTATATTTGTTCAAATCTGGTTGGCCAACAATGTGATAAGTTAGAGAGCTGCACTAAGAATAATCATGTCACATCCAATTTCTCTAGCTTTGTTTTAAAGAAACATGTTCAATCCAAAGAAGGGGAGTTTTTCTGGTTGCTACCTATGCCTGCTTTGTCTTTTGTTGGTACTAATCTTGTGCAGGATCATGTTGACAACCATATTGTGTCGTCCGATCCAGAAGTCTACATTCCTGCTGAAATGTCTATGCGAGATGACACATTTGACAATTCGAAGCATGGTGACCCTCCTCCTCCCAATACATTTGGTTTCTTTTGTTTTCGCAACCCCGTTCTCCTTTGCATTGTGCAGGATTGGTTTCAAGTACAATTGACGCCGAGGACGGCTTTTCGTCAAGAAGGGGAGGATGATCAGGACATGAAATACATGAAGAGTGTTAAACACACATGGAAGGCATGGAGGACCAAAGAGGTCGATTGGGGACCAAGTCAAAGTATTCCCACGTTTTACACCAGGCTATCACGTCACTTTTGGTCTAAGGAAATAAAGAGATTGAATCCAACACGTTTTGGAAACGCTGGATTCGGACTGCAGAAAGTCCTGACTTTCAACGGCCGCCACGACTTCATCCGGACTCCGTTTGGGGCGTTCAAGTACTTGATGGAAAGCTTATGAAGTCTACTTTCATATGGGTCCGGACTCATGTCCATATCTTTCCGAGGAGGCCGCAATCGTCAAATCATTGACCGAAGGTTTTTCTGTCCAGGTGCTGCGACACCTTATTTTGGCCCACGGGCCGTGTATCAAGTTGGGTCCATTAGGGACGCGTCCTAGGGTTGGAGCACGACCCCAGCACCCCTGTGGACGTCCTTCCCCTATCATATACCCCCTAGCCGCCGCCAAGAACACTTGAGTTTTGTTTTACATCTAGCTTTAGCTACACCGAACACGCACAAATACGTGCTGTCCTCGTGTGATTCAGAACTCCACCTTCGAGTGATATTAAGATTGCTCGCCTTCTTTTTCTTGTTCGTTCTTTGATTGCGTACAGGAAGTTCTGATCTTGATTGCAACAGGGTCGGTAACCACAGGGAGTTGGTTCAGCGATTGCATTGGCGCTTCGGGTTCGCTCGTCGTAGTCGGATCGTGAGGGTCGACTTCCACCAAATCAAAATTATCCTCCACTCACCGAAAGATCGGGCACTTCAGCTCTATCACACCCCGAACCCTAAGGAGCTCGGCGGCGGGGTCTTGGCCCCACTTGGCAGCAGCGCTGGCGCAATTCGGGGCTCGCGAGGAAGCCCCGGCGCAGCGCCACATTTTCGGGGGCCAGAGCCGGCCCTGCCTCCCTCCTATTTATGCCTGAAGCCCACCAACAAGAAAGAGTTGTGTATAGTAACAACATAAAAGCGTTGCGATAGACACATTTTTTATTGAAATGAATAGAATGTTCGTTGCAATAAGGGTTACAAGTTGCAACGACGTTATCGACTATTACAACCAAACATTGTCGTGGCTATGTAACCATGCTATTACATCCACTCGCCTTATTTGATGCAATATTCACCTCCCTATTGCAACATCACATCAAGATTAATGCAACCAAAGTACGACGTGGCAATAGCGTCCAACAAAAGCAACGCAAACTAAAAAAAGTTGCTATAGCATCATTTTATTGCAACCCAATAACCATTATTGCAACTAACAGATGTGGTGGCAAACCTCTTATCCAATTGCCACAAAAATGAGAAAAATGGTTGCAAGAGCATCATTCTTTTGCTACCAAAGCCATACATATCGCAACACAACTCATTCGTTGCATTACACTCACATATTACCACCAAAACACTATTTGGTTGCAGTACAACCCCCCTATTGCAACCACATGAGTGTCGTTGCTCTTATACTTCGTGGCTATAGGGTAAATTCCCTGTAGTGCGTTCCCCCCTCCACCCGAACCCTACTCGGTTTCGTTTTTCCTTCCCAAGCCGCACTTCACACGCCGCTGCTCCAACCGAACTCTACTCGGTTTCTTGTTTCTATTTGAGAAAAGAGAGAAAAAGAAAAAGGAAAAAAAGGAAAGAGAAAAAGGAAATAAAAAAAAGGAAAGTTTCGAAAAGAAAGAAAAAGGAAAGAATCGAAAAAAGGAAAGAGCAGTTCGTTTTAGCAAGTTCGGTTTTCGTTTGGAAGTTTTGTGCAGTTTCGAATACCTTCACGAAAACAGCCATAAATTTTCGCTCGGATCTCCGATTTCAGCGTTCTTTTTTCTCCAGAAACCTTACGAAATGTCCTATACGGTGCACCCATCGTAGCGCCAGGTGAAGTCGGTGAGGCCAAAAAACGCCGTTTACACAACGTAACGTGGCCTGGGAGATTTTCCGTTTCTGCAACCCACTTCCTTGTTACCTTTGCTTGATCCATAGCGCGTGGCACTTGTTTCCAGCAGCTTTGTTACGTGTTTAGCACTATTATTCAACTTTTCATTATTGTTAGATTGTGCTAATCCTTGATTTGAGTGCAGCCTACCCAGAACTACACATATTCTTACGACGAGCTGACTTTGTTTCTCCAGGCAATCGCTGCTCCAATCTTTCACAGGTGCTACTTGTTGCTTGCAGTTCGCCCCTGTTGCTTGGTAAGAACGGATAAGAATTTGATCGCAGCATCTTTGTGAGCATCTCATACACACACATACACACCTTTGCTGTCCTAGTATTTTTTTGTTTTGTCTTTGCGCTAATCATGTCAGGAGGCGTCAACGGCATCGTGGCACGATTCGATGCGTGGTCTACGTCGGTCACGGCGTTGCACAAGGACTATGACAGTGACATGGAGCTAGACGATGGAGATCGCCACGGTTGTACCCGCCGTGTGGTATGTCATCCACACATTGACTCATTTTCTACGATTAAATTTAATATACCCTCTTATAATGGCAAATATGATCCTGCTGCATATCTTGATTGGGAATTAGAGGTCCAACAGAATTTTTCATGCCATGATATTCCTGCTAGTGCACAAGTTACAGCTGCTATTAGTGCATTTACTGATATTGCTTTAATTTGGTGGCGTGATTATAAACAAAGACACCCCACTGCCCTTCCCACCACTTGGGCTCAATTAAAAACTGCTATGCGACATAGATTTGTTCCATCCTATTATGCCCATGATTTGCTCAATAAACTTAAGCGTTGTCAGCAAGGTTCACAATCTGTTGAGGAATATTATCAGGAATTACAAAAGGGTATGATTCGTTGTGGTTTATGTGAGACGGACGATGCTGCTATGGCACGTTTTCGTGGTGGTTTGAACCGCGAAATTCAGGACATACTTGATTATATAAGTTATGCTGATATGACCACATTGTTTGAATATGCTTGGCGAGCTGAACGTGAAGTACAGGGACGCCGCTCGAAGACATATGCTAACTCTTTTGCAGGACGAACCCCGGCATCCATCGCAGCTCCTACTCTCCCTGCGCCATCCACGGCTAGCACTACACCGCACGAGAGGACGACCAAACCTGCAGCACCCTCGATCACAGGCAGTGCTTCTTCCATAACCTCATGTGCAAATTCAAGACCATCACTTCACAATGCACCTATTTCTCTTATTGAAATTGAGAGCAAAGGTACTGCTTAAGGTGCTCCACTCACAGCTGGTGAGACTTCTTCTGATGTGCTGAATTTTTCCACAACCCATGCTATCATGGAGCAATTGTTAGTGGAACCATCTCTTGATTTATCTTTGTCGCCTAATGTGCTTGCTGTTTCTTGTGATAAAGATGAATCGTTTGATAATGCAGCAGCGTTACATTTTTTGGAACCAAATATTTCTGCTGCACATAAACATGTTATGCATATTGCTAGTGCCAATGATGAGTTAAAACTGTTGTCTTCTTTACATATTTTGGGTTACATTGAATTTCATGATTTGTGTAATCTAGATTGTTTAGAAGAGAGACTTTTTAAATATGCTGATTTGCCATGCTTTTCTAGACATACATATCATATTATTTGCAAATATAGCAACAAGGGAGAATGTATGATACATCGAGTGTACATTTGTGCAAATCTGAATTATCCTTTCGTTGTGCAAAATTTTAATCCACTAGAGGGCAGCAATACTACAAATATTCTTCCATATTCCTTTAGCTCTATTTTGGTGCACCAAGTTTACTCCCAAGAAGGGGAGCATTGCTGGTCAAAAACTGTGTCTGCTTTGTCGTTTGTTGGTACTAATCTTGTGCAGGATCATGTTGACAAACATTGTGTGTCGTCCGATCATGAAACCTACATGCTTGCTAAAATGTCTATGCGAGATGACACATTCACCAACCGGAAACGTGGTGAGAATCCTCCTCTCAATACTTTTGGTTTCCTTTGTTTTCGCAACCCCGTTCTCCTTTGTGTTGTGCAGGATCGGTTTCATGTACAATTGATGCCGAGGACGGCTTTCGGTCAAGAAGGGGAGGATGATGAGGACATGACACACATGCATACGACCATGATTGGGTCACGCATTAGTGAAAGTGGAGTCCAACAAGGTTGTCCAAGTCATGAGGGAGGCCCAAGGCTAATCCAATTCGAGTCATCAAGGTGGAGGCCCAAAGGAACTCAAGTTTCGAGTCCACTTCGGAGTCCAGAAACAGCGCGTACTAAAATTGATGCCCAGGCCGCATACGGAGTCCGTTTTGGACGTTCTATATATGGATGGAACGAAATTTTCATACAGCTTCCAATGGCACCGGTTTCAGGCCCAAATTACATCTGAGTCGATGGCAATTACAGAAACAAGTGGACGTTCAGAATCTGTCAAAGTGATGCGGGCTAAGTTGGCTCTGTATCGTGTCGGGCCTTAAGCCCAAGTTGTGGCCGACCCCATGGTCGCCCCCAACCCTAGGAGGACGTCCTCCTAGCTCATATATTCAGTAGCCGCCGCCACATTAGGGCTTGAGTTTTGTTTTACATCTAGCTTTAGCTACACCGAACACGCACAAATACGTGTTGTCCTCGTGTGATTCAGAATTCACCTTCGAGTGATATTAAGATTGCTCGCCTCTTTTATTTGTTCATTTTTCGATTGCGTACAGGAATTGATCTTCGTGATCAGGCTAATCTTGCTTCAACAAGGTCGGTAACCACAGGGAGTTGGTTCAGCGATTGCATTGGCGCTTCGGGTTTTGCTCGTCGTAGTCGGATCGTGAGGGTCTACTTCCACCAAGTCGAAATTATCTCCACTCACCGAAAGATCGGGCACTCCAGCTCGATCAAGATGTACACTCTGTAGAGGTTTTGCCCTTTCCCCAACCGTTAGTGTAAAAGCTCAAAGGAGCTTTCAACCCAACCACGCACATACCACACTTCCGAGGTGCGAGTGCATAGGGACGCTACAAGGCTTTCCACTAGACACCCTAACAACCATAGTAGCCGCTGTGGTACAACATAGGCAGCATGACCTAAGGCATCGAGATCAACCGTCGCTCAGGGCGCAGCGTGAGGGGAGTCGATGGCGTCCGGAGCGCGGGCATCGCCCTTTCGGCGCAACGTGTGGAGTATCAGGGCGCAGCGTAAACACTCCTACACAGGACTGTGCCTAACGAGACATAGCCAACTGAAAGTGCATCTAGTCCCTTAAGTGGGTTTTGGTGAATTGAGTGACAAAACGATTAAAGGACTAACATGTCTTGTAAAGATTATGAGCAGGATTTAATTCAAATATTCATGATTCGTGTGTATTCATTGGTTGAATACATAAATGTTTTGCTCACAAAGGAAGAATTGATGGCTCTCATAGTAATATAATATGGTATACAACAAGTAAGTGTGAAACATGAAAAGAGACTTGGTCTCTTAACCAAGTGAAGACTTGTTGACTCAAATGAGACATCATGATCAAGGTTGGATAAAATTGAGAAATGCAAGTTAAGAAATATATGCTAGAGAAATGGTGGTATGGGACATCAAGACTCTATAACTTGGTGTATGACTTGCATTAGAAGACATGGATATATTGGATAATGTGCTATGGTCAAAGCAAATGGATGAATTTATGAATGATACAAGTGTATATGTGGCTATATGTGAAGCATGGAAGAAAGGTTGGATTTCGGGATAGTGTTTCTAAGGACCAAGCAATGTGTGATCAAGTTGCGGCTTGAGTCATGGATTCTTTGCTAAGGGTGACGAAACTTTCTACGGATCAACTGAATGTTTCATGATCATATGTGGACTTCATATAAGCTAGTATCAATATCTATAGAAGAAAGGTGACTTGAACTAGAAGTGGATTTCATTCTATGTCAAAATTTCAAGTCACTAGCTCAAGTTGGTTTTTGCTCAAGCATAAGCAATGTGGACAGACCTCAAAGGAAGAAATGAGTATGTGCGGCACAATTGAAGGCATTCAAGCTCAAGCAAGTAATTGGATTTTATATTTATTCTTGAGTATAGGTATGCCGTACTATCAAGAGGGATGTCACATTGAATATTTGACTTAACACCACATTAGTGCTCAAAACATAACCTAAGAGAGATAGCCTTGAGAGTTGAGAAGAATTTTGAGCAAGTGGGTGCTCACTGACCCAGGGCGGTTTAACCGCCCCAAGGGGCCGGTTTAACCGCCCCTGGCCTCTGACAGCTCCAACGGCTAGTATTTTTGAACAGGCGGTTTAACCGGCCTCAGGGGGCGGTTTAACCGGCCATGACAAAAACTCCAACGGCTAGTTTTTGTTGGATGGGGTATTTATACCCCTTAGCCCTCTCCTTTGAGGGCTGCTGGTTCTGTGTGATTCCTAAGCCATCTTGACACATTCTAACAGCAGAGGAGCTTCCCCCAATCACTCTTTGTGAGTTTGCTTGTTTTGGTTGAAATCCTTGAGTTGGGGTTGAGTGAAGCTTTTGGGTGTGAGCTTGAGAGCTTTGATAGCTCAGAGATCTTGTGAGAGCTTAGAGAGCAAAACCATAGCTTGAGCACTCGTGGTTAGCGTCAAAATTTCTTTGTGCATTTGTTACTCTTGGAGCTTGGCTCCTAGACGGCTAGGCGTTGCCGGTAAGCTCCCATTCGTGTGGTGAGCGACCGGAAGTTTGTAAGGGCTGGTCTTGCCTCCTTCGTGGAAAAGGACCATCTTTAGTGAAGGGCTAAGGTGTGGCGTGTATACACCTTGGCGAGGTTACCTTGCGGGGTTCCTCAAACGGAGACTAGGAACCGCTGAACTTGCTTGGTGCTTGCAGCGGGTCCGAACTTCGGTAAACAAACCCTTGTGTCTCCCCTTCACTTTACTTGCTTATTTCTAGCTTTATATTTGCTTCCGCTTCGATCTACTTGGGTATATTCTATTTGTGTGCAGGAGCTTAAATATATTGATCAGATATACCTGTACAAGAAGTACTCTAAGTGTATTTGGTGCTAGAATAGCAAGAGGGGGTTCTAGCAATTATTTGGACAGTTCACTGCCAGGGGCGGTTTAACCGCCTAGCAGGGGCGGTTTAACCGCCTTGAGCTGACAGCAGGCTGCGTATTGGATTAGAAGTTAAAATTGGTCATTTTGCCTATTCACCCCCCCCCTCTAGGCGACATCTAGATCCTTACAAGTGGTATCAGAGCTTAGGCTTCACATTCAAGCTTAACCGCCGTGAAGAAAAGATGTCGATTGAGGTAAACTTTGAGCCACTCGAACTTGATGGCTCAAACTATGTTTCTTGGTCAGCAAATGTTCATTCTACTCTTAGAAATATAGATCCTGTAGTTGAACATATTTTAGTTGCTAGCATCCTACCTCCTATGTTTGATATTGATAACATTGATCATTCAAAGATCACTCAAAAGGAGATAGCATGTTTGCAACTCAATGCTTGTGTTACTAATTTCTTGCAAAGTGCTGTTTGTGAAGATATTTGGGATAGCATCTCTAGAAAGAAAGAAATCCGAGGAGATGCCTATCTTATTTGGTCCATCATCAAGGATATCTTTGATGATGTTGAGAGTGATGATGAGGAGGAGCAAGAAGAGTTGAACTCTTTAGAAGTGTGCTCATCACCCTCAAAAACTCAAACTAAGCTTCAGATGAAGTCAACCATGAAGAAAGAGGAGCAAAACAAGCTGGATGTGCTCACTATGCAGGAAGCGGTTAAACCGGCCTCCAACCCCGGTTTAACCGCCCCTAACAGAGATGTCACATCGCATTATGCTCAAGATACAAGCATGAACCCAAGCAAAGCTTCCACTGTAAAACTCTCATCTTGCAGTGATGAGGGCATTGTATGCTTGATGGCCAAGAAAGAAAAGAAGAAGAAGAAGAAGAAGGCCAAGAAAGCCAAGGCTCAATCTTGTGAGAGATCTAACTCCTTGACGGAGGAATTAGAGACTCTCAAGTCATCCTATGCTTCCTTGGTTTGTAAGTTCAACTTGATGGCCAATGACTATGCTCTTACTAAAAATGCTTTACCTTGCATATCAAAGTTAGAAAAGGCCAATGAAATGCTCAAAGCTCAACTTGACAAAATCACTAGTGAGCATATGAAGTTGCAAGGAACTCATAAAGAACTTAAATATTCTCATGAGATGCTTGTAGATTCACATGTCTCACTAGAAATAGCTCATGAGGTTATAATCAACTCGGTAAAATTTAATCAACCTCTCACACCCACATGCTCATGCTTACTTATCAATAATGATTTGTCTTGTGCTAATTCTTGTTGTGGTCAAACAAGCCAATCTAGCATTGAGCATGCATTTGTAGAATCTTGTGATGGCCTCAATGCCAAAGAGAGTGATCAACTCAAGCAAGAGGTCAAAAGGCTAAACAGTGACTTGATCAACTTAAGAAACTCGAGCCAAGTGCAACCATCTCAAGATAACCGTGAATACATGGTGAAGAAGCCTGAGAAGGGTTCAAATGTCACTAGCTCAGTTTCCAAGCAAGATCAAGCCAAAAATTTCAAGACTCAAGAAAAGATGGAAAAATCAACTATATCCCCATCAAATGGTTCTCTCAAGCAAAAGAGCCAAGCAAGGCTAGTTAGCAGACAAAATATAATGAAACTCATAGAGTCTGCTACAAGTGCAAAGAGAAGGGTCAATTGATCAAAGATTGCAAAGTTTCATCAAGTGAAGTCATGACTGGGGACACCCGGTTAAACCGGGTGACCAGGGCGGTTAAACCGGCCCTGCCCCAGATCGCTCAAGTTCCTCAGAACAGAAGCAAACTAGTCATATCAACGACGGGCAAGAAAAAGTTAGATCAGAAACAAGGTGAAAAAGAAAAGGAGCCACCAAGAAATAACAATAACCGAAGATGCTATGTGTGTCGGCATAAAGGGCATATGAGTAAGGATTGCCCAAGTGGTGAGCTTCTCAAGTCAAACCTAGTTCAATATGATTTCACTGAGATTGGGGATCACAAAGTTGATACTTGCACAGTTAAGGTGATTTGCTCACCTCAAACAAGTGTAAGAGCAATTTGGGTTCCTAAGCACCTTGTGTCTAACATCAACGGACCCAACAAAATTTGGGTACCCAAAATAGTTTGCTAAGCTTGCAGGACCATAGAGATGCATTGAACATTTGGCTATTCAAGAATGTATGTTATAAAATTGAAAAGTCGCCAAATGGAAAGTTAAGACCTATATCCTTCTCAATGACATCTCGGTAACATCTACGCACTGGCATGCATTTGTTGTCATTAATATTATACAAACATTTGTCTTTCTCTAAAGTTTCATACTTGAGTAGAAGTAGATGATGATCATAGCCATCTCAACACTTGAAAGTATCTTTATCCCACATGTTGCTATTGACAGCTCCCTGGTAGAGCACTCCTTAAAATATGTGACAGGGATCAAGGCCTGAAAGAATCAAGAGGGATGTTGAGATGAATGGCGCAAGAACATAGAACTTTCCACCTTAACTGCACAGGGCGGTTAAACCGGGTCCCTAGGGCGGTTTAACCGGCCTAACTCAGAAAAGTGCAGATCACTGGATAAACTCGGATGACTCGGTTCGAGGGTTGTCTTGGACATGTTGTCTTGCATATATAACAGTAAGAACATTTGACACACGTTCATTGTTGCAAATATTTATGTGTCTTGACCAAGTGTTAGAGTGAGCCTCTTCTAGTTCCTAATAGAATTGAAAGTGCATCAATGAGAAATTCAAATATCTAAAGCACAAATTGAGGGGGAGCTCATTCTAAAACTTGTGTCCTTATGGGACTAACATTTTTCTTCAAAGTGAACTTGTAGTCTCATTCTCGAGAGTATGTCTCTCATTGGAGTATGCCTCATACGTTAATCCAAAGTGTGTTAAATTCCTTTGCACGATCTCTTGTGGTCAACCTTGTACATGTGAGGTGAATGCTACGGATACTTCTACATGTAGACCAGGAAAGGATTTTTAGCCTATGTTATGAAGCTTCACTTCTAGTGACCTCTATGTCATCCAACTCAAAGGGTTGCTAAAAGTGAAGCTAGTGCTTGTGCTATTTAATGCTTTCTCTCTTGATGCCTGTGTTCTTAGAGTCTCTAATAAGAGAGCAAGCCTTGAGCTATAAATTGATGAATTGCACAAATTGGATGACTTAAATGGCCAAGGTATGTGTCCATGAGCTCATGCTTTTTCTTAATCATTTAGGTCACTCATACATGCTAGTGGGCCTTTGTTCGTGTGTAGTCCAATCTAAATCTCACTTGGTGTGTCTATTGGATATTTAGTTGATATCTTCCTATTAATGTTGACTTTGGTCAACTGTTTGCTCTTGTGTAAGATATGAACTAAATATGCCGACTTGGACTTATTTGGACTACCACATGGTTGTTGTGACATAGGATAGATTTTTGAAAAATATTCACTAGCATGATAGGAAATGTGTCTTTTTCGAAAACGTTGGTATTTTGGTCTTTGACCAAGATTGATCTACTGTGACCATTGTTCAAATTGTTTGATTGATGGCTGGTCACTAGTAGAAAGATCCTCTCAAGTCCATAAAAGATCCAATTTGACCCATTCACCTTTTCTTGGAAGAAGCAAGAAAAGATAGAAGTTTTTGGAAAAACATTTTCTTCTGAGATAATTGAAGCAATTATGGATTATTCAGTTTATTATCTCACATCTATCTATCAAAATTCATTCCATCTGAGCATATTGTCAACTGTCTAGCTCAGGGCGGTTTAACCGCCTCCGCCAGGCGGTTAAACCGGGTCTGGCTGGCAGTTACCTTTTTACCCTCCCACGAGCATACAGTATCCAAACCTTATCCACAAGTTACCCCTTCGTCCCAAACACTCCTCCCAGCGTCCAGAACCGTCTCTCTCCCGAGCTCCTTGCCTCCAATGGCGATTTGAGGATTCCACCAAGGAAAGCTAGGTTTCTCTGCAGATCTGGACCGTCCTTGGTCGGTTTAACCGGGACCCAAGGTGCATTTGAAGATTCCTCTCGGTTTCACCTCTCCAAAGGTACTCAAATGATGTTCTTCATCGATCTATCTTTTGAGCCCATAGATTTGAGTTTCCTCTGGTCAATGTATTAGAAATAACCATTAGTAGAACATCCTAGTATTCCTTTCAAGTTTCTTGGTCGCATTGCTTTGATTCAACATCTAGGGTTTGACTGCCAGGGGGCGGTTTAACCGGCCCCACGGGGCGGTTTAACCGCCCCAGGCAGACAAGTCCTAGATAGTGACACCTAGCAATGCAACCAGGTCTTTTTCTCTTAGGATGTTTTCATGATTCATCTGCTGTTCAATTCCATACAAAGTGGTCGGAACTTAGGCCGGAAGATCCGACCCACAAGTTCCGGCCGGCTCTGTCTCTTGTTAAATTTCCATCGGAAGATCCGACCCTTGCATCGGAACTTTCATGACCTAGCCAATTATCTGTTGTTCCTGTACAATATCTATGAATCAGTCATTATGTCTATGATTAAGAATGAAATTTTTGGAGTCTTTGGCTTAGCTCTGCCAGAGGCGGTTTAACCGCCCGTGTGGCCGGTTTAACCGCCCCAGACAGAGCTGACTCAAATATTCTAAATCTTTCCTTTCTCAATCTATTCATAAGTTTCTTCTGCTCCTGAGAACTTATACATGTGTTGTTCATCTTCTGTGACTCAGGACAGAGACAGTATGACTGGACGGCTGAGAAAGAAGAGCAAAGTGGATGATCAAGCTGGGTCAAGCTCAGGGACTGGAAGTGGCAGAAATTTAAGACCAAGGGTGGCCAAGAGAGCAGCCGAGCAGCAGATTGATGATATTGTAGAGGAAGAAGAGGAAACTGAGGAGGAAAATGGGTCAGGAAGTGATGACAGTATGGAGGATGAGGACTATAGAGATGATCCTCATGGCAAGGCACCAGCTGAGGAAAGTGACAGTGATGGTGGTGATGAGGGCAGTGATGATGGTGAGAGGGGGGCAGCAAGCCCCGTGGCACACAGTGGCAGCCACTTGAGCTCACAGCATAGACAGAGAGCACCCAGAGCTGAGAGCATTGTACTGAGACCTAGAGCACCAATCTACCCAGCCAGAGTGGTAGCTGTCGATTATTGTGCTAGTGGAATGGCAGACATAGCCAAGAAAAATAGAAGGAAGAATCCTAGTGATACAGTCAGCACCACTGCCACAGATTATAGATTCCATACAAAATTTCAGCAGGATTTCTACAACACCATGCTTGAGAGGATGCCCGACATCACACTAGAAGCAAAGTGGATTGACTGGGATCATATGGCTAGAGCCAATCATGTGGTGTTCAACCAAGTCATTGAAGCATGTGAAAGGCAAGGAGTGAAGAACTTAATGGGTTTCAGATGCAACTGGAATAGAGAGCTTATAGCCCAGTTCTATGCCACTGTATACTTTGGTTATGAGGATGGAGAGAGAGCTATCTTTTGGATGACTGAGGGCACCTCTTTCTACCTCACCTTTGATGACTTTTGCAGATATCTTGAGGTAGAAAACAATCCACAGCATCACGTTGTTCACACTCCCACTTATATGGAAGTCAAGGACCTAGGCTTCATGTATCCATCTCGCACAGATCCATCGGAGTTTGGACACATTGGGGAGCTTTACACATACTACAGGGTCCTGAACAGGTTGTTCAGAGTCACCATTTCCCCACGTGGTGGAAACCCCTCGGATATTACTCGGCACATGAGGGACTTGATGTGGCACATGCGTCCGGGTGCTCAGCGCTTCAACGTCGGAGACTACATTTGGGAAGAAATCAAGCACATCTCGGAGCATCCATCTAGGGGCTGTGGATACGCACCTTACATCATGCATATCATTAAGGTGCTACAGATATTGGTCGAGTCAAGGTTGATGTCAGGCATGATCCGCTAAAGCCAAACCGACCCTCTAGAGTCAAGTTGATCTCACCAAACAGATCCCCAGGACCTTCCCCAGCAGAGACTGAGCCAGCGACAGAAATTCAGGGGGAGGAGCAGCTGTTTGGAGATCAGGCTGCTCCTCAGGCAAGGGGCGGTTTAACCGGGTCCCAATCCCGGTTTAACCGGCCCAGGGGTGATGAGGCAGGACCCTCACATTCTAGACCTCGAAAACGCTCATCCACATTTAGAAAGTTGTTCAATCTTTTTGGGGGTGTTTGTCAGAATCAGAGGGACATTATGGTTGCTGAAAGGGAAACTAGAATAAAAGAGAAGAAGGCAAGAGATTCTATCAAGATGATGCATACAGCTCAAAACCTTCAACCACCTAGATCACCCCTTTCACCCACAGTTGCTGAGCCAGAGATACCCTCAGTTGATGATATGATAAGAGGATTTCAGAGTACAAACTTCTATGGCACGTTTTACCCCGGTGAGGGAGGATCCTCTTCTAGTCAGGCCACTCCTACTCCAGATGATATAGCAGCAGCTCAGGCACATTTAGCAGCAGCAGCTAGGGGGGCAGCGGCTAGAGCCACACCGGCAGCTTCTCCATTTATTCCACCACACTCCTACGGGCCAGACTTTCGTGGTTTTGGGACTTCATTTGCCGGAATGACGGAATTCAGTGGCCTAGCACCCCAGTCAGATTATGCTTCTAGACTTGGCTATGGAAGTTACCTGGGTGGTTCTTTGCCAGGGACAGGTCTTGGTGACTCTAGTGCATCATTTTCCGGAGCTGCAGGCACTCTTCCCTCCACATCTTCAGCTCATGAGGATTGGGCACATCGTCTATCGGCTGACATCTTTAATCCCAATCCTTCTTCCGGTATGTCTCCAAGCTCAATTAGTATCACAACATCCTTTTCTGAAATCACCCTGCCTAGTTCCTTATACTTAAATCCACCCCTGAATTGGTTAAATGAAGGATATGATCAAGGGTGGAACCCATCTACGGGTGGTGATGGAGACGGAGAAAATCAGTGATCTGACCAAGAGAAGTTCTTCTTCAGGCCCTTTTTGATGATGGGTGACAAAGGGGGAGAAGAACATGGATTAAAGCTTGCCTCTCGGCTTTATCTCTTAGTTGTCTGGGTGGGGCGGTTTAACCGGCCAGGGGTGGCGGTTAAACCGGCCTTAAGAACTTGGATCTGTAATAATGTCAAAATTTATATTTGTGGACTTGAGAAGAACTTATAATGTGTGCTACTTTGTGTGGAACCTATTTTATGTTCTTAAGTGACCTTGTGTTAGAGTGATGCATGTTCAACTGATGATTGTTATCTTCTTGTGCAACTGCCAGTGCAGGGCGGTTAAACCGGCCCCATGGGGCGGTTAAACCGCCTGTCACCTGGCAGCAGCACAAGTTTCTTTTTCTTTCACTTTTGTGCTTTTTTTTGTCATATGCATCACAGTTCTATCATGATTTTTATTCACACACTTGTTGCACCCCACAGATTCTAAGATTTAGGGGGAGCTCCATGGTTTACTCGAAATATGTGCAAAAATTGGCATGCGAGGCCAAGTTCATGAAAAATTCTCTACCTTTGCACATATTAAGGGGGAGCTCAGTCTAAATCTCTGAATTTAAGAGCGTTATTATTATATCCTTTCGTAAGCTTTAATCGGGTTGTCATCAATCACCAAAAAGGGGGAGATTGAAAGTGCATCTAGTCCCTTAAGTGGGTTTTGGTGAATTGAGTGACAAAACGATTAAAGGACTAACATGTCTTGTAAAGATTATGAGCAGGATTTAATTCAAATATTCATGATTCGTGTGTATTCATTGGTTGAATACATAAATGTTTTGCTCACAAAGGAAGAATTGATGGCTCTCATAGTAATATAATATGGTATACAACAAGTAAGTGTGAAACATGAAAAGAGACTTGGTCTCTTAACCAAGTGAAGACTTGTTGACTCAAATGAGACATCATGATCAAGGTTGGATAAAATTGAGAAATGCAAGTTAAGAAATATATGCTAGAGAAATGGTGGTATGGGACATCAAGACTCTATAACTTGGTGTATGACTTGCATTAGAAGACATGGATATATTGGATAATGTGCTATGGTCAAAGCAAATGGATGAATTTTATGAATGATACAAGTGTATATGTGGCTATATGTGAAGCATGGAAGAAAGGTTGGATTTCGGGATAGTGTTTCTAAGGACCAAGCAATGTGTGATCAAGTTGCGGCTTGAGTCATGGATTCTTTGCTAAGGGTGACGAAACTTTCTACGGATCAACTGAATGTTTCATGATCATATGTGGACTTCATATAAGCTAGTATCAATATCTATAGAAGAAAGGTGACTTGAACTAGAAGTGGATTTCATTCTATGTCAAAATTTCAAGTCACTAGCTCAAGTTGGTTTTTGCTCAAGCATAAGCAATGTGGACAGACCTCAAAGGAAGAAATGAGTATGTGCGGCACAATTGAAGGCATTCAAGCTCAAGCAAGTAATTGGATTTTATATTTATTCTTGAGTATAGGTATGCCGTACTATCAAGAGGGATGTCACATTGAATATTTGACTTAACACCACATTAGTGCTCAAAACATAACCTAAGAGAGATAGCCTTGAGAGTTGAGAAGAATTTTGAGCAAGTGGGTGCTCACTGACCCAGGGCGGTTTAACCGCCCCAAGGGGCCGGTTTAACCGCCCCTGACCTCTGACAGCTCCAACGGCTAGTATTTTTGAACAGGCGGTTTAACCGGCCTCAGGGGGCGGTTTAACCGGCCATGACAAAAACTCCAACGGCTAGTTTTTGTTGGATGGGGTATTTATACCCCTTAGCCCTCTCCTTTGAGGGCTGCTGGTTCTGTGTGATTCCTAAGCCATCTTGACACATTCTAACAGCAGAGGAGCTTCCCCCAATCACTCTTTGTGAGTTTGCTTGTTTTGGTTGAAATCCTTGATTGGGGTTGAGTGAAGCTTTTGGGTGTGAGCTTGAGAGCTTTGATAGCTCAGAGATCTTGTGAGAGCTTTAGAGAGCAAAACCATAGCTTGAGCACTCGTGGTTAGCGTCAAAATTTCTTTGTGCATTTGTTACTCTTGGAGCTTGGCTCCTAGACGGCTAGGCGTTGCCGGTAAGCTCCCATTCGTGTGGTGAGCGACCGGAAGTTTGTAAGGGCTGGTCTTGCCTCCTTCGTGGAAAAGGACCATCTTTAGTGAAGGGCTACCTTGCGGGGTTCCTCAAACGGAGACTAGGAACCGCTGAACTTGCTTGGTGCTTGCAGCGGGTCCGAACTTCGGTAAACAAACCCTTATGTCTCCCCTTCACTTTACTTGCTTATTTCTAGCTTTATATTTGCTTCCGCTTCGATCTACTTGGGTATATTCTATTTGTGTGCAGGAGCTTAAATATATTGATCAGATATACCTGTACAAGAAGTACTCTAAGTGTATTTGGTGCTAGAATAGCAAGAGGGGGTTCTAGCAATTATTTGGACAGTTCACTGCCAGGGGGCGGTTTAACCGCCTAGCAGGGGCGGTTTAACCGCCTTGAGCTGACAGCAGGCTGCGTATTGGATTAGAAGTTAAAATTGGTCATTTCGCCTATTCACCCCCCCTCTAGGCGACATCTAGATCCTTACACCAACGGATCTCAGAGCGCAGGTGAGACCGTCCTCGATGGATCAAGCCATACTCTCACCCATGTTCCCCACATACGACTTAGCGCAAAGCGGCGGACGGCGGCTGACAGGCCGCTGGCGTCAGCAGACGCCATCTGCTGACGTCGGCGTGACGCAGGGCGGCGACGCGGTGGACCGCACCGTGGACGCGGTCCACGGGTCCACGGTGGACCGGCGGTCATACCCCTTCGGTGGTTTTGATCCCGGCCGCACGGGTGGGATCGAACGGCAGGCGGTAGCCCACGGGCGACGGCGACGGCGGCCGGCGCGCGGCGGCGTGGTAGGGGCGGCCCGTTCCGGTGCTGCAGAGTGCGGGAAGGCGTGCGGAGGGCACGGGGACGGCGGGAAGCTCACTGCGAAGACGACGACAGAGGCCGGCGGCGAGCGGCGGCGCTAGGGTTTGGAGGCGGCACGATGATGAAGCTCGGCTGCTAGGGTTCGAGGGGAAACAGGGGGCGAGGGCGGCGGGTGGCGGCCTTAAATAGGCCCGGGAGTCGTTGGCGTGCGCGCCCAGGTCGGACCCGGCGCGGCGCGGCGGCGGCGGTCGAACCCGAGTCGGGCTCGGCTCGGCGGCGGGAGGTTCGGGGCGGGCCCCACCTGGCGGCGAGCGCGGGCGAGCGGGCGGGCGCGGTGCGGCGCTGGTGGGCTGGCGCTGGGCCGCAGGCGGAGGTGGGATGCGGCGCTGGGCTGCTGCGCGCGCTGAAGGGAAAGAGGGGGGCGGCTGCGCTGGGCCGGCTGGCTGGGCTGGCGGGCTGCCGCGGGGGAGAAAGGAAAGAGGGGGAAAAAGAACGAGGGGCGAAAACAGACTTTTAGGAAAAAGAGAGAAAAACAAAAGGAAAAACAAGCCAACTCAAGCAACCAAAAATTGTGCAGCAGCATGAATGCAACATACAAGTTTCTACGCCTTATATTTGATTTTAAATCTTAGAAGAGTCTTATGTCCCTAGGATTATTATGAGAAATTTAAATAAAGCGGTTAAATTACTAGAAATTTTACAAAGGCATTTTTAGGGTGTTGAAAACCTAGCCCCTTAAGATGAATCTCGTCCTTGAGATTCAGATGTGGATGCAAAGAGCTGCAGGTATTCTGCCTTGAGGTCCTCCTCTCTTTCCCAAGTTGCCTCATCCTCTGTGTGACGGGTCCACTGAACCTTGCACATGTGTATCACCTTATTCCTGGTGACCCTCTCAGACTCTTCCAAGATTTTAATCGGGTGCTCCTCATAGGTGAGGTCCTCCTGAACATTCAGCTCCTCTAGGGGGATCTGTTCCTCAGGTACCCTCAAGCACTTCTTTAGCTGGGACACATGGAACGCATTGTGCACACCTGTCAATTTCTCGGGTAGCCCTAGCTGGTAGGCCACTTCACCTTTCCATTCCAAGATCTGAAAAGGCCCAATGTATCGAGGTGCCAGTTTGCCCTTCACGTTGAACCATCGTACACCCCTCATTGGTGACACCTTGAGATACACATAGTCACCGACTTCAAAGCTGAGATCTCGTCGTCTAACATCCGCATAGCTTTTCTGCCGTGACTGAGCTGCCCTCATGTTCTGCCTGATCACCTGTACTTGATGTTCCGCCTCTTTCAGTATCTCTGGCCCAAACACTTGGTTTTCCCCGGTCTGGCTCCAGAATAAAAGTCTCCGGCACTTCCTCCCATACAAAGCCTCGAAAGGTCCCATCTTGATGCTCTGTTGGTAGCTGTTGTTATATGAGAACTCTGCGTAGGGTAGGCTCTTCTCCCAACTAGTCCCATACTGCAAGGCACATGCTCTCAACATATCTTCTAATATCTGATTGGTTCGTTCTGTCTGTCCGTCTGTCTGAGGGTGGTAAGCTGAACTGAACTGTAGCTTCGTATCCATCGACTCATGTAGCTTATGCCAGAAATGTGAGGTGAACTGCGTACCCGGTCAGACACTATCTTCTTTGGTACCCCATGTAAGCACACAATTCTCTCCATATACAACTCTGCCAGCTTGGCCCCTGTGTATTTAGTCTTCACCGGTATGAAGTGAGCCACTTTGGTTAATCGATCCACGATCACCCATATAGAATCGAACCCTCTCTGTGTGTTGGGCAATCCGGTTATGAAATCCATTCCGACCTCTTCCCACTTCCACTCTGGTATCTTCAAAGGTTGAAGCAGTCCGGCCGGCCTCTGATGTTCGGCCTTGACCCTCTAGGCACGTGTCACACAGAGCTACATAAGTTGCAACGTCTCTCTTCAGTCCATACCACCAGAACTTCTCCTTAAGGTCTTGGTACATCTTGGTGCTTCCAGGGTGTATCGAGTAGGCGGAATCATGGGCCTCTCTCATGATCATATTCTTAATGTGCTCCAGGTCGGGTACACATATCCTCTTTCCATACCATACGGTCCCTGTTCGTCCACTCGAAACTCGGGTGCCTTTCCTAGCTTAATCTGTTCTGATATTTCATTGATCTTCTCATCTTCCAACTGCCCCTTCCGGACCTCCTGCTCCAGAGTTGGCTCTACCTCCAATTCTGTCATGTTGGCCACGAATCCCAGACACAACTTTTCAAAATCCCGAGCCAACTCCTCCGGTAGATTCCTCTCTGTAATCAGATTCACGTAGATTCTCCTACTCAAGGCGTCTACGACCAGGTTGGCCTTGCCAGGGTGGTAGTGAATCTCCAGGTCATAGTCCTTGATCAGTTCCAACCATCTGCGCTGTCGCATGTTCAGGTCCAACTGTGTGAACACATACTTAAGGCTCTTGTGATCGGTGTAGATGTCACACCTATGCCCGATCAGATAGTGCCTCCAGATTTTCAATGCATGGACTACTGCTAATTCCAGGTCGTGAGTCGGATAATTCAGCTCATGTTTCCTCAACTGTCGGGACGCATATGCCACAACTCTGCCCTCTTGCATGAGTACACATCCCAACCCTTGACGGGACGCATCACAATAGACAGAGAAATTCTTGGCTATGTCTGGCAGTACTAGTACCGGTGCCGTGGTCAATCGCTTCTTCAACTCCTCAAAGCTGGCCTGACACTCTCCGGTCCACACAAACTTAGCATCCTTCTCCAATAGTGATGTAAGGGGTTTTGCAATCTTGGAGAACCCTTCGATGAACCTCCGGTAATACCCTGCCATTCCCAAGAAGCTTCGGATCTCGCTCACATCCTGGGGTGGATTCCAGCTTAGCACATCACTAATCTTCTTCGGATCGACTGCTACTGATGAGGACATCACCGGTACATCTACACCAGCAGCAACTTCACCCCAAGCACCACCTTCAGGGCCGATCACTCGGGCTCGTGCAAGAGAGTTGAACTACGTCATGGTGCTAAAGAATGAAGGATATGTGGCTGGATTCGGACTGCGCACGAACGTCAACTTGTGACGGCCGCCACGACTTCATCCGGACTCCGTTTTGGGCGATCAAGTACTTGATGGAAAGCTTATCAAGTCTACTTTCAGATGGATCTGGACTCACCTTCATATCTTCACCGAGGCGGCCGCAATCGTCATTTTAAGTCGTACTGTTTTCTGTCCAAGGTGCTGCGCCACCTTATTTTGGCCCAATGGGCCGTGTATCGAGTTGGGTCCATTAGGGACGCGTTCTAGGGTTGTAGCACGACCCCAACTCCCTTGTAGCCGTGCTATTAAACCCTATAGCCGTCATTAGCATCCTCGAGTTTTGTTTTACATCTAGCTTTAGCTACACCGAACACGCACAAATACGTGCTGTCCTCGTGTGATTCAGAACTCCACCTTCGAGTGATATTAAGATTGCTCGCCTTCTTTTTCTTGTTCGTTCTTTGATTGCGTACAGGAAGTTCTGATCTTGATTGCAACAGGGTCGGTAACCACAGGGAGTTGGTTCAGCGATTGCATTGGCGCTTCGGGTTCGCTCGTCGTAGTCGGATCGTGAGGGTCGACTTCCACCAAATCAAAATTATCCTCCACTCACCGAAAGATCGGGCACTCCAGCTCTATCAAGTGGTATCAGCTTTCCAGGTTGATCGGTGAGTTTTTATCGAGTGTTGTTCCATTACCTACAGTCCACAAAAACCCAAAAAAAATTCAGGTTAGACCATTGTCCCAAAACCTTTCTTCGCCTTGCACTTTCTTTCAATAATTTGCGTTGTTGAATTTGTGTGCTTCGCGTTAATTTGTTGCTGGTCACTTTGTGCTTCCGCCGTTTTCCATCTCCACCGCCGCCGCCGCTGTCCTATCTCGCCACCAGCACCACCGCCGCCGCAATCATCATCACCACCAGCGCCGTTACCCCCTTCAACCGAACCCTACTCGGTTTCGTTTTCCTTCCCCAAGCCGCACTCCACGCGCCGCCGATCCAACCGAACCCTACTCGGTTTCGTGTTTCTGTTTGAGGAAAGAAAAAAAAGAAAGAAAAAAAAAGAAAGGAAAGAAAAAAAAGGAAAAAAAGGGGAAAGTTTTGAGAAGAAAGACAAAGGAAAGAATTACAAAAAAAAAAGGAAAGAGCAGTTCGTTTTTGGAAAGTTCGGTTTTTCGTTTGGCAGTTTTGTGTCGTTACGAACACCCGTTTGTAACGGCCATAACTTTTCGCTCGGATCTCCGATTTCAGCGTTCTTTTTTTTTCCGGAAAGCTTACGAAATTTCCTATACAGGGCACCCCGCATAGCGCCAGGTGAAGCCAGTTTCGAGGCCAAAAAACGCCGTTTACACAGCGTAACGCGGCCCGAGAGATTTTCCGTTTCTGCAGCCCACTTCCTTGTTGCCTTCCCTTGATCCATCGCGGGTGGCACTTGTTTCCAGCAGCTTTGTTACGTGTTTAGCACTATTATTCAGCTTTGCATTTATTGTTTGATTGTGTTAATCCTTGACTTGAGTGCAGCCTACCCAGAACTACACATATTCCTACGACGAGCAGACTTTTGTTTCTCCAGGCAATCGCTGCTCCAATCTTTCACAGGTGCCACTTGTTGTCTGCGATCGCCCCTGTTGCTTGGTAAGAACGGATAAGAACTTGATCGCAGCATCTTTGTGAGCTTTCCACCCACACCTTTGTTGTCGTAGGATCTGTTTTTCTTGTGTTTGCGCTAACCATGTCAGGAGACGACGACAAGATGGACTCCAAGCTGCAAGGCATGCGAGCAGATCTTGATGGACTTAAAGATGACATAAAGACGCCTGCACGAGAAGGTTGATTCCGCGCTCTCTTCATCCAATGAGCGTCTCGACCAGCAGGACCTTGCTCAGACAGCCGCCAAGTGTACATTTGACGCCTTGACGGCCCGGCTTGATGCGATGAACACGATGCTCACGACGATGAACGCGACGCTCACGGACTTGCAGAAGGGCTATGGTGGTGACACGGAATATGAGGATGGAGACCGTCAACCTCGTGCCCGCCGTGTGGTACGTAATCCGGTTAATGATTCATTTGCGAAGATTAAATTTAAGATTCCTAC